>OX415244.1:1200000-2400000 GCA_948330725.1 Sherardia arvensis
TTGTTTGGTAGTATAATAATTTCGTGATCCTGCACTTTCCTACTCCTTACGGAACCCTTGTCTTCAATTTCGGACCTTCACGTTCATTTTTTCAAACCCACCATTTCTTGGCCGTTTTATGCAGAAATGGCATATGCCGTCCGCATTCATCCATAATAATATCCACTCGCTCCGTCCCGATCAAAGTTTTTAGCTGATCTCGACTCGAATTTGTAACAAGGAATATTTTACATATAATATTTTAATAATATATATCACGAGTTATGCCTGTTTTCTTTGTCAGAAAAAGATATAGAATTAAGAAATTTTGACGAGAGGAATTGAAAAGAAAAGTAAGAAATTTTGATCGGAATAGACTGACTGAGTCTGAATTTTGAAAAATATGTGTTCATATAATTTGAAATGATATTGATGATGATGATGCAGATCAAACCATACCTAGTAAACACCCATAAAGAGATAAGGTGTACAAAATGATTATATTAGTAAAGTAATATTCAGATCACACTTCTCAAAATTATGATCATGCTACTATATATGATTTTCCAATCTTCTGGAATGACATCCTAACTTATTCAAATTGAATGTTTCAACCAATTTAAGTTGAGGTATCTTCCATCATATTTTTTAAAGATTTTTTTCTTTGCAATAGAATCATCATAGTTTCGCCATAATGTGGTGTGACAAGTTCATGTATTTAAGTGATTTAGGGATTCAGATAATTTCGACAGTATAAAACGTATCCGTCTGGTACAATTTTATGTATCAGACTGGCCATGACGCTATCGATAAATTGAATGTATCTTCTATAATATTTTTTAAGATTTCTCTTTGCAATAGAATCATCACAGTTTCACCATAATGTGGTGTGACAAGTTCATGTATTTAGGTGATTTGGGGATTCAGATAACTTTGACAGTATAAAACGTACCGTCTAGTACAATTTTATGCATCAGATTGGTTATGGAACTATCATTGAACTATGCTTAGTTAGAAAAAGTAAAATAAGGTTTCACTATCAATTTTACAATTTAATATTTTAGGTGACAAGTAAATAGCATTCATTCCATTTCCTTCTAAGCAACCTATGATTTTTGACCTTCAAATTTGGAGAGTGTCAATATCCGTGAAAATTGAAAATCGAAAATTAAAACCCAAAATGTGAAAAGTCAGAATCAAATTCATGAGCATTAATATCTATCATCATGAAAAAATGACCTGTTTTCTTGATATGACTTTATTTTCCCCTTTTTCTTTGTTGAAAATGAGATTAATGTGATTTTTAATTCAAATTTCGACAATTGGACCCATCTAAACATAAAAGCCTTCACTATTCACACAAACAGCCAACCCTTAACTACTTTCACTTAAACCAAACGGCTAATTGTAGCTAAGAAAAATCAAATTTGACCATTTTTTAAAGAATTTTGATATATGCGGTTCTGTATTTTACTCTTGCGGACCAAGATACGGTATACCTTTATAAAAATATTCTCATCTAACATGTTAATTAGAAAATTGAGCAATATTCAGGGCCGTTGTAATAATTTCAACGGTATTTTGACTATGGTGAGTAAGATATTAGATTGCATATAACATTTCAGTTTTTTATCATCGTTCACTATTTTATTCAGTATATTCCAGAATACCAATGAAATAATATTATTGCCCTTCTGAGCTGTTTAGTATCTCAACAGCCAAATTAATTGAGCACATTTTTATACTTTCACGCCGTATTCTGGACACGAGAGTAAAATACAGAACTGTGTACAACACGTATTTTAAATATATTTTAAATATATTAGTGTGATGAATGATCTTTGATACAAGTAGTTGATTAGTCATGCGTTACGAGTAATTGATTAGTAATGTAATAATTGGCCATTACGTCAATATTTTTCTTGAAAGAAAAGTTAAAGTCTATTTTGATGAACGAATATTAAGTAATTGGCCGGTTACATGACTATTGTGCTTTAAACCAATCTTCTAACCGAAAACCATTTCGTACATATAAATATTAATTATTGTTATATATACGATATATACTCTACGACTTGTGTATATCTTTCCATGATGCCATATTTTAATAATAGAAAATAAACAAAAATGATACGATAAGATTTTGATTATTAATTATAAATTATATTTAGTTTCATTTTACTAAATAAGTTGAATAACAGAATATATGGACGGTCCTGAATTATGTGTTGAAATGCGTTCAGAATTACTGTAAAACGCATCTTAAATGATCATATTAAGTGTCGATGAATGATAATATGTCAAAAATGATATGAAATGACGTGTTTTGATTATATAGAATGATACGTCAAACAGTGCTGGACGTTTTTTAAAAGGGTATTTTGGTCATTTAGTAGAGAATACCATTAGCACTCAACTAATAATACCTCCAACCAGAAAGGGAAAATCAGATAATCAGCTTTGGTGGTGGTGGGAAAACCAGAGAAGACTTTCCATTAATTATAGCAACCAAACAGAGTGCTGCTGGCTGAGTCAGATTATATCAAGAAAATTACGTAATTTGTGGGAATCAATCTCTGCACAATAATCCAATCCAACTAATCCTTAAATTACATCACACAAAACTGACCCCAAAACCGACTCAAACAACCTACAAATCCCTAATTCAATCCATCAAATACAATTTTTTAATAAAAATAATTAAGATCGACAGAATCTCGTTAAGATAGGGATAAAAATACATATTCCATATTAAAAATGTACGATGACTAGATCTATCTTATTTAAGATCGACAGAATCTAACTAAGATAAGTATAAACTGACTCCAAAATTGACTAAAACAACATAGAAATCGGTATATTAGTCGATCAAACACATTTTTTATGTCAAAAAGAGATAGTATGACCAATCTTACTTTAATTAAAATCAACATAATCTCTATAATAAAGATGTAGAATTACCGAGTCTACCTTAATTAAGATCGACATAATCTTATTAAGATAATTATTAAACGTTTAATAACAATATTTTGTAGAGGTTATATTTTTATTAATGATATTTTCGTTTAATAATGACAAAATCCGTTTTTAATACGGAAAATAATAATTTACGAAACGTAAAAAAATAATATTATTGCGAGTAAATAAGAGGCGTTAGCGTGATTCGAGAAATATGTTCAGTGCGTGCTTATGGGGCGGGGCCCGCACCTCAACGCTCTCTGCATCTTCTCATCATCTTTTTAATTTTTTGTTTGGCACTCTTCTTGTGTTTCCTCCTATTCTTCGTCCTCACATTTCTCAATAAAATCATAAATAATATCATCTTTCCTATGTGATCTCCATTTAATGATAAAAACAACACCCCATTTTCCCTGATTCCATCCTCATCTCATCGGTTATACATACCCCTCATCCATCAGTTTTGTTTTCCCTTCAAGAATCTGCTCCTTTTTTCATCAATGGTACGCTGTTTTCTAGATGTTTTCCATGAAAAAAGTGGATTTTTTTGGTTGGTTTTTGATTGTGATTGACTTTGGATGCTTGCAGGATAGAGTTCTGGATGGATTGGATTCCTTCTGAGTTTGATTGCTAGGTATGCTGAGAAAGATGGTTTTTTTATGAGTTTGGTTTGTTTGTTTTGCAGTTTTTAATGAATTTTTATGATCTGGATGATACATTGATGTATTCTATCATCTGCTTATTCCTGTTTGCATTTGATCATCTTTGGGTATGGGATCCTATTAGATTATGTGTTTGAATTTGTGAACATGGCCTATGGAATATAAGGATGGTTTCTTACTTTGTTGCAACCTGCATTTGTTGAGGAAATAATTGATCTTGACCAAAGTTGGTGATAATAAGTGAAAGCAAAGGGAAATTTTTGTGCTTTAATTTGGTTTAGGGACCTCATCTTTAACTTTTAGGTTACACATGATAATTCATGTGATATCAGCCTGCATTTGTTAGTACTCAACCTAAATGTTAACATTGACTAAAGCACCAAAAGAATAGGATGGTTCTCATGAAAATGTTGTTGGATTCTGTTGAACTCGCTCTTTTCTTGTTGAATGGTTGTGACTTTATAGCTTTTAACGTTTCTTTAGTTCCTGTATAGTCTTTTCTATTGCTTAGGTTTTAAGTATGTTGGATTGCTTTCTCTATTGCAGGTGAATTTGTCCCAGTGATTAGGTTTAGCTGAGCTGCGGTTTGACTTTCGTAGGTGGGGAGGTTTTCATTCTGCCGATATGCTGGGCGATAACAATGGTAACTCTTCTGTACCGGTTTTCCTCGACGAGGGTCGTTTCCAGTACCCTGCTAATGCATCAAATCAGCTCCAGCTGTTTGGAAACTGTGAGTAACACTTTTAGATATAGCTAATCTGTTTCTTTTTCGGTCAGGTGATGAAAAGCATGTGTTTTATTTTAGTTGATATAAATCTATGTTTCTCAAATGAGTTTAACCTGCATGAATTTGTATCACTGTCTATTTCCACGCTTGTTATGTAGCAAAGGAATTTAGATTATTTTGTTTCTCTCATATGTCGATAACTTGGGAGATATTCATTTGTATGCCGTAGCTTTGTTCCATGTAAGATGGTTATAAGAGGAAATAGCGTGTCTATCTCAAGACCTAAAATTGATTGTAGTTATTAGATTTTGAAATCCAGTTTGGGAAACAAAAAGAAATTATTTCAAATGTTGTAGATGGATTATGAAAATCCAGTTTTTCAAAACGAGAGGGAATATCTTTCACGTGTAATGGATGACTTGGTCCTTTTAGAAAGGCTTGAGAGAAGAGATACTTCTATTCAATTACAAAACGTGCATCAAATTTTCTTTTGTATATATATTGTCACGTCTTTTGATTCATGATATACTCTCTTTTCATTATTGAAATGGAATTTGATGCGAAATATTATGCAACAGTGCCTTATGGATGCACTGCCGATCCAGTCAATTATTTTGGAAGTGAGAGAACAGCTGCTGCTCCTATATTGAGACCAAATAAACGAATCAGAGAAGCCGAAGTGGTTCCAGGTCAACAGAAACTTCAAATCTCCTTGAACAACAACATTTATCACGACGAAGGGGATCGAGGAGCACACCATATTCCTGTCCAGAATCCTGTTTCAACTGGTTTGAAGCTGTCTTATGATGACGAGGAACACAACTCCTCTGTCACCTCCGCAAGTGGTAGCATGACAGTGGCACCATCGATTATCTGGTCAGCCAATGATAACATCAGAACTGAACTTGATCGGCAGAAAGAAGAATTCGATCAATACCTTAAAACTCAGGTAACAAGCTCCACCAAGTATCGCTTTATCTAATGTTATTGATTTGCACAGTTAAATTCTTCACTGCATATCCAAAGTTTAAAGTTGAAAACTTCAAGTTGTATCAGTTCGATGAAAAACATGATTTAACTCCGAATCTAAGTTTGAAAGTCCAATCTTTCATATTTTGGGAGGGTTTTACTTTTGTGTCGTGGTCTGGATTCTGATTGTTCATAAAATTAGGAGGAATATTTCACCAAGGGGATCAGAGACATGAAGAAGAGACACATGGTATCATTCCTGACAGCCATAGAGAAAGGCGTGTGCAAGAAGCTGCACGAGAAAGATGTTGAGCTGGAAAACATAAACCGCAAGAACCGAGAACTAGCTGAGAGAATGAAACACGTTGCCACAGAAGCCCAGCAGTGGTGCTATCGGGCCAAGTACAACGAGTCAGTTGTAAACATACTGAAAACAAACCTCCAACAAGCCCTCCAAGGAGCTGCAGAGCATGGGAAAGAAGGCTTTGGTGACAGTGAAATCGACGACACTGCCTCGTGCATTGGCCCGAACAACCTCCTCGGGATGGCCAGCGGGTCGGGACTGGTCAAGGCAGCCCCCCCAAGAGCAAACGTCGTTTGCAGGACGTGCAAGGCGAAGGAGGTGTCGGTTCTTTTGATGCCTTGTAGACACCTTTGTCTGTGTAAAGATTGTGAAGGATTAGTGAATATATGTCCTGTTTGTCAAATGTATACAACTGGGAGTGTGCAGGTATTCTTGTCATGAAAATCATGGAATGAAATGCCAGAAACAAAAATTGGAAAATAATCTTGAATGTTTTTGATACTATTATACTCTCAATCTTCCTATGTAATTGTTGTTTTTTACTGATACTAGTGTGAATATTTAGAGGTTACATTTTATTGATTTTTTCTAAGTATTTATTTGACTTGGTCTTTTGAATAGTGTGATTTAAGGCGGGAAAGTTGAATCCTGTTTCTGGCTTGCGGGATGTCTTAGGTGGGAATGGGATCATGACTCTAGGAGCACTTGTGTTTATTTTTTGCTTTGTTAAGTAAGTTCAATGATCGGTTCAGTTTTATCTCAACTTATATTCATAAATTAGTTGCAGTTTTTTCACAAAATTTTCACTTATTAGTTTTATCTCAACTTATATTTATAAATTAGTTGCAGTTTTTTCACAAAATTTTCACTTATTACAACGTTTTGTAAACTGAGTGCAACTTCTTACTTAATTTCAATTACTTACAAATTACAATTCAACTGGACATGATTTAAATAAGAGATAAAAAGAGATTTCCATTTAAAAATATAAATGGAATGTCAACTACATTATTGACATGATATATATTAAAATATAAAAAGTCAACTATATTATTTCACTCAATATTGTATTTTCAGAATTTTTATAAAAGGAATTAGATATAAATTTGGTAAAAGTTTCTTAAAAAATCCTTTTACTTTAATTAAAGTACGAGGAATAAATTCTATTGAAAGAAGATTATTTTTTGCTCCTCTGAACACCATATTCTATCACTGCTTCTAACGGAATATTCCTTTCCGTATGATCACTGTAAAACAGCACCAAGCTAATATCACATGCAAATAAATGTTGGGAACAATTTAATAATGCTGTTATTAAAACAATTTCAAAACTATGATTTGGTACTGTTTTTCTTATTTGGGGAAATTATGCCCAATGTTGGGATTTGAGAACCATATGATCTAATTACATGAACTCTAGTTTCAAATGGGTAAATTTGAGATTTCGGTAATATTTCATTAAATCAGAATATAACAATTATCCTCGTCGATCACCTATAAACTCACTATATATTGACAAACATGCACACATACTTTATAGAGTGTCACGTTAAACTCCAAACTCTATATTATTGCTCAGCGATCATATTTAACTTATTGGAAGATTAGACTATCTCTGACTTCATGAAATTTAATACTTTGAATTTGTTTGGTTGAACTTATTTTTTACCGATTTGAACTGAGTAGAAGTAAAAATTAACATATTGAAAATAAATTTAACTAAATTTACTTTAATTCGTCGAATTTTATTTTGATGAACTAAACTGAATTGAACTGGATTGAATCAAATTAAACTAAATGAAACTGAATACTTCTAATCCACAGACAAATAATATTATAGTAATTCACAAATTTGTTGTCATATCATCAAAAGCAAACGGCTCACTAAGTTCTGAACATTTAAGAGGGCTGATAGATTTAGGGTTTAAGGTTTAGGGATTAATTTCAAATTAATTGTTGAAATTAGTTACAAATGAAGGCAATCAAACAAGTACTACTACTATGAAGCCTGTTTGGGAGTTGAATCCGGCCCAATACATTGCCCCGCTTCACCCGGCCCAATACATTGACCGGAATAGACTGAGTATGATTTTTTGGAAACTTCTTACATCTAGTTCAGTAAAACTGTACAAGTTGGATAAATTCTATGCAATTCTATACAAGTAGTGAAGGTACAATCCATGAGATACTATAGCGTTTCAAATCTCCGATACAGATCACCGCCAGTACTGAGCCCAACGGTGTATTGTCTCGACCATTTGGGGGAATAATGCGCTGACACTCTCGTTGATTAGGTCCTGGAAGAAGTGTATGCACTCTGCATCGTCTAGATCCAGCCTGAGCTTCTCTTGAAGCTATACTCGAACAGAAACAGAACAGTTTTTATAAGTAACTAACATTCGGGGCAGGAAATATAAGGAGTTTGATATGCAATATGTAAGTGAACCTTAAGAATGCCTTTCTCGGGATCAGAAGCTATGTCGGGAATGTTTGAACCAGCCATCAGGTGAAACAGATTTAGTATCAGGTTGCTGGACTTTCGGAGAATGTTGTATGCTTCACAACAGTATGATTTAAACCTGGAGTAGTATTGGCTGCAAAAAGAACCGACGTTTATAGATATAAGCTCAAGAGATGGATCATGGAAGGGAAAAGAAAGTGTCGTAAATGAGGAATAGGATGATACCTTTCAGCGCCACCCATAGCCTCAACCATTTCCTTGCAGAGTTTCATAGGAGGGGGGAACGGTTTTGGATCTCTACCTAGAATACAGCCAAAATCGACATGGAACAGGCGTCCATCGTCCCTAAGAAGAAGATTGTCTAGATGCCTGCAAGAGAAGAGATTGATCCATTAAGGATCGAATCCGAAGAGTTTCATAAAGAAAATTGAGCACAAAAAACACTACCTATCTCCAATGCCGAGGATGTAAGTGATGACTGAGTAACCAGCACAGCTTTTAATGAATGTTTCGAGGCATGTTGCAGTTATCCCGAATGGTCCATCAACATCTGGATGGAACTTTTGCAGGAAATTTATGATTGTCCGATGCTCCGAGAGAATCTGGCATATTGAAGCAAACAAATAACGAAAGCATGATCATTGAGAAGCAATCGGTAAGCAATGAACAGGAAATTCGATAATTTATCTGTAAAATAATGAGAAGTTTGCAGTACCTGTGCCAGAGATTTGGACGGTATGAATTCCACCATACCTTCATCCTGTCCAGTTGCTAATACCCTGTATGGTGTTAATTGAAGATCAAGATTCTCCAGCTTAAGAAGACGATCCATAAGGGTCACCATTTGGATAACCTAAAAATAATAATAAGAACCAAGTGTTATATAGTTGCTACTTCTCGTAATTTCAAGCATAAGACAATCAACAGTTATTAACGAGTTCAGCATACCAACTGGTCTTGCCGAAGGTCGTCTCCTTTCTTGAAAATTATCTTGCAAACCCCACCATTTACAGTTCGACATGCCAGCCTCAAAGGACTTAAATTACTTTTGAAAATCGTTGATTCTGAGGGTATGATCCCGGTAATGAGGAGCTCAGGAGCCAGTGGTGATCTTATCGGCTGCAATGTAAAACATCTTGTGCCTGAGAAGGAAGGTAACACAATTTACAAAGAAATGCTCGGGAAATTTTATCGACAAAGTACCTCATCAAAGTAGGTGAGCTCACTAAGCAGACCATTTAGAAGATGTCTAAGCTTTTCAATCTTCTTCTGTGTTCCTTTAGATTTATGAACATCTCGCATAATCAAACACAGTTGGGCAGCCAATTCTGTTTGGCGAACCAAACTCTGCCAGAACTTTACACCATCTTCTCCATTTCCCAACTGCTAAAATGCAGACAAATGGTAGGACGGTTAGAATAGTAATGTCTTTGCCTTGCACATAAGAGAAACCGTTCACCCCAGTAAGTACTCTTTCTACACATAAATATGTACTAGAAACCAGGCCATGGATGATAAAAAAATACAGGAGTCGATAATTGCTATCTTGGTATCAGATAATAATTAAACAGATTCAAATAGTTTATACTGCAGAAATATGAATCTGACTCAAGGACTGAGACCAGATATTCAATTTCATGTATAACTAGCACGCACCTTTAACAGACTTTCTTCCAGAAGCTCATAGGTAGAATAAAAACGTTTTGCATGTGCGTGATCATGAAGCTCGACAGCTACATACCAACGAAGAAAGCTAGCCAACTCTATATTGCATATTGCTGCAAAGGGATTGCACTCTTATAAGATTACATTGTATAGCTATATATGGTACCAGTAAACAACATGTAACAAGGACCTTACCACGTTGCACAAGGAACTGAGAAAGCCGAGACTTATCAGAACGCTCAAACCGCAGAGCTTGAACAAGCTGAAGTAGGTAGCACTGGAGCTCTTCATCATCAGCTCTCTCCAAAACACTGACAGCATATGCACGGACCTGTTGAAATTGACAAATATTGGTCGCATTCAATAAATTAATATTTTCCAGAATAAAACATACGACTGAAAACACGAAATAATTGAAAACTGAAAATCATACTAATATAAGTCAAGACACCATTTTTAACTATCCTAGTAGTATAAACAACTTTAGTAATATGGTATTTCACTATCTTATTATTAACAATGAACAATCCCTTGAAAGCACTTCTGCCAACGCTAACCTCTTCTCTTTCAAAAACAGGAGACAGAAGCTCCAATGCATCAGAAACATCAATAGGTTCCCACTTTCCCATAAGCTCAAGCCCTTGTTTTGCTTCCTGCAAAACATTATTATTTGTTACAAATCAGACCAAGTAAACACTGTAACCAGCTTATCAAGGTAATAGCTAAGGCAAAGGTCAGTGATTTTATGTATCAAGAAAGTCTCATTGTTGGTTGACTGAGCATGTTGGTTTACAGCTAAGCCTGTGTATTTTTTACACAGGTTGGTTGACTTTGCCAACTTGAAAATGTTTGAAATCTCCAAAAACAAAAAAGTCTCACGAAAAGGGTTACAACTGACTAAGTAGAACCAAATCCAACAACAACAAACTAAATCTGATCCAGGTAATTATACGATAATTAAACAGTAAACAATTAGGCAAAAGAGAACCAGTAAATGGACTCGCAAATGGTGTTAGTCCTTAATATATTACCTGTACATCACTCCATTCAACACAACGAAGAAATTTTGCAAGCGCTCTCTTCTCTGACATCAATGAAAACCGAAATTTCCAAAGGAGCTGTCTTTCATCCCCACTCAAAGTCCTGGTTGGAGGGTATTTCAACACTCTTTGGATTGACCTAGCAATCATGCAACAGGTTACCAAAAACTCCATATTCTCTTTAAAAAAATATTCCTTGAGAAAAACAAACCCACACATGTGAACATTTTTTGGCTAAATGAATGTCACACACCGGCAAACACAATTGATGGGCATGTGTTCTACCTACTGCAACAATGAATAGTGTGCTATGATACAGTCATGAACTTACTTTCTCTCTGTAGAACTTGGTTTTAAATCCCTATCAATAATGCCACGGTTAAGACTTCTTGCAAGCTTTAGCTGCTTGTGCTCGGAAGGATTAATCTTCCCCACTTCAGGGTCCCATACAGTAACAACTTCATTCATTGAAGCTGATGGAATCACAAAATTTGCTCCAGATTCCTACTTATCAGAGGAAAAAGACCTTGTAAGGTACAAAGTAGAAAATCTTATAGACAGCAAAGAACTAGATTAAATTATGATAATAAAAAAACGGAAGCATTTTAAATCTGTAACCAGAAAATCACAAGAGGCCTAAATAGGCAAAACAACTCAACTTATCACAATCCTTAACCATCCGCCCCTTTAGTTATTGCTTCCCACTGGTTTGATTATGAACTAGAAAGAGGCTAGCTTTTTCACATTTTAGATGAAGTTGCCATTTTTATGCAAGTAAAATAAATAGTCCATGTTCTAAACAAATCAGTTGAAGCAGCAGAGTAGACAAAATGATAACTAATTCATTTTCAATGCAGAAAATAATTGCCAGCAGTAACAGGTGAGAGCATACCATAAATACAACTCGATGCTCAAAACTGCAAAAGTCAATGACCAAATATAAATGAGAGCTTCCATTTTGGCTGTTTTGGTTTTCCTTGATCTTTTCTATTGCTTTAAATGCAAGACGGTCGAGCCAATCAACCCTTTGAATTTGTCCCCTCTCATATCTACTTGCAAGCTTTTGTAATTGCTCCAACTCCCCACGTTCTTCCTTAGGAACCTAGCCGCAGGGCATCCATGGCATGAAGAAAATTAAGTGAGAGGATAGAGCACAAACAGTTAACGTACATAATTCAACAAGACAAACCTTTCCAGGAGTAGATGTATGGACAGATCCGTCTGCTTCCTTCCCCAGCCAAAGCCTTAGATTGTGCTTTCCAGTCTTCAGTTTTTTTTTCCTGTTAAAAAGGCGAATAGTAGCCCCACCAAGAACTCCTTCATTTTTACCGCGTGAAACATCCCAAACCTGATCATAAGAGATGATTCCAAAAATTTAAGACAACAAGCAAAGAAAAGGTAGATGGAAACACCAAATTGATAGAATTATCCTATCTATTCAGCACTTATCCATATATGACCCATTTGATAAGTACAATAAGGCAACTCCAACGAATCTACAGTTTTGTACTTTTTTTTAATACAATCATATAAAAAACCCAATTAGAAATAGAAAAGAAGCTATACTGTGAATGAAAGCTGTGAATTCTCAGTCAGGTCTCGATCCTTTGTGCTCAATGTCATAAGCTCGTTCCAGCAATAAGAAGGGCCTTTTGTTTCCAACCTAACAAGTAACATTTCCAGATTACTACACCAAAACTAAAACCAAAAATCCAGAACTAGGCAGCTAATAATCAGACCTTGTTCTCATGGGAAGTCCAAAAGGGGCGCCATCTAGATACAGCAAGCACTCCACGTACAGCTCAGGGCGATCCTTTTCTAACATCGAATCAACATTTTCTGCGAATCAAAAACTAAATTAGACGTTGATTTCCAGCAGCAAAATCCTACTTAACTGCAAAGTATGATCAAATCCAACTGTTTGAATTAAGCACCTGAATTGGGGGGTTTTGAACTAGGAAGCTGGCCTTCCAGCTGCTCTATCCGGAAAGTGACAGGAAGATTGATGTCACATGATAAGAAGAAGCGGCCCTCGTTTCCGCTCATATTTTCCGGTGAAAAAAATTAGAACGATCCACTGAAGAAATTTAAAAATATTAAAGTACTACTACAGAATACACACACAAACAGCTCACTCAAATTGTCAAAAGTTAATTTCCTGGAGCAAGAACAAACACACACACACACACAGGCTTTAATTCTTAATCTAATGCAATGTGCACAAACAAGTAACAAACTGGAAAGAGAACTGTCATGTTAGAATTGCCCAAGATAAAGTTTTGCGTGGTTTTGCGTAAGCATTTTGGCGAAGCTGACTAATACACACGTCACACGGAAACTTAAGGACTTGTTTCTGTTTAACAGATTCACACAATCATCTACGTGCTTCATCAGTCTAATACGAGTATACGACTACAGATGATCAAACACCAGTTCCAAAAAACCCAAAATTTAGAACATAGAACTCTCAATGTACAGAATTTAACAATGACTCCAAAGAAATCGAAATTGAAAGTGTAAAGATAAGATTTTTATTCCTATATCAACTATCAACCACCTCTGTGTACGAAAAATCAACAAACATATACCACAATCTTATCATACTTGAAACTGTACCAATCGCCGGAATACCTACCCACCCAATCACCCAATCTTAACCTAATAATAAAATTCTAAACTAAGCTTTAAAAACCAGCACATCAAATGGAGCAAAGATATCACAAAACCAGCATATCAAACACTTAAACAAATCCGATTCAACTTATAACAACAAACACAGAACAATAAGCCCAATTTCATCAGAACTGCAACCCAGAAACATTAACGGGCAGTTAACTAACCTGTAAGAAGGATGGTTTCGTCAGTGACGGCGGCGGCGAAACAGAGTTTTCCGGTGAGATAGTATTGAGCAGAGTCGTCGGCGGCGACGAGAGAATTCAACCCGGAAAAGGGACGAAGGTGAAATTCGATTGAACAATGTATCTGCGACCCGTGATTTTCTTATAACCCGAATTTGACCACCCGCGAGATTTTTAAAAAAAGTGGAATATCTGATTTAAAATTCACGGGAGTGATTTAAAAATTACTATAATTCAGGAGGTTGTGTAAAATTAGGAGGCAAGGAAAGTATTTTTTCATATGATGTACTTCGGTTTGGAGATGTATATACTATGTTACTACTGATATTGTACACTTTTAGGTTTTGATAGAGTTATCTGACGATGAACATAATCAATTTTTAGAGTTTTTCGGTTGACGTAAACACAACAAACTAACGTTAGAAATGATGAGTCGACTATAAATCAGATCGATCATAGAAGAACTATGTTTTGTAGAGGGAATGACGAAGATTTGGAGGGCGGAGGGCACAACGTGGTCGTGAGCATCGGTGACAGATTCCTTGCAACGACTCTTTTAGGGGCATGCTATACACAGTCCGTATTTTGCTTATTTTGCAGTCCAAAATAAAAATACGCCTTCGATATATATGATATGGTCAATAATTATGTATACCGGACACATGCATCATATATACTACTTCTATTGCATACACTTGCAATTCAGTTATATATCAGAATCATTATATATATAATTATTTAAAAAAATATGGACTGCAAATAAGTAAAATACGAATTGCGTATAGAAGGCCTGCTCTTTTATTGGCGAGGTTAAGAGTTTGACACAATAAAAAAATACAATCATTTTTTAGTTTTTATTTGTCTCATATTTCACTTTAAGAATAAGTTTGCAAGATAACTAATAATATATTAGTACAAACTAGTTTCAATTGATAACTTTAAGGATAAAGACTTCTATTAAAAAATAAAGTATAAACCATTTTTTTCTAGCTCTATTTAATGAAGACTTTATCATCTTTGTCATGAGATAAGTTTTGATTATTAATAAAATATCTGAAAAATAATAAGTTAAAGTTATGAGAATAATTGGACATACCACCATAACACTAAATTAAGAATCGAGATATCATATTTTTCTTGAGTTTATTTTATACTGAACAAAACTAACGGAATTGAAATAAATTAAATTTTAACGCACTAACAAAATTTATTCAAATTATAAATTATGTTTTCGCTAAAATTAAAAGCATGAGAGCACTTGGATGTACCATAGTACTGAATTGAATTGAGTTAAACTAAATTTAATGGTTTTTAAACACTTAACCAAAAATCAGATACTTTGAGAATAATAATAATTATTACAATAATGGAAATAAAGTAAAAAAAAGAGTTTCCCCTTTTGTTTATTTTGAAAACAGTACTTCCCCTGAAGCTCAATCACAGATTCATATTGTACCCCACCCCCCCCCTTCGTCAAACCTTCCCGGTACAAAAAAAAAACCACTCAAACCCTCCGTCACTGGCAATTCCCGGCCGCCGGAATACCGTGCCGCCGCCGGAGCTCAAGTGTGCAGCTTCCCGGAGTTCTGAGAATCTCTGAAAGGCACGTTAATAGCTTGTTTTAGCTGAAAAAAATTAGTTTTTTCTGATCCCAGATCTGATTTTCGCGTTTGTTGATTTGCTGATCAACAGGTGTTTGTGAAAATGTCGAAGAAGAAACCTACCATGACTCTCAAGGACTTCCATGGCGGTTCCATCCCCTCTGATCTCCCCCTTCCTTCTGCCCCTGGCGTGTAAGTGTTTCTTGTTAATTTGCATATTTATTTTGCTTTCTTTTTCCTTGATGATTGTATATATGTTTTTTGTGGATTTTGGCAAGTTAAAGTTTAGTTCATGATTGGTTTTTGAGCATGTGATGATGTTTAGAAGAAGATAAAAGTTGTATTGATTGAAGGTTTTGTCTGGCAGGAGTGTGAAGCCAGCAGATCGAGCTAGCTTCGATAGGCCAGGAGCATGGGGGAGGTCAGACCATCGCTTGCGTCCGGGTTCAGCTGGCACAGCGAGGAACTATGATGATAGGACGCCCTTTTTGAATCATAACACTTACATAGGTCGGAATTTTGATGAAGATGAGAGGAAGCCCCTAGATGGTCCGCCTGGTCCTCGACGAGCTACCAGTGATGAGAGTCTTCGTGTTTTTCCAACTCATCCTGTGGAACATAAGATTGATGTTTCAGCTTATGCTAGGGTTCCTAATCGGCCATCCTCGACTCCAGGGTCCCAGTATGCTAGCAGCACGGTGCCTGGCGTTGGCTCTTACACTGGAAGGATTACTGACATGAATAGAATGAGCTCTCAGATGAATATTTCAGGTGGAACCAGCAGTAGAGTCGGGAATGTAGGGCCCCAGCAGCAGCAGCCGCCAAATGCTTGGGGGCATAGGAAGGAAGCAGCTGCTCCCCCAGCTTGGTCTGCTCCAGAAGCTGCAATGAAGTTGGCCCATGCTAGTGCACTAGAGAAAATTTCATCTGGTAGGTGGCATTCTCAGCAACAGGCCATCCCTCAAATGGATGTTGAGACAATCAGGCGGCCAGATACAGAGACCAACTTCCAGTACAGGGATAAGGATATACTATACAACAAGAGTGACTATGCCGCTAGGAACTTAGTCGGTGGTGTGGACCATCACAGTGCAGCATTGTCGAGACAAGTAGGAAAGAGTTTGACTCTGGATGATGACGTTCATTTTCGCAGTAAGGAATCAAGGACTCCAGTGCCAAAGGAGGCATATGAAAGAAACAATGTGCAGAGCATTGGAAAAGTTGGTGGAGCTGAGCTGCATTCAACTGCACATTCAGATTTAGTAGAGAGACCAAAGCTAAAACTACTTCCAAGATCCAAACCTTTGGAAAATCCAGAATCACAAATTGAGCATAAGCCGGTATGTGGGATGGAAGAATGGAGTTTTGACCCGTATATAAATTTTGTATGGTTTTTGACACTTAAATCTCATTGATATGATTTCAAATGCAGGTCTATCAGCAACAACCTGCTCCTGCCGCTCCTGTACATGTTGTCAGCCCAAGCCAATCACGTGGATTGCCAAAAGCTGTGCCTGTTGGATCTGATAGTGGGCCCCCTGTTGTTGAGCGGCCCAGGTTGAACCTGAAGCCACGTTCAGAGTCAATAGAAGTGGACAGTAGTGAAATCAAGAGGTGTGCTTTTTTCCGTTAGCTGGTTGGCAAAAAATTTTTGCAGCTAACTGAAACAGCTTGCGTTACTTTTAAATAAGTTATATGAGCTCAGTCTGCATAATGTTTAACCTAGTAGTTACTTCAAGTAATGGTACTTAGAATAATTGATATAATCATTGTGGGCTATAGGTAGGTTTAACCAGTAGATCTAAGTAAATGGAAAGTCTGGCTTTTGTTCATCTTTACTCAGCCAAAATTTTTGCTATTATTCTTTAAATTCGTAACTGTGACTGGTTTTTGGTTGAAATTTTGTTATTGTGCTTCTGAAGTTCTACAGGTTAAACCATAACACAATACTTTTTGCATATATCTTAAAAACTTAGCTAGCGGTGTTTACTAAATTTTCATTACTGTGGATGACTTAACCTGCTATTGTGTTTTATGTGGCTTTCCTTGAGGTCACTAAAAAGCTCTTGATTCTTACTGTGTTTCCGTTCGTGATTGTCTAGGCAAACTGTGTTTGGAGGCGCTCGCCCTAGAGAACTGGTAAGCTTTTAATCCCCCTCTTTTCTTTTCTTTTTAAAATATTGAGGAATGGTGAAATATTTGGCATGTTAAATATTTTAACTGTATTTTATAAATAAGTGCGGGATTGGGGCTTAGGTTTCTTGGCAAGCTGTAGATACCTGATGTTTCTTTTGTATTTACCTGAGATGTCGAAGTGTGGAAGGCTTGATTTCATTGTCTGTTGACATTGCTTCAGGTTCTGAAGGATCGGGGGATTGATAATGTTTCAGTGAACAGTGATGAATTGGTCCAGTCTCCTCAAAGGTAAAATTGTACTTATTTATTTTCCGTTGTAACTCTGTGACTTTGTTATTAATAAACTCCGCTGATTCTCTCTGAAGGGTCAAGCAAGATGTGGTCAAGTCCGAAAAGCATGAATATGCTGCTATTGAACACAGGACAGGGAAGAACAGTGAAAGGCGAGAAACAAGATTGGAGGGTGAAAAGAATTGGCGAGCCGAAAATTGGAGGAATAACAAGGAGCAACCTCGACAGGCACAACAGGCTCAGGTACAGGAGAGGCCTCCTTCACCAGAAACATGGCGCAAGCCCATTGAAGAAGCAAAACCCGATGGTCAAGGTCAAGGGGTGCGGTTTGGAAAAGCAGCTTCTGCAGTTGAACTTGCTCAGGCCTTCTCTACATCCACTGCTACTGATCGTGGCCTCTCTGGACAGAGAGGTCCTCCGGGCAGAGGGCAGGTGCCCTTCTCTCGCCTGACAGGTCCCTCCCCAAGGCCACAAATCAATGGCTACTGACTCTCGGGATGACTTTAGGTATTACACAAATCTGTTCTTCGGTAAGGGGAGCTTGAAATTCGATGAGCTCCCCCTTTAAAGCGATGAAAAAAGTTCAGGCAATTGAAACATGAAAATCGAACTGTTGCTGCAAGATTGAATCCAATCTTCTCTTACGGTCATTCTGTTTCATTTTCATATCATTGTCGTACTATTTGGATATGGTTCTCTTGGATAACTACGCCATTCTTATGCTAGATTTCATGTGATAGACTTGATAACTTCGTGTTTCTTGCGCTCTGCTACTAATTTAATTGAAAAATGCATAGTGTTTTCGATTAGCAATGGTAAAAAGAACATAAATTCACTCTTTAAACATCGAATCCCTCTTCCAAGGCAAAACCCGACTTCATGGTAAACGAGGAAATTTGGAGAAATTGGGCGGTCTACGCTCCATGTACGCATTCCTCCCCTCGTTACCTTCCTCAGTTCCATAGAATATAAGCGTTGCATTTCCTCCAAGTTCCTGGTAAAAAAACAGTCGAATCCTCATATTTTACGACTGATGTATAAAACATCTGAAAAGCACGAGAAAAGGGGGAAGACCTGAAGTCCAGCATGGCCATCATCGACAGCATTTAGAGCAGATTTGAGCACACGGATTGCTGTCGGGCTGTTCCTTAGGATCTCCCGGCACCATTTAACTGTTTCTCGCTCCAACTTCTCGAGCTGCAAGGATATTGTGTCGATTAAAATGTGGTATCTGTACATAGATAAGCTAATAATGTACTTACTGGTACGACAGTGTTTACAAGCCCCATTTTTTCCGCTTCAGAAGCCGTGTAAAACCTAGCTAGAAACCACATTTCTCGAGCTTTCTTTGGCCCGACCTACAAAACCTCGTACCAAACAAAGACGATAACTAACTCGTGTTAAAGACATTCGTTCATCATAACTACTCACCAATCGGGACATTATTGAGCTTCCATAACCAGCATCAAAGCTTCCAACCTGTGCAAAAAAATTGCAGTTTTTTCGCTAAAATTTTCAAGAAACTGACTTTATTTCCGGCGTTAAAAAATTGAAATGTAACAAACCTTTGGACCGGTCTGACCAAATACAGCGTTGTCAGCTGCGATTGTCAGATCGCAGACCATATGTAAGACGTGCCCTCCTCCCACTGCGTAACCTGCAACCTTGTTTCAAACCAGGATCAAATTTGGACAAGTATGCACTCCTAGGTTGGCCATTTGGACAAGTATATGTTATGTTACCATTGCAATGACGGGTTTTGGAAGACGGCGTATCTGCACCTGTAGATACAACAATGTTGTCATTTCTGAGTGGAATCATGAGATCAATAAGTGTACAATGTTGGACTTGCCTGCAAATCTAGGACGTTTAGGCGACCAAAGCTTTCTTTATCGGCATATCCATCTTTCCCTCTCAGAGACTGATCGCCTCCACTGCAAAACGCCTTGGTTCCCTACTCGAAATTATCGAAAGAAATCAAACGTATGAATATCTCTTTATCACTGTGAGAACATCCGAAACACGGAACAACGTTGTACCTTTCCTGTAAGAATGATGACTCCCACAGAACCATCATCCCTGGCATCATTAAACGCACGAATGAGTTCCTTAATCGTGTGCGGTCCAAACGCATTTCTCCTCTCCGGCCTGTTAATTGTTATCTACAATTCACAGATTTGCATTCATCAATATTCAGACCAAACATAAGACCGATCAAACATATAAGTAAGCAAATCATCATATGACATCTTAAGAATCATATTTTTATGCCAATATCATCATATAACATCTTAAAAATCAAATTTTTATGTCAATATCATCATATGATATCTTAAAAATCAGATTTTTATGTCAAAATATCATTAAAAAAGCGTGTACGAACCTTAGCAATGGCTTCTCCTCGAGCTTTTTCGTAGATTATCTCAGTGAACTCTATCCCAGATTCATCACAAGCGGGCTCCCAAACGGGCTCGTGAGTTCGAACTTCGCCGTGGGTTCTGTGATAGCTGTCGTTCATCGAACAGTTCGAAGGCCCGATCGGACGGCCCGAGCTCAGTTGTGACGTCATCAGGTGATTTGCAACAGAGGCCATTCTTCTTCTCGCAGTGTCCAGTAATTCCGACATTGTTCAAAAGAAGCCGGAGAAATTAATGAGGAGGTTAAGGAACTGAAAGAAGGTTTAGTGATGAACAGATGATAGAAAGGCGGGATTTTTTCGTATTGCGTTATCTGAAAGATCCGATATGGATAAGAGTTGGCGGGTTTGGGTGATGACCCGAATTTAAAACCGGGCTCAAAATGCCCCGGCTTGGATCCGTTAAGGTAAAAAAACCCAATTATAGCAAACCTAGAAATCATGTCATGTTTTTTGGCTTTTACTATATGCAATCCAATATTTAACTTTTAGAATCCAAAATACGGTATAAATTTACAAAAATATTCTCATTTATCATATTCATTGGCAAATTTAGCAATATTAAAGAACGATATTGTAATTTCAATGATATTTTAGACTGTGCTGAGTAAGTCGGACTGCATATAGCATTTCAGTATTTCCCTCTTCTTTCTTGTTCATTTACAACCTGTTTGGTGGAGTTTTTTATAAAATAATTTAGTTCGGTTCAGACTTAATATATAGCCATAGTTCCGAAAACTTACAAAAGTTGAACTTTCGTGTAACTTTTCCCTGGCATTTTGTATCCGTTTTATTTTAAATTTATGTAAATATTTTATTCACACATAAAAGATATCATATATATATATATATATATATATGAAAGGTTAATTTAAGTGTTTAAATTAAATTATGGTAACCAACTTTTTTTTTTTTTTGAAAACGCCGTTACAATCATACTATTACAATCTAAAACTGTATTATATAAAATATATATATAAATATATATATATAGCTAAGTTATACTTATACACACAATCTCTAGTGGTGTCGATAAGGGGTCGTGATTAAGATTCCGACCACTCTAACAATTGTACACCAAAGAACAAACAAACAACCTAGCACGAATCATGGTCGGTCTGAATCCGGTTGCTCGACGGCTTCCCGATCTGCAAGCACTGGATCGGCGGGACTGTCGGAGAGTAGAGCTCCCCGTAGGAATGCCAGCAGAACGGGTCATACATATGATACCGCTCCGGATGAGGATTCAGTTCGACCCCGTTTAAGGTTACCTCCGTGCAGGGCACATTGTCGCTACAAGCTAAATGCACGGGCTTTACTGTGTAAGTCCCGCGTATTTTCTCGTAGTGAATTCCCGATAATGCCACTGCCGATGTCTGGTTCTTGCAGGTGGTCTTGTCGCAGTAGAATTGGTCTATCACGATGGGGAGCTCCACATCGGTCATTTGTATGTCCGAGAATAGGATGCCTTGCACCATGCCCGAACCTCCCTGAGAAACATGTCGGAAAAACGTCGGAAAAATGGAATACAACGTTTGTGAAATGGGTGTTTGGTCTGAATTCTGGAAACATTACCTGCCATGTTTTTATCCGGACTCCGTTCATGGTGTTGTTCATCCTGATGTCTCGGACTGTGATGTTAGAAACGCAGGCTTTCGTGTTGTCCCTTCCTAGCCCTCCGATGCTGATCCCGTGCCCCGGTCCGCAGTTGACATCGTGGATGTAAACATTCGAGCAGCCTGTCTGAATTGAGACACAATCATCTCCTGCAAGGAAAATCACTCTTTCTTACATCCGAGGTTGAATCCTTAAAAAGGGCATGTTTTTAGTGAGGGATATTATCCTTACCACAGCCTAGAGTGGATGTCCGGATTAGGACATCCTTGGAATTCTGTAAGTGGATTCCGTCGGTGTTAGGGCTGTCTCCGGGAGAAGCCACCGTGAAGTTGTAGACTGAAACTCCGACACAGTTGTCGAATTTAAGGTGGCACTGAGGGCTGTCTTGAATCGTGATGCCCGTCACGGTTACGTTAAAGCTTCCGTAAAACCTAAGAGCCTGCGTCAATGACTTATGATGTCACATATGTTTGGACATTTCTGTCTGAAAAATCTTGACTGTTGTTCGAGTTTGAGTTACCGTAGGTTTGATTCGTGGCATGTTTCCACCTAGGGAGTCATCCACCTCGCTGCCTCCTCCTTCCATGGTGTCATTTAAAGGGACAATGAGCTTAGATTCGCTGTCGATGGGATCCTCGTACGGGGAATCTTGCCACCAAACTGAACCTCGTCCGTCAATCGTCCCGCTTCCCTGAACTGAGATTCCGACCAGTTTCGTAAACTCGATCCACTGAAACAGGCCTGATCCCCAGGGGCTGTTGTTTGTCGGGGCAATCATCGTCCCTTCCAACTGTAAACAATGATTCAGACAGTTTACTTTACTGTTGCAAGATTCAGGCATTGTCTGGGTAATTTAGTTACCTGGAATACTATGTTGTGCTGGCAGTAAGGTCCCGAGAACGAGACAGGCCCTACGAGGAACGTGTAGCCTGATGGAACCATGATCCTCGCCGCCTCGACCTTGCAAGCTGATGCCCATGCTGCTTGGAATGCCTGTAATTTTCGACATGAATTCGAATTCAGAATGAGAAAAAAAATATAGAGATTTTAGGTGTAGGTCCAAACGGATACGGATTATGCAGGTCTAAAAATATGATTAAATGTCTAAAATACTCCCGCAAAGTTAGGATTAAAATATGAAAATAATAATTTATGAGGGCAATTAGGTCATTTAACCACATTTTTGGACCTGCATAATCCATTTGGATCTGCACCTATCAACCCTCAAAAAAATATGATCTTCCCCAACTGCCTTAGTAAGAACCATTTGAGTGGTCCCTCCTTAACCATAACTTGTGAATTGTGATCAATTGTCTCAACATCATGAACTGTTATCGTATCAGAGACGGTTTTTCACAGAGACGATTTTTTAATGTTATGTTGAAAAACCATCTCTGATACGAGACTTAGAAGTTGTCATTAACATTAACATCCTCAACTCTTTAAAGGGATTATAAAGAAACAAGAATGTAGCATACTTTTATTGATGTTGATGTCTCTTTAGAGTGACATCTTGGCAACTTCTATCTACTTTGTCCCTTTGATCACATAAAAAACCTATGCAAACTTCTTGACATTATGATTCATGAGTAAAAATGTATGATTACCTTGGTGTCATCACTCTTGCCATCTCCCTTAGCCCCGAAATCGAGCACGTTGAAGGTCGAAGAAGGCGCATTTCCGTCTCCCTGAGGCGGGCTCGGGGTGGTGACCGGACTTGGGAGCGGTGATGGCGGCGTAGGAGTCGCCGGAGATGGATTCTTCTTCTTCCCTTTCCCTGCATTGTGATAGTTGTTACCATGGCTGCCATGGTTCTTCCCTTTCTTCTTGTACATGCTAGCTCTCCAATGCCTATCGCTTCTCGCTGTGCATGTTTCCGAACTCGAGCTCCATAGCAGAAATGCGGTGATGAGGAGGAATGCGAGGCGTCGGAAGCTCGGGGAATCCATCAATGGAGGCAGGGGAGAGGTGGAAGAACAGAGGAAATGGCAGGGGAGGTTT
Organism: Sherardia arvensis; assembly: GCA_948330725.1. Lineage (NCBI taxonomy): Eukaryota > Viridiplantae > Streptophyta > Magnoliopsida > Gentianales > Rubiaceae > Sherardia > Sherardia arvensis. The sequence goes on from OX415244.1 coordinate 1,223,686, forward strand.
TTGTACAGAGGAGGGAGGGAATGTAAGGTTATATATGTGTGTGTATATATACAATTTACAGAAAAGAATTATGTGCATTATTGCAATTCATGTTTTATTCTTTTTTTTTCTGTGAGTAATTATTATGGGGCTGTGCTTTTTGTGAATATTTGCTTCCCTTTATGCAAGTAACTTGGAGGTCCCATTTTCTCTCCGAACTATTATACACATTCTGATATTTTATTCAACGAAATTATATTACTATTTCTTTAAAATTTTCAATGAACATAATAAATGAACATATTTTCGTAAATTTATAACGTATTTTAAATTATGAGATTAAAATACTGAATTGATTACAATAACACTTTTTTTGTCTAAGGAAATATATTTTGCTTAGGTTTGTCTGTTTTAATTGCGCATGCAAATGCAATACCGTAGACCGGTACAAATTATTGGCATCCTATTATCTGGCTCATAAAGCATAATATTTGTATATCTTGTGGCTATGAAATGTGGTAGCCAATCACCTTTTATTAAATGTGATTCAAACTAACATATTATTATTGTAGATAGAAGCTCTATGGTAATGTACTTCCTAACCAATTTTCTAGTGAGCGGATCTGAATTCAACTGAAATAAAATTTAATGTATTGAAAATAATAATAATTTAGATATATTTTGTCAAAAGTGAACTGAATCTTACTAATAAAATCATCAGATAAAGTTGAGATAACACGCCGTAATTGAAAGTATTATAACATATTAAGAGTCTCTTTAGTTTAGTAAAAATATAATTTAATAAAATTGAACCAAATTTAACTACATAGGTGGCATTTTCAAGATATATTAACTTTTTTTACTTCAGTTCAGCTCTAATTAATCCGGGAGAATGAGCTAAACTATCTAATGATGTTCACATTATATCTAAAGGTTTGTCATTTGCAAATGTGTGGCTAGTTGTTGACATTAACAAGGCCATAATTTGCCAAAAATCTCTTGCTTTTTGTTATGTTTTTGTCAAAATGATTTTTATATAATTTTGTAGAAGCATTAATTTTTGGTTTGTTTTTTATAAAAGCCAAAAAGACATGTGAGTGGGTCTCTAATTCGTCAAGGGCACTGATTATAACAGCTCTTTGAGATCACATGCAACCTTCACGGGCTTCGTTTTTGAGCTTTGTCTTCTTAACCAGCAGCAACAGCTTAAGCCCTGGATTGGATTCTTATGCCTCCATGCACCACATTAAATCACCCTTCTAGCTCTCTCTTCCATCTTTGGCTTGGTTGCCATAAATTCATTCTGTAACACTCTGTGTAACACTGTTACATTACGTGTATGACACTGTAACAGGTCAAAAAATGAAGTGTGTCGCTTAAAATGATCGTCTCACGGCTCTCGTTAGTAGATATATAAGGGAGTTGTAGGTGTCTGATTTCCCTGTTAGAATTTTTTCATCGCTTTTCAAAAATCATCAGTTTTGATTCGGATGGACAAATTTTAGTATGTATGACTCGTAACTAGCGTACTATGTCAGCTTTTTTGATTAGTCATTTTTAATTTGTGGTTTCTGATTCCGCCATGTCTATTATTTGTAGGTATTATGGTGATTTCACTGTCAGAATTTCCCCATAAAATATCGCTTCTCTACAATTATTAGTTTCTGTTCAGGTGGACAGATTTTAGTAGCTTACTATGTGCAATTCGTCAACTTTTGACCAGCCATCTTTAATTAATGGTTTCTGGTTCCGTATCTGCAAATTACATGGTAATTCTGGGTGTCCCGATGAAAATTTGTGCATCGTTGTGCATTATTATAAAGTGAAATTACAAATGCACGTATATTAATACTGTAATTCACACTTATTGTATCAGGACATCAGTTCAGTTCACCGTTCGTCACACACTGCCACTTTTACTATACATATTTCAGTTTAGTTCAGTAGAAATCAGCTAAGAATAACAGTGATTGGGGAGATCGAGACGCTATCGTCGATCTCCCCTGTCACTTGTGCATGTGGTTTGATGCCAATCTTGTTCCGTTGGGTGGTTTTCCGGGACAGTGAAAGGTTGGAGTTTGTAGTTAGTAGGCAGAGAGAAGGTGACTTGTGTATTAGGATACCAGTCATTGAAAGAAAAGCTATGAGTGAGTTGGAATTTATGAATCATCCTTTTCTTTAATCTGGAAAAATTGAAGGTCACAGAAAGTAGCTGAGCATATTATCCTAAAAGAAGAAGAATGCTGAAAAGGACCACTAGAATTGCAGGAATTTCCAGGTTAAAAATGTGAAATCACAGTCACTTTACTCCAAGTTTATTTTACCTGAATGTTAGGCTGTGTTTGGTTCACGAGAATTTTGATAAACTGAGATTTTGCAAGTTCAGAATCGGTTCATCAAATTTTACAAAATCCCATTTTTTACTCCAAAGTGCAGACTTGCAAAATCCTAAAAACCAATCAAAGATTTTGTTTCAAACTTACAGAATTCAACCCAATCAAACAAAAATTTTGCAAAACCAGACTCTCAAAATTCCTAACAAAAATTTAAACTTTCAAAATCCTAAAACAACAAACCAGACTCTCAAAATCCTTCCAACCAAATACACCTTTATTTATTTTTTATATTATTATACGATAGTCCGATAGTTTACTATTATAATTCATATAATGATATGAATTTACGAAGGTAAAATTTACAATATACTGAATTATAATTTTAATAATATTTTAAATTATATGAAGTAAAATATCGATTTGCGTATTCGGTTATATTTGCGTATTCGGTTATATTTCATGGTTTTACATTGTTGGGGACAAATTTGAAGTACTACCAGAAAACTGCCCACCAGGAAGTTGCAATGACACAGAATTTTGCAGGTATTTTTGCAGATTTATCAGTAATATACTATTACGAAATTGTGAGAAACGACACTAACAATTGATGTCAACTAAAATTTCATAAACAAACATACAAATGATCAAATACTCCATTTTATTTTCTTCAAAATTGATCGAAATGAAAAATTGAAAATGCATTTATGTTTTTAACCTAGCTAGCATTAAATCAGCTGCTCTATACCACCTCGTTTGATTTGACTATAGCCACTCCTCACACTCCCTGTTTCGCACGTCTGCATTAAATAAACATAACCGTCATACACAGTCCACTATTTTACTCAACATAATTCAGACTGTTATTAAAGTTACAATACTGTCTCTTGAATATTGTTAAATTTCGAGTGCTGATAGGTGCGGGTCCAAATGAATTATGCAGGTCAAAAAATGTGGTTAAATGACCCAATTGCCCTCATTAATTCTTTTTACCGATTTTGACCCTAATTTTGTATGAATATTTCAGACATTTAACCACATTCACCTATCATAAATTTTAAGTGCTGATAGGTGCAGGTCCAAAAATGTGATTAAATGACCCAATTGCCCTCTAAATCTAAAATTCATTTTACAGATTTTAACCCTAACTTTGCAGGGGTATTTCAGACATTTAATCATATTTTTGAACCTGCATGACCCGTTTGGTTCTGGACCATTAATTTCTGTAAATTTTAAATGATAAATGTATTTTACATTATAACAGTAAAATATCAGACTTATCGAAAGAACCAAAACAATGATAGGTTCAAAAAAATTATTAAAAAAACAGTAAATTAAGTTTGAGTGAATTTGTCACGGATGATGGAAGTTATTATGATTATCAGTGCAGTCATGTGGGAATTTCGTTACTACAAATGTCGACCAAACAGAGAAATTAAAATCGACCTGGTTTTTTTTATGCTAGCAGTACGTATGACTACTTGTAACATTCAAGCCGTCTTTTTTGTTTGCAGAAATGATTTAATGGCTCGTGAACCTTTTCGGGCCCTCCTCTCATGAACTCCATGCACGGGTTCTTCCTTTTCAATGTCCCAAAGAATAAATTGGAGTCATTTCAAGGTCGATTATTCAAACACGACATGAATTATCGTAAGCGAAATTATAGTTATGATCTCATGTTTTACTCGGGGTTAGAAAGTATAGATAGCTCTATCTGTACTTTAAACACGATACAAATTGTCACTTAATCTCAAAGTTCTCTCGTTTCATCTACATAAGTAGCTCCTTTTGTTCTCTAAATGCACGATAAAAAATACTATTTTCGTCTCAGATTTCACTTGTCTAAGATGAGGGATAGAATATTTGAGTAATTCGGTCTGTATTTTTACTAAAATGCTGTCGCACTCCTGTATTTTACCTAACACACTTCAAAAATGTCAATAAAATGACATTATTACCTGTAAATAATCTAGTTTTTCAATGACCGGAATATTGATAGATATTTTTGTACTTTCATACATTATTTTAGAGTATAAGAGTAAAATATAATGATATTTTGATATGAATTAACATTTAGTATCAGATTTCTCTTGTTTGAGATGATGTGACAGAAAAAGTAAATACTCATGTTTGTACTTTAACACGATATAAATTATCCTTTTAATCTCAAATTTCACTCGTTTTAAATAATGAAATATCTATATAAGTAATTCTTTACGTGTTTTAAACACGATACAAATTGTGATCTTGTTCTGAGTAAAGAAACGATTGGATTATTGGAAGAAAGGGCAAAAAAGGGACGTGTGCTTTGGCATCCCACACGATTGAACGAATGATAATGCAATTTGTATTGCATAAAAGTGATCTCAATTTTAGTCTTTTCAATGATTAGTAGAGAAATATTGGATGAAGTTGGAGGATTATTTATAGCTTCACATTCCAAATCCACATCGATAATGCCCAAAATTTGGTTGTGTGGGTGAATTTCAAGCTCTTCATATATCTACTCATATATCAATATATCATATATATTTTTATTATTTCTATAGCTCAAGTTAGAGACTCTTCTTTCCGCTTATTTTTACTGAACTGAATTGACCCGTTGAAAATAATGATTAGTATGAGTAAATCAGATTGAATCTCGTTATATTCTATCTTAACTGAATTGAACTGAAAATTTTTAAATAAGTTAAAGAAAACATGTCCTAATATCGATATAAATTCCAGTTCAGATCAAATGAAAAGGTTTTAAATTCTAAAATGAAAATCGTAAAATGTCATACTTCCTCCGTACCAATCAAAGAAAAAGATACGAAAAATACGAGTCAAATTTAACTAAAAAATTTTGGTCGGGACAGATAAATATTTGGAGTGGAATGGTTTTGAGAGGCAAATATGGATACCCATGGTATTGTGGCAACCATTGTTGGGCATGTGAAACCCTCATTTTGTTGGCATTACGTGTCTAAATTGGGTTCAGTCTCTGAAAGATTTTGAGGACAAGCAAAAAAGATGCATTTGTCACTCTTCTTTTGGTTTTATGCATCAAACACATCAATTCTTAACCAACATCGAGAACTCACGGATTTGTGAACACGTAAAAATATATATTTTACTCTTATAATTCAAATTATGACATAAATTTTAAAAAATATTCTTATTTATTATGTTTATTAAAAATTTTAACAATATTCAAAAAATAATACTGTAATTTTAGGTGTTTACTATATGCAGGTCCAGTTTACTTCTGCAGGTTCAATGAAAATAGGAAAATACCATAATTACCCTTCATTTGTTCATTAGTTTTTACAAATATATTTCTAAAACTCTAACCTTGAATGTATAAACCCGTCTATGTAATGATTTAACGCGTGTCCAAATTATAAATTACTTTTTCGTGAATTATAATACATATTTAACAGGGATATTATTGTCATTTCAGATTTAATTTGGACCTGCAGAAGTAAAGTGGACCTGCATTTAGAACCACCCTAATTTTATTATAATAGTAAAATATCGAACACTAATAATTTTGTTTGTTGTTTCAGGCAGCTCCAAATGGTCATTCTGGGACCTTTTTTAGGCTCTCTTGTCATTTTGGCCAATGGCCATTCACAATAATGCAAGGTGTCGTGTGTGGGAAAACTCTTGACCACAGTCTGCCACGTTATGGTCATCTTCCTCGCCCGGCCCGATCCGAGTCAACCCGACCCGTTTCATATTGTATATTTAATTCTACTTTTAGTGTCTGATATTGAATCGGGCCCCGATGATTAAAAATATTGAATCGATTTTTATTCTACTTATTGCATTTCGAACACGAATTAATGTTAAATTAAAGGGGCAATTTATATAAAATTACTACTTATTCCTTAAAAAATTATTTTATGTTTATGGGACTTTTACATATTCATAAATCACAGTGGAAGCAATATATATCCCAAAAGCAGCTTTCCTAGTCCTTTAAGCTTGATTTAATTGGTTGTTTTAGGCCTTAGAAGCCAAGTATTTGTTGGTTTTACACTCCATTATGACATTATTTCCCCTAATATCTTTCTTGAATATCTTTTTTAAATTCAATTATAATTACTAGGCTTGCTAATTGAAGGACGGATGTGCTCCTACATGATCAAATTCGGATCTGAATTAACAATAATATTTCTGCAGTTTTGAAGTTTATTGGTCCGCTTTTCAAATTGACATTCAGTACATTAATAGATAGTATACTGTTGACCAATAACTCTAAAATTGCAGGGAGATTATCGTCAAATTAACATTAAAACAAATCAAGAACTCACAATATTCTATCATTTATCTTAAATTTTATAGTGCATCGCATTACATACAATCAAAAGTGTGTATATTAGTAGTACAATTCTATTTCGTAGGTAATTAAGTATACATTTTCTAGTAGTAGATGTTAGAAGAACATATGCTATAGGTAAAATTACACTAATGCCCCTCAGTAAAAATTATATATGTAATAAAAAGGACTCTGCAGCAAATCCTTCATAGCTCAGTATGAACAAGGTGTTCTTGGCTGGTCTGATCATCATCTTCCTCCTCCTTGATGATAGCCTTGTCTTCCGACAGACATTCAACCGACGGATTCACGTACCCGTACGCGAACCCGACGGCTGAATTGCAGTAAGTTTGTGCAGAGCCATCTCTAGTTCGCAGGTTTATATTGTTCAGTATAATGTGGCTGCAAGGGACTGTGTCACTGCAAGCAAACTTCATGGCTTCTTGAGTTTTCGATGTCCCGCTTATGTTCTTGTACATGATCTCACTTATTTGCACTGCAGATGTCTGAATTTTTGCGCAGAAGTTAAGGTTTATGAGTGCAACAAGCAGATAGTAAATCCAATAAAATTAAAATTGTAAGATGAAATAAATATAACATGGTCAAAAATAATGTATGAAAGTACGAAACTATCCTTCTATATTTTGATTTTTGAAAATTACACTGGGTGATAATGTCATTTCATTAGTGTCTGAGTAAAATACTAAACAGTTTGTGAAATTGTGTGATGAAACAAAAAAAGAGTTGCTATACACAATTCGGTATTTTACTTTTATAGTCCAGTATTGTATGAAAGTACGAAACTATCCTTCAATATTTTGGTTTTTGAAAAATTAAACTACTTATAAGGGATAATAATGTCAATTCATTGATATCTCGAATTACTATTGATAAAATATTGAACTGTGCAATGTAAAAAAACAAAAAACACTGTGAATCTACCTGGTTTTGGCAAGATACCGGGGAGTCACAGTAGAATTGGTCGATGATTATCGGGTTTGCGACGTCTTCCACCATCACGTTTTGGTAGCGAACTGCTTGAACGAATCCAGATCCGCCCTAGAATTTCCGATAAATTAATAATTACAGAGCGGATCTGAATTGAACTGAAATGCAAATAAGTTGAAGTTGAGAATATTACTTGATAGGTCTTAATACGAAGACCGTTGGTGGCGCCTCGGATAAAGGCGGTGTCCAAAACCACCTTTGAGACTAGGCCAACAGAGTTGTCTTTGCCAAGGCTCCCAATGCTAAAACAGTTAAAAAAAATTTAGTTCAATTTTGAGAAAAATAACTGAAATGATACACGTAATTCAGTATTTTACTCACCCTCAATATTTTACTCAGCATTGTACAAGATAATATTGACAAATTATAATATTGCCCTATGAATATTGCAAAATATTTTAATGAACATAATAATAAATGAGATATTTTTATAAATTCACACCAAATTATGAACTATAAGAATAAAATATTGAACCGTGTATAGTAAAAGTAATGTGGAAAATGAATACCTAATGCCATGGCCAGGTCCACAGTACAAATTCTTCATCTTGATATTGGAACTGGCATTAACAATTGAGACACAATCATCACCTGAACAAATTAAAATTGGAAATGGTTAGACGAACTTATAAATGTTGAACTGAGCTAAACTTAATAATTGCAATGAAATAGGGCTGAACTTTTTATAAGTTTAACTGTCTTCAGTTCGGTTCAACAAAAACGTGAATACATGAAATTTAGTGTTACATGAAGAATCAAACCTGTCCCAATCTTGCAGTTTTGAAGTACAACATTAGTAGATTGAGTGATATGAATTCCATCAGTATTAGGGCTGTCTCCAGGGGCAGAAACCCTAACCCCAGTCACACGAACAGAGTCTGATCTTGCGATGATGAAATTCATTTGCTGGCCATTTTGAATAGTAAGCCCTTTTACTCGAATCGCCGAACTCGAATCTATAGTCAGTGCCTGAAAAAAAAATCCCGTCACATTATCATTCCACACTATCATCATTTGAAATGTATTATTACTGACACTGTAAATCAGATTTTACCGTTGGAGCTGATTTACAAGGCTGTGAAAACAAAAACAAAACAAAAAAACAATTAGAATTTTGAAAATTTCTAAATAAAAAATATGAAAAAAAAAATGTTATGAAATGTTACATTGGTTTTGTTCTTCTTGCAAGATGCTGCCCACCATTTACTACCAGATCCATCAATCACTCCACTACCTTGGAATCGAACTCTGGAAACGTTGTAGAATTCAAGCCAAACTCTTGGGTTTTTAGGATCCCAATCTTTGGGCTCATTTGGTGCTACAATTGTACCATCAATCTGTAAAAACAATGTTAATTATTATTATCACGACTCGAAACCTGTTCTCGACAACTTATTTGAGTAGAATCGGACTAATATAAATTAACATATTAAAAAGTATTAATATTTTAATAATTAAATTAAATTTGTAGAAAAATTATAACTGGGAAAAATACCATGACCTAAGAATAACATTCATAATAAAGTAACAAGTCACTTAAAAATCCATCTACTTCATCCCACTTGAAGGAAGACAACATTCACAATTAATATTAAACATTTAACAAATTTCACGATACAGATCGAATATAACAGTATCAGATCAAAAACCGATATTTACCTGGACCAAAAGTTTATCAGAGCAAGGCCCTCGAAACCTGGTGGCATTCACTAAATAACGTCGTCTCTGAGGCACCAAAAACACTGACTTTGGAGTAGAGCAAGCTTGTTTCCATGCATTCACAAAAGCCTAGAAACAATTGCACAACCAAAAAAAAACCTAAATAAAATTGACCAAAACCTTTACATATATATCTGAAAAAAAAATAGCATTTTCCTCACACTGGTATCATCAGAAACACCATCTCCAACAGCACCAAATGTATCCACATTGATCAAAACCTTACTAGTTCTTGGACTTGCCCAAAAAGGGTCCCCAAAAAACTCAAAACCTTCATCATCAACCTCATCCTCGACCTCGACCTCGGAATCCTCGAGTCGCCGGAGAAACTCGACTTCCTCCGGCGATCTCAGTCTCATCTCATCATGACTTGCACCTTCTCCGCACCAAGAAAACAAAATAATGATGCAAATGAACAAAATCTTGGCCATAATTTATGGTTTGCTAGATTGTTATAATACAAAATGAAGGCTTGGGGAGTGATTTATACCTATAAATTAGTGGCTTAATATATGTATATATAAGGCTTGGCTTGAAAGTACATGAAGGTATTATAATTATTAGTGACACTTTTTTTCTACACTTCAAGTTTAAGGTTGAAAATGTTGGGAAACCTTTGCTTTACTCTTCAAAGTATGGCCCAATGTAGAGTACTGAATTACTGACAAATGACAAGTCAAAGGATTCTTGCTCCATGATACCAGAAAAGTGTGACTAAATCTATCTATTTCCCGCCGACTTCCTGATTTGGCTGCCCAGGTAGGCCACATGGTATGGTACGATGTGGACGCGTTTCTGTCTGAAAAGCCATAGCAGAGGAAAGGAAACCTTGCAGATGCTGTATTCTGTGGCTTCATCTTCATTTTCAGCTGATTTGATGAAAAGATAGACACGTTCAGTTCAAATCAGTTCAAATGGTTGTGTAATAGACACATTCAGTTCAAATCAGTTCTGTCTGCAAGACTATCAATTTCAACTTATCTGCCATTTAGTTCAGTTAGTTTTGATGAAAATATGCTTGATTTACTTAGGTTTACGCATAAATCAGGCGAAAAACACATGACCTAAACCAAAAACTCTCTCTTTGCATAAATTATAGGATGTAAGAACATCAAAGCTTATGTTTGTCTTAGGATAACAACAACATTAGGTTCAAGTTTACAGATTTTAAGGATGACATCATCAGAATGCTGATGCAATGGCCTCAAGAAGAGCCAGGGTGAACTGCATCTGTGTAGCCTGGTCGATACGAGTAAACAGCGGGACATGAACAAACAGAGACTTGTGCCCTTTCCGCTCTGCAAACCGAAGGGAATGATAGTACACAAAGTTGCAGACAAAGCGCCCCGCATCACTCGATATCATCACATCGAACTTCTTCTTCTTCAAGTACTCCAGAATCGCTTCAACCGGGCAAGATGTCTTCAACGACAAAGTCAAACTCAGGTCAATGGCGAGCGTTTTTTAAAAACACCGATTTTCAGAGAAATGTAGATTATAAGAAGGGGTAAAAAAGGCACCTTTCTGGTGTGGATTATTTCTCCATCTTCAGGAACTATGGCCATTGCCTTGAAGAAAATAATATACATCAGTTAAAAAAATCGACTTTTTACTGAAATGAAAGGTAAATGTTTTATTACCTGAGGTTGCCATCCCATCTCATCAGGACAGCGGAATGTTGCTTCGTTCACTGCTTGCTCCTCGATGGCGAATTTTACCGTGCCGCTATTCACCCCAAGGTGAAGCTGGTGAAAACATAAAGCAGGACAGTTAAAAATTTAGAATTAATCCAACTTGGATAGTTGTACTGAACTAAATGAAACTAATTTCGCTCATGAAATCGATCTGAACTACAGCATAGAGCAGAAAAGTGGTCATTTCCATCAGAATAGAAGCGTGCAATATGATACGATAACTGGAACTGAGATGATTCTTATCATCAATCGAAAAAGATTGCAACTTTTTGCCAAAAGTGAAAAGGACTAAACAACAGCATAAACAAATCTTCATTGTTCCATAAAAGAGACAAATTTTAGCCAAAAAATGATCTAAAAAAGGCCTAAAATTCTTCCAAAACAGATTATAAGTACAAAAAATATGAAAGAGTATCGAAATTTAGTGTCCAAACTCACCCAAATGACTTGTTCATTAGCGTTTTCCACAGCAAGTCCGGATTCTAGGACATCGTAAAGCATAGGAAGTGCGCCATCTCCAGCCGTTTCAAGAACCAGACAAGTCCCGAGCTTGACTCCAGCAGGCAATCCTCTCTTCTCAGCATAACTTCTCAAGTTACTCACAATGTGCTCGGTAGGATTCTCCGAGACCCCGTGAAACTTCTTGAATCCAGTCACGTTGATGGTCACCGACTTCGCCCCCTCAGACCCCATATCGTCTTTCAGCCAACAAATGCAGTTTCCTATTGTATAGCAGGGTTAAATCACAGCACCTGCTCCATTCAACAAGAGATTCCAGTCATTTTTTTTGAACAGATTCAATCTTATAGCCTAATAAACACAGAACTTTTCAACATATTAATCAAACTTTCAACAAAAATCACATCAAAATAACTTATGGGAACAATTCAACATACTAACACATACGAAATTCGGAAGCTCGAAGAACCCTATCTTTCAACAGATCCTTTTACTGATCAGATATTAATCAATCAGCACAAAAAAAAAGTTACCAAATCTACACACACACACACACACACACAACACAATTCCTAAATCTGAAAGAGCCCCCCTAAAGAATCTCATCAAAAAAGTTGTCAACTTTTGGGGATTTCCTTGGAGCAAATTACCTTAATTTCTGCTAAAAATCTGCTAAATTGCCACAGGGCAACATGCATACACAATGAGCACAAACAAAGGCAACTAAAAAACCACCCCAATAAATTAAGATAATAAAAACACATGGAAATGGTTACAAAAATTCAATCTTTTGGAGAAAAAACACACATGCTAGAAGAGCCCTCATGAAAATTTCATCAAAACAATCAAAATTCAGGGATTTCTAGAAGGCAACTGTACAGAAAGTACCTTAACTTCTGCTAAAAAACCAGCGGAACTGCCGTAGGTATGTGAGAAGAAGCCCATAGTTTTTTTAAAGTCAAGAATCGGTGCAGAAACGGCAAGTGACGAAAGAGGCCATGGGTTGGTGGTAAAATTACAGTTCTGCCATTTGTCGGTTACTTCCAGTACTAGATAGATTAGACCAAACGTAACGAACAGTTTTTTGGCGGCAGATGATCAACTGCCCAGTTGGCGGCGGTTAATAAAGAACTCGGCGCGTTTTCTCCACGCGCTACTCGGCCCAAAGCCGATTTCAAAAAATTCTAAATATTTCAGCCCAATAAAAGTACTACTCCAATAATTTGATAAAATTTAATCATATCGACTCTACTTTTTAATTTTTTCATTTTAGTTTCCTTTAGTTTAGTGGAGTTTATGTAGAAGAACATGGCCTTAATTCATAAGCTAATATACGATATAGCATGCATACACGATATTAGATATTATGTTTCTAAATTGATAATATTAGATGATAATGTTAGAGGATATAGCTAGAATGAATATTCTTTAAAAGTATATATAGTTTAGATATATTTATTTGGATTTGATGGGAAAATGACATTGTATCAACTTTAAAATAACTAAATTTCTCCTTCTTTCTTTCATCGCAACCTTATTTTAATTTGCATAAGCAAGTCTCTTGTGCAAGTCTAAAATCCAACATGTTTCCTGACTGTGTTACTATGCTGTTGTATTCATCTAGAGTAAAAATAAAAAGGGCGACGATGAAAAACGTCAAGGCGTGGATGAAGTCAAAACCAAGATAGAAGCATTTTTAATAATTCTCGTGGTAAGATCACAGTTATATATATATATGTTACAAATAGTATTATAGCATCATATTTACTTGATGAATTCATAATTACTGCTAGTTTATAGGGCCTCCGGTAACTATGCTATCGAGGATTGTAGGTGGAGAGGCTGAGGTCCTATTTAGGGCCTCCGGTAACTATGCTAGCGAGGATGGTAGTTGGAGAGGCCGAGGTCCCATTTTTCTTGGATTTGAGATGTCGATCTTGGAGCCAAGAGAGTAAAGAGGCTCTTTACCACTGCAAAGAAGCAAACATGTGTATAGTTTTCAAAAAAAAAAAAAAAAAAAAAAAAAAACATGTGTATCAATTATCGTATATATCAATGAGTCTGTGCCAAAACATTATACTTTGAACCTGTATTAGTAAACATGCACCTGCATGTATCACCACTCTTAAAAAATCATGCCAAATATGAAGTTGGGATATGGAAAGTGATTCACTTGTTCAAGTAATTATTGTAAAGCAACCTCAAATCTTCGGAAGATAGTTGGTTGAATCATCAACATCTGAGTTACTAGTGATTGGAACAGATTATCATTTCAATTTCTTTAATAAAGTTTGTGATTTTCAAGTTTGTCCCATGTTAAAAGACTGATCAATGAAGCAAGATAAGTCCCCACTTTCATCTAGGATTTGAATTGAATGTGGAGACAAGTTTGAAAAGGGATCCCATGTTTTGTAGAAGAATATAATGCTGGACTCATATGGAGAAACAGTGGGATCAACTGCACAAGTATCTTCAATGTATGAATTAACTTGTAATTTTTTTTTCGTTTCTTGTGGTGTTTTGTAGGAAAATCGAGAATAGATTTTTCAGTTTTCTTTGCTCTCTATTGATTATATTTCTGTTGTTATTGTGTTCTCTTTTTTGCAGCAGCACCAGTGGACTACTTAAATTCTGGTAGTTCACCTGAATATCTTAGTTTTCAGTCTTCCCCAAATATGGTGGTTCATAGGGGTGTGCATGTTGCATTACCCGCCCCGCCCCGCCCCGTTATAAAATTATTCGCGGGGCGGGGATCATATTCTACCAGATCTCAAAAAAAGAAGAAAAAAAGTCATATACATTGCAGAAGTTCAAGCTTCCAGAACCAGTTCTTTGCATAGGTGGATTTGTCATGATCGAGCTGATTGGACGGGTTCAAAAGAAAAGGGAATATGAGTATCGCTACCACTTCGGACGGGTTTAAAGGAAAAGGAGAGATAAGTTATACTACATCAAGTGAGTCTATTTGTGCTTTCCTTTATTTCTATATGTTGCTTTGAATCAGTGCGAGGCTTGTTGATTGTTCTACACTTTTTCTGCAGAATTGCTGATGTGAAAATTCTGGGGAGGTTGCTGAGCCTTGCATTTGATGCCAAGGTCCAAGACGAGTCCGGGAACATTGTTCTGACATACGATGCTACTAAGCTTACCCCGCCCGACACTGCAAAGGAGAAAATGCGACATGTAAAACAGCACTTGAGGCACATATCTATAAACCTCCCACCAAAGTCAAATTCATAGAAGCTTGGACTTTGGAGGGAGATTTATAGATATCTTTTTATGTGCTCCTAAAAGTCCTTTGTTCATACATACGTATGGAGTGGATTAATTAATTTATTGAATAATATATGCAGCGGTGCGGTTAATGGTTATCTTACATTCCTAATGATCACGTTTGAGTCTATCTTGTTTTGGTTATTGGTTGAACATTTAATTGTGTAAATACATAATACATATATATACTGGCACATTCTAGAGAAATATATTTATGAAACTATAATCACACTTTTGTATTTAAATATTTTGTTCATGGGAGAGAGACAAAACTTATGATCCAATTGAACAATTCACATAAATCAGGTTTTCAAAAGGAATAAAATATTTTTATTTTTTTAGTGCGCCAAACTCTTAACCTCACCAATAAAAGAGTCGTCGCAAGGAATCTGCCACCGATTCTCATGACTCCGTTGTGGTCTCCGCCCTCCAAATTCTCGCCATTCCTTCACAAAACATGGTTCTAACTTAAATATTTCAAACCAAATTGCAAACCAATTTCCAACTTAAATATTTCAGCCAAATTACAAAAAAAAATGTTATTTTGACAAAAAAAAAAGCTTTTTATGATTTGTTTTTTCTTGAAAAAACTTAGGTCCTGTCCAGTTCAACTTATTTGGTGTTGTGCTGTGCTGATGAGTGCTGAGTTGTGCTGACGAGTGCTGTGATGTGCTGATCTTGTGCTGAATAGTTTTGAAAGTGTTGAATAATGTTCATTTGAGTTGAAGAAAAAACATAATGTTTATTACTTAAGAACTAAAAAGTTCACTTAATTAATATTATTTTTACAAAACATAAAAATAGTGTCCATTTAGAGCTTAAATGTGTTGAGCTGAATAGGTGCTGTGCTGACCAGTGCTGTGCTGTGCTGATGAGTGCTGTGCTGTGCTGAAATGTGGTGCAATAAGTTGAACTGGACAGAGCTTTAATGGAGAAGCAAAATAGCTTAACAGAGAAGTGTCAAAGATGGAAACTATTTGAATCTGTATTTCAATGAATTGTTGTCATTACTAGAAGATAACCAGAAATCAAACTTGTGGTCAAAAGAAAATAATTAATATCACCTTCTAAAATCATTTAAATTTTTTAATCTTTTTTTAAATTTAAATCATATATTTAAAATTATTAGCCTGTTCACTTTCTTAGATTTGATTCGAGCTAATATTTATTTTAAAAATATAAGTATTATAAATTAGGAATAATAAGATGTCAGAGTTAACTTATAAGTAAATAAAAACATATAAAAGCGGAAAGCTAATATATTGAACACACGTGGCAGCATCTGGTTAACCGAGACACACGTCAAGCAGTAAATCAATGGCTGAGAATGTGATTGCCAGCACCAAAAACGGTTGGGCCTTATAGTAATTTCCAACCCATCACAGCCCGCGCTGTGTATTTATCCCGATATTCTCTTTCGTCCCAAAATATTCCGTGCGTTGGTCTAAAGCTCTCTGCGATTCTCATCTCAGGTGTAAAAGCAGGTATAAAAGCGTGTTCTTGATGTTCTGAATGAACTGTTTTTGAATAATATCTCGGAAGGTTAGAATCGTGTGGATTTTCTGCTTTTGATTAGGTTTTTATTGAATGATTTGGCTGTTTTTGATGTGGTTTGAGCTAATTGCAGCTAATTTACTGTAGATTTGTTTGATTTTGGGTGAATACTTGTAGAGTTGTGGTGAATCGCGTTTGATTTTCTGATCTTTGCTTAGGTTTTTGGTGACTAGTTTAGATAGGCTAATTGACATCACGGAGTTGTGTTTGATTCGGCTTGAGCTACACGCGGTTGATTTTGGGTGAATATTTGTTGTGGTGGTGGGATTCGAGATACAAATCGCCTTTGATTTTCCGCATTTTGCTTAGGTTTTTACTTACTTGTTTAGGATGATTGACGTTATGGAGCTGTTTTTGATTCGGTTTGAGCTGATTGCTGCTGATTTGCTTTGTCTGGCTTCAGATGAATACTTGTTGCACTGTGGTTTGAAGTTTTTTCGGTTTACCAGAAGATTCGTGTATTGGTTTGATTGTTAATTGTGCTGTGAATTACATATGCAGGATAGTTTATGTTAAGAAACAATCATGGGGATGGCTTTGTCGAGGATGTTAGCCCAGATGTTTGCGAAGAAGGAGATGCGGATCCTTATGGTCGGTCTTGATGCTGCTGGTAAGACCACCATTCTGTACAAGCTCAAGCTTGGAGAGATTGTGACAACCATCCCTACCATCGGTATGATCTCTTATTATATTGGTGCTGGCCTTAGAGGTTAAGTAGCTGCTTGTGAACATAAACAATTTTGACTTAGAATAGCTATATTTATATTTTTACTTTTACTGATGCTATGATATTGGAATTCTAACTGATAAATGCTGAATTTCGAGTGTATCATATTACTCTGCCCCTTAACTTGTCAGCTATCTTGTGGATTAAATGTGTGGTTAGTTAAATGAAGGCTTTAGAAGTTTCCTTTTCCAATGGCAGGATTCAATGTGGAAACGCTCGAGTACAAGAACATTAGCTTCACCGTTTGGGATGTCGGGGGTCAGGACAAGGTATGAGCTACTACACAATCGCCATTTTATAGTCTCCACTTTGTGTCTACCCGAGTAACACCGGCATATTTCTATGACTTTCCAGATCCGTCCCTTGTGGAGGCACTACTTCCAGAACACTCAGGGCCTTATCTTCGTTCTGGACAGCAACGACAGAGACCGTGTCGGGGAAGCAAGGGATGAACTACACAGGATGTTGAACGAGGTAATACTCTTTTTGCACACTTGTTTTCGGGGGAGAGAATGGTAATTTTTCTTCCCGTTATTCCTTGCTCTGCAGAATGAGCTACGAGATGCAGTGTTGCTCGTATTTGCCAACAAACAGGATCTCCCAAATGCAATGAACGCTGCTGAGATAACCGACAAGCTTGGCCTCCGCACCCTCTCACAGCGCAAATGGTGATTTTCTCGAGCTTTAGTCGGTTAACAAAGTTTATAATGCTCGTTTTCTGAATGCATTTCTTCACTATACGCAGGTATATCCAAAGCACTTGTGCAACTTCTGGAGAGGGCCTTTACGAAGGCCTTGATTGGCTCTCAAACAACGTTGTTACCGATTAAGGCAAGTCTGAATTGCAGGGTTTAAGGAGCCATTTTGATGGGGTTTTGATGGTTCTGGGACGCAGATTGCTTTTTATGTACTCTATAGTTGGCCTTTACAAGTGTTTGTGTAGGTCTAATATGATGTGTTAGTCTTTCTAGAGAGATTATGTTGTTATATAAATTTGGTTTTGTATTGCTTATTCTGTTGTGAACATTCTTTCAACATTATTATTGTATAGCTCTTTTTTATGCCAGAATTTATATTAAAAAAAGAGGGTTTTTCATAGTAAAATCGAAATATGCATACTTATCAAAAGTCTGTTTAGATTAATGTAATTAATTGTAGACTTAAGGGATCTCATTTCATTCCTACATGCACTGTGTATATGATGTCGGTCATCCAAAAAAGTATATCAAACTTTAAGTATTCTTAATCATATATTAATTCAAATTTCAGATATTAAAATTTTAGAGCAAATTAATTTATGTAACTCAAATCAACGATGGTCAAATTTGGGCAAAAAAAATTATCCAAGTCAAAGTGCCAAATTAGATGAAACGGAGGTAATATCAAACTACGATATTCTTACTTATATATTACTTCAAAATTTACGGTCATATTAAGGTGCAATAAAAAAATATGATGAATAGTACAATTCATTCATGAAATACTTCTGTTTTTTCACAGTGGTACACTTAAAAAAATATATTATTTGACGGCAAGTTTGACCATCAATAACGTTTATTATGTATATCAACTAAATTTAAAATTTTAATATTTCATAAATACATGTTTAAAACATTTCAAAGGTATATCACAAAATAATAATATTATTTATAATTTTATAATAAATAATATTGTGCTATTAAAAAAAAACGGAAGGAGTATGAGACAATGGATGTAAATCCAAGGGTTGAGAATACCATTGCCAACATCACCCCATATGGATGGGTATTTCAGTAATTACCACCGACCCATCCCCGCGCTTTGCACTTACGTCCTCAAGTCGAAATTCTCCTTCGTCTCTCAAACATCCCGCGTCGCGACTCTGATCTCATCTCAGGTAAACACACGTTCTCTTATTCAACGTTGTAACCATGTTATCAGGTTTGGTCGTCTGATCTCTCAAATTTCAGTTCGTTTTTGAGTTTTCCGATGTTCTTCAGAAGCTTTCAAAATGGGGCTGATGATCACCAAGCTGTATAACCAGCTTTTCGCGAAGGAGGAGATGCGCATTCTGATGCTAGGCCTCGACGCAGCGGGCAAGACCACCATTTTGTACAAGCTCAAGCTCGGACAGGCCGTCGCAATCCCGACAATCAGTACGTACATATGATCTCTCTATATATGTGTGTAATAATATGGTTATTTGATGTTGAATCTGTTTTTTAAGGTTTTGTTTTCCTAAGTTTATCAGTATGTTTCAGTTCGATTCAGTTCGGTTCAGTTTAGCACGAACGGAAGATGAAGGCCTAATCTCTCTCGATTTTTTTGCAGCATTCAATGTGGAGACTTATGAGTACAAGAACATCAGGTTCACAGTTTGGGATGTTTCGGGTCAGGACATGGTAAAGAACAGCAACGTATTTTCATAGTCTCTGATTACATTTCATGAAGATTTTTGAATCTGTCTGAAATGATTTTTCAGATCCGTGATTTGTACTGGAAGCGCTACACCGAGAACACTCGGGGACTTATATTTGTCGTCGACAGCAGCGATAGAGAGCGTGTTTCGGTTGCCAGGGATGATCTGCACAGGATGATGAATGAGGTATGTGTTTTTCATTGTCCAAACATATGAAAAACATTGTATTCATACGTTGTATCTTGCTGCAGGATGATCTGAGTGATGTTGTGTTACTTGTGTTTGCCAACAAACAAGACCTTCCTGATGCAATGAGTGCTGCTGAATTGACTGATAAGCTTCAACTCAGCTCTCTGAAACAGCCTCACTGGTGATTAGATCGAGATTCAGTTCAATTCAGTTCGGTAAAAATACGATTGATTCGATGAAATTTATATAAGCTTCATTCCAATGTGTAGGTATATCCAAAGGGCGTGTGCAACATCTGGGGAGGGGCTTTATGAAGGGCTTGAGTGGCTTTCTAACAGCCTTGCTAGCAAGGCAAGTCCTAGGGATTAAATTGCAATAAAATTGCTTATTTGAAACTAGCTCATTCATATTTTCTTTATTCTTCCTTCTTTGTGTAGGGTAAGGAGCAATTTCAGTGGGTTGATACTCCAAAATAAAGTTATTAACAGTCAAATACGTCTGGTGTAAATGATTATAAAATTTATAATTTAGTGTCAGACGAGTGTTACTGTATTTTGTTAAATTATAGGTGTTGTGTAATATAATTATACACTAGTATATTCCCGGGAAGAAAACACAATAATTTGAAGTTGAGATTAACAATATTTCCGGGAAAAATATATAATAAACGGTTAAGATTGTTCGTTTTGTAAACACTGGGATCATAATTTAATATTCTTTTCAATGTTCAAATTTGATCGAAATACGAACTAAAAAACTGCCAGTTTAAATTAATATATATTTAATTAGCGATTTATTCTCTTTCATTTCAATAACTCTTTACTAACATTTAACATATTTCAGCATCGTTCAGTATCTTTCGAATAATTTCAATTGGATGGTTAGAAATGAGGGATCTGAATATATTTGGATAGATATTAATCCACTTGTTCGTGAAGGGATGTCGGTCGATCCTCAAAGATGCTAAAGTGTCCTTCTTTAGCAATATTTGCAACTTGTTGTTTGTTTTTAACGCGTAATTTTCAGACCGTGCAACTAAAATTCCACTCATCTAAGTTGAATTTCGTAAAATGTGTGGCTGATAAATCATCCCAGCCCTCAGTGATCAACATAATAAACAAATAAATTAAATAGAACAGTAATTCAATTTGGGAAGATTGAGGTCGGCTCTCTTTTTTCCCCTTATTTGTCCAAATGAAATTTGTCCGTCACGTGGAGCTAATTAATGATAAAGCATGGGTCTGATTTGTGATTTCTCGAACTTTATTAATTTTGACTGGAATTGAATTTATATAAAAATTAATGTATTAAAAATAATAGAAATAGGACTGAGTCATGTTCATTTCAGCTGAATTAAACTAAACTATAAACTGTTGAATTATAAAATTTTGAACTAAATTGAAACTTGTTGAAATATGTTGAATCTATGAAAGGATAAAAGTTGCAGAACTGAATTGAAAATTGTTAAAAATGACGAGAGTTGAACTAAATTTTATAAGCACACATTTCATTAACTTGAATATTGTATACAGTCCGGTATTTTACTCAACGTAATGTAAGATGTGAATAAAATGACATTTCTACCCCTGCAAGTTTGGCTAGTTTTAATTAGGGACCGAGACATATGTGCCATTTATATTATTTTCGATGAAAATCAAGAAAAGGAAACCCGTTACTACATTGACAACAACTCTTGCTTCATGTACAAACTATCTCTAACTGTCCAAATCAAACTATTGTGAATTTCATTTCAGCTTCATTTAGCATGCATTTAGTTCCTATTTAAGGTGACTAAGGAGGCCACTAATGCACTCAGAACTGCACTAATTCACTTCCTCAAAAACCTCAAACCTCAAAATCCTCAAACCTCAATGGCACCTCCTCAGATACCTGTCGACAGCGCCTTCTCGGGTTCGGTTAAGGTCTCGACACTAAGCAGCGCGAGGAGAGCGTATGTCACATTCTTAGCTGGGAATGGCGACTACGTGAAAGGCGTGGTCGGGTTGGCTAAGGGTTTAAGGAAAGTCAAAAGTGAGTACCCTCTTGTAGTTGCCATTTTACCCGATGTTCCAGAGGATCACCGTGAGATTTTAAGGTTACAAGGTTGTATTGTGCGCGAAATCGAACCTATCTATCCCCCGGAAAACCAGGTTGAGTTCGCAATGGCATACTACGTCATCAACTACTCTAAGCTTCGCATATGGAATGTAAGTACACTAAACCTTAACCTGACAGACATTTTGAAGTAATCTTAAACATTATTACCTTAAACTTTCAGTTTGAAGAGTACAGCAAGATGGTGTACCTGGATGCAGACATTCAAGTCTTTGACAACATCGACAACCTGTTTGATGCTCCGGATGGTTACTTCTACGCTGTTAAGGATTGCTTTTGCGAGAAAACGTGGAGCCACACTCCACAGTACTCCATCGGCTACTGCCAGCAGTGCCCTAACAAGGTTACATGGCCGGCTGAGACGGGCTCACCGCCTCCTTTATACTTCAATGCTGGAATGTTTGTGTACGAGCCAAACCAACAAACCTATGACAAACTGCTGACATTCCTTAAAGTCACAGAACCAACAGCTTTCGCTGAGCAGGTTAAATAATATCTAATCTTAAATAAGACCATTAAAGAAGAAAATAATATAATAAACTGTTCTAAGTTAAGTTATTGTATATGATTTACAGGATCTGTTGAACATGTTCTTTCAAAGCTCCTATAAACCGATTCCTCTGGTGTACAACCTAGTCCTAGCTATGATGTGGCGCCATCCCGAGAACGTGGAGCTCGAGAAAGTCAAGGTTGTTCACTACTGTGCTGAGGTAAATGCATTTTTTTCCTTAGTAATCCTACACAGAAACTCGTAATCCTTTGTACTAATCTGAATCTGTTTACCTAGGGCTCAAAGCCGTGGAGATATACCGGAAAAGAAGCAAATATGGAGAGGGAAGATATCAAGGTTTTAGTCGAGAAATGGTGGGAAATCTACAATGACACCTCTCTCGACTTCAAGCCCGAAGCCCGAGCAATCATAGCTGCCATGCCTGAGCCTATAGTATCTTACATCTCAGCCTCCTCAGCAGCCTAGTAATAATTTATCTAAACTGTACCTTCTACTAATATTTGGCCTACTTTTCTTTTCTTTTAATGATATCAGTTTCAGCACTTATGTAAGAAGAAGATTACTGGTGCAATAAAATATGAGTATGAGGACTGTCACAAACTTACCCGTGAATTCACGCCTAAAACCATTCTAGATAATCACGGAAAAATAACATTTGGAAAAAATATCACTACATAGACATATCAAATGAGGATTCACCTTCATCGTATTCTTCATCCATGTACTCTGACCCGGAGCAATCATCGCTGAAAAGCATAGCTGAGGGTTCTCTATCTTTTCGGGCCTTGTTGTCATTTGAGCCTATGACTTCCATAATCTTTTCTCTTATGCAGCTTTCGAATTTGCTTCCATTTCCGTCGTGCATTTGCAATCCAAGCATCGAAAAGCATTCTTTTTGGAAGTTTAGATCGAGTGATGACAAAACCAGTCCGGAAATTGATTTGGCAAGGTCAGGTGCATAAGTCTGGATCTGAACAAACAGAAGTATTATGTAATTGAACAACAGACCGTGGTTAAATTAACACCACGGGGACTTTCTACACACGGAAAACTTATAATGACAGGTAACACCTAAAGATAGTGGCTTCAACGTGGTAAATCAGAAGTGTACCTTGAGTGCTTGATCACTAAGGAGGGCTCCATCATTTTTCAGCTCGGTGAGAGCAAGCTTTAGAGCTTTCTGGGTGAGAGCTCGATCAATCTGTAGATTCTCTGCATTGGGCACTACCAAGACGTTTCTAGAAAGTTAAGGAAGGCCAGCATGACAGCAGATAAAAGCAAACGCTGACAAAAAATTATCAATATGACTGTAGGATACTCTTTAGAAAAGCAATGAAGGATGATGTCGATGTGAACATTTGGAGGGAGCCTCTCCCACGCCAAAATTACAAGATCACCTTGCTCGGCAACACTCTCGATAGAAAGACCGTAATCTGTCCACTTGATGCTTGTCAATGCATCTAAACATAATTGAGTGGCTGAACAAGGTGTGAAGTCCTTAAAACATAAGACCTGAGGTTGAATAATGACATTGTCACAGATATAACCTTTTCAACTTATTAGGCCAAGGAAACAAGTAAAAGGTTGAATAGGTCAATCGACAAACCTCTGTTCTTGTATCACGAGGCCTGCAATGAGAACAGATTTCTTCTGAAGCTTCACTTATAATAACCACAGCTTCCACCATTTGTCGTTTGCTCTTAACTTTACCTGATCGGCTTGCATTTCCAGTACCAACTTTAACATTTGACCTAAAAAAGAAATACCCATATTCTATCACGAGTCTCGTGTTAAAAAAAGAGCTTACTCAACAAACTAGCAAAGTGTCCAATGCTCACAATATTTCAAGTAAAAACATCAATGTAAAACTATCTCTAGCCTACGACACCAACCATCAATGTAAAACTAGCATGTTGTTCCTACTTACTTATCTGAGAAGCATATCTGGCAAATATTTTCCAGTCTGTTCCCATGCTTTAAAATATATTCTTCAAACCCTGACTTCAGATGTTCAATGCTTGTAGTTGTAGACGTTAGAACATTGCAGTCAACAGAGAGGACACTATTTCGATAATGGCTTCCTGGAACGCTGCCACCCTCAACCAATAACTCAATAGCAATTTTCTGCATACAATCACAATTTTCTGATCAATTTTAACATAGAAACATCAAGTAATTTATAGATATACTTTTTGGAGAGACAATGACAAATAAATGAAGGTTAATGCCACATGATCTGCTATAGAGAGTAGCTAAAAATGTGCTGCTACTGGAATCAATACTCATATAAATTATTTTAAAAGCAACTGTACAGCTGAGAGAAGTAAACTAGAAAGTTTTCTTCGATTCACATTCACAGAATAATGATACACAAACTTCTAGAACAGAGTCACAGAGACTTACAGGTACCCTCACGATGAACATCTGTGGAATAATCACCAGGAAACTAATCAGTTAGAATCAGATCAAAAAGCCATACCATCTAAAACATATATAAGATGACTTTCAGCAACATGATGACCAAACCTTCTGAAGATATAAGCTTATGTCTGCCAACACGTCTCGTAAGCTTTCTGCAGTCGATAATGAAGCTTCGGTCCCACTGGAAATTTAAATATACAAAAATTTGAAGAACGATGTACAGATAATTACTAAAAACAAAAGAAAAAAGCAATTGCAATAAAGCAAATAATGTGCCTGAATTTTGTGCCGGTTTTCGTAAGTGAAGATATCCTTGTTAACCTTGTTGAAGAAACCATTTCTTTCAGGTTCAATTTGTAATCATGTATTTCATTATCAGAGAAACCTGCCAAGATTTGTAATAATTGGGGGAAAGTAAAATTAGCATACAGTAACTTTATAATTCTAATAGCCCGGAAGTACGATGAGATTAACTTTTTTACAAAAAAGAATTTGGAAAAATGGTCTCATAAGCTAGGCCAATAGAGCAACCTAAACTAAATAAAAACAGTACAGAACTTGGTAGATTTTCCTCCAAGTGAAAGCTTCACGATTCATCTAAAAACATCCTAAAGAGAGTGGGAACTTACAGGTGGTTGTGATGGAAATCACACCATCTGCAATGGCCAAACGATGACATTAGAAGAGAGTACAGTAATACATGCAGCAACTGACAATATGAGTCGGGAAAAAAGCCAGGCAAGAAGAGCCCCAATATTCACAAAGCAAAACAAGAACCGTTAAAATCTATGAAACTTAAACTAAGAGCCTAATTCAGCCAGCGTTCTATAATCATCCTCGGAACTCTTTTGCAACAACATTTCAATCTAATATGCTAATGGCCTAATTGCTAGAGGAAATATGTACAACAACAGCACTTCATGACAAGACCTTTCATAATCGTAAAAGCAGAAGCTAGAGCACTCACCCCAATTATCTGCAGCCATCAAATAATTCGAAGATTTGAGAGCCTTGTACTCCTCCAGATTACTCCCAACACCCGTGTCAGAAACTGCTCGTAAACAAAACTGAGTCACAAACAGATTCCGGTACTTCTCACGCAGCAGTCATTTCATCAAAATCAACGGTAACATCAACATTCAGACAGTCAGACTCTAAAATGCACAAACATAAACTTCTTAACCAAGCAAAATTGAAATAGTTCATCCCAATTAGGGCTGAATACAAAAATACAAATTCTCGCCTGAGATTCGGACTCGGGGAGGATCGTATTCCGGGAAAGGCCTGAGCGTGACCGATAGCCGGCAAAGATCGTCGGACTTCCGGCACCGTTGAATTGCGGATGAAATCAACTATACAAAAAATTCAAAAAATTAAACAAATTGCAAAAAACCGAAAATCTCAGCAGATGATGATGATGAATTACTGGAGAAATTGAGCTTACGAGTTTGCATAGATTTGGTACGGAAGAGAACTCCATAGCTCGTCGTCTTCTTCACCTTTCACTGTGTGACTGTGCGCGCGCGCGAAGTGTTTGATAATTTTCCCGCGCGAAGTTGGAAAAGTCAAAGAGGCACGAGGTTATAATTGTAAATTTTTATTATTTGTTGCTCAGCCGGTTTTTATGGGCTGGAAATGAATTGCTTGTCCAATAAAGGGATCCTTCCTACTTTTATTACTAATAAATTGACATTGATGGCCATACGTTACAAATTTATTTCATCCATTTTTTTAAAAAAAACTAATAAAAAATATTAAAGATTCTCACAATATAAGAATTAGTGAGTTATTAGGTGGATATAGGATTACAAGAATTGCAAGTAATAAATATTCTAATATTATATTTTTCATAGAAAGTAGGAAAATAGTTAATACCAAATTGTTGTAATTCAACATATCTTAATTTGAATCCTAAAATAAAAACTTATCTTAATTTATAAATTTTAGATTTATCTAATTTCATTATTATAAATCTAAAATAAGATTTCAATAAAAATGAGATTATATATATTAGAACTCACTTCTCTTTAAATTTTAACTTTACTTATCAACTAGTAGTAGAAGTTCACATGATATACATATGAAAATTAGTATAGAACTAAAACATATATATCATATTTATTAAAAATATATTAAACACATATATTAAAAAAAAAATATGTGACAAATATGCTAAAAGCAGAAAAAAATCGTGTCGTTTTCAACATAAAATTTTAGGATAATCCAAAGTGGAAACGAAAAGGAATTTTGCTCTTCATGTTATCCTCTGAAACACACGTCACCAGGCACGATGAATTTGTAAGGAAAGTCAATTCGGTGAAGGAATTCGACGAAATTAATGTAAGCGCACAGTCAACATCCCATGTTTGGAAATCACGCCATCTTTATTTGCCTCCTCTCTTCTTGCACAGATGTCTTATCGCTCTGAAAAAATTAGGTAAAAAAGTACGATTCTTGCAATCCAACTATAAACTGATGAACAGATCCCTCTCTGCTTCCCCCACATGTGTTTTTAACCTCTGATTTTTAAGGATTCTGTACTCTCTGTGTGTGTCTGAATGCAGATAATGGAGACTAGTGGGAATTTTGAGGATGAACTCACAGATGTTTCTCATATAGCCCTGGATATTGGAGGTGAGCTCAAATTCAGCTTAGCCCAGATGGTCAAATTGATTTCTTTTTTATCCAATTGTTGTTTCGGAGAATTTGAGGTTTTATGATGATGATGATGATATCTTAATGGCTTAGCTAGTTCAGCAAAAAGTTGTGAACTTTGGATTGAATGAGTAGTTTGTGTTTGTGTTGTGTGTGGTAAATGATGAGTGTGTAGTTGTTGCTTGTTTGTGATTATTGGTTTAGTATATGAATGGTGCTAATTATGATCAGTGGTACTTTAGGTTCCCTGATCAAGATGGTGTATTTCTGTGGGAACAACTGCCATGGAGACGGAGCTTATGGACATTCCGATGGAAGTTCAGGACACCGTCTCCTTAGAGGGAAGCTTCAGTTTGCCATGTTTGAGACGAAGAAGATCGATGAGTGTCTGGAATTCATGTCCTCGAAACAGTTTCGAAGCAATGGTGTGTGTTTCTCTTCAGCCTTTAATAGTATTGATAGATTCAAAAAGTTACTTCATTTTTACTATAATAGTATCTGGTGGATTAAATTTACACATGAGGAAAACATTGAATGGTTGATTCGAACGCATAAAAGAGTTTCATTTAGAAGCTTACTTTATTAGTATGTCGAGAATCACAAGCAAGTTAATGTTTTTGTTCTCCTTCATACACAGTAAGCAGCATTATATGATGTTATCTTCCGCTCTAATACAGAGATATGACTCCAGGTAGGTGTTGTCACAAGCCTCCTGCCAGCGATAAGAGTGTCATTAAGGTAAATTAAGGTTCCGCTTTCCCAAAAGCAACGATCTTGATACCTCTTTCCTGTGACATTCATAGAAAGGACTCTACTTTGTTCGATTCCTTGCAAACAAAAAATGACAAGTAATCTTTGTAAAGGCCACGGGAGGAGGCGCGTATAAGTTTGCTGATCTATTCAAAGAGAAGCTTGGAATTACTCTGGACAAGGTCGATGAAATGGATAGTCTTGTTGCCGGAGCAAATTTTCTACTAAAGGTGGAGTCTTTATTAGTGTTCTCTTGGTCTATTATGGCCTTGTCATTGTGAGATTGGTACACTTGCCTAAATCATCGTGATTTTCTTTGCCAGGCAGCTAGTCGTGAAGCTTATACATACTTGGATAACAAGAAAGAGTTTGTGCAGATTGACCATAATGATTTGTACCCGTATCTTCTTGTGAATATTGGATCCGGAGTTAGCATGATTAAGGTACTTTTTCAACAGATAGATTTTACAGCCTATTTGGGAAAAATAAATAAAATTTACTGCTTTATGCGTGTAAAAGATTATTTATAAATGTCTATGTTTCTTGCTTTACTAGGTCGATGGAGACGGTCAGTTTCAGCGGGTCAGTGGGACGAGTGTTGGAGGGGGCACCTTCTGGGGCCTCGGGAAACTTTTAACGAAGTGCAAGAGGTTAGCTAGCTGCATGACCGTGTTGTTAGGACAAAATTGCTTAGATTTTCCATCGACTTTTGTTGTGACAATTTCAACATCTCGTTCAGTTTTGATGAGCTGCTGGAGATGAGCCGTTCGGGAAACAACCGAGTCATAGATATGCTTGTTGGAGATATCTATGGTGGAATGGACTATGCTAAGGTATCGGATTCTTTATGACATCATATTTTCTTTTCGAATTCTTTATGACATCATATTTCTTTTCGAAATCTTTCATGTGACCATAGTAGGAAATAACATCTCGATGTTTGTCTGTTAGATTGGACTTACTTCAACAGCCATAGCTTCTAGCTTTGGAAAAGCTGTTTCCGAAAACAAAGAGCTGGAAGACTACCAGCCTGAAGATCTGGCTCGGTCTCTCTTGCGAATGATTTCAAACAACATAGGACAGGTAATTTACAAATGTTCACAAATTCGACTATTAATTTTAAAATTTATGACTTTCTGAACTGCCTATGTTTGTTTCACCTCAGATTGCTTACCTGAATGCCTTGCGATTAGGGATAAAACGGATATTCTTTGGAGGATTTTTCATCCGTGGTCATGCTTACACTATGGACACGATTTCTGTTGCAGTTGATTTCTGGTAAGTTTCTCGCCCGAGCTTTAAGTCAATCTGGTCAGTTTAGTGTCCACATATGTTAAAACTAGGTTGTATTGTACCGTGTTCAGGTCCAAAGGTGAAACAAATGCATTGTTCTTACAGCACGAGGGGTTCCTAGGAGCTTTAGGAGCGTTCGTGAGTTACAAGAAAGACGGTCTAACAGACATAACCACCCATCCAAGCTCGAATTTAGACAGCCTCGACAGTTCAGATGTGAGTGAAAATCGCAGTATAGAATGCACAGTGCAACTGAGCAAATAGTCGGTTTCTATGACACCAAATTTACCGGTCTTCTTTACCCTGTGTTGTGGCCATGGTAATTTTTGTAAATAGCTGTTGTTTTACTTTTACTGAGTCTATAATTGTGTTAGGAAATTGTTGTAAGTTTATATGATTAAAAGAACCTCAGGAGCTATATTTTTACAGTTACTATATTGTTTATAATTGTTTCTCAGACAAATATTATTGCAAATCTATATTTCATATGGAACCCGTGGATTTTGTTACTAACAACGGTAAACTGCAAAAGCCAGCCAATGATTCAGAGCACGGGTTGTTCTATGCTTCATTGAATGAAATAGGCACACATGGAAATAACATTTTGAATGCACAAATCGATTGCAAGTCACACATAATTATCGCTTATAAGTTATAACACTTAATATTATTCAGTACTGTTTAGAACAGACAGTTCAATCTACCCAGTAGTGTTTAGTACAATATTTTAGAATCACTAACACGAAACAAACACTTGATGTTTTCAGTACTGTTCAGAACAGACTGTTCAATCTACCGAACACTGCTCAGTACAATATTTTAGAATCACTAACATGATACAAGCAATTAATATTATTCAGTATTGTTCAGAACAGACTGTTCAGTCTAACCAGCACTGCTTAGTATAACATCACAGGACTCGCTAACACGGCACAAAACTAATCAACACGACACGATTTCATGACCTAAATCATTTGTGGGGGACGGTGGTCGATTCATTGAAGCTCTTGCATAAGACAATTCGCCACATTTCTACCCTTTGTCTAGCATCATTTGGCATGTATGATAAATCCCAAAATATAACAAAAAGTTGGTTTAAACATTTGATTTGAGACATTTTGCAATTTTAGAGCATGCTATAAAACAAAACTCATTTTAAAACAACAACGCGCAATTTCGTTTGATGTTTCCAACACTCATTAAGTGCATCATTACACAAAGATAAAAAGACTTTCTGCTTAAAGAGGGATTTTCCGCACTGTTATACATAATTCAGTATTTATTTATTTTATTCGATAAACTTTTATTAAAATTATTAAACTGTTCATATATATTGCTAAATTTTTCATGAATATAATAATTAAAAATAATTTTATTATTTCATATTATATTTAAATACAAAAATAAAATATCAAACGGTGTATAGTAATACTGACTTAGATGTCGCTTAAAGCTTAATCAATGAGTGTACCGAATCCAAACCGTAGACAAGGAGAACATTCCCACATGACATCCTACCCAAATATACTTTTCTTTTTAAATATTCAAACTCATTATTTTATATTTTTGTGCCTCTTAATTCTTATTAATATGTAGAGCAAATGTGCAATGCATTTTCTTCTTTTGATGATAAAGTCTATATTAGAGGAGACATAAAGAAAAATTGAAAGAGATGTTTAAGCGTTCATTAAATGGTGTCTAATCAAGATATTTCAAGCCAAACAATATGAAACATTTATATAGGTGACCACTAAATTAAAGAAATGAAAGGGAGATATGTCATTAAATGACATATTGAGCAATCAAATGAGAAATTTTATTAAACAAATTGTGGAAGACGTTTGAGTCCACATGTTAAACTGCTTAAACATATTCATAGAGTCCATAAATCTGTTATTAGATGAGTTATTGAGAGATATTAAGATGTTTTGGGTCGAATATTATAAAACAGTTATAAAAGAAAATGAATTAGATGAACAATCTGACACCATTATAAAAATAGATGAAACTGAAACAATTGAGACTAACTGCAATAATTGAGAGATATTTCTTGCGAGATCATGCATTAAACTGATTAAATTGTTAAATGTATCAAAATGTTTATAATAACAAGAGAAATAAATTCATTAAAAAAAACACACACATGGAGATGGGAGAATCAAGAATATCATCAAATAGGAATAATGGTACTTAGTATTATTATTCCCTTTTTTTTTTTGCTTTTTCTGGCCTTCAAGTAATTCCTCAATGAACCAAAACGCTCAAAGATGGAATATTTACAAAGTTGCTGAATCAACAACCAAAAAGTCATCCCCTAATCTAAAAGATTGAATTGAATCAAATGATATTATTTTTTGTACAAAAATATCAAAAAAGTCCCTAAAACGGATGAACATTCCTCGTCAACGCGCCGCCGTTAACGTTCGTGAACAGCCCGACGAGGTCCGGCCGGTACGGCAGGTACGACCGCCGCCGCTCGCTGTCCTTAGCCTTGCTCTTCAGATAAACCTCGTGCGCCGACATCACAACCTTCTTCTTAGTAGCCGGCTTCCTCACCTTCGCCGGCGCCGGCGCAGTCACGGCGGCGGCGTCAACCACCGCCACCTCTTTCTCCTCCTTCTTTGTTCTAGACGACGACGTCGTTTCACGATGATTCAGGAACACAAACGCGTCTCTCCCGTCACTGTTACTCCGGTGCATGAATTCCTTGAACCTCCAGATCTTCGAAAATCCGGTGGAGTTGCTCTTCTTACACGTGTCCGGCTTTGCCTCGATCACCTTGTTGTTCGACCACTCGCAGTACGGTCCGGAGATGGAGTCGTCGTCAGCATCCTTGGACGAAGACGACGTCGTTTCACGAGAATCTCCGGCCGGGATGAAAACTCTGTTCACTTTGGGTAACCTATCCTTCGACATCAACGACTCCAAATCCTCTCCCTCCGACAGGATCAGAGACTGGTTGAAGAGCGGGAACGCCGCAGGTTTGATCTGGCCATTTGAAAACGCGTCGTCGGCAGAAATGGTCGAGAAATTGAACGAATCGATAGAAAACGAAAACTCCTCTTCATCTTCCTCTTCTTCTTCAACCTCTTCCTCGTACACTTCTTCGTCTTCCTCGTACGATTCCGGCTCTGGTTCGGAGAGGCGGAGGTGGGCCTCGAAATCCCGGACCATTTTTCTGGTGGCTTCTGATGGAATACTGCTGTCTTCGAAATCTGTAAAACTGCTCTCCATCTTCTTCTTCTTCTTGTTTTTCTGAGATTGAATTCTCTGTGATTTTTCTGAGATTAAATTTCTCTGTGATTTTTGGGGGATTCTGGGGAGAGATTGGGAGATGTGAAATAAGAGGAGTGGTGGGGGGTATAAATGGACGGGTTGGTGGCAGCTGCACGAAGTTTCTTACAGCTTTTATTATTATTTTAAATGATTTTATTTGCATTTGTCAGCATACAAAAATAGTAAATAAATCTGATTTTGTTAACAAAAATATTATATATTGGTGACTCCCATTGCCAACGCCCAACTGTATATTGACAGGTGGCACTATATTTAGTCCATGATTGGTGAAGGTGTTTATGAAAAATAATTTCTAATAAATATAAAATATTTCGTTACAATTTTTCCTGTTCCGTTCAGTTTCTAGAAGAGTTTAATATAATATATTTTTTATTTAAATATTATAATAATATATTTCAGTTTAATTCAGTCATACTATGTCCAATCAATTTGGACGGCAACTCTAATTCTTATTTATCTTTTAAAAATAAATTGATTTAATATGAAAATAAAATGAAGCTTCATCTCCAAAAAGGAATGGCACAATCATGATGAATGCGTGAATGGGAGAAATAAATTTGGTGAATATATAATAATTAATGATGGAAGGAAATAATAGCATGTCAATTGTCATGGGTGAATTGAAGTAAAATCATCATTATTGATTTTTGTGATTCTTGTGAATCTTGTGAATTGAAGTAAAGGGAGGAGTATCCAACTATTTACCACCCCATTTTATTATTGAATATTAAAATTTTTAAATAGTAATTAAATATACCATAAATATATAATATTATTATGAGCAATATATTGCATAATTTATAGTAGAAGATTCCCTCCATCTAGAATGGCAAGAAATATTTATAATTGAGTGTTATATTAAAATGAAATTATATATCCAATTCAGTATTTTACTGTTACTGCATGAATTTATAAAAATATTCTCATTCATCATGTAAATTTAGAAATATAGTAATATTCAGAGAACTGCATTATAGTTTTAATAATATTTTACAAATATAATTGTAAAATAGGAAATTATGTAAGATTGGGCGAAATGGAGTGGAAATTCTAGAACAACAGTTTGTGACAAAATATTTGACGCGTTAATGAAAAGAACGTAATAAATAATATTCCTGATTTAGAAAAATATTGGGTGGCACTTTCCTATATTTGTCGTTGGATTAATCGCGCTTAACTTGGTGAGAAAGGGATAAAAAACGTGGTCCAATTTTATTTTAGACCCACTAATATGTTGACTTTGCATCTGGAAGAACATTGACCGAAAATTGGCCAAAGTGTCAATATTTGAGGCTCTACTTTACTACTAATTTTCATTTAATTTTCAACTCGCTTATGAACCATTCTAACCAATTCACCAACCATTTCATTTTTCTATCTACATTTGGTTAATAATTGCAACTTACATTATTAAAAAATTGATAATAGACAGGTGAAGTCGATAATTACTGTCAGAATCTGTCACTCTCGACACCACGAGTTGATGAGAATATAATTACAAATACATGAGTTTAGAGGCGGATCTAGAAAATTATATTAGGGTAGGTGGTAGTATAGACCGACGGTGGCGCTACACTAATACTTAGCTGAAAATTACTATTCACGGACTTATCTGGCGAATTTGAAGGCAGGCTGACGCCTGGTCCAGCATGTGAATGAATATGAACTCCCAATACAATTGTACTGAATTGAACTCTTACTCCTAATACAACTTGTTAGAAATATAAATAATTGAACTAAACTGAATATAATCTACACTATATATCTTGTTCTAGAATGGGAGTCTAATTAAGTTCCTAACATTAGTTTTAGTAGTTGGACTAAGTATATATTCATCAATCATCAACATAGTCTATTTCTTGTTGAAGTATAATGGATATGGTTTGACATTATTTGGCATTGACAATGACCATGTAACATTGATCTAGATGATGCCATTCCATACGTACGAGCAACAATTAGTTAAACAAATTAATCAAATATATTATTACAAACAAATCAGCATCAACATGGGGAATGAATTCAGGTTCAGTATCCATCACGCATTCATGTACACTACCTTCAAATTATACTCTCATTTCTTAATTTACACCGAGTGTGCATATTTAAATTAAAATCAATCATACTTCTAGAAAGTCTATAACCAAATTCAATAGGATATAGTTTAAAATAGCATATTAAATCAATCATTCTTCTAGAATGCCCACAAATACTTCAATATGATATATATACATTGATCTCAAGTCTCATGAAGACGTGTTTGAGTGAGTAGCGTGGAGTTGTGTCTGATAAGAAATTGTTCAAATCGGGAGTCTTACTCACGTTGTTTTTAAGTGTGAAATTTAATCAAGTGTTCGAAATACTGAATTAGATGATGTAAGTATTAGACTTTCTGTACTACACTGATTTTTGTAATGTGTGATAATATACATACTTCTTTTATCTCACAAATAATATTTAATTGTATATAATTTAGATTGAGTATCTTGATGTGAGACTTGTGATAGAAGAACTATTTTATATATGAGTGATGCCAAATCAATTTTCATTTTTTCATGGTTTACAAAATTTCAACCAATGAGTGCAAATATGTCAAAACATCTAGATTGTCGTCCCATTACTTCTCTTGTTGAATTCTTGAATCTCACGCTACCATTTAATTAATCAGTTTTATTAAGTGAATGTCATGAAAAGGTGATGAACATTTTGCCTCAAGGTGTTATTTGAAGTTGATGTAAGCTCCAAGCATCAACTAAATTCTACGTGCATATACTATTAATTATGGTAATTATTTTTGTTAGGGATAGTTTAGTAATTACAAGTTTGGAAAAAGACAGACTAGTTTGTTTGTTTAGTTGATCCCAATTTCGTACTAGATGCAGTGGTGGAATTACATTGGTGGAATTACATTGAGACTCGGATAGGTCTTGACCTACTCTGAAATCTAACGTTCACACATGAATTACTGTTCTCCGGTGAGAATCAGGTTTTCCGATCTCACACGAGCTTACCCTAAATTATTTTAGCAATACTATAAAATAAATTTCTGATTTCGCCACTGAATAAAAGTATAATTTTTCCACCCAATAACCTAATATATAAACTTTGTATCCCAATAGCAATGATACTTGCAGATTGTATTTTACTTTTGCAGTCTGTATTATTCTCAGAAAAGACTAATACACCCTCAATCAAGTAACTAAAGTTTAAACAAGATAAATCAATAAGGATAATTTTGTCAGTTTCATTCAAAATACAGACTGCATTAGTAAAACAAAACCTTATTTCGTATTTTTATTGTTGCTAGTAAGTTAAATTTGGCCACTTCTCCACTTGTATTTATATGTAATTGGTAGCTTCTTCTCCACCTTCATCTAGAAGTGGAGGGGCATTATCAAATAAGTTTGCACATGGCTATTTAGCCTAATTTAGTCGGATAGCCAAAACTGAACTGACTTTAGGAATCATTGATTTTTGTTTGTTTATAAAGGGAAAGGACTTTGTAAATTCCCCGTCTGTTGACCGCAAGTCAAAATTATCGTTAATTTGTCTTTGCCCAACCTTCATTTCCATAGTAATTAGAAGGAAAAAAAAAACCTGATTTCTATTTACTCTCCTCATAAGTTTTTGTTACTGTGTTTTAAATTCAGATCAGCCACTTATTCTCTCGAATTTCAATATTTTTCAACACATTTTACTTTAACTATTTTCATTTCAGCTAATTAACCGGACATACCCTTACGTACGTGTTAGAGAAATGAACAAAAATTCAGATAAAAAAATAGAAATAGTTTTTACTAATGACCATAAACCTTCTTTTAAACCTAGGTCACGTCGGATTCAGTTTATTCTCAAAAAAATTTAGCAATTTTTAGTTAAACACAATTTATTTCCTCACATTTTAACACTTTTCAATTTAGTTTAGTAGTTATGGTTCAAGTCAGCACCCTTTTAGCACATTCTAGTTCAATTCAATAACTTATTTCCTGACATTTTAGCACTTTTTTAGTTCAATTCAATAACTTATTTCCCAACATTTTAACACTTTTCAATTTTACTTGACGGTTATCAGTTCAGTTTAACGCCCTTTCATTCATTACAGTTTCAGCTGAATAGACAAGAACATAACAAGAAACTTCCATTAGCAACACATAAATAATATCGTAATGGATTCGTGCAATCTCAGGTTCACGATTTCAGCTTCATCTGCAAGGTTCACGATTTGAGCTTTGACTTTTCTAGGTCAAGATATGGGCTAACTGTAAGTAATTAATGGGCTGACTTTGAACTTCTAAACGGTGTAACATTTTTTTTTAAAAAAAATCTATAGGTTGGAAACTTCTAATATTGATTGATGATCAAACTCACCCATACATAAATGGACACTTGGACATCCAATGGCAATGATTGGATATTGTAGTTGAACTCATAAATTACATAATTTCATAATATACCATCTCAATGGTCTATCCATAGCTCAAATATTTCAAAAAAAATTTACTTTAATTTAGTTTAAATTAATTTAGTTTTATAACAATCGAATAAAATAGAGAAACCAAGAGCGGAAGATGAATCTAACACTTCCAAATAAAGTGGCGTACGCTCCACTTTTTTCATACGAAATGTTAAATTTGGAGAAGAATGATTTTCTTACTGACCTAAACGACTGTAATTAACTTAAACTCACTATTTTCAAACGTGAGTTGAACAATCTCTATTCGACTTGATATGTCTACACCACATGTTACAAGTTAAGTTTAGTTTTCATAGGTAAATTAAGGGTGGTTCTATATGCACGTCCACTTTACTTCTACGGAATTTATATTTACAGGTTTTTTTTACTAATGCAGTCTGTATTTTAATTGAAACTGACAAGATTGTCCTTATTGATTTATCTTGTTCAAACTTT
Organism: Sherardia arvensis; assembly: GCA_948330725.1. Taxonomy (NCBI): domain Eukaryota; kingdom Viridiplantae; phylum Streptophyta; class Magnoliopsida; order Gentianales; family Rubiaceae; genus Sherardia; species Sherardia arvensis. Next base: position 1,261,273 of record OX415244.1, read on the forward strand.
AGCCACTTGATCAAGAATGTATTAGTCTTTCCTGAAAATAATACGGACTGCAAAAGTAAAATACGACCTGCAAATAGCATTGTCCTACTTCTATAGTTCCAAATTAAATCTGAAATGACAATAATGCCCCTCTTAAATATATATTATAATTCACGAAAAAATAATTTATAATTTGGACACATGTTCAATGATTACATAGACGGGTTTATGCAATCAACGTTATGGTTTTAGAAATAAATTTGTAAAACTAATAAACGAATGAAGGGTAGTTATGATATTTTCCCACTTTCATTCGAGATTGAAAAGTAACTGAATTCGCATATAGCAAACGCATAAATTAAATAACATGATGTCAAACTTGTATCTAGATTGTCCCATTACTTCACACAATGTTGCATTCCCACACTCACGTTACCTAATAATTAATTAATTAATTAGGAGAATGTCATCAAAAGGTGACGAAAATTGGCGTAAGGTATAATTTGACGATTATGTAAGCTCCAATATTGGTGGTCACTGACCTCTAAGCATCAAATATGGAGATAAATTTCATTCGAAAGAACAAAAATAAAAAGAATTTGCAAATATGATTATTATATTGAAACCCTAATATACCTCATCCACTTGTTATTTGTCATTCGTTCTTTATTAATAATTGGTAGCTTCTCCACCTTTTTCATCTAGATGTACGAATGATCCAAGTTGACCAATGACTTAGTCAACGTCCTCCTTACGTGTGAAAGTATAATATACTGATATGTAGTTAGGTCCTGTCAAGTTCAGCTGAACTGAAATTCACTTAACTGAAGTCTGCTGAAATTCGCTGAAGTTTGCTGAAGTCTGCTGAAGTCTGCTGAAGTTCGCTGAAGTCCGCTGAAGTTCGCTGAAATTCGCTGAAATCTGCTGAAGTCCGCTGAAGTCTGCTGAAATTTGCTGAAATCTGCTGAAATTAACTACAAAATGTTATAATAATATTATTACTAATAATTTGAGTTCAAACATTCAACTTCAAATTTGATCAAATAATAATTTTAAAGTAATTATTTTATTTGTACAATGGTTTTTCAAAAATTACACATATCATACAAATCAAAAAATGAAATACTTTGTTTCGCAATAATTATTTTGTTTGTTAATGGACATATTCGTAATCAGGGCCTGTTTAATACGCCTGAACTGAACTGAATCGAATAAATATTGCATTAAATCAAATGGAAATCTCTATCTATGGTAGAGAAACAGAAATTCAAAAACAGAAAATAGAACTGAATTGAACTACACTTAACTGAATTGAACCTACATTTAACTGAAATGAACTAAATGAACTTCATTTAACAAAAATGAACTGAATTTTCAATATAAACTTAAAATCGTCAAATTATATTTTCGGGGAACTGAATTGAAATAAATTATAATTTCTCTGAATTGGATTGAACTGGACTGAATCATTAACAAATATTTTGTTTTAATTTTAATTAAAGTATAATGCACTAAACAGAACTGAAACTAATGAACTGAACTGAGCTACAGTTAACTGAATTGAACTACATTTAACTGAAATGAACTAAATGAACTTCATTTAACAAAAATGAACTGAATTTTCAATATAAACTTAAAATCGTCAAATTATATTTTCGGGGAACTGAATTGAAGTAAATTATAATTTCTCTGAATTGGATTGAACTGGATTGAATTATCAACATATATTTTGTTTTAATTTTAATTAAAGTATAATGCACTCAACTGAACTGAAACTAATGAACTGAATTGAACATAACTAAAATAAAGTGAACTGAAAAATAATGAACTGAATTGAAAATATTCAGATAAGTTGTACTAAACAAGCCCTTATTGTTGAATTTGTTAATTTGAGTATAAATTAGAACTATTAAAAATAACTTTATTTGATAAATTAAAACAAAATCCATTGAAGAAACATTTGTTCACAATTTACTTCATTTCATAAATCAAAACAACAGTATTTCATTGACATTTTTGAATTGTAGGAAATTTTATTTTAAAACAATTTAGTGAAAATAGGGAATTTTTTTTAATTTAGCTGAAGTCTGCTGAAGTCCGCTGAAGCCAGCTGAAGTCTGCTGAAATCCGCTGAAGTCTGCTGAACCCCGCTGAAGCCAGCTGAAGTCCGCTGAAGTTTGCTGAAGTCCGCTGAAGTCTGCTTAACTTAACTGAAATATGCAGAATTTAAGCTGAACTTGTCAGGGTCTTAGTTCAGATTATTTTCAGTATAATTTATCATATTTTCAGTGTAATGAAAGAAAAAGTATTTCATTCATTCACAATCTGAAAAACGTGCAGAAACGAAAGAGAGGAAATTTGGAGGGGAGTTTCACGAGTTACAAAACAAGGGACATGTCTTACCATAGTTTGTTAGAACATGAGATATGAAGTTTTGACTGGTGGGTATAATTCGTGGATAGTATAAATAGTGTAATTCTTGTATAAGTAATATCGTGATGCTAAGTTTTTTGAAAATTCTATTGTAAATCATTGAGAAGCAAAAAAAAGGTTTCATAATTACATATTAACTGGTATAACCAGTATATTTTGAAATTATTATATTTAAAAAAGACTAAAATGACACAATACTGTTGAAATTTACATTTGATGCAATTATAGAATAATAGTTGGACAGTTTTTCCATCCTAAGAATTACAATAGGATTTTTCAAGTACTTCGTGCTACAATAAGGCTTATCCAATAATTCAGGATTACGAGAATATTTTTCTCTTCAATTTAATTGAACATTTTTTACCTTAATTTAACATATTTTTCAATTTAAAGTGAGATGAACATGGTGTTTTATTTTGCAAGAATTATGGTTGAGCCTTTGAGATTTCATGATCAAGATATGGGCAGGCGCGCGGCAAGCAATTAAGAGGTTGACTTTGAACGACCAAACGTGTACCCATATTTATAACAATCTTCAAATCTAGTTAGTTGAAAACTTCTACTCCCTCTTTATTCATCATTATATAAATTTTATTACAATTTTCGCTGTTATGTGATATTAATATTATTGTGTGATATATATTTAAAACTTTTTGAATATATATTGTTAATATACATAATGAAAATTATTGATAGTCAAAGTGATTGCGAATAATATTTCTAAATAATTGTGCCAGAATCAGTAAAATAGCACCGATAATAATAATATAGGTGATCAAACTTGTCCATACATAACTAGACACTTGGCGCCACCAACATGATATGATATTGACATCTTGATTATTAATAACTTAAATTAGTTAAAATTTTCCAAGTTTCAATAATTATCAGATATCCCACCAGGTATACATAGAATCATACCGACTCTATACCTACATCCGAACACCATTTGTCAGAGCATTGTTGGTGCAATTTTTCTAGTACAATTATGATACATTTTATAATGTTATTCTTATAATTTTCAATGTTATTCGGATGGTAATTTTCCATATAATAGGAACCAAACTTATTTGAGCTCCAAATTCTTTTCGAGATGAGCAAACAAAATGATAAATTGTTCATTCTATAGTTCTTTTGCTAAAATGTGTGGTTTAGAGTTCAATACTTGGACATCTCCCCCGCCATAAACAATTATATACATTTTTCAGGAATTTGAAAAAGTACAATGAAACTTATTTTGCTTTAAAAAAAAGATAAATAATAAATAGTAAAAAAAGAGAGTAATTTAAGGGACATGCTATACGCAGTCCGTATTTTGCTTATTTTGCAGTCTAAAATAAAAATACGCCTTCGATATATATGATATGGTCAATAATTATGTATATCAGACATATGCATCATATATACTACTTCTATTGCATACACTTGCAATTCAGTTATATATCAGAATCATTGTATATATGATTATTTTAAAAAAATACAGACTGCAAATAAGCAAAATACGGACTGCGTATAGAAGGCCTGTGATTTAACCGCAATACATTTCCATACATACGGTGCCATTCATAATTTTCACCTCCACCAGAGTACACAAGTTTTGCACTCACCACTCAGTCGAGTCGAGTGTATATAAAATTAGTACAAACCTCTAAATAGAAAAGCTAATTCCCCAATACCTAAAAAAAGTAGTAAAATTGACTAAAATTAATATCACCACGTAAATAATTAAAAACCATAATACGAAGGACATATTAGTAAATTTCCCTCGCACTAAATACTCATGCACCTCTGAAATCAACACGATGTTCATCGGCGAATCTCACTGCATGGGGCCCTCTCGGTCCATGACCACCACCACCACCGCCGGCGCCGCCATTGTAAGCCTGAACTTTTGGCCCTCTGAAGTCAAACCCGTGATCGCCACCACCGGCGCCGCCGTTGTAAGCCTGGACTTTAGGGGCGGAGCCACTGTTGTAAGCCTGAACTTTAGGGGCGCCGCCGCCGTTGTAAGCTTGAACTTTCGGAACCTTGAAGTCGAAACCGTGATCTCCGGAAGCAACCTTAGCGGAGGCCAACCGCTTGTCGAACCCGAATTCGATGTCATTCGGATCCCCACCGGGTTGCACTTGGCCGTGGTGATGGCTATGAGTATGAAACTTATCCTTCGACTTCGACTTTGACTTTTTCTCTGACTTTGACTTGCCACCACCGCCACCGCCCTTCTTGTTGCCTATTCTTCCCACCACGACGGAGATGATGACGAGGGCGAGGATCACCCCGAGGACGATCAGAACCGGGGCAAACGACCCGTTTGGCCCGGTTCCAGCTGGAGCCTGACTCGCAACTGTTGGAACAACAGCCGGAGTAGGATAAACATCGACCTCGGACACCGACATGGTTGGTTGTAAATGTGTTGTGTTGGAGGGTTTGAAGGGAGTATGTAAGAGGAGATTTTGTGGTGTTTTTGAGTGTTGTTTGAATGTTTAAAGATTTGGATTTTGAAAGAAGCAAGTTATAAGAATATGTTGTTGATGAATATGGTGGGGTATTTGAATTAGGAAAAAGGGGGGAAGTGTTGGTGCTTTAATAAAGAGGAGTTAAAGAGAGACAACACTAAAGGTATTCCTCCTGTTCTTTACTCAGGAAGGAGGGTTGTGTTTGATTGCTTTGTTTGGAGAGAAAGTGAAGATTTTTGCTGCTTTTGGAGAGATCATCATCACTGGCTGATCTAAGAATTAATATTAGGGTAAGTGAAATTATAGAGTGAAAAGACGCTTAAGTAATACTTAAGTCGGAAAATAATAATCATAATCTTTTTCGACATGTTAAGCATAGATCCGACGTCACTGGAAATCACAGTCTCGAAATATATTCACTTGAACACTACTTTTGTCGAGATGGTGATTTCAGAATTCCGGCCATCTTATTCATTAGTGACATGTTTGAACTTATCATTATACTTTCAAGTTCAGTGAAAATATAATTTAATTGTATTAAATTTTTTTATCATTAGATCTCATCATTTTTTTCGTGTCCAACTAAAGCCAAATTAACATCTGAAGCCATCATTCTTCCATATACTTTATATTGACATGTATTTTCTTCCTTGTAGTTTAGATTAGTTGAGTATAGAAAAATATATTCATAAATCGATAAAATATAATCAATTTAAAATACTAACATAATTCAGTTCAATTCAGAGATCGCGTAAAAAGAATGATAATGATGAGTGCTTCATTAGGCGCCGGAGTGCTTTTCCGGTCAAAGGGAAGCTTTCAATCATCAGAAAATTGTTGGGAACGGATTGCTCAGTTCATATATCATTGCTTTCCCTTTTCCTTTTTCTTTCTCTTTTTGTCTCTCTGTGAAAGCTTACACATTTACATCATATGCGTTTTCGATTTATTTGACCAGATCTAGAGAGATCGGTGCAACATAATCCTAAAATCATAGAATATAAAACCATTTTTACCCCTTAAGTGTGGAAAACGTTATATTTTCTGTTATGAAACAGTGAAAATATACTATTAATGTAATTTCATTGAAAATTTTGAATTAAGTCAAACTGAACAGAACTGAATATAAAGATAGAGTTGAGAGAATTAGTACTTAATCATGAGACGATTTTCACGAAATATGCACTACTTTCATTATCTTAGACCATGTCTGGTTCAGTTTATTCTCAACGCTACTCTAGTTCAGTTTATTCAACACGTTTATCATATTTCAATTTAGTACATCATCTTTAGTTCAAAAACTTTCATTCCAAAACCTTCAATTTAGAATATTTTAGTTTCATGCGTACTAAACAGACCCTTAACCTTAGGTTATGTCTAGTTCGGTTTATTCTCAACAGTATCTTTGTTCAATTTATTCTCAGCACTTTTTTATACGCTTCAATTTAGTTTAATACATTTAGTTCAATTAGGTCAAATCATTTATTCTCTCACATTTCATCACCTTTCAACACATTCATTTTAGTTTAACATCTTTCATTTCAGCCCTTGAATTTAGAATGTTTAAGTTTTAGCCGTGCTAAACAAACCTAATTTGAGCAAACTTATATATGTTTTTTTTTTTTACAATATGCAAGTAATAACAACTTTTAGTTTGTATTTTTCGCCAAGATTCTTTACTCAACAATGTAAAAAGTCACGCGGCGATTTGATAATAAAGCAGATACCAAAAACATTTTTGTGGGATTTGAGGAAAATATATAAAATTATAAACACTATAGAGTTTGATTAAAATAAGTTATTAATTAAATTTTATCCGCCGATCCCAATGCTGAATTTGAACTCATGATGTTCATGCTTTTGGCAAAGGAGAATGATCGTGATCTATCTCTGGTGCGGTTCTGATGCAATTATTGGACCAATCATATATGTATTTATTGCAAGCTAGGGTTAAAGAAAAGTTAAAATACTCCATTAAAAAATGAAAAATGTTATACGCAATTCGATATCTCAATCAGTATAGTAAAATAGTAATGAAATTATGACGTAAATTTTTTCAATAATCATAGTAAATAAAAATCTATACTATACTTTAAACGAGAATGAATTAGAATTTTCTAAAAATTTTAAATTATTTTTAGAATTAATGAGGAATTTACACATCAGCATCTTATTTTCCCTTTTACAAATATTATTATATACTTTTATTTAGACTAATAATCCAACCTTTAACTTCCACTTAATGATCATGCATTGATTTTTTAAAAACGTTTATTTATAAAGAAGAAATGGTTGAAAGAATTAAAAGTGGCTTAATTCACCATATTAAACATCTATACTTACTATATTTTAAAAGATGACGAATTAGAATTTTCTAAGAATTTTGAATTATTTTTAGGATTAATGAGAAATTGACACATCAGCATTATATTTTCCCTTTTACAAATATTATTATTTACATTTAGTTGGACTAATCTTACCTTTAACTTCCACTTAATGATCATGCATAATTTTTAAAAAACATTTATTTAAAGTAAATATTCGTGCATCGACACAAGCATTATACTAGTATTTTCATAAATTTATTGGACTACAAGAATAAATATATACTGAGAGAACTTATAATAAGTCAGTTACCTAATTTTTTATGTTTAAAATTCAAATATACTCATTATTAATATCTTATCATAAAGTTGTATTAATTACCATAAATTCTATTATCTATTTTGTTGTGTTGTTGAATCCCATTGCATGGAATATACTTAGCTTTAAGTTCTCCTTCGTTTTTATTCTAGTTTGTGAAAGCATCGGATTTATTCAGTGACAATATTCTCATTGTCAAAAAAAAGCGACAATGTTCATTTTAAGCTACCTACTATCTTTAATTGTTCTTCACATGCTCTTATTTGCCAACTCTATTTATTCTCATTCCAATATTATTATTTTTAATATATTAACATATATAATTGTATTCGTCAAGATTTTATGAAGTATTTTAAATTCAAGAACATGCTAGCTATTTAATTATTATGTAAAAGTGGGGAATTAATTAACTAACGTGATTAAATAAGTTGCCCGACATGCACAGAAACATATATGTCGTTTGATCTTAATGTGAAGACAAAGAAAGGACCTGTGAATGCTACAAAAGTTCAGATGCATGCTTGCACAAGTCTTAAAGAATCCTTATGTAATTTTTTTAAATATTTATATATAAGTAGTAATATTATTTGTAAGAAATATTTAGAATTCTTTTTTATATATGTGTTTCAGACATTAAAATTATAAATCTAATTAATATAAATAACAGTAAAACAGTTTTTTGATCAAACGATGTCAATCTGAATATCACTAATTGGGCATATCATGTTTTTAATTTTTACTAAACCAAATTGAAATTTTATGAAAGATGAAAATATCATTAGTTCCTAGTTGCAAATTTGAAATCGGAAAGTGCATTCTTAGGGAAGGTTCACAAACGTCGAATTGTTCATCTTTTGCTTGCTTTTCTAACCCTTTCATAAGCACCTGAAATATGTCTTTTTTGCTTTGATTTTAAAGTAGAAGGTTATATGGGTAAGTTTGGGATAAAGTTTATATCAACATGAAATGAGATTTTCAAATTTCCACTTACTCTTCTTGAATTCATCGAAATAGATATGAAATTTTCAAATTTCTAATTATTTCATGGAATAGTGTTCTTGAAATCATCGAGATAGATATATGATTTGACAAGGTAAGACTGTATGAGTCATACAATTCTATATTGCTGAACCATACCGTCTCGTATTTACCAATACTAGTTTCACTTGTTACGATGTTAAAGTTACAGGGATTTTAGGTGCAGGTCCAAACGGATTATGCAGGTCTAAAAATATGATTAAATGTCTGAAATACCCCTGCAAAATTAGGATTAACATCTGAAAAAAAATTCATGAGGATAGTTGGGTCATTTAACCACATTTTGAACCTACATAATTCATTTAGACATGAATATATCAGCCCTCTAAAATTAATCTCAATGAGCAAAGCATCCATAAAACATATATAGATCATGAACTTACAAATTATCACCAAAACTCTAACTACAACATCTAATATATGACTTCAAAATTTCAATACGAAATTTCAATACCAACGGCACAAAAATCATCCTTAACTTAAATCCCAACGCTTCTCCATTTTCACACTCTATTTAAACTCACCAAATGTTAATGCAAAATATTGCTCCCAAAAATAAAAATGACTTATCTCCTAATCTCTTTCCTATCTCTTCTCACCATTTTCATGCCAAAATCAACAGGTACTTTGTAGTAAAATTAAAATATTTTTTTTTAAAAAATCACAAACTGCATTTTCATGTACTAATCATTTTGATAACTTTTAATGTAGTTTCTGAGCCGGTCGGAATTTGCTACGGCCGTGTCGCCGCCAATCTGCCGCCGACTAACGAGGTAGTGAGCCTAATAAATGCGAATGGAATTTCTCGAGTCCGGCTATTCAACTCCGACCCGGCAGCTCTCAGGCCGTTCTACGGCACCGGAGTGGAGCTCGTGATCGGCATACCAAACGAAGCCCTACCCGCATTGGCAAATGGAGCGGTGGCTACCGCCTTAAATTGGCTCCGATATAACATATTTTCACAGGTTTGTAACCATGATATAGCTACACTATAAATTTTTGATAAAAAGTAATTCTAAACTCAATTTTTATAATAGTATATATACTAATTATGTCCTATATATATTTTGTGCGAGATTGTCTTAAAACAAGAACATGATTATTTAATTGATAAATTTAATATTTGAGTTTTTTCCCAAAATCAGACCATATTCAATGAAAAATGCAATATTAAAAAATCGCCATAAAAAAAAAGATAATGAATGTGAAATTTAGGCTTGAACTCAAATATCTAAATTGAATTTATTATAAACAATAATATTATTTTAAAATCCCGAGTGGTATATTAGTTTTGAATATGAACAAAATTATTTTTGAAAAAAAAGCACATTTTAAGAATTTAAACGAAAATTAATAATACTTTTGAAAGATGAATTTGAAAATAAGATGTTGAATATGAGATTTTAAATTTCAAAAACAATGTGACAAAAAAAACTATTGAAATGCGATACACAATCTGGTCTTTTACCCAGAGTAGTCCAAAATACCATTAAAATTACAATACTGTCCTCTGAATATTGCTAAATTTTTCAATAAACCTAATAAGTGATGACGTTTGCGTAAATTAATACCGTATTTTAAATTATTAAAATAAAATACTGCACTGTTTATACTGCACTGGAGTTTTCTTTTCATCTAATCATTGATTTAATTCTTTGCATTAGGTTAACCCGGCCCAGATCCGGTACTTAGCCGTTGGAAATGAAGTACTACTAAAACAACCATTTTATGCTGGCTACGTGGTACCCGCAATCCGAAACCTTTATTCAGCCCTTGAGACATTGGGCCTAGCAGACTCCATCAAGCTCTCCACGGCCCATGCCGCCTCGGTCCTCTCCGCCTCATACCCGCCTTCCGCCGGAGCATTCGACCCGAATACCCGCTCCGTCATAACGCCGTTACTCCAGTTCCTAAGCACCACCCAGTCGCCGTTAATGGTCAACGTCTATCCCTACTTCAGCTTCTTACAGAACCGGCCCCACGTGTCGTTAGACTATGCACTGTTTAATACATCGTTCGTTGACTTCGAAAGAAGCATGGGTTACGACAGCATGTTCGACGCCACAGTTGATGCGTTTGTGTATGCGATGGAGAGAGAAGGGTTTTCGGATATTCCGGTGGTGGTGACGGAGACCGGGTGGCCGACGGCCGGAGCGTACGCGGCGAGTCCGGAGTACGCGCTCGCTTATAATGACAACGTTGTTAAACGGTCGTTGAATAATATCGGAACGCCGAGACGGCCGGGAGTCGGACTGGAGGTATACTTGTTTGATCTGTTTGATGAGAATGACAAGGCCGGAGACAGTGTGGAGAGACACTTTGGGATATTTCAGTTGGATGGTCGGAAAACCTATGACATTCAGTTCAACTGATTATATGAGATGAATAGAACTGAATGTTTGTACGTGTAATATGTTCCTTCTTTTATTATTATTACTATAAAATTAAATTTTATTAATATATGTTTTCATGCAAAAAACAACATCTTTTATCGAGGAATAGGAGCGGCGGTTTTATAAAGAAGCAAAAGGACCCGATTTCACATATTATTGATTAAGATTTTCCTGAAAATGTCATAAAAAAATACAATTCTCTAATTCTAGTTTAATCATTCATGTCATTGAGCATGCACCATTTTCATCTCCGATTAGATTTACTTTCTGTAACTAGAGGTTGCCAGATAAATAAACTGTTCCATTCAATACAAGTGCCTGATGTAGTCTTATATGAGTTACATTTTCATTAAAATGCTAAATAAAATGAAAATCATATTCATATTCATTTCCTTTCTTAGATTTATGATTTTATTTGACAAACAAACTAGTCACAGATAAAAGAAAGTATCCTATGAAAAAATGAACACATAAACTTATGATAAGATGACTATTGGTTTATGATGTTAGCTAGTTGGTTTAGGATGACATATTGGTTTAGAACATCGTTTTTATCTATGAAATTTGTTTAGTGAGTTTCAAATGTTTTACGAGATTTGACTTATATGAAATAAGAGATAAAGAGGAATAGAATAGACGGCCATGTACACTATAATGTTTACAGGAGCATACTTTTCTTGTATGATTGTAAATAAGGTCGATAAACTTGCATTTGTACCATGCGATCTTGCTTAGAAAGTGTATTACAAAGTGTATAAGAATAATCATGCTCGAACTGATGACTTCCCCCATATTAAGGTGACACTCTACCGCAAAGAAATATTTCTTTCCCCGCCGCATTGAGAATATAAAACTGACTAATCGTAAATCAAAGGATAGAGAAACTCAACGCCACATAATTTCCCGCATCGAGAATATAATAAAACTGACCAGTTGTAAATCAAAGAGTCAAGAAACTCGACGCCACATAATTCCCCCGTAATCTTTATTCTCTTAAACTTCATTGTAACATTATAAAATCAAGCACTAACCTTATTCTAATCAAAGAAAATAGTTGATACATAAGCCAAATGAACCATCCTCCACCGTCCAACAAACACCATTTATTTTGAAAGTAACAACCATTCATGCTTTTTCCATAATATTATACTCAGTTTTCACTTGAAGGAAGCTTCTGGCTCACTAAGAACACACAAATTTCCTTAAAAAAAACAAAAATGAAGAAGGTAGCATTCGGGAAAAAATAGAATAAAAATTGACTTCACCTAGTCTTCGTCTTCGTCTTCGTCTTCCCCAAAGTGTGATCACACTCTCTTTTCTTCCCTGTAATTTTCATCTAACTTAGTCCCCAAGAAAATCCCGTTATATAATCATCACTTCCCTAAGCTCCAATTCATTCGATTCACCTTTGATTTCTCTGTAAAATTTAGTTTCTGGGCTGCTGCTGAATTAGCTCGAGCCAGCTTCAATGGCGGAGGCTGTGGAATATCAACTGCACGACGTTCTGGGCTCCTCGGACCGTGACTTTCTCATTCGCAACAGCGGAGAACAGGTTTAGTTTATTCCACAAACTATCCTTTTTGAGCAATTCGTTTGTTTTATCGTGTGTTTTTAGTTGAAGTAGAATGCTGAATCGCTGATGCTTAAATGAATTTTAGACTACCCTTTGTTTTGATTAGTTAGAAAGTTTGATTCTTGGTGGATGATCGGCTCTGTGTGTGGATATGTTCTCATGTGTGAATAGGCGAATTCTGAATCAAATGATGCTGTATCTGCTTAGCTTTATATTGTGTTTAGATGCATATTAGACTACCCTTTGCTTTGATCAGTTCGAAAGTTTGATTCTTGGAGGATGATCGTTTCTGTGTGTAGATATGTTCTTTATGTGTTTGATGAAATGATGAATAGGTGAATTCATGATTTAAATGGTGCTTTGATTAGTTCGAAAGTTTGATTCTTGGAGGATGATCGTTCTGTGTATAAACATGTTGTTTATGTGTTTGATGAAATTATGAATTGGCGAATTGTTGATTTAAATGGTGCTTTGATCAGTTCGAAAGTTTGATTCTTGGAGGAATATGTTGTTTTTATGTTTGATGAAATGAATAGGCGGATTCATGATTGAATGGTGCTGTCTGCTTAACTAATGGAGTTAAATGGTGCCATCTGATTGCAGGTTAAGATAGAGAGCTTGAAGGGGAAAAAGGTCGGGTTATACTTCTCAGCAGCGTGGTGTGGCCCGTGTCAGCGGTTCACACCTAAGCTGATCGAGACCTACACCGATCTCCTCCCAAAAGACGACTTTGAAGTCGTGTTCATCTCCGGGGATGAAGATGACGAGTCGTTCACTGAGTACTTTGCGAAGATGCCTTGGCTAGCAATACCTTATTCTGATTCCGATGCTCGGGAACGCTTGGACGGGGTGTTCAGTATCCAGGGAATCCCTCATCTTCTAGTTCTCGATGGAAGCGGGAAGCTGACAACCAACAGCGGAGTCGAGCTTGTCAGAGAGCATGGCGCCGAAGCTTATCCTTTTAGCGAAGAGCGCCTCAAAGAGATCAAAGAGGCCGAAGAAGTGGCTAAGCGGGAGCAGTCCTTGAAGACAATCTTGATTACTCGCTCACGCGACTATGTTCTCGATGCTGAAGGAAAGAAGGTAATATATTCTAATTCCGATCATTTCAAAGCTCAAGAAGTCTGATTTCATTCCATAGTAGTCTTATACTATCGAGATATTTGACAAAGTTTGTTTCTTTTCGGGCTTGCGATCTCATTAGGTTTCCGTCAGTGAACTAGAAGGGAAGACGATAGGCTTGTACTTTGCCTTATCGACTTTCAGTGCCTGCTCTCAGTTCACTCCGAAGCTCATCTCACTATACGAGGACCTGAAAGAAAAGGGGGAGAAGTTCGAGATAGTGACCATTCCCCTTGATGATACCGAAGAGGCGTTTAAGGTTGCAGCTAAGAACATCCCCGGGTATTCAATACCCGTAGCAGATAAAAGCATCGAGAAGTTAGTGCGCTATTTTGAGCTCTTCACCCTTCCCACTGTAATCATCCTCGGCACGGATGGTAAAACTGTACATCTAAACGCTGCTGATGCAATAGCAGAGCATGGCTCTCTAGCATACCCTTTCACTCCCGAGAAATTCGAGGAACTTAAGGCCATAGAGAAGGCCAAGGAAGATGCACAGACACTCGAGTCGGTTCTCATTTCAGGAGATCTCGACTTCCTGGTCGGAAAAGAAGGACAAAAGGTACTTACTTTTTACGGTTTTACCATAGTTTCTATCTCATTTCAGGTTTAAATGAACGGTTTTTCTTCGAAGGTGCTGGTTTCTGATCTTGTCGGGAAACACGTGCTCCTCTATTTCTCCGCTCACTGGTGTCCTCCTTGCCGCGCTTTTACACCAAAGCTCGTGGAAGCGTATAAAGAGATCAAAGCTAAAGTTGAAGACTTTGAAATCGTCTTCATTTCAAGCGACAAAGATCAGAGCTCGTTCGATGAGTACTACGCGACAATGCCTTGGCTGGCACTCCCGTTTGGCGATGACCGGAAACTGCCCCTCAGCCGGAAGTTTAAGGTCAAGGGAATACCGACTTTAGTCGCGCTGGGGCCCACCGGGAAGACCGTCTCGGCCGAGGCTCGGGATCTCATAATGCAGCATGGTGCAAAGGCATTTCCTTTTACTAAAGAGCAGCTGGAGAAGCTCGAAGCCGCCAGTGCTGAGGTGGCGAAGGGGTGGCCGGAGAAGGTGAAGCACGCGCTCCACGCGGCTCACGAGCTCGTGCTGAGTAAGCGCACGTCCTATGTTTGTGACGGATGTAATGAAAGCGGGGAGGTCTGGTCTTACCTCTGCAAGGAGTGCGACTTCGATCTCCACCCGAAGTGCGCTCTGGAAGAGAAGAAAGACGAGGAAAACGATGATGATGATGACGAGGATGAAGATGATGCAGAGGAAGAAGCTAAGGAAGATGGTGTCAAGTGTGAGGGAGATGTCTGCTACAGAACTTGAAACCTCGTATTCGTCTGAAAATTGTGTATTTGTTTGGGTCTGCCTGTTGATTATTGGCACATGATTATTGTCTTCCTGTAAGAAGATGAGTTGCTTGTATTGCTACACTATTGTTTTGTGTTTGTTATCTGCCATTTTATGTCAAAATAATAATTAGCTGAATTATATTTTTCTGTAAATTAGTTCAGTTTAATTTAGTTTGATTCAGTCATACGAATTCATTAAGCTAAAAAAACAAGACCTAAATAATCTAGTAAAATAACATGAACCTCCAAAATTGTAACAAAATATATCTCTCACACGTTATTCCATTCTGACAAGTATTCTCAGACGTTTGACTTTGTTTTGATGAAATACCTAATTTAGTTGAACAACCTCAATTTTCAAACATCATCAAAAGACAAGAAACTGCTATTTTGCTCAGACATTACTTCAATCTGGTACTAACTACTCAGCACTATCAACGATTGAAATGAATTTCCACTTTTTTTTTTTTGATAAAAAGTAAAGATACAGTTTTTTTTCCGAACTTTTTCCATTATTCGTGTATTCTAGTCGTGTCTGATCATCGTTTTAGTGTAAGAGTGGTCCAGTGAGTTTCAGTCTAATTAAGGAAAGAAAAAACTTAACAGGAAAGTTATAGTCTAGACTGATTCTTCGATGTCTGGGAGCCAATTTCATCACCACTTTAAATTGAATTGCAAACAGCTCACTCATTACAGTTCTACAACGTTCGAAATCGAAGATGGCCACGATCAAAGACGAAGGAGCTGCTTCCTATGATCTCACTTCTGTTCTTGGTTCAGACCAAAGGGATTTCCTCGTACGCAACAACAATGATCAGGTAATCTCGTTTATTATGTGTTTTATGTAAAAATGATGGGTTTTTACTGCTGGATTTTTGCTTTGATTGGATTAATGAATGATTAAATGGGAATTTCGTAGGTAAAAATCAGTTCTTTGATAGGGAAGAAGGTGGGACTGTTGTTTTCAGGATCATGGAATGGTCGTTGCGTCTATTTTACCTCAAAGCTGGTCCGAACCTATGAACAGCTGTCCGAAAGATCATATTTTGAGGTGGTGTTCATCTCTTCTGATAGAGATGAAGAGTCATTTAGGGGTTACTTTGCAAAGATGCCTTGGCTTGCTGTTCCTTTCTCCGATTCCAAAGCAAGGAAGAAACTGAAGGAGTTGTTTGCTGTGAAGGGGGTCCTTCAGCTTGTAATCCTCGATGAAAATGGCGGTGTTTTGACTCGCGAAGGTGATGATGTCATCTCCGATTTCGGTGCTGATGCGTATCCCTTTACTCATGACAGAATCAATCAGCTCAAGGAGGAAGAGGAGCTAGGGAAAAAGGACCAATCTTTGAGGTTTCTTTTGGTCCATTCCTCGAGGGATTACCTGGTTTCGAACAAGGATGGAAGTAAGGTTAGGTCTCATGATTCATGACTATGTTATTTCTATACTCATCTTATTATGTTACATTAGATAACCTAGTATTTTCTTCCAATGTTATTTCATTCGAAGATGTTAAAAGTATATCATAAATGCCGTGCCTTTACTTAGTTGGGACTTTGGAATGATGCTTTGCTGTTCTAAATTGTCAAGTAATTAGAGGCATATGTGACATAACAAGCTGAAAACTTTGAATCATGAATGTTTGATTTCATTCCATAATGTTTGAGGTTTTACTTCTCTGTTGTCTCTAAGAATCATTTACCTAAGTTGTCTTATATTATGTTGAGGCATTTGATAAAAGTTCGTTTCTTTTTCGTGCCGGCATCCTTACATTAGTTTGTTGCAATTAAGGTTTCTGTCAGTGAACTAGAAGGCAAGACCGTGGCCTTGCACTTCGCCTTATCAACATCCTCTACTTTCTCTGCATTTACTCCAAAGCTCGTCTCACTATACGAGGACTTGAAACAAAAAGGAGAGAACTTTACGATTGTGACAATTCCCTTAGACAAATACGAAGAGCCGTATAAGGCTGCATCTAAGAACATTCCGGGGTATTCTATACCCGTAGGTGACAGGAGCTTTGATAAGTTAATGCGCTATTTCGAGCTCTCTTCCTTTCCTACAGTAGTCATCCTAGGCGCGGATGGGAAAACCATACATCCAAATGTTGCCGATGCAATAATGGATCATGGTTCTTTAGCATACCCTTTCACACCCGAGAAACTTGCTGAGCTCAGGGAGATAGAGAAGGCTTGGGAAGAAGCACAGACACTCGAGTCGGTTCTTGTTTCAGGAGATCTCGATTTTCTAATTGGAAAAGACGGACAAAAGGTACTTACTTTGACCACACTCGTAAGGTTTAATGAACTGTTTCGAGTTGAATTTGATTTGATTAAGGTTTAATGAACTGTTTCGAGTTGAATTTGATTTGATTAAGGTTTAATGAACTGTTTCGAGTTGAATTTGATTGATTAAGGTTTATTGAACTGTTTATCTTGAAAGGTGTTGGTTTCTGATATTGTCGGGAAACACGTGCTCCTCTATTTTTCTGCTTACTTTAACCACGCTCGTAATGTTTAATGAACTGTTTCGAGTTGAATTTGATTGATTAGGGTTTAATGAACTGTTTCTAGTTGAATTTGATTTGATTAAGGTTTAATGAACTGTTTCTAGTTGAAGTTTCGATTGATTAAGGTTTAATGAACTGTTTATCGATCTTGGAAGGTGCTGGTTTCTGATCTTGTCGGGAAACACGTGCTCCTCTATTTTTCTGCTCACTGGTGTGGTCCGTGCCGGGATTTCACGCCAGAGCTCGTGCAAGCGTATAATGAGATAAAGGCTAAAGCCGAAGACTTTGAAATAATCTTCATTTCAAGCGACAAGGATCAGAGGTCGTTCGATGAGTACTACGCCACAATGCCTTGGCTGGCGCTCCCCTTTGGCGATGAAAGGAAGATGTCGATGAGCATGAAGTTCAAGAACAAGGGAATTCCGACTTTAGTCGTGCTGGGGCCCACTGGAAAGACAGTTACAACAGAAGGTAGGATTCTCATCGGCGAGTATGGTGCTAGGGCTTTTCCATTTACTAAGGAGGTGGTTGAGAGGCTTGAAGCCGAGAGCGCTGAGGTGGCGAAGGGGTGGCCCGCGAAGGTGAAATGTGGGCTCCACGAGGCTCACGAGCTCGTGCTGACTAGGCGGATTCACTATAGCTGTGATGGATGTGATGAGTGCGGAGCTGGCTGGTCGTATCTGTGCAAGAAGTGCGACTTTGATCTCCACCCGAGGTGCGCTCTCGCAGAGTTTAAGGTTGCTGATGAAGTTAAGGAAGATGGTACCAGGTGTGATGGAGATGTCTGCTACAAAACTTGAGACCTCATAGTACTGTGATGGAAGAACTCCTTGTATTGGTGCTTTGGTGTGTTCTTGGAGCCTGCTATGTTGTGTCAAATGATATCATGGTTATTGTATATATGCATGTTTAAATAAGAATGTGTGTTTTGTTTTTAAATATTTTTATTTTATTTAATAGAGGAGGATGAAATTATACAAATAAGATGAGTATGGGAAATTATGATAAAGGGTTGAAGCCAAATTATTTATGATAATTAATAATATGTATATAATGCTAAATTCTTATATTATTTCAGCATTGTTCTGATAAAATAATTCATTTAGCTGTGACCATCAATCTCCAATATTATTAGAAATCATAAAATATTATGACAATCACTCTAAAGAATTATAATATCTCAAATTTTTAAAATTTTTAATAAAAAAATTAACATAATTCTCATGTGAATAACTTCCAAATTTGGTAAAACATCTTTTTTATGAATGGAAAAGTGAAGGTTCATGTGCTCGCATGATTCATCATGCTAGTGTAGTCTATTTCATTTCTTGTCATTGTCCAATGCCAATGAGTTTCACACTAATTTTAAGGAAAGAAAAACACAAACGGAAAAACACAACTCTAGACGGATAACTCGATGTTTGGGAGCCAAAATCCTCAATAATTCATCGTTCTAATCGAAAAGCAAACAGCTCAGGCATCAATTACAGTTCTTACAGAATTGAAATCATTCCGACCAAGTGAAGATGGCCATGATCAAAGATGAAGGAACTGATTCCTATGATCTTAGTTCCATTCTTGGTTCAGACCAGAGGGATTTCCTCGTACGCAACAACAATGTTCAGGTAATCTCGTTTTCCTTGCTCTTCATGTGAAGTTGATAGGTTTTTAGTGTTGGATTTTTGGTTTGGATTATAGTCTGAATAAATGGCATTTTCGTAGGTAAAAATCAGTTCTTTGGTTGGGAAAACAGTGGGACTGTACTTTTCAGGATCATGGTGTCCCCCTTGCCAACGTTTTACCCCAAAGTTGATGCAAACCTACGAACAGCTGTCCGAAAAATCGGACTTTGAGGTGGTTTTCATCTCTTCTGACAGAGATGAAGAATCTTTCAGACACTACTTTAAGAAAATGCCTTGGCTTGCTGTTCCTTTCTCTGATTCTGATGCAAGGAAGAAGCTCAAGGAGCTGTTTGATGTAAAGGGGATTCCTTGCCTCGCGATTTTCGATAAAAATGGCAGCGTTTTAACTCGAAAAGGCGATGATTTTATCTATGATTTTGGTGCTGATGGATATCCCTTTACCCCTGAAAGAATCAATCAGCTGAAGGAGGAAGAGGAGGTAGGGAAAAAGGAGCAATCTTTGAGGTCCCTTTTGGTCAATTCCGCTCGGGATTACTTGATTTCGATCGATGGAAGAAAGGTTGGTATTCATGTATTATGATGATGCTTTTTGTGGTTAGTAGGAACTGTGCAGATGAACCCTTTATTGTGTACATTGATAAAAATGCTTCTTTTATGAAAATCTTCTCCCTTGGAATGATCAATTAAGGTTTTACAGAAGAAAATGCAGTTTGTTAATGATAAAAGTAGCCATCTTTTTGTTGTTGGTAAAAAATTGTGCAGATATTTCATAATGTACATTGATAAAAATGCTTTCTTTTCACTTTTATGAGGATTTTCTCCCTTGGAAATGAATGTCTTCCATGGATTTCTTGTAGGAAATAGTTAAAAATTGTAGCTTTTACCTAAGAAATGATGTATATTGATATTAAAAGTGTTGTGGAAGTTAGTATATAGCAGAAAGTGTTGTGTTATGATGAACCCTTTATTGTGTACATCGATAAAAATGCTTCTTTTATGAAAATATTCTCCCTTGGAATGATCAATTAAGGTTTCACAGAAGAAAATGCAGCTTGTTAGTAAAAATTGTGCAGATATATCATAATGTACATGGATAAAAATGCTTTCTTTTCACTTTTATGAGGATTTTCTCCCTTGGAAATGAATGTCTTCAATGGATTTCTTGTAGGAAATAGTTAAAAATTGTAGCTTTTACCTAAGAAATAGTTAAAAATTGTAGCTTTTACCTAAGAAATGATGTATATTGATATTAAAAGTGTGGTGGAAGTTAGTATTAAAAGTGTTGTGAATGTTTTAGGTTTCTGTAGAAGAGCTCGAGGGGAAAACAGTTGGCCTGTATTTCTCGCTGAATTCCAACAGGCGATGCATCTATTTCACCGACATTCTCATAGATGCATACAACAAGCTGAGAGAGAAAGGTGAAAACTTTGAGATCGTGCTCGTTTCTTCAGATGATGATATGCATAGTTTCAGCGACGGTTTTAAGAAAATGCCGTGGTTATCCTTGCCTTTTGAGGACAAGAGCTGTGATGAACTTGTTAAGTATTTCCACATCAGGGGAAACTATCCTAGTCTTGTAATAATCGGTCCTGATGGGAAAACCGTGCTTCCAAACGCTGTTGAACAAGTCGAAGAACACGGTGCTGAGGCGTATCCTTTTACTCCCCAAAAGCTAACCGAGGTGGCCGAGGCAAAGGCTGCATCTCAGACATTGGGGTCTGTTCTCATTTCAGGAGATCGGGATTTCGTGATAGGAAAACAAGGCTCAAAGGTATGCTACTTTTTGGTTTAAAATCGTGATTTTGCTCTTAGACATCGGTTTTTACTGTTAGAATAAGTCGGGGAGAACAGACTCTTATAGTGAATTTTTTTTGTGTTTTTTAAGGTTTTTACTGTTTGAATAAGTCGGGGAGGATTCTTGTAGTGAACAAATTTTGTGTTTTTTAAGGTTCTAGTGGCTCAAAGGTGTGCTACTTTTTGGTTTAAAATTTTGATTTTGCTCTTAGACATCAGTTTTTACTGTTAGAATAAGTCGGGGAGAAGAGACTCTTATAGCGAACAAATTTTGTGTTTTTTAAGGTTCCAGTGTCTGATCTAGTCGGTAAGCACGTGCTGCTCTACCTTTCCGTTCATTATTGATTTTTTCAGCAGTCGGTTTAGAATTGTGATTTTGCTCTTAGACATCGGTTTTTGTTTTTTTTAAGGTTCCAGTGTCTGAACTAGTCGGGAAGCACGTGCTGCTCTACTTCTCGGCTAGCTGGTGCCCTCCATGTCATGAATTCACGCCAAAACTCGTGGAGGCTTATAATGAGATCAAATTTAAGGTTGAGGAGTTTGAGGTTGTCTATATCCCGAGTGACAGTGATCTAAGCTCGTTCAACAAGTATTACTCCACAATGCCTTGGCTTTCGCTTCCCTTTGGCGATGAAAGGAAACAGACACTGTCGCGATACTTTAAGGTTAGATTTATTCCAACGTTGGTGGCACTTGGTCCTGATGGAAAGACAGTCTCGTTTGAGGCTCGGGACCTTGTCGAGAAGCATGGGGCCCGCGCCTATCCGTTCACTAAAGAGCGAGTCGAGGAGATTGAAGCTGAGGCTGAGGAGATGGCAAAGAAAGAGGGACTCAAGTGTGATGGAGATGTTTGCCGCAGAGGTTAACCTGGTACACTGCTACATGATGACTATGATATTACCATTGTTCTGAAGTATGTGTCTTTTGTTTAGACATTCCTACTAAGATAAATAAGAACTTGATTTGTGGTACTGAAAAATGTACTTATCAAAGTGATGATCTAGCATCAGTATTGTATCAGTTATTGTTGTAATATAATGACAATCAAGAATTTATAATAGTATCATAGTATGGAGAATTTCAATATTTCTTATAAAAATATGACAAAACACTTTATTTTGTTCTCTTCATTTTGTTTTCCTCTTTTACGGTGATTTTAAGTGTAGGTCCAAATGGATTATGCAGGTCAAAAATGTAGTTAAATGTCTGAAATACCCTTACAAAGTTAGGGTTAAAATTTTAAAAAAAGAAATTTCCGAGTGCAATTAGGTCATTTAATCATATTTTTTTACCTGCGTAATCCATTTGAATCTGCATCTATCAGCCCTCTTGTTTTATGGTGAATGATATTTCAGTTAAGTTCCATTCTAACAAAACATTTATCGACAATTTCAATATATTCACTATCACTTCATTTCAGTCCAGTTCTATAATTTTATATTTTATTTAACGATCATTTCCGAATAAATAATAAATCAGGAAGAATAATAAGCTAGGAATAAATTTTAGTCAATTTTTAGGAGCCAATCCACTAGGAAGAATTTATGCTTTAAATCAATAGGCCAAACGTCACACGCATTAGAATTTTATAAGATGCTTTTGTATTAGCTTATGGATAATCTTCGAATAAATCTTTTGTTGTTTAACCAATCGGTTTGTGTTTTCTTAAACCATCACTTCAAATTAAGATACAAATTACATTTGACCAATTGTAGCTGAAAAAGGTTTTATACTGCGTAGTTCCTACAGAATTCGTACAATTGTCGAGCTGAAAAGATTAAGACAAAGTCAACATGGCTACGATCAATGATCATGAGACAGCTTCGCATGATCTTGTTTCTCTTCTGGGCTCAGATGAAAGAGATTTCCTTGTAAACAACAACAATGAACAGGTAATCAATCTCCTTCTGTCTGTTTTTCATCTTCTTAAATCAAATTTTCTATTACATGTTGATGGAAACTATGTATGACTAGTTTTAACTCCTGGGTTCATGTTATAGATTGCATCTTTGAGACCTTGCATTTAATGTGTTTACAACTTCTGGGATTCATCAAATCATGATAAAGATGAGATTTTTGGCAGAAAATTCACAAATTATGTGTTTTAATTTCTGAATTTCATCAGATTATGATAAAAATGACATTTTTATAGGTGGAACTGAGTTCTTTGATTGGGAAGAAGGTAGGGCTTTACTTCTCAGCATCATGGTGCGGTCCTTGTCGCCGATTCACCCCAAAGTTAGTGAAATCCTATGAACAGCTCGCAGAAAGATCCGATTTTGAACTAGTTTTCATCTCTTGTGATAGAGATGAGGTCTCATTCAATGCTTACTTTGGAAAAATGCCATGGCTCGCGCTTCCTTTCTCCGATGCTGATTTAAGGAAGAAGCTGAAGGAGTTGTTTAATGTTAGGACAATCCCTCATTTAGTGATCCTAGATAAAGATGGCGATGTTTTGACTCGAGAGGGGAATCATGTAATCTATGATTTCGGCGCTGAAGCGTATCCTTTTACTCCCGAAAGGATCAATCAGCTGAAGGAGGAACATGAAATAGCGAAAAAGGAACAATCTTTGAGGTCTCTTTTGGCTACTTCTTCCCGGGATTTCTTGATTTCCAATGGCGGAAATAAGGTTAGTCATTATGACTGCTTTCCTAGTATCAGTACTAGGTTATGAATATATGTTTCTTAAGTTTGAATGATGGTTAGAAGTAGTTGTGATTTCATTTTATCGCCTAAAATGATTGTTTATTAGGTTGTTGTAGAAGAGCTTGAAGGGAAAACCGTAGGCCTATATTTTTCCCAGAATTCCAATAAAGCATGCACCGATTTTACCAAGATACTCGTAGAGGTATATAACAAGCTCAAAGAGAGAACCGAAAGCTTTGAAATCGTGCTGGTTTCTTCAGACGATGAAGAGGAAGATTTCATTGCTAGTTTTAGGACAATGCCATGGCTATCTTTGCCTTTCAAGGACAAGAAATCCGATGAACTGGCAAGGTATTTCCAGATTAGGGGACACTATCCTAGTCTAGTTATAATCGGTCCAGATGGGAAGACTGTGTCCCAAAACGCTGTCGAACAGATTGAAGAACACGGGGATAAATGCTATCCTTTTACACCTCAAAAGTGTTCCGAGGTAGCCAATGCAAAACATGAATCTCAGACATTGGAGTCCATCCTCGTTCATCAAGACCACGACTTTGTCCTCGCCAAAGATGGATTAAAGGTAGTTTTCTGTCCTAACATTGTGAATTCCCCGAAAATAAATGTATTGAACTTGTTATACGCTCATTAGGTTCCGGTCACTGAACTTGTCGGGAAGACAGTCCTGCTCTACTTTTCAGCCGAGTGGTGTCCTCCCTGTCGGGATTTCATGCCTAAGTTCATATCAGTCTACGAAGAAATCAAGGCAAAGGATGATAAGTTCGAGGTTATCTTCATCTCGAGTGATAAAAGTCGCTTATCCTTCGATGACTACTTCTACTCCATGCCTTGGTTAGCCCTCCCCTTCGAAGATGACTACAGAAAGGCCTTTTTGCACCAGTTTTTCAAGATCAAGGGCATCCCGGCCATTGTGGCCATCGGGCCTGATGGCAAAACACAGCACAAACAGGTCAGACAGGTCATACAGGCCTATGGAGCGGAGGCTTTTCCGTTCAACGTGGAGCATGTGAGGAAGCTGGAGAAGAAGGCCGAGGAAATGGCGAAGAAATGGCCTCAGAAAGTGAAGCATGAGCTGCATCAGAAGCACAGGCTTCATCTGGTGCGCCGGTCGGGGTACAACTGTGATGGATGCAGAGAGGTGGGGTTTGGGTGGTCTTACGTTTGTAGTGAGTGTAACTTTGATCTTCACCCTAAATGTGCTTTGAAGAAAGAGGAGTACGAGGTTCATTCAGAGAGGGAAGTGGAGAAGGGATATGAGTGTGATGGAGATGTTTGCCATAGAGCATAGTGTATATTTTAGTTGCTTAAATGTTATCTGAATTTATTCTTATTATATTATTTTACTTGGCATTTATAACATTCATTCATTTAATATTATTGTTTTTTTTGTCAACTTATATCATTATTATTATATTTTTTAAAACAGATTTCAATCTTTGATTATAATAATATAATAATAAATATCAAAGATAATGATATAAAAATATTGAAATCTGTTTTAATAATAAAAAGAGAGAGCCGAAAGCCTTGAAATCTGTTATAATAATAATATCAAAGATAATGATATAAAAATGTAATCAAAGATTGAAATCTGTTTTAAAAAATATAATAATAATGATATAAGTTGACAAAAATTTGATTGAAATTGTGCTATAATTAGCCCTATGTAGATTCTTGTAACTTTAAAGTAGAGAATATGTAATGTTATAAATTGATAACATCAAAAGTATTTGATAGGCATACACAACCTGTTATCTTTTTTTTTTTCTTAATTTTTTTTAATTTTTTGTTCGATTAAAATTGAAAAAATATATTATTTGACTAACATTGTCAAATTAATCTAAAAAATACTAAGATTTTGTTAAATTTTGGTGCTTTTTAATGGATGAAATTATTTTTATTATGGTGCTTTTTCTCCTTTTTTAATTTTGAAGAGTCTAAAGCCACAAATGACAAAACAGCCAACATTAATTTTCAGCTGCTAAAGATTTTCCAATTCAAACAAACTCGTGAAGACAAAGCAAGTAGGAAGCATAATCAAGTTCCAACCACGTGCTTCAGTCTTCTTGTTTCCGGCGATTCATCAAGCACCATACCGTATTATTGGCTTCTCTGCCTGCCCAGAACTGCTGAAATAGCTAAACATTAGCCTCTGCTAACTACATCAGTAAGTTAAATCTCACTATCCATATCCTTTGTTCTTCTGGATAATGCTTTACTGTAAGAACCCAGTATGGTTTTCTAAGTATTAAGTTGTTTTTAATGTTTCTGCTATGCTGATTTATGAATAATTGGTGAGCTGAGCTGTTCTTTTCCTGATTTTGTAGTCAATTGGGCAGTGAAATTGATGTATTGTGATGAACCCTTTATTGTGTACATTGATAAAAATGCTTATTTTATGAAGATTTTCTCCCTTGGAATGAAAAATTAAGGTTTTACAGAAGAAAATGCAGTATGTTAATGATAAAAGTAGCCATCTTTTTGTTGCTAGTTAAAATTGTGCCGATATTTCATAATGTACATTGATAAAAATGCTCGCTTTTCACTTTTATGAGGATATTCTACCTTTGAAATGATGTGTGTGCAATGGCTTTCTTAAAGGAAGCAGTAAAAGATTAAGGTTTTACCTAAGAAAATGCAGTATATTGATGATAATAGTAAGCACATCTTTTTGTTGTCAGCAAAAATTGGTAGATATTTCATTATGTATGATAAAAATGCTTTCTTTTCACTTTTATGAGGATTTTCTCCCTTGGAAATGAACATCTGCCATGGCTTTCTTGTAGGAAATAGTTAAAAAGTGTAGCTTTTACCTAAGAAATTATGTATATTAATGATAAAAGTGCTGTCAAAATTTATATTTAGCAGAAATTCTGTTGTGACATCTTTGCAGAGTGATGTTGGATTGATTGTTGAAGTGAAAATGTATAATCGGAGTACTGATATCTCGAAGACTGATGGTTTAGCCGTGGGCGGTTCACCCTTCCACGGCCTCATCTTGAAGTTCCCTCAACAAGTTCAGAAGTACTTCAAGGTCGGGTTTTTGAACATTTCGAGGTTGCTGTTTCTATGCTCATTATGTGCTTTAAATTACCCTTCCTTTTTTACTGCAGTTAGATTTCAATCCATTTAAGAAAGATCATACGAGCGTAGATTCTACTGCTTTGGATAGCTTGAAGAAAGATGCATCTAATAATGCCTTAAAAGTAAATTTAGAGAAGCAGATGCAAGCTTGGAAAGATAATCCAAGCTGGACCGATTCTTCGCCCGAGATTAAGGTTAGGAAGATCTGAATAGTTTGATAAATTCATAAACTTGAATTCTATGTTTGATTTATGCAGGTCACCGTTCCTAAAGGTTCTCTGTCCAAACTGAATGCGAAAGTGAACATCGGCCTGCCTCCTGATGCAGTATACAACATCGTTACTGATCCCGACAATAGAAGGGTTTTCAAAAATATTAAGGTTAGTTTAATTTCCCCCCTCCAACCTAGTATTGAAGTCTACCTTAAACTTATCTGATTCTGTGTTTCAGGATGTCATATCAAGGAAGGTTATTATGGATGAAGGTTCTAGGCAGGTGGTTGAAGTAGAACAAGCGGCGATATGGCGGTTCCTCTGGTGGTCCGGAACCATTTCAGTTCACGTTCTCGTGGATCAAAACCGAGAACACCACTCAGTAAGATTCTGTTCTCCCCAGCTTGTTTGAACTGATTTGAACTGAATTGATTGTAGTAGCACTATCTAAACTGAACTGTAAAAGCTCTAATCTTGTTCATTTTCACTGTCTAAATTTCTCAACTGCTGAAATTACCAGATGAACTTCAGGCAAATCAAGACAGGATTCTCCCCAGCTTGTGTGAACTGATTTGAACTGAATTGATTGAAGTAAAAACTAATGCAATTGAAAATAGTAGTAGCATCATCTAAACTGAACTGAAAAAGGTCTAATCTTGTTAATTTTCACTGCTGAAATTACCAGATGAACTTCAGGCAAATAAAGACGGGATTCATGAAGAGATTCGAAGGCTGCTGGAGAGTCGAGCCGATAATGGTGGATGAACACTTATGCCTTCCCATTAGACCGAAAACTCTGGAGGAATATGACTTATGCACTAAAGGTAAAGGAAGGATTGGCTCAAAAGTGAGCTTAGATCAGCTGATAGAGCCAGCAATGGTCCCGCCTCCCCCGATTTCTTGGTATCTCAGAGGAATCACGACTAGGACGACAGAGATGATCATAAACGACTTGGTTTCCGAGGCTGCAAGAATCCGAGGACTCTCGAGTGCTGGAGATTCTGAGGTTACATCCCAGGAAGTTTGTGAGCTGTCTGATATTAAGGAGAGGTGGGCTTTGAGGAGGAGAATTGCCAAGCACTATCATAGGAGATGATGCTGAGCAGCACTATGTTGTCTGTAAACTTGTTACATGTATTTAGCAGTTCATGCCTTGAAAACTTGCCTCTTATAGAACAACCTATCATGTTTTTTGTATAAAAAAAGTGTAAAGTAAATTAGTTTTCAAATAAAAATAGACCTAACCATTTCAAATTTTCACTTAATTACTCATCATTTTCACCATTTTTAGTTGTTCGGTCTTTTTTTGTTTCATTTTTTCCGATAACTAGTAAATACTTCACTTTCAATGTTAAAGAATTTCATCCATTCTATTAAGCCAATCTATTATATACAAAGTTCAGTGACGAGAGTTGTATAAAGAATATGGCTGAACTCTCAAATATATTAATTGCTGACCTGATTAACGTATTATGAATAAATATGACCAAACTATTTTTTATTTTCTTTGTCACACTCACTATTACTTACTTAAATAAATGATTAACTATAGTGTCATTATTTAGGTATTGTAAGAAAATTTAAAAAAATTGCCCACAAAATGCTTAAATGATATTAAAAAATAAAAAATGTTTTTAATAGGTTGACATGTGTTAGAAAACTTGGACACAATTTTGCAGTTTCGCACCAAAAGATAAACAAACAAACCATGGAAACTCTCATCTCCTCCACAGCTCTCCAGCACAGATTTCCTCAGAATTCCCTCTTTCCAAAGCCACTTTTCAAATCCCCTGCATTTTCTCAGGTGAGATACTTCGCCGGGAAACCATTTTCCGGCGTATCTCAGTCGTCTGCGGCGGCGAGGGTACTCAGAGTCTCCGCAGAAGCTTCCACGAGCTCCTCCATTCCCTCCACGATGAAGGCCTGGGTTTATACCGAGTACGGCGGCGTCGAGGTTTTGAAGTTCGCCGAGGATGTTTCCGTGCCGGAGATTGAGGATGATCAGGTGCTGATTAAGGTTGCCGCTGCTGCACTTAATCCGGTGGATTTCAAGAGGCGGTTGGGGAAATTCAAGGCCACTGATTCACCACTTCCAGTAAATCCTCCATTTTTAATCTCTTCATGGTTTTTACTGCATTGAAACAATTCTAGTTTGCCATGTTATCCTTAAACAATGTTAAAATGTGATGAAATTCAGTGACTTTGAGCATGAAAAAGATTAGAAACATAAGAATGCTGATGTGTATGAAAATGAAAGTTGTAGAAATACATTCAAAAAAGTTGAATTAAGATGAAATTAGTTTGGACAGAATTAGGAGCCTTAAGATGCACCAAAGAACTGAAATTTATCTGATTACTTGGCTGTGGACTGAATCTAACTTATCTAAACTTAAAGTTGTAGAAACATATTCAAAAAAGTTGAATTAAGAAGAAAATAGTTTGGACAGAATTAGGAGCCTTAAGATGCACCAAAGAACTGAAATTTATCTGATTACTTTCTAAATTTTGCCTGTGGACTAAGTCTAACTTATCAAAACTTCGGTTGAATGTGTTAGACTGTACCAGGTTATGATGTAGCTGGTGTGGTGGTGAAAGTAGGGAGCCAAGTGAAGAACCTTAAAGAAGGCGATGAGGTTTACGGGGATATCTCCGAGAAAGCCTTAGATGGTCCAAAGCAATTTGGATCATTGGCTGAATACACAGCAGTGGAGGAGAAACAGTTAGCTCTTAAACCTAAAAGCATCGATTTTGCTCAAGCGGCTAGTCTTCCTCTTGCCATTGAAACCGCCAATGAAGGCCTCGAGCGAGCTGGTTTCTCAGCCGGGAAATCCATTCTTGTCTTAGGTGGTGCTGGTGGCGTTGGATCCCTCGTTATACAGGTATATATTCTCTCTGTCTCACTTTAACCATATATTTGAATTAGCATCGGGTTTTTTTACTTTAAAATTGTTGATTTTGTATAATTTAGCTTGCAAAACATGTTTTCGGGGCTTCAAAAGTCGCTGCCACAGCCAGCACGGGGAAACTCGAGTTGCTGAAGAGCCTTGGTGTTGATTTGGCTATTGACTATACCAAGGAGAACTTTGAAGATCTTGGAGAAAAATATGATGTGGTTTATGATGCTGTTGGTAAGGGCACATTCTCTCCATTTGAGTTTGTTCAGTTCAGTTACATTCGGTTAGTTCAGTTAATTCTGTTACAACTTTGTGTTGCTCTTCACTGAGTTATAAAATGACTTTTAGGGCAAGGTGACAAGGCGGTGAAGGTGGTGAAGGAAGGCGGGAGCGTGGTGGTGCTCACCGGAGCTGTGGAGCCACCGGGGTTCAGATTTGTGGTCACTTCCAATGGAGAAGCTCTTACAAAGCTCAATCCCTTCATAGAGAGTGGAAAGGTTAAACCAGTGATTGATCCGAAAGGTCCATTCCCATTTTCTCAGCTGGTTGAAGCCTTCTCTTATCTCGAGACAAATCGCGCTTCCGGGAAGGTTGTCATTCATCCGATTCCCTGAATCAATCACTGCAACATCGGGACTATAGTCAGTAGTAGAGGAAATGGTGAGGTTTGTGAGTACTTGTGTTGATTTATGTCTTAAAATGTGTCTTACAAGCAGTTGATGTGTAATCTTGGGAATAAAATCTCTTTTCTCCAACACCAATTCCAATCGTCAGCAAATCCGCAATAAAAAAATCAATAAATACTTGACAGTAACGATATATATACTAATATAAAACACTAATTTCAGCCAAATCCAGTCCAACAGATAATCAAACTAGTTTAATTCTAGAGATATTACAGATCAAATCCGTTGGTACTGCCCATTATAGATCCCTCGATATCATTTATTTTAAGGTAAACAATCAATGAAACATCTTTCAGTGTAATAATGTAAGAAATTTTATATTAAAATGTATTATTTTTAAGTTGGAACTAGTATGGATAACGTTAGATTGATAGTTAGTAGCAATGTAAATGATCAAAATTCATATGTTTCAAATCCAAATAGTATCAAATGTGTGCACAATTTGCAGCATTTTGATGCCTATACATGTATATGTAATGTGTCGTGACTTTATTCACGCGTGGGTGCTTCATTTCTTGAGGTCATTACACACTTTGAAAACATTATAAAAGGGAAAATAGAAAGAGGCCAAGTCACTCCGCAACACAAAAGTGGAGATCAAACTCATATACAAATCAAAATTAAGGGAAATTCATTTTAAATCTGAGTGTTGGAAATCCTGCATAGCGCTTATTCAAGGGTTATGGCAGGATAGAGCGTGAAGTCGAGATCCCAAAGCTCGAACTTGCCCTCCACGAAGTCATAGTGCCCTCCCTTCAGTGACAAAGTTTTGTTACCAACAGCCTCTCTCACGAACGGATATGTCAATAGATTGCTCAAAGACACATTCACTGCCTCCTATATATCCCAAAAATAAATAAAGAAATTATAAAAAATATTATTATAAATGATTTATGATGAAATTAATAAAACTTTGTTTATTAGGATCATTTTACCTTCTCCAAATATGTGTGTTGATCAGCATCATTCATGCCACAACAGGCTGCTTGAACCTTGGCTTTTGCAGGCAGGCAAATTTTGACCCACTCCTCTATGAAGTCACTGCCAACAAAAGCAAGCAGAAAATATATCAATATTATGGGCTAATTTAAGTTTAATCAAACTAAAATTAAGTGTTATAAAATAAAAAAATATTTAGGCATGATAATAATACGAAGATTTTAAGTGCAGAGATATTCTGATTTTACATGTCTTGATATGACGCGAAATGTTTCTGGTCTGCTAATGCAAGTCTACCAAAGAATATTTTTGTATTTTTCAGTACCGTAAATCAAATTATCCCTGCATCTAATCTAACGATGGTCTAATAATAATGGGTAGGAAATTACCTGGAAGTTGTGCCATCATCTGGGAGGGACATGAGCCCTTTGATCCCACCACAACAGCTATGGCCAATAACCAAAATGGTCTCTACCTAAACAACAAAATTAGGGTGGTTATGATTATTCTTAATTAAGAAATTAATTAAAGATAGTAATTAATGAAATCTGAAATTAATATATCTTTTTCACCTTCAAATGTACCACTGCATATTCAATGGATGCACCTGGTCCAGAAAACTTCTTCTGTACCACCAAAACACAATCTCAATCAATGATTGATCATTAAAATGATCAAATTCCACAGTAAAGAGCACTTATCAATATCAATTATTTAAAATAATAAAGGTAGTTTTGTCTTTTTCAACCTTACATAATCAAATTATCCATACACCTGACCTAACAACAGTAATCTTTTGAAAAAATGCAGATTATGTGAGAAGAAGACGGTTATAATACTACTAAATTTAGTGTAGTTGATGATTTGAACCGAACTGAAACTGAAGTGAAAATTAACGTTAATAATTCCGAAGAAACATGCATTACAGTAAAAAGTGCATCTAGCTCAAAGTCAAGCAAGGATCATGCGAGGTGAAGAAACTAGTAGTGGCGCAACCGCAATGGGCGGTGGAGGGAGGGCCTAGAAAGTAAATAGGTTAGGTGAGATGTTAATACCCGATCAAATGGAGGGACCATGTTTGCAATATTTCTGACCACGAAGGCCTCCCCTGGCTGGAAATTCAGCACGTGCGAAGGGCAGACTCTCGAGTCAACGCAAGCGAACACCAGGAACTGCAATTTTATATTATTAGTTTTTAATCAGTCTTTAATTATGTTGAATTAATATTAATCAAAACAAGTGGATCATTTGATAATTAATGAAATATGAGACTAACCTTGGGAGTTTGACCTTTTGCAAGCTCTCCATACAAATCAGGGTTCTTCCTGCAATTTAATCAAACTTATTGTCAAGATAAATGAAGAGTTTAACGTCCGATAAAGTGTTAAAAACGATGAGAATTATTTCCTTTTAAATATTGTATATTTTAATTAAAAAAATTCACATATACATCTTAAACATCATAACATGGTTGATTTATATTAAAATATTTTTAGAAATACCAATAAAAGTTAAGGTCATTATATTTGCATGTTGTGTTTTGCTTTTAGAATCTCTATTATTTTTAGAAAGACGGATACGCTCTCTTGTAAATGACTGTAATTTGAAATAAATTAACAAGGACAATTTTGTCAGTTTATGTTAAAATACAAACTGCATAAATAAAAAGAATAATCAACTAGCTTAAAAGCGGAATATTCTTACATTTTAATTATAATTTAGGGGTCGCAAAAATAAGATTTAGAAAATTGACCAACAACCAGCATTTCGTTATATACGTAATCACTTTCTTTATGCTAATCAACCTTTTTTGGAAAACATTAATTATGGTTGTCCTGTTAAATCACCGTCACTTTAATATTGGATAAGATTAAAAAGATTCAAATGGAATCCTCTAAATATGTAAAATAATTACTACACCAAAATCCAAACAGTAAAAAATCAGGCATATTCGAGAATCTATCTACCCTAGTTGTCCACGTTCATTAGAACCTTATTTTTGTTAAAGCAATAGTATAAAACCCTACTTTTGTATGTTTTCTAAAGCAAAATGTTATCAATAAACATGAATACAACAATAAGAAGGTCGATATTATCGATAATTTCAATCATTTATGATCTGCTCTGCCTAACGGTTTTACAATATAATATATTAATTACGTAAATTTTTATTTAATTTCAGTTTATTATAAAATTTAGGAGAACGGTGCGTTATCTAACATGTTATTTTTTGCTTCAATTTAGACACGATCAAAACTAAACTGAAATAAGCATAAATATTAATCAAAATATATTACTAACATGATCAAATAAAAATTTGTTGAAATAAAAATTAAAAAAAAGGCCTTACTCGTAGTTCTCCTTCTTGAAATGCTCAAAACCCGACTTGATCCTCTGGACCGGGTCAAAGGACTTCCGGGTCTTGGCTTCAAGTTCCGCCGTCAATTCCGTTATTCTGGCGGCCGCCACGTCACCCAGCTGGTCCTTCTCGCTGCCCAAACAAGATAACGGAAGTTAACGGCCCTGTCAGAGTTCAGAGGGACCCACACGCTTCTCCTCTCCCCCAATTATATCCGGACTAATTACCCAGTCAACACAGTTTAACAGCATGCGAAATGACCATTCTACCCAAACCCCGATTAATAAACTAATTCCACTTTTAGCTGGACGTGCTTTGTTATAATCCCGATGGTGATCAGAAAGCAAGGACAAAAAGGGAAACAATATCTTTTATGCAGTACCTGAGAAGCTTTTTCAGTCCTGCAATGGCCTCCTCATAATTCCCGTTCGCCATCGATCACTGCAACAAACAACATTAAAAACGAGATATCGCCGTGAACACGACGATCAGATATTCTGATCGTCGTGTTTTACTGTTGTGTCGACAGTTTTGACGATGATCAGAACATCTGATCGTCTGTTCGACTGTCGACACGACGAAATTGAGGTGATTAATGATGAGTGTACGAACAGATACCTGGAAATGGATTTGAATGCTCTTCCTAGAAAGATGGAAGGTATAGATGGGGGCTACAGATGGGGGAGAGAGAGATGATTATATATTGGAGTTTCTTATTTTAGTTTCTTCTTTTGTTTGGTATAATAGTAGTGTTCAAGTGCAGCTCAAAAGTCAGGCATTTATAGAATGGTTTAGCTAACCATGGTTAGTGGTGTTAGGATTAGCTTTGACGTTTGACCTCAATTTATTTATGGTTTGGATTGAGTTCAAATCATGTGTGCTATTATTCTTGGAAATGCAAATTAGTTTTGTTCATTTCATTTCCATTTTGCTCTTAAGTGGGAGAGAAAAGAGTTACGTTCAACCGAACTGAACTGAAGTAAAAATCAGTCTATTAAAAATTTATATAATTTCAAAGTAGTGTATGTTTCACACAATAATACGTGATACGATTGAGTTTTGATAAGTTTATGAGGGGTGAGACGTTAAAAGTAGATGGATATGTTTTCTCAACTTATTTTAAAACAATTTGATTTAATTTAATATATATTTTTAAATCAATTTAGTTTTAATGAATTTAACGTACTTCACCATCTCACCTTAATCCGTATTCTGACTTTTTGACACTATTCATTATTAAAATTTGACTATATATTTAAATGAATATATAATCATTAATAAAATCATATTTGATATCGTTATATTAATTGCAAAAGATAGTATTCAAAATTCATTTTCAATGATATAAGTACATAAAGATATCGTTGGTAAATAATGTGCGCTAAAAACTGTGAAAAGTTAACTATACAGAATTGTTAATCAAACACATGTGTTGGATAGTGTTAAAAATCAATTATAACGATAAGTAGTACTATCTCCGTTTCATTAGAAGTGGCCGTTTGACTTTTCATTTTTTATCTATCGTTGATCATCAATTTATACTTCGGTATTCTTCATACTACTCTGTCTCACTTGAAATTGCACAACTTTTCTTTTTGGATGTCCTAATCAAAAAATGCATACTTTCTTTTTATGGTAATGTTTTTTAATTTTCATCCACTCATTTCACTCATTTTCCTCTCAAATTCAATTTTCACCATTCATATTACAATTCAAATTTCTACTTAAACATTCTCTCTTCTCTTGCAACTTTCACTAGAACGGAGGGTGTATCTATTCACAAGCGCCAAAATAAGGTAAAACGGACGGAGTATATTTTGCCGAATGGGCGGTGGTAATATTCCTTGGAATGGCACGGCTTCACAATCTCTCCATGATGCATAGTTGACCAACTTTGGCCCATCATTTATCATAATTTCTACATTTTTCAAAATGTAATAATTAAAAGAATATTTTTCACAATCTTTATAACGCGTATATAACTACTTTAACTCTCACGATACATGTGAAATTTTATCTCATATTTTACCTTATACAAGACAGACAAACAAACGAATCACATTTTACTTCATAGTCTAACACGCTATCCATTTTAACATTTTTAGTGTATTTTAGTTTATTTTAATTTAGTTCATCATATTTTAGTTCAGATAAAAACTTATTTATTCATAATTCAACTTTTAACACTTTTTAGTTGTTCGTAGTTTGATTCAGGCCTGTTATTTTATCCGTGGTGTACTATATATTGATAGTTGACCATGGAAAAATAGGAAATTAGATTTTGGCACTGATAGTCCCTCCGTTTCACTTCAACTGACACAGAGAATAGTGTCAATTTTTTTTATAATATGTCTATCGATAATTTTAGTGATCAACTCTAAATTTTGATACCTAAAAAGTACATGTTATGGAGAATTCAAACGATAATATTGAATATTAGTATAAATTGATGATCATCAAATATGTAATAAAATTTTGGGAATATTCCTCTCGTAACTCTGAATTAAATTAGTCCTATTATAACCTTGTGTTTTTAAAAAGTTCTATTATAATCCTACGATTCAAATCTATCCACTGCTCTTGAATGACATGAACTTCATCGGTATTATTGAGGTATTTTATAGTGAGTATCTCATTTTTCATTTACACTAGGCAAATAAAAAACTATTAAAGTATGTGATAAAAAATTGGGCCTTTTCTGGATTTGGAAAATGATTTTTCACATGGCTGACAATTGAAATTGACAAGTAACGGGACAATTTGCATCCGATAGGAGCTGTCAAACTCTGATTAGTATCGAACTCTGACTACTCTTTTCAAGTAATTTTATTAAGTATGAATTATTATTATTTTTAAGGTTGATGATGAGGAAAGGGGCCAAACGTGCTACCAAAAAAGGTCAACTAATAATCCTAAAAGGGACAATTATTTTGCCAAAAAGTATAAACACCAATCCAATGTGATGAAGAGTCACTCAATTTGATATATGTGGGAAATTGGAAAAGAAATATCAATATTTCCAACTTTATTAAATTTAAGAACTTTACAGTAATCTGAATCAATTTAATCAAATTTTATTTAGGTCAAGTTATTTATGTTTTTTCAACTATCACGGAGTTAATTATTGAATCGGATGAATCATAAGTAATTTAAGTATCGTTCATATTTCAGTTAGGTCGATATAAATCGAGTCGAGATGAGGTGATCTATATTACTTATTTGATGATTGTGGCCGTTGCGCTGATTCAATGGTTGAGGTCAGTTGGATCAAACTAATTCCATATTAAGCTGTAATACAAAAAAATCAACCTCACTTAACCAAATGTAGATAACCATTATTTTTGTCACTAATTAATTTGTGATGAAATTTTCTAATAAAAGTCAAGAGAAATGGAGCCTTCAACCATCAACAAGATGGACGGCCATCCTCTCAACAGATTCCATATTGAGCTTCATTCTAAAGATCATTATCCGTAATTACATCATCCTTGTAATCTCATCCCCTTCTCTTGTCCAGAGTTATATCGTATCAAATTATTCTTAACGTTTAAATGATTTGACAGTCTGTTAAATAAGGACTCCATTCACATTATCGACTGATTTAAATTTACTGTCATTCAACTTAAACTTCGCCTTCATTTCGAATCTTCTTTTGTGTACTCGCGGATGCTCGGATCAGCTAAGAGCATCATATGGTATTTTCTGCTGAAATAAGTTGTTTTTATGCAGTTTACCCACCAACAAAAATACCTGATCCCGAACATCCGCAACTACACCGAAAAGAAGAAAGATCTATACCCTTCACTCTATGGCATTCATGAATTTAGAAATCACAATCATTCATCATCATGGACTCAAAGTTGCTTGATTCCATTGCCTTTCCTATCTTTTATCTCAACTGCCCAGTGCCCTGCAGTCCATGTACTATCTTGATAAAGCCATGGAGAAAAAGTGAAGGCATATTGCCAATTGACCGCACAACATGGGAATATGAAAAGGGCCACAAAAGAAAACCCTAGAATTCCAGGATTTGGGCTAACAAATCCTGTTGGACCAAATAGTCCGTGGCCCAATATGATCAAACTTCATGGGCTAACAAAGGTTTATAGAGAATTCCTCAAATATAATAGTTTTGATGTCACCCACTACGTCATGCAGACGCAAGGGCACCGTCGTGCCTAACTAGTCACTAGGTGCAAATGCATAATAATTTTAGTTTTGTCCTTAAAGATTTTTCTCTGTTCATCAAATCTTCTATTTGAAAAAAATGAAAATACATAGCTGGATCCACAATTCCTATACTCCATTCAATCAATTATTATGATGTTCTCAGTCATTATTGCATTTCATATAATAATTTAAAGTATAAATGATTTGATTATCTCTATTTAAGAAATTATAATAACAAATATTATCCTTTTTTATAATCAAATTGGCATTAAAGAGAACAATATATTTTACATATATTGGTTGCCCTAATATGCTTATGCACTCCTACTTCTCTACCTACTTTCTTATATATTACAATCAAGAAATTATTTATTACGACTGGTCTAACTTCCGCAATCAGCGCTTCCAACAACCACGGTGGATCGTTGATTAAGTCCGCTAGCATCTGGTTGTCAGAGCTTAATTCTAACCATGGACATCCTGAACTCTAAGAGTACTGGAGGTGGTGCAGTCCATGATATGTGCCAAACATCTATGCATACAGAGCTGAAGTTGCTCTGATCGACAATTCAAATGAACCAAGCCTTGTTATTGTCTTATCTCGAGTACCTATGGATTTTTCAAAAGCTCCGCCGACATATATTATCTCAAACAACGTTACCTATGATATAAATCAGCACTCTCTCATCAAAGACTATTCATTTGATATTTCATCTTATTCTTATCACTTTAGGATTTCAGTTCAGTTCAACATTCTCTTGCGGTTCAATTACTTTCAACATTTTCAATTCAGTGTAACATCTTTCATCAACTTTCGGTTTCAGCTGCACAAGGTGTATTAAATTTGTTACAAATGTATCACAAGTCATCATTTTCTTCTTCGCATCTAAAAGGCAGGGATTGGCTCCATTGTTCGTGCGTTTCCTGCTGGATGACACAGATAACCATTGATTTGCGAATAACACAATCATACCTCACTTTTACAATTTCTCCATTCAAATCTGCTCATTCCATTGGTGCAAATTAATAATAATTAGGATAGAAAAAAGCTTTACACTGACTGAA
The DNA here is from genome assembly GCA_948330725.1 of Sherardia arvensis. Taxonomy (NCBI): domain Eukaryota; kingdom Viridiplantae; phylum Streptophyta; class Magnoliopsida; order Gentianales; family Rubiaceae; genus Sherardia; species Sherardia arvensis. The sequence continues at coordinate 1,300,271 of OX415244.1, forward strand.
GGATGAGTATGTACTGTAATAGAAAGAAAAAGCAGCCACTAATTATGACATTTTTTAATGTCTTATGTTGTTGAGATCACTCCACTACATGAGTCAAGTCACACGAAAATATATAAAAAAAATTTATGGGTCAACGAAATTACTCCAAGATTAAATTTGTTGAGATTTGTCAAACTCTTTTTGAGTCGAAGCTGATCTGAAACGAACTGCAAGTTATTAAGTTGAATTGCAGTATGCTGAATTCAATTGAAATGTGTTAAAAACTATCCAAGTATGAGAGGATTTCTAAATTGTTAAATTGAACAAAAAAGTGATGACATCATGGGAATTAGATGAATTATGCAAAGTCATTTTATGATAATGGAAGAAATAGTAGGAAAAAAAATTCGAGACCCCCACATGGTGTAAGAGCGTTATCTTTTATGATTCAGATATGTGTTTACAGTGGCGGAACCATTTGGAGGCGCGGGTAGGTCTCAACCTACAATAAAATTCGAAAACCGCCTATATTACTGTTCTCCGGTAAAAAATCGGGCATTTCCAGCCTCCGACGAGCCTTTCCGGCCTCTGACCAACGCAGTCAAACCACCGAGCATACCCTAAGATATTTTCCTGATTGCCACTGCGTGTCTAGAAAAGAAATTTACTTGATAAAGTCATGTGTCATGCATGTACTGCACACGCTTATTGAACTAAATAAAACTGAATGTACTCGTTAAACTAAACTAAATTGACCGGTGTAGATTAAAAACAACCCTAATTATCAATGTGGCAAAAGTAAACATCGTCGGATAAATGCATGCATATTTTGAGTTGAAAAGTTAATTGGGAAAAAATGCATAAAAACCAACCAAAATGCAGAGAATTAAATATGCCTCAAACTAAATACAGTAATCTGAAAGAAATGTAACAGATATCGATCGTATCTTTCTTCTGAATAAACAAATGGAACAAACAAATCGGCGATTCGGTTCCAATAATTAAACTAATTTGCCAAAAAAGCTACAAACGATAATCATGCCACCATATGAATCTGGATATTACATTCATATTTGGTCGGAATTTAATATTATCTGGTGCGTTTGGTGAATCAAATGGCTTTGCATTTATGAATTTGCCAGCAAAAATTTGGTGCGATTATGTACGAGCCAAGTTTCTGTGTGCACGAAAATGGGATGATGAATCAACTCAAATTATTGGATGTGAATACTCAGAAAGTTTTTAAAATTTTCTGAGCTTTCATTTCTCTGTGTTTCTGAGATCTGGAAAGTTGCAGCAAGATTGAATTATATAGTTCATCTTCATCAAGTTCTAGCAGATCTAGGTTCATAGTTTTCGACTTAAATTATCGTATTTTTTGCAGGGTTTGTAGGTCAACAGTCAAAGCATTCGTCGACTGTGTATAAAAGTTTGATGACAGGGTTTAAAAAATTGATGTATGGATAATTTGATTTTGGAGGGTCGAAAAAGATAACATTAATCTTATTTTTAACAGATCGTCATGAATATTTCTAGTCAATATTAGATCCGTAATATCAAAATGTGGCACCTAAAATTCTCATTAAAAATTATCAAACATTATATAATATGATCACCTGAGTGATCTAAATACTTGTTTAGCCGGACGTTAGTAACAATTAGGGTTCAATTTTAGAAATGTGAATAAAAAAAATATTTTATTATAATTTTTTCCTAAATTCTGACTCGAATTTCAAATCTTCATTTTCTCGTTTTACAGAAGGTGTGTTAATAGAAGCGGTTTAATTGACGTGTATCAGTATAAACTGAATTGAAAGTTAATCATTTTAATTGAAATGTATTGAATGTGGTCTGAATAAATTGAAATGAACATGATCTAACTTTCAAATTGAGATTCTCGAATAGTATTTTTTTTTTTAAAAAAATATAACTTGCGTATGAAAACAAAACAAAATCATTTTCACCATTCGATCTCAATTCAAAGTTTCATATTTTGAATTTTTTTTTTTTTTTTTTTGAAATGAAACTATTTTTTTTCAAAATTTTGGAAAACGTTTAGAATCGTTTGATATAAAGTTAGGAGTAGATGTCCATTCATATTTTGAAAATGGAAAACACAAAACCAATAAATCATGTCATCTTTATTGCTACTCGATCGAACGTATCGATCCCTAACTAGGGCTATAGCCATGCGCGGCAAACACATGAAGATGTAGGGATAACTTTATGCAACATTATAAATGACTTTGTAATTCTTTTACAGACTATATAGTCTGATATTTTACTCGATCAATATAATTAAAACTATAATATTGGCAACATAGTATTATTAAGTTTTTCAATAAATATAATAAATGAGAATATTTTCATAAATTATTTCGCATATTGATTTATAAACTTAAAATATCGGACTGTATATAACAACACTCATACATTGAAATAAATAACATATGAATAAAAAAAGGGACCATTTTTTTTCACGAATAAAGCTGAAATGAAGCGTGACGTTTTCTGGCGATGGCCGGCCGGGATGTGTTTCTTCTTATGCTAAAACTCCGGGGGCCATTTTTAACTTTAACCTAATAACTTTGTAATTTTGGACCACCAAAAGTAATAAAATAAAAAATAAAATAATTTATATATTGATTGATGATGATGATGAATATATGGTACAATATTCACAGAAATGGAAAATCTAATTTCGGTTCCGTGGCAGGTCCAGAGGTGCCGCTGTCTGCTGTTTCAACATCGATGTCGATCCCTTTCAGCTTCAGCAACGATTTTGCTATAGATAATCCGACATTTACTTTTATAATTAAAATACGAGATGAAATTACAAAAATATTTTTAAGTAGTTTGATTTTGAAAGAATTAGTAAATTCGGAGACAATAATTTCCTTTTATTGATATTTTGGTGTATAATGAGTAACATACTGGACTGAATTTAGTACTTTCGAAAAAATTATTAAAGGTCTATCGCTTCTATTATACTCCATTCCTTCCCTCCCACTTTTTTCTTTGATTTTCTTTTAAAACAATCATATGATAAGCGTTTCTATAACTTCTCAAACTTTATTAGAAAAGAAAGCAATTAAGTTTATACTTTATACAAGCTTGTCCTTAGCAATAAGAACAAGCAAACCCCATAAAAATTACTATTAATGCTATCAGTCTGATCCAGGATGAATTTTGTCCCCATATCACCAGCTGTAACAACATTAGTAAATACGTTGAGCAATATTTTTGTGTATGGTCGTATGCATGTATCAGTAAATCAGTTTATTTTAGTTTAGTTCCGTACTGGATCATTTCTTTTCATATTCTCCTTTATATTTCTTATGTATAATACCTTTTAGTATATATCAAAATTCAAGTTGGAGCAAACTGGTCCAACAATTTTATCAATTTTTTTGATAATATCATGGTCCATCTAACAATTATTTTGCATGTGAAGTGGATGCATTTAGATTGTCTCACTAAAATTGGTCATATAGTGGTACACATGATGATGGCAAATTAGTTTAAACCAACTCATCTTTCCTTTGAGGTGATGGGAGTTTTTTTCTTTTTGAACAAATTGAAAAACGTTCAGTATCGATTGAATTTACATAAGTATCTAAAATTACACTTATGAAAGTAAAAAATATAACAAATCACATTGATTAATTTGCACAATTAACTAAAATAAAAAATGTTTGGCCATTAGTAAAATGATATCCATGGACTGGAAAGTAATTTCCAACGTGCCTGAGCCTGATCATCATTAAGATTCGATGCAGAAAATGATACTTCGAAGACAAAAATGATTATGGACTGATCTTTCCATAAGATCCTAAAATGATAGTGAAAGGTGTTTGATGTTCAACAAATCATAATTAAACCCTAAAATGAAGAAGACTAATCGACCGACATAAATCTATATTAAAAATATTATATTTTCGTTGAACTGCATCTCTCAATCTATAATAGTATAGTAAGACGGGTTCAATTATACCCAAAAATTAAATAAATAAATTTAAATATGTACAGCCATTTTGAGTACATTTTGAATTATCTGTATGTTAATTTAAGTAAAGTGTCATTTACGGTTCAGTATTTTACTCAGCGTATTCCAATATATCATTGAATTACAATATTGCCCCTTGAATATTGTTTAGTTTTTCAATGAACGTAATAAATGAGAATATTTTCTAAATTTATATTATATTTTAGACTATAAAAATAAAATTTGAATTACCGAGTACATCTATTTTTCAGTTCCAAAAGTGAATTTTTTTAAAAATATGTAAGAGTAAAATATAATGAAAAACTTTGTTGTTCTAGGTTAGAATCTTTAACATCGAATCCCGTTTGCTTTTTACAGGACCATGAAAATAATTCCTGACACAATGATTCGAATGACTTTCATAAGGAATTATAAAGAGATGCAGTAAACTTTAATTTATTTATTTTTCTACAATAAAGAGTTCGTAGTATAAAAATGAATAAAACTTGTAAATTAAAAGTATTATTCTCTTTTAAAGAGCTTGCACATGTCATGCTTCTGAAAAGTTTGTACATTTGATATGCTTTTTTGTAAATTGTACCTAGTGATGCAGCAGCAGAGCTTTTCGTGTTTCCATGTTTCCAGATTCATGAAACATTACCTACCATGAGTTCAAGTGATTATTAGATATCGAAACACAAATAATTAGAGTAGACGGTTTTATGGTAAGTCACAGGAGCGGAATCAATAAGTTGTAATTTACCGTAGTTCAAGCGGCAATATGGTGGAGTTGTAATGGAGAGCAACCTCTGCTCTACCGATATTTCGAGACTGTTCTATTCAGCAATCTCATAAATTTTTTCCTGGTTCCGCCACTTGCTTTCGAAGGATACACTACAACGACCTAATCTGATACATGGATCCTACAACTATTCTAGTCTAATCCTATGCTATCCTATTCTACTGATCCAGTATGTCGAGTGACCGAGGTCCTCACTTTGCCGCTTAGAGTGGGGTGAAGCTCCCACTTGTAAGTCATGGCTTGTTGTGTATTTGAACATGAGGCTAATTACTAATTTGAAGCCAAAATACGAAGAATTAGGATTTGTCTTACCATAAAATCACCTTACAAATGTGTTTCTGGTATAGAAAATGGTTCTTTTCACTTGATTAATGTTGAAATGAACACAACTTCTATGTACTACCCTTGTAGTTATAATCCGACTTCGTTCTTAATTATTTATTGAGATATCCGAGCTCTGTCCAATTCAGTTGAAATTGAAAAGTAGTGAATTGAAAATTGTTAAATTAGGAGAGAATATAAGTTATTAAATTGAAATATATTAAAACGTATTGAAAATAAGCTGAAACAGACATAATCTTGGTTATTATTCCATTGACGATAAAAGTATAGATTGCATTCGACATCAAATTACACGCTTTCAATTATAATTGATATATAATTTAATTAATTAGTTCGGTTCAGTTTATTTTGATAATTAATATCATATACAAATTAATGAATTAAAGATAATCATAATTTAAAATATTGTATCTTTCCAAGATTTTTTCTGTCTCTGATTTCAGAGATTAACGGTGAATTGACACACATTTTCATAGCAAACTCATACAAGCTAATGATATTTAATGGTTTAAATTCCCAAACAGCGATATAATGTCGTCAATGATGATGATTATGATGCTAATATAAAAATTATTGCATGTCTTTGGTGATTTTTTATAATTTTTTTTTGTCAAACTAGACACTTTTTAAATAATTTGTCAAATAAATAATGTGATTGATTTGGAGTGCTGGCACAGTGTTACCAATAAATTCAAGGAAAATAATGCATCTGCGCAACCTACACCTGTTACTAACTACGTGAGTCAGACTAATTAGGGGAATAATTTGTACTTTTATTGTTTACCATTAGTTGTTGATGATCCTAATTATTGACCTCTATCATTGCCTTTCACAACTCACAATAGAACACAACATCTAGGAACTAAAAATAAATATTCTCATTCATGGTGTGTATAGCAGGGGAGTATAAAAATCGGAGTAAGTGAGATTTTTATTCAACTCTAAGCAGCGTGGTGATTGGTGAGAATTTCGATCACTCGACGTACGTGATTAGAAGGATAAAGTATGATTATATTATGCTAGTTATATTATTCTTATACTAGATTAGATCGTTGTAAATGTATCAAACATGTATATTTTATGGATCGAAACGCATCAACACTGATGATCATCACATTGTATCAGACGACAAGGGAAAGCTGCTCTGAAAAGACAAGGTTTATTCGAATTACAAACTTGTTAGTCATCGGTTATTTGTGATGAAAATGTATTGTTAATCAAATTCGAACTATTAAAAGTCTACACTAGAAAAATCATTTAGAAGTGTGTTATTTCAATTCAAACTATTAGATATTCATTTGAGAGATTTTTTTAGATAGGGTTGTTGAGGGAAAAAGCGAAAAAATTTTAAGATAATCAGAGCATATAAACTCAAACCGGTCCAGAACATAGATTTAGTGAAATTTCATCACAAATTCATTGATAATATGAGTGATAATCTACAAAATTCATCGCTGAAACTAACAGTTTTCGATATGAAATATAGAGTAATACACATAATAAATCTATAACTCAATAATTTTATTATGAAATTGTTTGATTTTAATAGTGAGAGGAAGAATTAAGGACATACCTTTGTTCTTTAATTAGCTTGTTTGTGGAGTCATCATTATCAATATAAATTAATGGTTGGAAATATTTTGAACTTCTTTTGACCGTTAATTAAGAATTTCACTATGGGGAGGTCTTATCTTATGGGGGCCTCAATTTATCTTAATTTGTCGATTAACCCCTATTCATAATTATTAATAATGTTTTTTTATCATTCAAGTCTTTTTCATCCTTTACCACATTTCAATTGGATGGTATGCCACGGCTTGTGTTGGTGTTTGCAACAATTTTAGACATAAGATATGCACTCAAAGATATGGCTTTGTTAAGATGCCAATTACAAAGTAGACACTTTTGTATAATTAAACTTTTTCTTTTACTATAATTGTTTGACAAAGTAGATACATTGTGGTTGATGACATGTCTTTGGTATAAAATTGATCATATCGAATTCTCACAAGAATTGTCACGTGTAAGTGACGGGATGCAGCGAATTGAACACGAATTTGACCATGCTTTACAGTTGTATTTATAAATATTTCTTGATTTTAAACTATTTTTGAACAAACTGTTTAACAAGAAGTCATAAATGATGCTAATATTATGAATTTACAAAATAATTTAGACATAACCAAGTATGTTTGAAAGACATTAGTAATTGAAATATTGAAATATATGAAGTATATTATTACTACTACTATTATAAATGAGCTATTCACAGATCTCTCAACTCAGGAAAAGAGTTTAATCATCAATTATGGGTAACCAGTAACTATGTTAGTGATGAGGTAGATCAATATGATACTTGATAATACTAATATCTCGTGAACATGTAACAGTAACTATAAGAAATTTGTTAGATGGTACTTTGAGATTGAAACATATTCACATTTGTATATATTTTAATCTTGTAACTCAATCTCTAATCGATTTTGTAAAACGCAGTACATTAGAATAATAGTATCTTGAATTCTCCATCCACCTTTTACTATCAGTTTCAGACATATATTCCCAGTGGCGGATCTATGTTTAGGTTAGGCAGGTATCAACCTGTCATCGAATCCGCCGAACAAACCTGTAAATAGTATTTTCTGCCTAATTATCATTATACCATCTTCCCGCTCTGTACTGTCGCCTACCCTAATATTAATTTCTAGATCCGATCCTGCATATTCTAGAACCATGAAATGAATGACATTATTATTTGTCAAATTCCTAATAACATTTTCTTAAAACTATCCATTTATTCAAACGCCTGAGCTGTGGTGAACTGTGATTCCACCAAAAATTATGCAGAGACAAAAATGGTTTAAACGCGTTGAACTCTGTCTGAAAGCAAAATGAAACGCGGCTTTCATTTACTTCAAGAATCTCAGTCAAGCCCTTTCTGGATAATCCCAAGGCACATAATATTATGACCTCAATCTGAACAAAAAGAACAAGAACCAAAATACAATAACAAACATACAACATTTTCTTGTATTTTTTCTCTATTTTGCATCCCTATTTATGTTTTTGACAATAATTTCACACATTATTTGCCAACTACTATATCCCAATCACATCACGAATCAATGTCTCAAGGACATATTTAGATCTAAATACATTATCAGTCCAAAATACAGTTCAACGCACTGACAGCTTATACAAAATAATAGTTTTATTTCAATGTTATTTTGAAATATAATAGGTAAAATATCGAATCATATCAAAACCTGACAACTTGTAGGAAAATTTGACAACTTACAAGAAACTGATATTTTGGATTAGAATGAATAAAATGTGTATGATTAGTAACAAAAACACTACCATTAGAAATAAAAGTGCTTTTATGACAATGAAATTTACCATAAAACTGTTCAAATAGAAAGAATAAATAGTAAGTTAACCCAATCATAACACACGTTGCTCAGTGAGCACCAAAATTGATATTCAACGCACTGACAGCTTGTATGAGATAATAATGTTATTTTGAAGTATAAAAGGTAATGCATCGAATCATATCCAGATCTGACAGCTCGCAATAAACTGACATTTTAGACTATAATAAATATAATACTAATGATTAATCAACAACACTACCATTAGAAATAAAAGTAAGTTTATTACTATAAAATTTACCATAAAACTGTTCAATAGGAGAAGGATAAATAGTGAATTAACCCATTTTAACACAAGTTGCTCAGTGGACACCAAAATTTCACCACCTCACCAACTTTTTGTACCCAAAACCACAATTATAAAACTGTGCAAACATATCTCCATTATCTAATCCAACTCAAAAAAACACTCCCATTTTCCCCTTCTCCATCCCTCAAAAAATGGTCCTCCGGATCGCCGCCGCATCTCCGCCGCTCCTCCTCCTCTTCCTCATCACCATCACCACCACCTCTTTCAATGTAAGTCTAATAAAACCGTAAAAAAACCAATTTTTTTAAAATTATTTATCAATGTACTTCAAAACATTAGTGATCATTCATTTTAAACATGAACTTGTAGGTGGGATTGGCCGGAGAAAGTCCGTTCACGGCGAAGGCATCACTAGTCCGATACTGGAAAAAGCAAATCTCCGGCGACGCCTTGCCGAGCGCCTTCTTCCTCAACAAGGCCTCGCCGTTAGACTCCGTGAGCCTCGCCACATTCTCCAACCTCGCCGGTCAACGCGCGTTGACCACCGAGCTCCCGCGCTTCTGCAAGGCGGCGAACCTCCTCTGCTTTCCCGACGTCGGAAACAGCCTCAAGAAACACAGCAAGGACGTCGACTTTTCCTCGTACGCCGCCTTCGAGAACTTCACCACCTACGGCGAGGAACACCTCGGCGGCTCCGACGAGTTTAAGAATTACACCAGCGACGTCGACACTTTCCGGCGATACAGCCGGAGCTCCATCGGACACGACGACGAGTTCACCAGCTACGCCACCGATGCTAACGTCGTCGATCAGAGGTTTAATACATACGGCACCAAAACCACCGGCGGCGCCGGAAAATTCACCAATTACAATGATCAGGTAATAATCTCAATCTACTACATTTCACGATGTTCAACAATCTGTACCTGAATTTAAGCATTAATTTGTTATTACTTTTTTGATAAAGTTTTTATTGCTGTTACCATATAAACTGGATAAAAGGAAAATAAATGCACCTTTATTTAATTTAAATAAACTTTAGTGGATCAATATTCAAGAAAAAAAAAGAAGCTTTAGTGGATTATTATTGGAAGTATTATTAAATGTATCATCTTTTTATGTGAAATGGATATACTTGTACTTTCAACTACCAACCATAATCTGCATTTTATTGTGTGAAAAAGTTGCAATTTTATAATTTGTGTTAAATCATTTGTATGCACTTACTATGCACAATTAATGTAATTAAATTAATCAATTAATTAATATATGATATCTTGGTTGGTGTATGGATCACCATCCTTAATTTTGCATTTTACAAATTATTAATTGTACTCTTCTATAATTAGTAAAAATAATCATATACACTAATTATAAAATATATAAGCAAAATTAAGAATGTGCAAATATTTATCGGAGTATGTAATCGGATAATTTCGGTTTATTCTATTATTAATTTTGACATGTCAATATTTTTCACTTCATTTCAGTTCAGTTTGATTTATTTAATTTAATCAGATTCTAATAAAATAAGACGCGTAAAGCACTAATTAGGAATGTACATTTATATAAAAATTAAATATAATTAATTGTCACAAGATTAATTATTAAGTGAAAATGTTACTAAGTGAAAACTTGGGTGCTTTATTAACAGGTGAACGTCCCGGGGCTCACATTCACCTCGTACTCCGACAACACCAACGGCCGGACACAAGACTTCACGAAGTATGCCGGAGACGCCAACGCCGGCGACGAGAAGTTCACAAGCTACGGAAAGAACGGTAATGGCGCCACCAACGGCTTCACCTCGTACGGCAACAGCTCCAACGTCGTGGGGTCCACCTTCTCCAACTACGGCGAGCTCGGCAACGGCGCCACCGACAACTTCACCTCGTACGGCGAGAACGGCAACGTCCCGACCAACACCTTCACCTCGTACGCGCGTGGCGGCAACGGCGAGACCGAAACCTTCGCCACCTACGGCACTGACGGGAATGTTCCGACCAACAACTTCAAAAGCTACGGCTCCGGCGGGAACGGAATTACCCAGACTTTCAAAAATTACCGCGACCAGTCAAACGTGGGAGACGACTCTTTTCAATCCTACGGCGGAGATAACTCCAACGCGGCGGAGCTAGATTTCTCCAACTACGGTAAATCTTTCAACGACGGCAGCAGTAGATTTAAGGGCTACGGTAAAGATACAAACGCTGAATCGAAATTCAAAACCTACGGAGTTAATACTACGTTCAAGGAGTACGCTAAAACAGGCGTCACTTTCGCCAGCTACGTCAACGACACCGTTGACTCATTGACTCCGGCGAAGACGGCGGCGAGTGAGGGTAAAAAGGTAAATTCAAAGTGGGTGGAGCCGGGGAAGTTTTTCCGGGAGAGTATGTTGAAGACGGGTACGGTAATGCCGATGCCGGATATCAAAGATAAAATGCCGAAGAGATCCTTCTTGCCGAGGGCAATTCTGTCAAAGCTGCCGTTTACCAGCGCCGGAGTTGATGAGCTGAAGAAGACTTTCCATGCCGGAGATGATTCGAGCATGACGAGGATCATCGGAAACGCGTTGTCGGAATGCGAGAGAGCTCCGAGCGCTGGCGAGACGAAGCGTTGTGCCGGCAGTGGTGAGGACATGATCGACTTTGCAACATCGGTGCTAGGAAGAAACGTTGTCGTTCGGACAACGGAAAACACCAAAGGCTCCGGCGGGAACATCATGATCGGTGCCGTGACCGGAATTAACGGCGGGAAAGTGACTAAATCGGTTTCTTGCCACCAGAGTTTGTTCCCATATTTGCTTTACTATTGTCACTCGGTTCCCAAAGTTCGGGTTTACGAGGCGGATATACTTGACCCGAGTTCTAAGAAGAAGATCAACCGTGGAGTCGCCATCTGTCACATCGACACCTCAATGTGGAGCCAAACTCATGGAGCATTTCTTGCATTGGGTTCGGGTCCGGGTAAAATCGAGGTTTGTCATTGGATATTTGAGAACGATATGACTTGGACCATATCCGATTGATCCGATTGAGGTTCGGGTGGGCAGACCCGGTTCAAAATCGGGTTTGGACTTTGGAAAATAACAATGTAGTGGTGATATTTGTTAACAATTTATTATGATCAGTTTATGTGTTGGTTTAATTTTGTAATTGTTTCCCGCCATGGATAATAATTCAGGCAAAAGAAATGGAAATAACCCGTTGAGATTTCTACTCCTACTCTTCATGTAAATAATCTTTATTAATCGCTTGATATATTATTAACTTAGAATGCTTTTTTAAAAAATAAAAGGCAACGGTCAAAAGGAGGAATAAGATTCCTGGAGGAACTCTGCAAGGCTGGTGGTTTATGAACTTTAGCTTTCTTTTTAGAAAAGAATGTTTTCGATGAGGAATCAGGTATATATATATCAATGAGAACTAGCCGTTCATGGGAGTAGAAAAGATGGATGTGAAAACTAGAAACGACATAAATAAAAAGAGAAAATATATCTCGTAATCCTGAACTTTTGATACACGTCACATTGTAACATTATATTCTTGAAAATTTTTATTATATCACTGGGAGCGCAAAAACTTGTCCCATAATTAACAGTGAAATTCGATGATAATTTTATTAAAATTACTAAAATATTTTAATAATACCATCAAAATTAATTGATAATGCCAATCAAGAACAATAATGAGATTTTTTTATTATTATTACAAGTATAAGGATCTCCTACAATTATTCTAGTCTAGCTTAATCTACTGATCCTCTATTCAGTCCTCCACTTTATGTGGTGAATGGGGTGAAGGTCTTAGTTGACACCCTCTGATGTACCTCGCTTCTTTGCACTTACTTTATGTGGTGAATGGGGTGAAGGTCTCAGTTGACACCCTCTGATGTACCTCGCTTCTTTGCACTTTATGAGTCAGTTACGCCTTTACGGGACTGGAGACTTTGAGAATCGGAGAAAGGCACGGGGGCGCGGGGAGGTGGGGTTTGAACCCTGGACCTCTGCCTAATCAAAACTTTATGATTTGATATTTGGCCAAGTAGGCTAGCCCACTTAGTTACAATAGTGAGACTTTAATTACATCTAACAGTTAAAATATGATTTTTTAAGAACATGGTTATAATGAAACATACCTAATAATCCAACGTTATGAGAGATTTTTTTCCTAAAATAAAAAATTTGCTAGCTTCTACCTCTAGATTATGAATTAAACTCCATGGATGTTGGTTTTTTGAGGATTTCTAGTCTACTAGAAAGTCCAACAGTATTCGTAGTTGGGAGTGAAATTCATGTTTTCTACTAAAAGAATAAATATGAAAGAATGTTTTTATAATTTTTTGTATCAATTCCAATACTTTCTTTATGATCTCAAAAGGTTTATGCAATATATGTTTTTATTTTTTGCTATATATATTTTTTAGATATTTCAGTTTTAAATTATCTTTACTGAAAAGAATTTATGACGAATATTAAGAATTTTTTTTCCTTCTACGAAACCACACACTATCTCTACGTAAGAATGAAACATGTTTCATCTAATCTCCAATGACACACACTCTCGAGATGTATTTTCAAAACAGGCACACACACACTCAAGGTGTGTTACACGCACACGTACACACACTCGAGGTGTATTAAAACACACACATACACACACTCTAGGTGTATTTTAAAACACACACATACACACATTCAAGGTGTAATAAAACACACACATACACACACTCAAGGTGTAATAAAAACACACACATACACTCACTCAAGGTGTAATAAAAACACACACATACACACACTCAAGGTGTAATAAAAACACACACATACACACTCAATGTGTATTTATAAAACACACACACACACACTTGAGGTGTATTTTCAAAACACGCACACACACACACTCAGGTGTATTAAAACACACGCATACACACACTTTAGGTGTATTATAAAACACACACATACACACATTTAAGGTGTAATAAAAACACACACATACACACACTCAAGGTGTAATAAAAACACACACATACACACACTCAAGGTGTATTTATAAAACACACACACACTTGAGGTGTATTTTCAAAACACGCACACACACACACACTTGAGGTGTATTTTCAAAACACGCACACATACACACACTCGAGGTGTATTAAAACACACACATACACACACTCGAGGTGTATTAAAACACACACATACACACACTCGAGGTGTATTTTAAAACACACACACACATTCAAGGTGTAATAAAAACACACACACACACACTCAAGGTGTATTTATAAAACACACACATACACACACTCGAGGTGTATTTTCAAAACACGCACACATACACACACTCGATGTGTATTTCCAAAACACGCACACATACACACACTCGAGGTGTATTTCCAAAACACGCACACACTCCATAACGAAGAATGTGGTTAGAAATTTTCAATAAATAGATGATCAAAACAACACTCAAAATTCTTACAATCAATGAAAATCCCTATTATACGGGTTCTCTTGGAGTTGTTCTACTTAGAGAAACCCCAAAAGTTATAGTCTCTTTGTCCTAGTGGAAGCTCCAGAGAGAAAAAATGGGAGTTGAAATTTGAATTTTGAAGTGTGTGGTGGAGAAAGAGTGTGCAATTTGGATTGCTACACCCAAAATAGAAAGTGTTCAATTTCGACTGGGACGGAGGGAGTACATCAACTCTTGATCAACAGGTTACGATTTCTAGATTTTGTAGACTTCTAGAATAAATCACCATATTTATTCTCGAAAAACATCAAGTATTTAAAAACATAAAAAAGAGAGTATTGGTTGCCATTCAAAATACCATTTATAACATATAGATAGATGTTCAATCATGTGTTGAGACAATGACGAATTTTTTATATATAAAAATAATCTTGGTGGTTGTTCAGTCTCCATTAAAATCATTTTTAAGTAGAACTGAAAATCGATCCAAAACCAAATATGAAAACAGGTAAAAAAAGTATTGGCATCAATTTGTGCCAACTTAACAATTCCAGATTGTGTCGGATGTTAGTCAGAAATGGTCCAAGTCATATCATTCTCAAAGATCCAGTGGCAAACTTCGATTCGGCCCGGACCTGAACCCAATGCAATAAACGCCATGTGAGTTTGGCTCCATGTAGAAGTGTCAATATGACAGATGGAAACTCCACGGTTAATCTTCTTCTTTGTATTTGGGTCAAGTATATCCGCTTCATATACCCGAACCTTTGGTACTGAATGACAATAATATAACAAATACGGGTACAAACTTTGATGACAAGACACCGACTTAGTCACGAACCCGCCATTTATTCCGGTCACATTTCCGATCAGTATTTCCCTGCCGGAGCCGTGAGTATTCTCCGTTGTCCGAACAACAATATTTTCCCCTAACACTGACGTAACAAAGTCAATCATATCTTCTCCGCTACCTGCACACTGCTTAGTCTCACTGGCACTTGGTGCTCTCTCACACTCTCTCAATGCATCGCTCAACGTCCCCGATAATCCAGAGTTATCGGCAGCATGGAAAATTCCCTTCAGCTCCTCCAATCTGCCACTCGAAAATGGCAGTCTGGAGAGAATAGCCCTAGGTAGGAAGGACCTTTTCGGCATTTTGTCACTGATGTCTGGCATTGGCATCAACGTCCCTGTTTTTAGCATTTTCTCTCTAAAGAACTTTCCACCCTTGACATTTCTTCCACTGACTAGTTTCTCGCCGACTAAAAGGTTTCCACTTGTATTCAGATAGTTAGCGAATTCAACTCCTGTTTTATCATACTTCTCGAAACTAAGCCCATCTCCATATGTTTCGAAACCTAAATGACCTTTTGAACCTTTGAAATATCCCTTAAAAGTATCACTCCCTGTATTAGACGATTGTCCATAATTAGTAAATTGCATTGCCCCTGCACTAGATTTAGCTCCACCATATGCCTCGAAAGAGTCATCACCAACGTTAGACCGGTCACGATAAGTTGTGAAAGTTTGGGTCGTCCGAGTGCCACCCAACCCGTATCCTTTGAAGGTATTCTCCGGGTTGTTCGCGTTAAACCCGTAACTCGTAAATGACTCAGTTGACTCATTCCCGACCGACCCGTAGCTGGTGAAGTTGTTGTACAAAAGGTTCCCCTGGATTCCGTATGAAGTGAAATTATCGGTGGCTTCGGTGGCGGTGACGCCGTAATTGTTGAACACCGAGATGGCTTCGTTTGACGTGTTTCCGTAGTTGTGGAATCCGTTTGATGCATCAGTACCGTTTTGACCGTAGTTGGTGAAAGTTTCAGCGCCGTCATTAGCTCGCTCCGAGTAACCTTTGAATTCCTGAAATATTAAGTTTCAATTTCGAAATCAACATAATATTATTGTACGTTGATGCATCAACCGGTGTATTAAAGTGATAGAATCACCCCCACTCAAAATATAACAAATAATAAATTTTATGTAATAAACTAGGAATTACTAAAAGAAGAAATACACCATTGTTGGATTCAATATCTATAGTTCTACTTCATCTCCAACAAGGTAAAATGTACCCAATTACTTTTTTATCTTAGTCAAAAGTAATTTTCAATACATTATTCAACATTACATGATTAATTAATAATCAGTATTTTCCAACTTAGTATAACATATATTTGTTATGTACATTTCAATTCACCTGCATTCTATTTTTTTGAAATTCAACTTTATAATAAATATCAATATACAAAATAATATGCATATAAAGAATACAAATTATATGCATGGGTGTAAAATACATTTGACTTCATTTTTTCAACACTTTTATATTTAGTATATAAGTCCTTAATAAAAATTTTTAGCAGATAGCATAATTCATAATAGCACCATGTCATCTCAATTTGACGCATCTAATTCTTGAGTAAAATTCACTAATATAAAAAAGATTCTACTTTTCTATTATTTGCTTGCATGTATATCTGTATTGTTGGACTGAGAAATTACTGTAAATATATATTTATATCAAATTATATGATATACCGGAAATATGTATCTCATAATTTTGGATATAAATAAATGCGTATTATTATTTAATTATAAATTTTGTATTACATGTGTACTGTATACTTGCATAATATATTAAAATTGGTTTTGGCAAATAACTTTGTAAGTATTCTAAATATTGGATGTTAATAAAACTAATTAAATAAAATAAATCTTTTAAATTAGAGTACATCACCTGTGTGCGGCCTTTGGTGCGGTCGGAATACGAAGTGAACGTGAGGCCGGGCGTTTCGCCGTTCGGAATGTAGGTGTCGAAGTCACCGGCGCCGCCGGTGGATTTAGCACCGTACGAGTCGAACGATTGGTCCATAAAAGTAAATGCAAAGGAGTATGTGTTGAATTTATCGCCATGGTCAACGGTGTCGCGGCTGTACCGGCGAAAGCTGTTCTTTCTGCCGGTGTAGTTCTTGAACGAGTCAACGCCGTTGACCTCTCCGGTGCCGTAGCTGGTGAAGTTTTTGTATCTGTAGTCGGAAAATTTTGAGTCTTTTCCGTGGTTTTCCGGGATCGTTGCGGCGGCCGGAAAGCAGAGAAGATTCGCTTCTTTGCAGAAACGGGAGAGTTGGGCGGTGGTTAACGGTCGTTGACCGGCGAGGTTGGAAAATGCGGCCAAGTTCACGGCGTTTAGTGGGGAGGCTTTGCTGAGGAAAAATGGACTCGGTTGGTTGTTGCCGGAGATGTGATTCTTCCAGTAGCGTATCAGTGAAGCTTTGGCTGTGAAAGGGCTTTCTCCGGCTAAGTTCCTGCCGGAATATTTCCCGGCGACGGCGAATTCCACCTGAGATTTTGTATGTTATGAATATTGTAGTTCTTGATTCAGATGCCTAAATTGGGAGTTAAAAACAAAGAGAAACTTACATTGCAGCATGAGAATATGGT
Source organism: Sherardia arvensis (assembly GCA_948330725.1). Taxonomy (NCBI): domain Eukaryota; kingdom Viridiplantae; phylum Streptophyta; class Magnoliopsida; order Gentianales; family Rubiaceae; genus Sherardia; species Sherardia arvensis. The sequence goes on from OX415244.1 coordinate 1,317,978, forward strand.
CAAGAAGATGACAAAGAGGAGGAGCTGCGGCGGCGAAGGGGCGGCGTTTCTGAGCATTGTATTTACAGTGGTGCAGACAAAATCAGAAATTGAATGACATTAGCAAGGAGTACTAAATTATGTGATATTATAGACAAATCCACGTTCTAGCTAGGGATGGGTCTTCATTTGGCAAGATGTGAAACCAGATTTGAAAGGTTTGAACGATTAACCCTAATTTAAAATGAAATGATATGGTCAAGTGTAACTAGAATATAAGAATGGACTAATTAAAATTTATACCAATTTAGAATGAAGTAACTCATTTTATCAAATTATTTTAACATTTTAAGTAGATTATATATGATGTTTAAGTTGAGATCAGTGTTGTCCAATATAACGGAGTTTATATCACGTTTTAACTCAATGAATGGAGTATTAGTTGGTCTCGACTTTCTACTATTTATGCTATCTCAAAAACATGTTCAAGAGACATATATAATTAATATTCAAAAACATGTTCAAGAGACATATATAATTAATATTCAAAAACATGTTCAAGAGACATATAATTAATATTTTTTATAACTGAAATCTGTAACAAGGTACACACCTTACACGCTACAGTATAATATCATCGCTACAATTTTCAAAATTGATATGTAAAACTGAACAAAACTAGTTGTTATTAGTGTTCATTTTTTCCAATTAAACACCGAAAAATCGATTTTTTAACAAGTTTAATTTTAACTGAAGCATGATAACAATAACTAAATGTATGAAAACTTTCTATAAGATCTGACTTCTGGGCAGCTTATCATGACTCATTGCAGCACTGGCAAATTTCTAGAAGAAGGAAGAAAATAATGCTTCCAAAGATCTTGTTCATCATCCTTTTCACTATCCATTCTTCTTTCAATGTAAGCCATTCAAACATTAAATGCCAATTAATATTTGTTTATTCGCATGTAATCTTACTAGTCATATCACACACATTTGCAGGTCGGACTCGCCGGAGATACCCGGAGGGATTTCGCCGGAGACAGTCCGTTCACGGCCAAGGCATCACTCATTCGCTACTGGAAAACACACATCTCTGGTAACAAGAACAGTACCCCAAGTTCATTTTTCCTCAGCAAAGCTTCGCCGTTAACCGCCGTGCAGCTGGTCAAATACTCAAACCTCGCCGGGAACCGATCCCTCTCCGCCCACCTCGCCGCCTTCTGCAAGGCGGCGGAACTCCTCTGCTCGCCGGAGGTGGGACACAGTCTCATAACACATATCCAAGACGCTGACTTTGCTACTTACAAATTCGACAACTTCACAAACTATGGCACCAACTACTCGTTCCACACATACTCAAACGAGGTTGTCTCGTCGGAGCCGGAGGATCCTATCGCCACCAACTCCTTCCGCCGCTACAGCCGCGGCGCCACCGCCAATGACGACGAGTTCACCGCCTACGCCAACGGCTCAACCTATCCAAACCAGGTTTTCAACAGCTACGGGGCAAAATCCACCGCCGGCGCCGGCGAATTCAGCAACTACTTCAACAACACTGTGGCCCTAAATTTCCCGGTGGAGTTCACTTCATATTCCGACAGTGCAAACGGCCGAAGACAGGTGATACTATATAATATCATAGTCTCTAGATCTAGTATTCATCTTATCTTAATTTATTTCAATATTTTAAAAAATTTAGATCGGTTTTCATGATTTGATGAAATTCTGGTTAATTCATCCATTATATAATACATTAATTTTAATTTTGGTTAAATTTAGTATTTATAAATTCAATTAAACTAATTTATATATGTTGAGAGCCTATATATCAAGGACTAAAACATAATTATATATTTTTATTACTAATATACCTAGACATGTTATTCAAATTTATTTCAATTATTTCAATTTATTTTAGTTCAGCAAAGTTTTGTTTTATTAAAAAATGGGTTGATGAAATATAAGTTAATTAAATTATAATCTTGATATTTTAAATAATATAATTTTATTTAAGTTCAGTCTAGCAAAAATAATATGAGAAAAATAAACCCTAATACAACTAAATGTAATTCATTTCTATCTTAAATCTCAATAACAGGACTTTAAAGAGTACGCTAACCACGCAGTCATCGGCGGGCAGAACTTCACCAGCTACGGCAAGAACGCCGGCAAATCAACAAATGCATTTGCCCGCTACGGTGACGATTCCGCCGGAATCGACACCACCTTCAACAGCTACGCCCAAAACGGCGTCATTTCGACCGAGAACTTCACTTCCTACGCCGCCAACAACCGCATTACCGAGAATCAGTTCAAGAGTTACGCCGCCGGAGCTGAAAACGCCACCGAAACTTTCACTTCCTACACTCCCGGCGGCGGAATCCCGGCATCGGAATTCCGTTCGTACGGCTCCGGCGGAAATTCCGTTCACCAGGAGTTCGTCAATTACAGCGAGAACTCAATCTCGCCGCACCATTTGTTCAAATCCTACGGTGAGGATTCCAAATCGGAGATTCTAGGTTTTGTCAATTACGCTAGTTCTTCCGATGTGGATAACTTTGTCGGATACGACAAGAATAACACCGGCCAGAAATCAAGCTTCAAGACATATAAACCAGGGAATAATTTCAAGGGCTATGCAAAGACAGGTTCCACTTTTTCTACTTATATGAACCAGACGGCGGCGATGGCGGCGGCGGTGGTGAGTAATAAGGTGTTTGTGGAGCCGGGGAAGTTTTTCAGGGAGCAGATGCTGAAGACCGGGACGGTGATGCCTATACCGGATATTAGAGATAAAATGCCGAAAAGGCCCTTCTTACCTAGGGCTATTTACTCCAAGCTGCCATTTTCGAGTGGCGAGATTGAGGAAATGAAGGAGATCTTCCATGCCGGAGAAGGGTCTAGTTTGGTCGGAATGTTGGAAAATGCGGTGAGGGAATGCGAGAGAGCTCCGAGTGCCGGCGAGACAAAGCGGTGTGCCGGCAGTGGTGAGGATATGATCGACTTTGCCACATCGGTGCTGGGAAAAAACGTTGTTGTTCGGACGACGGAGAATACTCGTGGTTCGGGTGGGAACATTTTGATCGGAAATGTGATCGGAATAAATGGTGGGAGGTTGACTAAGTCGGTTTCGTGTCATCAGAGCTTGTATCCGAGTTTGCTGTACTATTGTCACTCTGTTCCGAAGGTAAGGGTGTACGAAGCGGATATACTTGACCCGAATTCGAATGAGAAGATTAATCACGGAGTTGCCATTTGCCATATCGATACATCTACATGGAGTTCGGGTCATGGAGCATTCATATCTCTCGGTTCGGGTCCGGGTAAAATTGAAGTTTGTCATTGGATCTTCGAGAATGACATGATTTGGACTGTATCTGATTGATTGATTACATTGTCTATTGAATAATTGTAACTTTCTTTTAAGTTTAATTTTGATCATCTGACCGTTGAATTCAAATTGTGTGGAAAAATAATAGATGGATCTCTATACTAAATTATTTTGATTTTTATAGCATTCAACGCTATGAATTATTGCAATAAGTTCAGTCTTCTCCAACGCATTGATCATTCATAACCATGTGCATAAACCAGTTCACTCCATTGACATTTTTGAATGCTTATCTTTCCAAAATTAGTAGGAAATTTTCGTGGGAACACATTTCTCTCTAAAGATCACATTGTCGGTTACATGCAGTCGATTATTTTACTCTTATATTCTAAAATATGGTATAAATTTATTAAAATATTTTTATTAGACCAGCGTTAGGTGCAGGGACAATTTGATTTTGCAGGTCTGAAAAAGACAAAATTACACTCATTCTTACACTATTACCTAGACCTGCATCAGCAAATCAGGGGTATTTCAAGTCAATATCAGACCTGCAAAATCAAAATGTTTCTGCACCTAAAATCCACGTATTTATTATATTTATTGAAAAATTTATAATATTCATGAATGGTATGATAATTTAAATGACATCTTAAATTATACTGAGTAAAATATCGAATTGTATATAACAGTTCAATTAAATTATTATTGCTCCGCGATCCTTAGTCAAAATTCCGATTTCTATAAGATTTGGCGCCTACCAAACAAATACATTGTACCATGCCCTGGCAATCTGACATTGCAAACCCAGAAGAGAAAATGCAGAGAGCCATCCTTCTATTCATCTTCTTCTTCACCATTGTTTCCTCTCTCAATGTAAGTTCTCCCAAGCTTCCATGGATTGATTGATTTCAGCACTTTTATCTTCTATATATTTGTCTGCGCTTCGATTCGGTTCAGTTTAGCATATTTTAGTGTGATGCGATTTATAATAATATATTTATACGGTTTAGTTTAGTTTAGTTCAGTCGAAAAGAATTGACTTTCACATTTCAACTCCTACCATTATTTATCATGTTCTACTACTTTTTTTTTTTTTGAAACGTATAATGTAAAATTTTGTAAGATATTGAAAATAGAAACATAATTTTGTTCATAGGTGTTCGATCTTTTTTTTTCAGGCTTTCTATACGCAGTCCGTAATTTGTTTATTTGCAGTCCGTATTTTTATTAAATAATCATATATACAATGATAATCATATATAACTGATTTGCAACTGTATGCAATAGAAGTAGTATATATGATGCATATGTCTGATATACATAATTGTTGACCATATTATATATATCGAAGACGTATTTTTATTTTGGACTACAAAATAAGTAACATACGGACTGCGTATAGCATATGCCCTTTTTTTTTTTTGACAAATATGTAACATCAGGTGGTGGAGGTTGTAGCAAGGAGGAATGCTGGCCGGAATCTCGCCGGCGACAGTCCATTCACAGCAAGGGCCTCACTGATACGCTACTGGAAAAAACAAATCTCCGGTAATGACATACCAAGTGCATTTCTCATCAGCAAAGCCTCGCCGTTGACCGCCGTGCAACTAGCCACTTATTCAAAACTCGCCGGTCAACGGTCATTGACGACCGCACAGCTCGCCACTTTCTGCAAAGAAGCCAACCTATTCTGCTTCCCGGACGCCATCGCCACCAGCCAGCTGCAAAAAAAACAAAGTAAAGATTCAAAGTTCTCCGATTACAAATTCCAGAACTTCACCGACTACGGCACTCGCCGGCGGGGTGGCGTTGACTTTTTCAAATCTTACACCAACAACGAGACATTTCCGATCAACACCTTTCAGAGCTATAGCCGGAGATCCGTCGACCACGGCGAGAAGTTCACCACCTACGCCAACAAATCCATCGTTGCACAGCAGACTTTCAACTCGTACGGATCCGCCGCAGACGGCGGCGCCGGCGAGTTCAACAACTACAACAACAACACCAGCATCATCCGCGGCGTCGATTTCACTTCGTACTCCGACAGCGCCAAGGGAAGAACACAGGTAAATAAAATAATAGGGGTAAAGCAGATTTAAAAATAATTACTATAGAAAATACATATATAAGTAGTCATAAAACTTATAAACTATAAATATAGGATTTTACATGCAAAATTGTTTTTCCATTGAGTTTGTAATGAATATATATTACATCAATAAATAATATTGCATGCATCCCATAAAACTATATAAGAATTCATGTAACATTATACATCTCGTACATTAATAGTAAATGCGACGTTATTAAAAGTTCTGTGGATCTCTATCCCTAAAAGATTCAAACATATCCTCAATCTTAGTTTCTTGATAACATATTATATAACATCATATTAATTAACATCAAATATCTTTATTTTTTTTATCTTTAATTTCAATTAACAGGACTTCAAACAGTATGCGAATAATGAGGCAATCGGAGATCAGACATTCTCCGGCTATGGTAAGAACGGAAACGGAGCGAGAAACAAATTCAATAGTTATGGTGACGACTCCTCCGGCATTGACTCCAATTTCAACAACTACAACCAGAATGGCGTCGGCACCGGCTCCGACAATTTCACTTCTTACAGCCGGAAAGAAAGCATAACGTCACTCAATTTCAAAACCTATGCAAATGGCGCCAAGGGCATTACAGAGACTTTTACCACTTATACCCCCGGCGCCTCCATTCCGTTCAATAACTTCACCAGCTATGGAGCCGGGGGTAAAATGGTCCATCAGGGATTCATCAATTACAGCGACAATGCCATCTCACCGCACCACCATTTCACTTCTTATGCAACTGACTCCAAATCGGAGTCTCTCGATTTCATCAATTATGCAGAGTCGTTTGACAAGGAGAACTTCAATGGGTATGCGAAAAATTCGAGCGGCCAGAAAATTGGCTTCAAAACGTATAAACAAGGTAATTTCTTCAAGGAATATGCAAAATCAGGGATCTCATTTACCACTTATGTGAATGAATCTCAGAGCCGGGGAAATGTGGCGGTGGAGGCTGCGAAGGTGGCGGAGATGAGGAGGGGGTTGGTGGAGCCGGGGAAGTTTTTCCGGGAGAGAATGTTGAAATCAGGGATGGTGATGGCAATGCCGGACATCAAAGATAAAATGCCGAAAAGGTCCTTTCTTCCTAAGACTATTTTCTCCAAGTTGCCATTTTCGACCAGTGAGATTGATGAGCTTAAGGGGATATTCCACGCCGGAGATGGCTCAAGTTTGGACGGAATTATTACCAATGCGTTGACTGAGTGTGAGAGAGCTCCAAGTACCGGTGAGACCAAGCGGTGCGCCGGTAGCGGAGAGGATATGATCGACTTTGCTACGTCTGTGCTGGGGAGAAATGTAGTTGTTCGAACGACTGAGAACACTCTCGGTTCTGGTGAAAATATCTTGATCGGAACTGTAACGGGAATAAATGGCGGGAAGGTGACTAAGTCGGTGTCGTGTCATCAGAGTTTGTACCCGAGTCTGTTGTATTACTGTCATTCTGTTCCAATGGTTCGGGTATACGAAGCGGACATACTTGACCCGATCTCAAAGAAGAAGATGAATCATGGAGTTGCCATCTGCCATATTGATACATCTACATGGAGTTCGGGTCATGGAGCATTCATAGCTCTGGGTTCGGGTCCCGGCAAAATTGAGGTTTGTCATTGGATATTTGAGAACGACGTGACTTGGACAATTTCTGATTGAGGTAAACAGGTCAAAAAATGTTACCCTTATCTTTTGATATGCACTTCACAGTCTCATCTAAATGTATTATTGAAATTTTCACTTTTATCTTGTGATAGAGAATTCGACTGTCTAATTAGGACATACAGTAAAATTTCATAAAAGTACTATTTAACAAGTGGAACCCGAATTTTAATAATGGGCTATAAAACTAGTCTTTACCCTGATGCCATTATTAGCGCCATTAAATATACGGAATTCTTATTTGCAGGTTTTCATTTTCTAATGCAATCTGTATTTTAAATGAAATTGACAAGTTTGTCCTTATTGATTTATCTTGTTAAAATTTTGGCCACTTGATCGATGGTGTATTAGTCTTTTCTAGATATAATACGAACTGCAAAAATAAAATACGACTTGTAAATAGTATTGGCCCGTATCCATAAAGCAAAGGTTAACCTTTGGTTGGAAATGGAGTACAATTATTACTCTAAATGACAGATAAGCCCTAAATGAAAAAATCTGAGAGCATTACCAGAAATGGAGCACTCCACGCTGCCGCCGGTCACTTGTCCCCTTCCAATAATGGCAAGCATGAACCACGTGATCATGCCTGGCCCTAACCTAGAGCATTCATGGTGTAGCGTCTCCATCTCCCCCATTTTTAAAGGTTCACGTTTATTCATTTTTATTTTTGATGTTAAATCGATCTATCACTGCATAGATGCTTGACAATGTCGGTAGGTAGCTTATTACGTTTTTTTAGACCCTAAAAACCCTAGAATTATACGCGTGCTGATATTTTGAAGTACGAGATTGAAATACGAAAAGATCGTTCACTATTTTGATTTCTTAAAACTAGATTAATAGGAGTGTTAAATGTCAATTCATTAATTTTATATGATTCTGAGTAAAATACTGAATTGTGCGTATTACTTCACTTTATTTGTTATAGAAATATGCTAAAAATAAGTTAAAACAAATCTTTACTTACATTAGAAATATTACCCCTCCATTTCAATCAAACCTGCACACTTTTTAATTGTAATACTACTTTATTTTTTCACTCATTTCACCACTTTAGTTTTAGGCCCTGTCAAGTTCAACTGCTTGGAGCTGCTTGATAGCTGCTAAAACTGCTTAGAGCTGCTTGCTACTGCTTGGAGCTGCTTGAGCTGCTTGAGCTGTTTGGATTATTTTATTATTTATGGATGAATATTCGTATGTGGTTTAAATGTAATTAGACAAGTTCAAATGAACAATATTTCATTAACAACAATTAAAATAATCTCTTTAGTACCTAAATTTTAAAACATTTTATTTCTTTTCAAAAAAATTCAAGTCGGATGAAGTAAACTGCTTGAGCTGCTGGGGCTGCTTGATGCTGCTTGGAGCTGCTTGATCTGCTTGGATTATTTTATTATTTATGGATGAATATTCGTATGTGGTTTAAATGTAATTAGAAAAGTTCAAATGAACAATATTTCATTAACAACAATTAAAATAATCTCTTTAGTACCTAAATTTCAAAACATTTTATTTCTTTTCAAAAAAATTCAAGTCGGATGAAGTAAACTGCTTGAGCTGCTGGCGCTGCTTGAGCTGCTTGATGCTGCTTGGGGCTGCTTGAGCTGCTTGGATTATTTTATTATTTATGGATGAATATTCGTATGTGGTTTAAATGTAATTAGACAAATTCAAATGAATAATATTTCATTAACAACAATTAAAATAATCTCTTTAGTACCTAAATTTCAAAACATTTTATTTCTTTTCAAAAAAATTCAAGTCGGATGAAGTAAACTGCTTGAGCTGCTTGGAGCTGCTGGCACTGCTTGGGGCTGCTTGGAGCTGCTTGGAGCTGCTTGCTGCTGGGAGCTGCTTGGAAGAAGCTGAACTTGACATGGCCTTAAATTCAATCTCCACCATATCCTTCACAACTCGAAATTCAACTTTCATCTTCTCTCTGCACTTTCGACTGGGACGGACGTAGTATATATTTTACAATTTTAATATTTAAAAATTAAATACTGTAATAAATTCAACAATATTACATAGTGTCATTTAAAGTTAATTACATGAAAAGTATCCAATAAATTTCAAATTATACAATATCATTTCAATGAAGTTAATGTCTTATCCAAACATATGCATTTATATTAGTACGAACATTAATTCTCTTTAATTAATTCCCCAAATTAGGTTTAGTATGCAATCATAACGGTTACATCAACTTCGAAAAAAATAGTACCCGATCGAATAAATTGAATTGCCCAATGAAGTGTCTGCATGAGATAAGAATGGGCCATATCCGTCTTATCCTCACGTTTTTATATTAAGCTACCACATCACCGACTATCCAAATCACCAATTCCCCGACATTGTTTCCGGTAAGGATGAAGATCAAAGCCACCGTCGCCGGCGACCTGGTTTCTCCGGCAGCTGTTTTCCTCCTCCTCCTTACCATTTCGTCCACCTTCAGTGTAATGCAGCTACATTATCTATTTAGTATCCCTTTTTAATCTTAATTTGCATGACGACGTTTAATGAATCTCTTATACTTGCACGATTACAGGTAAGCTTAGCTGCCGGCCGGAATTTGGTCGGAGAGGGTCCTTTCACGGCTAAGGCTTCACTGATTCGTTACTGGAAAACACATGTCGCCGGTAACGACGAACCAAGTACTTTCTTCCTCAACAAAGCCTCGCCGTTGACCGCCGTGCAGCTGGCCAAATACTCAAGCCTCGCCGGGAAACGCTCTCTCTCCACCAACCTCGCCGCCTTCTGCAAGGAGGCGGACCTGCTCTGTTTCCCGGAAGTCGGAACCAGCTTAGAAAACCACGTAACGGACTCCAAATTCTCCACTTATAAATTTCAGAACTTCACCAACTACGGCACGCGCCGCCGTGGCGGCGCCGACAGTTTCAGCACTTACACCAACGACGAGACCTTTCCCGTCGACACATTTCAGAGCTACAGCCGGAGCTCCAGTGACCACAGCGAGAAGTTCACAAACTACGCTAAGAACACAACGGTTTCCCGCCAGAACTTCAAGACTTACGGCACACGCGCCGCCGCAGGCGGTGGCGCATTCAGCAGTTACAACAACAAAACCTCCGTCGTTGCTGACAGCAACTTCGCAACTTATTCTGACAGCTCCATCGGCCGAACACAAAACTTCAAACAGTACGCCGCCGACGGACAAGCCATTGGCGACCAGCATTTCAGTTCATACGGTATTTCTGAATATCCATAAATTTTGTTACATATATTAAAAAGAACTCAAATATAATATTTTGCTATTATTACTTATGCACCATTTTGCAATTTATAATCAAACTTGCACTATATTAATCGTAGTGTGTTAATTACTCACACTACAGATAATTAAAACTTGTTATTTTCAGCTTATTTAAAAAAGTCATTTTAATTAAATTCAATTTATTTTCTATGAAATATGACTTGATAGAGTTTATGTTTAATTTAATTTTATTATGTTTATTTTAAAACTTTAATTTTTTTATATCAGTATTTCATTCATTTCACTAAAAATAAACGGTTGACAATAAGTCCATAGTAGACATTTTTAATATATTATCAAAAATACAATATTAATCAAATAAAAAAAGAAAAATTTATATTCTATAATTACTACTGCTACTTGAGAAAATGTCCTAAAATGTCTATTATATTCCATAATCTTATCAGGTAAGAATGGCGAGGGGACTAAGAACAAGTTCTCCAGCTACGGTGACGGCTCCGGCGCGTTCACCAACACGTTCAACAAGTACGATGACGGCGCTGGAAAATTCGCCGCCGACAACTTCACCTCGTACGGAATCAACAACAGCATCCCCGGCAACAACTTCACCTCGTACTCCACTGCCGCCACCAGTACCACCGAGACGTTCGCCACCTACACCACCGCCGGCGGGATTCCGATCTCCGATTTCACCAATTACGGCTCCGGCGGAAATTCTGTTCACCAGGAATTCTCCAGCTACAGTGATAACTCAACATCTCCACACAACAGATTCAAAACTTACGCCGCCGACTCGAAATCGGAATCGTTCAATTTCACCAGCTACTCCGCTTCGAACGACGAGCCAACCTTCAAAAGCTATGCAAAGAACGCGGCTGGTCAGAAAATTGATTTCAAGAAGTACAATCCAGGTTCCAATTTCAAAGAGTATGCGAAAAAAGGTGTAAATTTCGCTACTTATCTGAAAGAAAACGCCGCCGGGAAAGTGTTTGTGGAGCCGGGAAAGTTTTTCCGGGAGAAGATGCTGAAAACCGGGACAGTGATGCCAATGCCGGATATTACAGACAAAATGCCGAAAAGATCCTTCCTTCCTCGAGCTGTTTACTCCCAACTGCCATTCTCGAGCTCTAAGATTGAGGAGATGAAGGAGATCTTCCACGCCGGAGATGAATCTAGTTTAAACGGAATTCTGACCAGTGCGTTGACTGAGTGTGAGAGAGCTCCCAGCGCCGGTGAGACCAAAAAGTGTGCCGGCACGGGAGAGGATATGATCGACTTTGCTACGTCGGTGTTGGGGAAGAGCGTTGCCGTTCGGACGACGGAGAATACTCATGGCTCCGGTGGAGACATTTTGATCGGAAAAGTGAGTGGAATTAATGGCGGGAGGGTGACTAAGTCAGTGTCTTGCCATCAGAGTTTGTACCCGAGTTTGCTGTATTACTGTCATTCGGTTCCAAAGGTTAGGGTTTATGAAGCGGATATACTTGACCCGAATTCGAAGGTGAAGATTAACCGTGGAGTGGCCATCTGTCATGTTGACACGTCATCGTGGAGCTCGGGTCATGGAGCGTTCGTGGCTTTGGGTTCAGGTCCGGGTAAGATTGAGGTTTGTCACTGGATCTTTGAGAACGATATGACTTGGACTATCACAGATTGAAGTTTGAAGATGGGCGTTTCTTTTGTTTGTATTTGGTGTTAGTAACGGTTAAATGATGCCGTTATGTTTTCTCTGCAAAATGAGGAAATGTATTTGGTTTAGTGATGCATTATCTTAAATTGTTGTGATTTACGTCTTTGTTCGAATAAGTGAAGAATGTTATGATTTTCGACGATTTTATTTCATGAGTTTAATTCTTAATAAATTGGACTAAAATCAAGATTAATGTATAAACTTTTCGGAATTTCGTTCCTTACAGAATTAAACTGAACTGAACGTTTATCTACTAATAATCTCAAGAGTACACATTTTACCCTACATTGACTAAAAAAATACCACGTTAATCTATGTTATAAACATAAAAACCCTACATCATGACTATTCTTCTCTTTATTAATTCGGTAAAGGATTAATTTGAAATTATAACGATTGCATTAACATTGAAAAAAATAGTTATCAATTTACACTCGAGTAAATTTAAAAGACCAATGAAATATCTAGATTGTGATTGGCATGGTCCGCATCCATCCTATCCTCAATTTATATAATAACAAACCACATTATTAGTGCAGATACAAATCACCATTCCCCGACATCGTTTCCGATAAGGATGAAGATCAAAGTCACCGGCGCCGGCGACCCGGTTTCTCCGGCAGCTGTTTTCCTCCTCCTCTTCACCATTTCATCCACCTTAAGTGTAAACCAACCACATTCTCTATTTAATATTTAGTGTCATTTTATATGTTAGAAATTTGCATGGAAAATTCTGGTCAGCAATATTGATCTGTGTGATAGTGATAATTTGAAGTTACCAAAAATATTCAGGGAAGCATTGCTGCCGGCCGGAATTTGGCCGGAGAGAGTCCATTCACGGCGAAAGCTTCACTGATTCGTTACTGGAAAACTCATATCTCCGGTAATAACGAACCAAGTCCATTCTTCCTCAACAAAGCCTCGCCGTTGACCGCCGTGCAGCTGGCCAAATACTCAAACCTCGCCGGAAAACGCTCTCTCTCCACTAAACTCGCCGCCTTCTGCAAAGAAGCAGACCTGCTCTGTTTCCCAGAAGTTGGAGCCAGCTTAGAGAACCACGAAAAGGACTCCAAATTCTCAACCTACGAATTTCAGAACTTCACCAACTACGGCACGCGCCGCCGTGGCGGCGCCGACACTTTCAGCTCTTACACCAACGATAAAGATTTCCCCATTGACACGTTCCAAAGCTACAGTCGGAACTCCGACAACCACGGCGAGAAGTTCACAACCTACGCGAACAACACCGCCGTGGCGACGCAGAGCTTCAAAACGTACGGCACACGCGCCACTGCAGGCGGAGGTGAATTCAGTAGCTACAGCAATAAAACGGCCATCACTACTAACGGCGGCTTCGCAACTTATTCCGACAGCTCCATCGGCCGGACTCAAAACTTCAAACAGTACGCCGCTGACGGAAAAGCCATCGGCGACCAGCATTTCACCTCATACGGTAATGTAAATTAAAAAATAAATATAAAAGGCACTTATTAATTCATGAAAATAATTACAATATTTATAGTGCATTTTTCAAAAATTGACATGCAATACAAGGTATTTAGAGTTAGAGGTGAGTAATTCTGTTTTATAATTAGAACATACTCCAATTCTCTTGATATCTTAAATTAATTATAATGATTTTAATTGGTTTAGTATTTAATTTTTAATTCAATTTTTCAGAAAAGTATATTTCAATTCAGTATATTATATTTTCACCACTAATGAGTTATGATGACATTTTCTAAAATTATTTCAACTAGTTAAATTTTATGAAATAAAAAGGGTGCTAATTTAAAAAATTAAAAAATAAATTTTAGGGAACATACTCCCTCTAATTTATTAATATTGGCATTATACTATTTATTATAATTTTTGTTGATAATGATTATTGTAAGTATGTATAAAGGGACCGGAATACTCAAAATATTTTTAATTAATAATAAAAAAAATTGAGGAATAATTAACAATACTTTTAATACATCTATTATATTCCTATAATTAATTTCAACAGGTAAGAACGGCGAGGGGACGAAGAACAAGTTCGCCAACTACGGCGACAGCTCCTCCGCAATGACAAACACCTTCAACAAATACGACGACGGCGCTCGGAAATTCGCCGCCGACAACTTCACCTCGTACGCCGTCGACAACGGCATCCCATTCAACAACTTCACCTCGTACTCAAGCGCCGCCACCGGCACCACCGAGACGTTCGCCGTGTACACCACCGCCGGAAAAATTCCAATCTCCGACTTCGCCAAATACGGCTCCGGCGGAAATTCCGTTCACCAGGAATTCACTAGCTACAGTGATAACTCAGTCTTTCATCACAACAGATTCAAAACTTACGCCGCCGATTCGAAATCGGAGTCATTCAATTTCACCAGCTACTCCGCCGAGAAAGAGGAGCCAACGTTCAAAGGCTATGCTAACAATGCAACTGGCCAGAAAATTGACTTCAAGAAGTACAATCCAGATTCTAATTTCGAGGAGTATGCGAAAAAAGGTGTGAATTTCGCTACTTATCTGAAAGAAAATGCCGCCGTGAAAGTGTCTGTGGAGCCGGGAAAGTTTTTCCGGGAGAAGATGCTGAAATCGGGGACGGTGATGCCAATGCCGGATATTATAGACAAAATGCCGAAAAGGTCCTTCCTACCTCGAGCTATTTACTCCCAACTGCCATTCTCGAGCTCTAAGATTGAGGAGATGAAGAAGATCTTCCACGCCAGAGATGAATCCAGTTTGATCGGAATTCTGACCAGTGCATTGACTGAGTGTGAGAGAGCTCCGAGCACCGGCGAGACCAAGAAATGTGCTGGCACCGGAGAGGATATGATAGACTTTGCTACATCGGTGTTGGGGAAAAACGTCGATGTTCGGACGACAGAGAATACTCATGGCTCCGGTGGAGACATTTTGATCGGAAAAGTGAGTGGGATAAATGGCGGGAGGGTGACTAAGTCAGTGTCATGTCATCAGAGTTTGTATCCAAGTTTGCTGTACTACTGTCATTCTGTTCCAAAGGTTCGAGTATATGAAGCGGATATACTTGACCCGAATTCAAAGGTGAAGATTAATCGTGGAGTTGCCATTTGCCATGTTGACACGTCCTCGTGGAGCTCGGGTCATGGGGCGTTCATAGCTCTAGGTTCGGATCCGGGTAAAATCGAGGTTTGTCATTGGATCTTTGAAAATGATATGACTTGGACTATCAAGGATTGAAGCTTGAGAATGGTTACTTTGGTTGGATTGTTCACTTTCAAAAAGGTTTATAGTTTGTTTAATTTTAAACTTGTAACATGTCACTTTGTGTTGGTTTTTTTCAGATGAAAATCATCGAATAACGAGTTTCGGTTTCTGTTCTCTACGTCACTTCCACGGAGTTTTCATTAACATTAAACAATTCATTTGAGCATTTTGGAATCATTGAGAAACGAATGACATGAAAATTTCGAAAAATGTCCCATGTTTTAACAAATTACAGATTTTATTTCACAAAATTTTGATCCCTTAAAACCAAAAGCATTATGTTATATGGTTCTTATTCAGGATAAACTTAATTTTCAAAACGTCGTATAATTGATAACTAAAGATGCAATATCTAGAGTGTATAGTTAATGATACAGACCCCCGGCAGTTTAAATTCATCCATCTAATATCAACACGTAAGATATCATTGGAATCTTCGTCCACTGCACTTTCATTATATAAAAAAATCATCTTTTAGAAAACCTACAATTTCAACCTATTTGTCAACCAAAAATGGCTCAACTATCATGATATGTCGAACTAATAAAAGTACCCTAAAATAATACACCCAATTTGTCACCCCCAAAACTAACCTAGCTGTTCTTGACTTTTGCATAGAGATAAGCATAAATTTCTTTTTTTCCATTTCAAATTTATACTAAAACTTTGCATTTTATATTGCACCAGGTCACAAAAAATTGAATAAAATCAGAGACAGAGATACAATGCACATGCAATAAATAGTAAGAAAATGCAGAGAAAGATGCCCGCTGACTGCAAACTCCAGAGGAATAAAAGCCAACCAGAGTCATCATCTGATTAATACAAAAGAAATGCACTAGATCCCCCCTGCCTGAGTCACTCCCGCATGTCATCAGGTCTTCGGTAACGGTAGTCGGTTAATTTTGCATTTCATAAACAAACAGCCGACTGTAAAGTGTGAAAAATAGGTTCGGAACGATGTATGTGTCATTCGTAATTTGTTATATATTAGTAAAATATGTTCTAAGATAGGCGGAGTAAGGGATTTAGAATGAAAATATGACATGTTATGCTTTTATATTCTAAAATTGATCATCTATATACAATTTTTTAGGTCATTTCGAAAAATATATAATATATAGTATGTGATCGAAAATGTTTAATATCGATTGACAATACATTCAGAAACTCGATTTCACAAAACTAGTTATGATGAGTGTGGATGATTCGTTTTTTGGACACGTTTATGAAAGAGGTTAATAAATAATTTGATCTCTCCCGTTGGAACTTATAAGTAGAGCAGTTCAGTTCAATTCAGTTCAGTTCAGCCAAATATAATTTGATCAAATTCAGGTAAATTTAGACATGCTAATTTCATCTTCTCAATATATTAATTTCATTTTTGTTCTGTACGTTCAGTTCAGATCAGTAAAAAATAAGATTAGACAAACAGATCGATATAATAATATCCCCATCTACCGTTACTAATTTTTAGTACACTTAAAACTGGATCTAACCACCCCATAAAAAAATTCTCAGACCTCAGATTTAAGATCAAACAGAAAAGGAAAAAACACGCACACACACAGTAGTTTCAGGAAGCGACAAAACCACCCCTCCTTATTTTAAATTCAGACACAACCAAAATCCAACCCATCTTACTCTCCTCTGCGCCTCTTAATTTCCCAGTATATATACACATATACATACATATCACATCCTAACTCCAAACCAACACACACCAAACATTATCTCTGTTGCCGCCGCCGATGATGAAGAAGCACCGCCGTTCTCCGCCGCCGCTGATTCTCTTCGCCGTCGTCATCTCCACCATTGTTTCATCTCTCAGTGTAAGTCCTTCTCTGCAATGTACCACAGTTTGTTTTATCTGTCAGATTTGTGATTCAAATTTGTTGTTGAAGATGAAGAACACATTAATGATTCAATCTAGGTAGATCCATGCAGACTGCAATAAATATAATCCATAAATGCTGTGCCTGTACTACATTGTCTTTTTCAAATTTCGAAGATGGTGATAAATGAAACGATGGGATAATGCAGGTGGGGTCAGCCGGAGAAGTCAGCCGGAAGTTGATCGGGAACAGCCCGTTGACGGCGAAGGCTTCGGTGATACGCTATTGGAAGAAACAGGTCTCGAATGATCTACCAAAGCCATGGTTTTTGCTAAACAAAGCTTCTCCGTTGGACGCCGTGAACCTGGCGAAGTTCTCAACGCTCGCCGATCGGAATTTGTTGTCCGGCGAGTTGCAGAGCTTCTGCACCAAAGCGAATCTGCTATGTTTTCACGATTTAGCAGCGAGCGTTGAGGAAACTCACCAAGAAGACGCAAATTTTAAGAAATACTCGATGCAGAACTTCACCAACTACGGCAGCAAGAGAACCGGCGGTGTGGATTCTTTCAAGAACTATACAAATGATGAGAACTTGCCGGTGGACAGTTTCCGGCGATACAGCCGGGATTCAGTCGGACATGATGATAAGTTCACCAGCTACGCCGTGGATTCCAACGTTGTTGATCAGAAGTTCAACACCTACGCCGCCGGAGCAACTGGTGGCGCCGGGAAATTTACTTCCTACAACGACGAAGCTAATCAGCCTGGTCTGGCATTTGCTTCCTACTCCGACAGAGCTCTCGGCCGGAATCAGGCGTTTAAAGGATATTCCCACGATGCGAACGCCGGAAAAGAAAGCTTCACCAACTACGGCAAGAACGGAAACGCCGCGGCGAGTGAGTTCACAGCGTACGGCAACGCGTCGAATGTTCTCTCATCAGAGTTCAAGAACTACGGCCAGACGGCAAACGGCGGCGCGGACAACTTCACCTCGTACGGCTTCGACGGGAACGTTCCGACCAACGACTTCGTCAACTACGGCGCCGGAGGAAACGGGGCCGTTGAATCGTTCTCGAGCTACCGCGATCGCGCCAACGTAGGAGACGACTCGTTCAAATCCTACGCCAAGGGTTCCAACGCGGCGAACCTCAGTTTCACGAACTACGGCGAATCTTTCAACGAGGGTACCGATAAGTTCGCGCAATACGCGCAGGATTCAACTTCTCAGACAGTTAACTTCAAAGGCTACGGTAAGAACACCACTTTCAAGGAGTACGCAAAAACCGGCGTCGATTTCGCAACCTACAACAACGAGAGTACTAGTATGGTGATGGAGGGCAAAACGGGAAGAAATAATAAGTGGATTGAGCCGGGGAAGTTTTTCCGGGAAGAAATGTTGAAGAAGGGGACTGTCATGCCGATGCCGGATATTGCAGATAAAATGCCGAAAAGGTCGTTTTTGCCCCGTGTGATATTGACGAAAATACCCTTCTCCACCAGCAAGATTGCTTCACTGAAGACGACTTTCCACGCCGGAGATGACTCCACGATGGCCGGAATAATGGGGAAAGCGCTTGCGGAGTGTGAACGGCCGGCGAGCGCCGGCGAGACGAAGCGGTGCGTGGGATCCGCGGAGGACATGATTGACTTTGCAACGTCGATCCTCGGACGAAACGTCGTCGTTCGGACCACAGAGAATGTAAAGGGCTCAGGTGGAGATATCATGATTGGAAATGTGAAAGGAATCAACGGCGGGAAAGTCACCGAATCGGTGTCTTGTCACCAAAGCCTGTACCCGCACCTACTGTATTACTGCCACTCGGTTCCAAAAGTCCGGGTCTACGAGTCGGATATACTTGACCCGAAATCCAAGGAGAAGATCAACCACGGAGTTGCCATTTGTCACATTGACACGTCGACCTGGAGCTCCGGTCACGGGGCGTTCATGGCCCTGGGATCGGGTCCGGGTCGGATCGAGGTATGCCATTGGATTTTCGAAAATGATATGACTTGGGCTAGGGCTGATACTTGAGAGGTATAGGAAATTGGAGTTTGATTAAATTAACCCGGGTTAAGGTTTTTTCACTTCTTTTGTTACATTATTCACCCTCCTTAACACTGATGTTAATTACCAAGCTAAAACTAAAAGCATATGCTTTCAATATTCCATTGATCATGTAATATTATTATGTATAGCTCTCAAAAATTGAGAGCTGGTTGAGCTTAGTATGTTTGTTAATATCATATATGGATATTGATTTGATTCATCATCTCTCAAGTTATCGATCAAAATCTCATTACACTCTATGTTTTGTAATAGTCATTTATGTAATCTATTCGAGATTTTAGTCTGTGATCATATAATACCGTCACTTCGTAATAGATTTATTTTCATGCTAGTCCTTGCTCCAGCATGAAAGTTTTCTATTTAACGGTGTTTTCAGTCAGATCTAGCTGAGTCCAAACCATAGGAAGAAGTGAGTGAGGAATTATTGTAACATTCATTTCTCTAATTTATTCGAGATTTTAGTTTGTCATCATAAAGTATCGTCACTCTAAACTTTATTACCAGGTTAGATCAAAGTCAGGTTTTGTATAGCAAAAAATACAATATGATGATGTTTTAGTCCATCAATGTTCCGTCATACCATTACAAGAAAACATATCACCACGGTAACACGGGGTCTGGAAATGACAAAAATAACCTTCATCGTTTCACCATAGTCTAGATCTATATTAATAATAGTAGGGACATTTTAAGTCAAACTCAGAGACCCCGCGCGTATAATTTTTGTTACTGTTCAGTCATCAGGTCACGTAGCATTGCAAGAAAATATATCACCACAGTAACATGGGGTCGGGATTGAGTCAGATCTGGCCGAATCCCAACCCCGTCAAGCGAGTGAGGAATGTCGTAGAAGTGGGGAGTGCATTGATGACAGTGAATAGAAGCACGGAATGAGTATGATGAAGGTATAGCAGAAGAATGGATATGTTGCGGTTTGGAAAGGGTAACTGAAAATGGTGTGAATGAATACTAGTATGGTACCAGTAATGACAGGTGACCATCACAGTTCACATGTCCATGATCATTTACAGAGAGTCACAGAAAGTCACGAAGTCAGTTTATTTTGTTGCCTAGCATTTCTGGCTGCCGACGATAGATACACGCAGGAGAAGTGTTTGACAGAGAATGAAGGTAAGAGGAGGTGAAAACTTGACAGGCTTCACAGTCTCACTTGAGTTCATGAGAATGTCCTTTTCTGAGATTGTATATGACTCTAAAATCATGGAATAAGCGGAGAAGGTTGCTATATACAGTCCAGTAATACGTTATATGAGTTTGCAAAAATATTTTCATTTATAATGTTTATGGAAAAATTTAGTAATATATGTATGAGCAATATTGTAATTTCAATGTATTGAAAATTGTAATGGGTAAATATTGAACTGAATCTATTCTTTCAGGAAACATATCACCGATCGCGAGTCTTCCGCTATACTTGGTTTATTTGTTGAATTTAAACTTTATTTTCAATTGTTATCAAATGACATCAACTTTATTTAACTTTGTATAAATTTGTGTTTTCGATCAGTCTAATGAGAGCTTTCATTCATTGGATAACAAAGACTAAGTTTCCTTTCAGAATTCTCAATTCGACACAAACTAAACTAAACTAGTCCAAAAGTCATAGTTAGTTCTACGATTGACCAAACTATACTCAACTTATGTTCTTCCCAGCTTACTTCACCTCATCTCAGCCTGCGATCTTCATTACTTATTCCACCTCAACTAAATTGAAATGATATGAAATTATTGAAATGAAATAAAAACTAAATCTGTAAAAAATAGTAATCTAATGACTAAACTCAGATTTCATCAAATCACATCTCATAACAAAACATTTGAAAATCAAAATAAGAGGCCTTAACAAACCATTATTTAACACCATTTAAATAATTAATAAAAAAAATAAATGATTATATTTGCTACTTTCACATGATAAGTTTTGGAGATCAATTTTTATTTTTCCAATTTTTACCCCATGCGCCAAGTATTTCAAAGGAGATAAATAACTAAAGAACATGCATTGTCACTTTCGAAGATAAATAACAATGCTCAATTATAACATTTAGAAAATTCACAAATTAGTACTAGCACTTTCCACAAAAGTTGAATAATACGTTTGCATTTGCTCAATAAATAATTGATGCATTAAAAATAGATGAATAATTGAAATGATCAGTGCGATTTTATTATATTCAATGAATAAATGATATGATATGTATATAGTGCATATTTTTTGTTAGATTGATGAAGACAAATTGATCGAAAATACTACTCACTCACATGTTGGAAGTTTTTTGTGGTAACTATAAGGTGGTCCAAAACAAACCCCCCACCAATGCCGTGTTTAGATTTGGCCAAGCTCCAGGCTGTTGAGTTGAGTTCATCACTGCGTTTTTCCAACATGTTATGGTGTTATATATGAAGGTTAAGTGGGTTTGTTTTTCTTCTATACGAAACCATCCAAGTGAACGGGAGCATCATTCACGATCAATGGCGAAATCAGAAGGAAATTTATTGGATTGCTGAATAGAACTGTCTCGAAATATCGCTGAAGTTGCTATACATTACAACTCCATCATATTACCGTTTGAGGTACGATGAATTACTACTTCACCCTTAAAATTCGGGGATTGCCGTCGCCACCTCCGACAACCCCTGGTTCCGCCCATGTTCACGACATTATATACATATTACACATAAAATCAAGTGAAATGTTTTTGTGGTAATGACGAAGATTACAGGGAAGATTACTTATATAGTTATAGGTTAAGTGCGTCTTTTTAAAGGTTGACTCACCTTGGAAAATGTAAGATTTACGTGAAGAACTACAAAACCCTAAATCAGAATTAAAATGAAAATCTCTTTCCGAATTTAAAACGATACGGTTTGAGAATTTGTTATGAAGTGTGATTGGTGGCATTTTCTTATCATTTGACTGTCAAATGTTAAATCTTTGCTCTAAAGTTGGATGGGGCCAGGACAGTGTCGGGCACTGATGGCTAATTTAAGTGCCCTGAATCGCGTAAAATGGGACTTTATATGACCTGTGACCGGTGTCTTTTTAAACAAACGGACACTACTAATAGTATGGTACTAGTTATGCCTTTGAATGGGCTAATTTGCTCATACGAGACTTAACTATAAAAAGTTAGAGTAATCCCCATCAAACAATCAATCGTTCAAGACTTAAATTCAATTTCGAGCGCTATTGAGATAAACTGTATTTTATATTGATCCGAATCAATTAGCTGGCCGAATCAATTAGATTTTTTCTATATATCATGCTTTCAATATGTAATATCTAAAGAAATTGCAACCGATCAGTCAATATTAGAAAAGACTGTTGGATGTCGGTACCCCTTCAGCTACCATTTCAACAGAAATGGCCTAGAATTTATGAAATTTGTTGTGAATGAGCAACTGTTTTGGGCAAAACAAAGATTTGTGTTTCCCGCCACTTTTTAAATTATATGGGCTTGTTGACACAGCTGGGCCAGGAGCATTGAATTACTAGGACCGGGCTTTTAACATTTTTCACGAAGTCCACTTTTGTCCCTAGTTTAAGTGATCAAGATATATCATGTTCGTACGTAGTTGCAATGGATTGTCAATTTTATCCTTGAAAGGACTATTTGTTGGAGAGCATATTTTAATTTTGGAGGAAAATTTGTACAATGAATGTAAAAAATGTTGGAAATTTATTTTTTACTATCATGATTTTTCACAAATGAATTTATTGTAACAAAATGAATGTGTTTTGTATATTTATTTTACATGTGACACTAAATATTAAACTCATCACGTGTTCGACATTTTGTTTGTTTTTCACCGAAATCCCCCTCTCTCTCAAACCACAACTCTCTTTCTAAAAATGAAAATCACGCATCTGTCAACAATTTATCGCCAATACTATTACACAACTTATTTTCATTATTGTAACCTTAAGATGCAAAAAGTGTCTCCTTATTGCTCTTGAATGGCATCACCCGTAAATTTCAACAGTATTATTGAGGCAATTTAGTCATTTTTATGATAATAATGTCGGTGTATACTGTCAATACCAATTAATAGGTAAGTATGAGACTTTTTCATTTTCATCTACATTACAATAGAATTTTCTAAGAAATCGAGATTACAACGAGGCTCAGTGGCGGATTTAAGGGGTTGCCAGAGGTCGCGGTGGCAACCCCCAAATTTTAGAAAATAGCTTGTAATTTACTGTAGCTTACGGTGGTGATGTGAGGCGACGACAACCTCAGTTTTCTAACTTAATCCTGTTTAGCTACCTGTTGAATTTTTTTCTGGTTCTGCCACTGATGAGACTTATCTAAAAATTCAGTACTACCACAAAGATTTTCCTTACCATTTATGATATTTATTATAAATACACCAAACATTTCACTACTTTGTGAAAGCAAGCAAAAGCAATGTTTCTTTTTGGGGAGCCGCTATGTATAACCAGCGGTTAGACCAACCACATCTTTTAATAATTTAATATTTACCATGTGATAATATTATATTCACTTAAAAACTCCATCAGTTCAGTATTTTCAGTCCCAATATTTTTTTAGCTCATTTTATTTGTTAATAATAAATATTTTTATTATATCTAATTTTTTTCAATTCAGTTCAGATAAAATATATTTAATTTTTTTTTCAGTTCAGTATATTTATATTTTTCAGTTCAATCCAACATATTTATATTTTTTCAGTTCAGTATATTTATATTTTTCAGTTCAATCCAACATATTTATATTTTTTCAGTTCAGTTCAGTATATTTATATTATTTCAGTTCAGTTAATATTTTTGTATTTTTTCAGTTCGGTTCAGTATTTTTAAAAACATTTTAGTTCAGTTCAGTAATTTTTTATTTTTCTAGTTCAGTTTAGCGAGAAATAAACTCTAGCAAACATGGCCGAAGATGGTGACGCTGGAAACGGGTAAAAGATATATAAAAATTGTTTAATCTGCGGGTTAGACCCGTGCACTTTTACCCATATGAGTCCATTGACCCAACCCGTTTTAACCAGTCTTTTTAAATTACTCATTTATGCACATATCCGTTTTACCCGCATCCATATTTTACCCGTATTCATCATATGAATAAAAAATAAATCCCGTTTTACCTGCAGATAACGGATAAAAATTGACAAGTCTAATTAATTGTTGGATTAGTAACTTTTAAAATGCCCAAATTTTTCAGTCAAAAATAAAAATTTTAATTATGTAAATTACTGTTGATAATTATCATGTGAAAATTTTACTTGGTCTTTACATAAGTAATTTAATAACCAATTTAGATTAAATTATAGAGAGATTTACATATACATACCGGTGGTTGGACAAACCAACGGTTATAAGTACACTTTCCGTTCTTTTTGGGCCTTTGGGTCCTTGGAGACCTTCACATTACGTAATGTACACATCACTACTGCCTGCACATTGTTATCATTTCAGCCGGAAAAAGTAATGTCCAAGAACATGCAACTTGTAAAGCATAATACTTCCCCAAATTTTAATTTTGCATTTCTAAAATTCAACTAATTCGTAATATATAGAGTTATTCATTTGAACTTGAAATAAAAAAGTCACACTCATTCTATGGCTCAACCAAACCTTTAGCTAACCACTTAGCACCACTTTACCATCATTCTTTCTTCATTTCTTTCTTCTCAAACTCGCAAACTCCGTCAAAGGAAGAAAAAAAAACAGTCGGAGAACAGAAGAATGCTGAAGGAGATCTGCATCCTCCTGTTTCTCCTGCTGTTTTCGGTACATTATCACCTTTTTATACACCGTTCGATTTATTTTATAAGATTTTGATAGTATTTTGTTCGAATTTCGCTATTTTTAACGTGTGCATGGTTTTTAGGTCAATGCCGAGGAGAATGAGAATGCATGGATGATCAAACGGAAAAGAGAGAGCCCATTTTCTGCAAAGGCGTCATTGATACGTTACTGGAAAAAACAAATCACAAACGATATTCCAATACCATGGTTTTTCCTCAAGAAAGCATCCCCGTTGACCGGCGTTGACCTGGCGACATTTTCCCAGCAACTCGCCGATCGGAACAGATCCCAGGCATTCTGCTCCAAGGCGAACCTCCTCTGCGCCGCCGCAAAACCGCCGATCGCCGGAGAAAAGCACGACGACGACGTCGACTTCGCCACCTACGCGGATGACCAAGGCTTCACCAACTACGGGTTGGCTCGGCTCGGTGGAGCCGACTCGTTCAGAAGCTACGCCGACGAGAGATTCCACCGCTACAGCCGCGAGTCAAACATGCACAACGACACTTTCCAAAACTACTCGCCGGGGACCAACCAGGGCACCGGAGTATTCTCCTCGTACGGAACAACCGCCGCTGGCGGCGGCGGAACATTCCGCAACTACCTGAATGGAAACAATATCCCTCTCCTCAACTTCAAATCGTACTCCTCCGACGCCGACGGCCGGAATCAGGGGTTCTTTACATATTCTGGCGAAGCGAACTCCGGCGAGCAGGATTTCAAAGCCTACGCGAAAAATTCCAACGGAGCAGAGAATAACTTCGCAGCGTACTCCAACGACTCAAACGTCGTCGTCTCGTCGTTCTCTAAGTACGGCGAGACAGGAAATGGGATAAAAGACAGCTTCACTAAGTACGGTTCCGGCGGAAATGAGCCGAGAAACAGCTTCTCCAGATACGGCGGCGGCGCCAACGCCGCCACGGAGGCTTTCACGAGCTACAACGACGGAGCTAACGTCGGAGAAAGCACGTTCAGATCCTACGCTAAGGATTCCAGGTACGTGTAAAAATTTGCGAAGTTTATTTATTGAATGAAGTGTTTCAAAATATTATGGAAGTTTTTTAAAATTATATTTTTTATGACTCGTTAATAAATAAAAAGAGCATAATTAATGATTTTGAAACTCTTAAAACGTTCTAGATATGTATTCTAAAACATCCGAAATGTATATTTATGCCCTAAAATGTTCAAAATGTATTTTTTTAGTCATAAAAAATTACTTTTGTAACTTTCAGTTATAAAAACACTCATATTTATTAATTATTGAAAGTAGATACAATTTATGTTGAAAATTTTATTAATTTATATTTTCAAATTAAATAGAGTTCGTTCTTTCATCTTATAGCTCCGGCAGGGCGGAGTTCCAAATCTACGGCCAAGCTGCAAACCAAGGCCCGGCCCGGTTCGTGAACTACGGGGAAACCGCGAAGGCCAACAAAGTCGGGTTCAACATCTACACGGAGAATCGCGCTTTCAAAAAGTATGCAAAAAGCGTGGTCGATTTTAATAATTATCTCAACGCTTCTGTGAATGCTTCGGTTGCAAGCAAGAAATGGGTGGAGCCCGGAAAGTTTTTCCGGGAGAGCATGCTTAAAAGCGGATCCCGCATGCTCATGCCCGATATTAGAGATAAAATGCCGAAAAGGCCCTTCTTGCCACGTGTCATTGCTTCGAAAATTCAATTGTCATCATCCGGGTTCGGGCAGATCCGGGAAATGTTTCAGGCGGGTCACGACGGGTACGTCATGGCCCATATGATAAACAATTCGTTGAGTGATTGTGAGAGAGCTCCAAATCCCGGTGAAATAAAGCGGTGTGTCGGGTCAGGGGAGGATATGATTGACTTTGCAACGTCAATTTTAGATCGGAATGTTACAGTTCGGACAACGAATAATACTCGGGGCTCCAATGGTGAGATTTTGATCGGGTCAGTGAGAGGGATAAATGGTGGAAATATTACTGAGTCGGTTTCTTGTCATCAAAGTTTGTTTCCTTTCTTGCTTTACTATTGTCACTCGGTTCCTAAAGTTAGGGTTTATGAAGTAGGTATACTTGATCCTGATTCTAAGGCTAATATTAACCTTGGAGTGGCTATTTGCCATGTCGATACGACGTCGTGGAGCTCGGGTCATGGAGCGTTTGTAGCATTGGGTTCGGGTCCTGGAAAGATTGAAGTGTGTCACTGGATTTTTGAAAATGATATGACTTGGGTTGTTGCTGATTGACCTAAGTATGGGGATGTGCTAATCAATTTTACTATCATGATTGCAATGTAATGTGCTGAATGCTTTTTTTTGTTAGCAGCTATCTCTTTATATACTTGTTCCATTTTGATTGTATGTGTGAATCCCAGATCAATTGAGTTTATAGATTGTTGGTATATATGCCTTGAATATCGTAATGATTATTACAGCGAGTTACTAGCTAGTTAGGATTCATCTTCTTGGATGTGGTTTTTGGATGCTTGGCTTTGTGTTTTTGATACATCCATAGTTTGGATTAAAATGTTTACGCTTGGACGACACATGTCAACGTGTTCGTGGTGTTGAAAATGTTGAAGATCTCTGAATAACGAGGTTGATTGGGCTTGGATGCGGATATAGGGTTCATGGTGTTGAGATTAAACCCACATCGGAAACGGAGTGGCTGAAAGTTCAGTATATAAGGTTGGTGGGTCAATCCATATATGACAAATTGGTTTTATGTTGGAATCTCACTGGGCTTATATGTACTGAAACTATCTAGGCCTTGTGCCTTGTTTCTGATTTATATGTGACAGGATGTTATCTCCGTCAGGGTTTCTAACACATGACCTTCCCGTAAGTTTAATAATATTCCCAAGGACAATGTTACATTTTTATGAATATTATATATGTAATTAGACGATTAGTGCGATTAAAATTTAGTTTTATTATTATTTGATAGGATTATTAAATTAAATGTTAATTTCATTTGTTGCACCGTTTCCAACATTTCGAATGAAATTTCTTAAAAGCAAATATCTTGCGACTATAATATTGACAATGGATCAATGAGACAACTGTGCTTAAGTCATTTCCAATTCAAATACTTTTATTATTCTTGCATTATTGTGAAATTTTCAAATGGTAATAAACAATTTTAAAAGTTACAGAAGGTTAGTTTCAGAACAAGAAGAAAACATGCGTAAAGACAACGCCTGAATATTAATTATTATTGATAGGAGTGAAGACAAGAAGGACAGCATTAGAGATATAAATTAAGATTTTGTTAAAGAGCAAAAGAATCTACTCCCTCCGTCCCAACCAAAGTGTCCGCGGGGACGGAGGCTCAATTTTTAAGAAAAATGAGGTGAAAGTAGGATACATGGCCAAAAGAATGGTAAAAAACTATTTTAACCCCCATAAGTATGTGTTACAAAAAATGTATAGAGATTCATTAAGGGTAAAATGGACAATAGACTCTATTTTTTTTGCCAAATGAGGAAATATTGAAAGTAAGGCCCTGTCCAGTTCAATTTATTTGGTGCTGTGCTGTGCTGATGAGTGTTGTGCTGTGCTGATGAGTGCTGAGCTGTGCTGATGAGTGCTGTGTTGTGCTGATCTTATGCTGAATAGTTTTGAAAGTGTTGAATAGTGTTCATTTGAATTGAAAAAAAAATATAATGTTTATTACTTAAGAACTAAAAAGTTCACTTAATTAATATTATTTTTACAAAACATAAAATAGTGTCCATTTAGAGCTTAAATGTGTTGAGCTGAATAGGTGCTGTGCTGACCAGTGCTGTGCTGTACTGATGAGTGCTGTGCTGCGCTGATGAGTGCTGTGCTGTGCTGAAATGTGCTGCAATAAGTTGAACTGGACAGGGCCTAAGACTCTTTGGTTGGGACATCCCAAAATAGAAAGTAAGACACTTTGGTTGGGACGGAGGGAGTATGCAATTATTATATTATTTTAAATTTCATCATGAAGATTACATACAATATTAGAAGAATTAAATTTATAAACATGGTATCTAAAAGAGTAACACATTACATATACAACAATTTAATATATATATATTTATATTATATAAACATAAATCAAAACAAAAGACACACTATTTAAATTAATTTAATATTCAGAGTCACCAGTAGACTACAAAATAATTACTAATAGTTTCGCTCATCAAATAGTCTCTATTAACCATGTCCAAAGGCATCTTCTTAAGAGTATTGGCCGGAGAGAAGTTCAGGGTTCGAATCTCCTCTCCAACAAGCCCCATGTGGCTTCTCCCAGTCTCCACAAAATCTCCAATAGCATGCTCAACTCAAAACAGTTCAGAGTTACCGGAGCTACATCAACTGCCGCATGAAGTGCGAAGCGGCGAAGTGCATCAGACGGTGTAAGTGGGAGCTTCACCCCACTCAAAGCATCAAGCGAGGACCTCAGGCCACTCCAACTTACGGATCAATAGGATAGAGACGGTGTAAGTGGGAGTTTCACCCCACTCAAAGCATCAAGCGAGATCAATAGGATAGAGACGGTGTAAGTGGGAGTTTCACCCCACTCAAAGTATCAAGCGAGAACCTCAGGCCACTCTGACGTACAGATCAATTGGATAGGTTAGAGTAGGTTTAGTTAGGATCCGTGTATTCGATTATGGTCTGTTGTAATGTAACGATAAACAAAAAATAGTCTCTACTATTTGCTTGCATATACATACAAAGAGATGGTAGATTACCACTTGATTAAAAATTTAAAACCCAATTTAAGACATTATTGAGATATAAACATTATACCATGAAAAATATTACAACTTTCATTAATAAGCCAAAAATCCCTGAAAATCATGCCAAAAATCACATTGTTTTATTCCATCTCAAAACGATAATTAAAATTAAATAACACAACTTGGTTCTTATGAGAGTAACATTGAGTTTATTTTAATGTTTATTATATTTCTTTCTGACATGAAATACTACCAATTCCCCACTATATAACTAAGCCAAAAGGCTCAGCCAGAAACCACACCCTTAACAATAATACAATACAATGGTCCATCGGATTCCCCTCACTCTCCTCTTGCTGCTGCTTTTATCCTTCATCAATGTAAGTGTTTAAGATCTTTTGTATATATTCATAAGTTATTTAATGTTTAATGTAAATAATCATATCTAGTTCCATTAGTTTGTATGGAAGTTTGTGCGGATCTATTACCTGAGCTGGTATGCGTGCAATCGTACAAAAATTTGACGGAGCAATCTATAATAGTTGAGATGTGAATTTTTCAAAAGTATTTCAGCTTATTAATCGCGCCGGAGCCACATTACATTAAAAATTGACAGAGTAATCAATAACTATTGATTTGTGATTTTTTTAGTTATATGAACATCTTCACCCGTAGTCTCACAGATATAAGTGCTATTTAGTCATAATTAAATATGTTTTTGAGATCCGCCGTCACTGCATGGAATAATTTATCCATGCATATAATAACGTGGTTCTATATGTAGGACCAGTTTAAATAAACATATCCAAATTAAATATGAAGTGACAATAATGTCCATCTTAAATATGTATTCACAAAACAATAATTTATTATTTGGATCCGTATTCAGTCATCACATAGACGGGTTTAGCCATTCAAAATTACGTTCTTAGAAATTTATTTGTAAAAATTAATGAATTAATAATGGATAATTATGTATTTTTCCAGATCTATTAGAGTCGATGAAGTAAACTGTACATGCATATATTACATTATTAATAATACCACAGGAGGTTTTACAATATTTGTTCTCAAACTTATTATTTCGCCGCGCAGGTTGTGCGTGGTGATGAAAGAAATGCTGGCCGGAAGTTGGCCGGAGAAAACCCGCTGACCGCCAAAGAAACTCTGACTAGTTACTGGAAAAACCACATCTCCAATGGCTTGCCAAAACCACAGTTTTTCATGGATAAAGTTTCTCCACTGAACGCTCTGGATCTGGCAACTTTCTCTAAGCTTGCTGAACAAGGATCTCTTTCATCTCAGCTCCATGATTTTTGCTCCAAAGCAAACCTCATTTGCGGCTCAGATTCATCAACCAAGCTGCTAAACGAATACGTCGAAGCTCGGAAGGAGATTAAAGACGACGGAGTTGTGGCCGGAAAGTATTTCAGGGAGAGCATGCTTAAACCTGGGACGGTTATGCCCATGTTTGACATCAGAGATAAAATGCCGAAAAGGTCCTTCTTACCTAGGGCTATTTCTTCCGAGTTGCCACTCACATCTAACCTTTTTAGTGAATTCAAGAACATATTCCAGCCGGGTTCGAAAGAAACCAAGCCGGTTTCCGACGTAAAATCGGCTTATCACGGCGGCTATGGCGACTCGAAATATCAGGGCAGTTACGACGAAAAGGAGGAGAGTTACAACGGCGGCTATGATGAGAAGAAGGCTTATCACGGCGGCTATGGCGACTCGGCTTATCAGGGCAGTTACGACGGAAAGAAGGCGAGTTACAACGGCGGTTATGATGAGAAGAAGGCTTATCACGGCGGCTATGGTGACTCCAAATATCAGGTAAATTATTAGTAGTATACACTCCCCAATTATTATGCACTCTTAGATCTTGTTCTTATAATTTTATTTCTGACTTAACTAACTGAAAATGAAGTTTATATATTGAAAATAGAATTAACCTGATTAAATTTTACTAAATTTTAACTGAACTAATATAGATACAAAATTTAACTGGACAAGACCCCTTTTTTAAATTTTTTTATGATACTGACCTAAACTTTTGCTATGCATGAAGATTATTATCAAAAGGTACATTAGTAATATATTTAATCTACATTAACATGGTGCTAATAATAGATATATTATTAGGTATATCAAATAAGAAAAATATGCATTCTTTTTTCATAAAATTGTGTAATTTATTTACTACATAAAATTTTACATGAACAAATAATACTACAAAAATGAACATTTACATTATTCTTAATAGTACATCAGGAATACGGTATAAGAATTGCTAATAATTATTGTGCAACAATTACAGGGTAGTTACGACGAGAAGGCAAGTAACAACGGAGTTTACGACGAGAAGAAGGCTTATCACGGCGGTTATATCGACTCGACTCAGAAGCCGAGTCACACCAACCAGGCGGGTTATCTTGGTGGTTACGACGAGAGTATTTACAACGGCGGTTATGACGAGAAGAAGGCTTATCACGGCGGCTATATTGACTCGAGTCAGAAGCCGAGTCACCACACCAATCAGGCGGGTTATCTCGGTGGTTATGATGAGAAGAAGGCTTATCACGGCGGTTATATTGACTCAAGTCAGAAGCCGAGTCACCACACCAACCAGGCGGGTTATCTCGGCGGTTATGATGAGAAGAAGGCTTATCACGGCGGTTATATTGACTCAAGTCAGAAGCCGAGTCACCACACCAACCAGGCGGGTTATCTCGGCGGTTATGATGAGAAGAAGGCTTATCACGGCGGCTATATCGACTCGAGTCAGAAGCCGAGTCACCACACCAACCAGGCGGGTTACCTCGGTGGCTACGACGAGAAGAAGCCGGTTTATCACGGCGGTTACAGGAAGATGACGGTTTATCAAGCCGGTTATCTGACCAACAAGGTAGCCTTGCACGAATGCGCCATTCCTCCAAACCGGGGCGAGATAAAGAAGTGTATCCTCTCCGGAGAAGACATGATCGACTTTTCGACGGCGATCTTAGGCCGGAATATTGAGCTGAGGACAACTGAGAACACTCGGGGAGTCAACGACGACGTTTTGATCGGCGCCGTGAAAGGTATCAACGCCGGAAAAACAACCAAATTGGTTCTCTGTCATCAAACCTTGCATCCTTTCTTGGTGTACTACTGCCATGCGGTTCCGAAAGTTAGGGTTTATGAAGCTGAAATTCTAGACCCGACTACTAAGGTGAAGATAAACCGTGGAGTTGCCATCTGTCATATCGATACGTCGTCATGGGGCTCCGATCAAGAAGCGTTTAGACTGCTCGGTTCCGGTCCCGGAAAAATTGAAGTGTGCCATTGGATCTTTGAGAGTGATTTGGCTTGGGCTACTGCTGATTAAGAAGCTGATTGAGTGACTTTAAATGGCTGTAATTTCACTGCTAGCATTTTATTTCTGTAATTTCCACTTCCCTGTATTTTAGTGCAGTGGCGGAATCAGAAGAAAATTAAGGATTAGCGTCGCAGAGTTTGCTCTCTATTGCAACTCCACCGTATTGCTACTTGAACTACATCAAATTAGTATTTCACCCATAAAAATTTGGGTGTTCCCACCGCCACATCTGGCATCTCCTGATTCCGCCACTTTTTCTATGTGATCCTAAAGCTAATAAAATGTCATTTAATCATATATATATATATATATATATATAATTTTAATCATATTATTTCAGTTATGATATAAAGGCTTCAAACAAGACAAGAGTACCAAGTCATCAGATACATAAATTAAAACATTTTTTTTGTTTTTAGTTACTGAAACATGGAATCCATATGATTCAATAAGCATTCTTATGACATGGACGGTACTAAAGAATTTTTCGCATATCTCGATATTAGAACTTTATAATTTATTTAATTCTAACCAACATTTTGTCTTTCACTTGTGAACATTTTCTAAAATCATGAACGAGATTTTTTTCACTTTCATAAATAAATATATGTATAATTTACCTTAATTCAATTATTCACTTTAGTTTATCTCTTTGTTAAGGCAAAGTTGACGCACGCAAAGGCCAAAATTAGATTTATCTATTTAATTTCATTTTGACCAACAATTTTTATTAATTTATAGCACAATCATAAAAAGATAAAAAGCAAAAGATTATGAGGAATGATAAAAAGCAAAAGTTTACACAGCAACACCCAAAATTAATATTTATGCACTGAGTGCGGTTGGAATTTTAAGAAATATAATACTGATATAATTAACTTTCAAAAATGAGTTGACATCATTGAGGTCTCCACTTTAATTATTTTTATTGCATTTATTTATATTTTATATATTATTTTTCACCACACTCTAGTGACCATAAATATTTCACATGTTATTTGATATAGTGAGAGTCTTTTTATTTTCATAACTAATCAATAAATAAATTCAATCTAATTATATCAGTAATTAGATGAAACTATAATAAAATAATGGCACATTTCATCTTTCAGTTGATGCATAGTTTCACGTATTTATTCTAAAATACGTTGGTCTTATTCGTAATTTTGGAATTCAGATCTATGCACTTAGTAAAATCATTGGTAGATCCAGAGATAATTTGATTTTGCAGGACTGAAAATGATAAAATTAATCTCATTATTACACTATGACCTAAATTTATACCAGATCTGCAATATTATAAATCAAAATCAGATCTGCAATATTACACTATTATAAATCAAATCAGATCTGCAATATTAAAATATCATGCACCTAAAATTATTGTTTAATTAATAGTCATGCTTTAGATCATGATTAAGGAATCCAACTAGTTTTCTTACAAAATTAGAGAAATTGCTTAGTGACAAGTGCAATTATGGAGTTTTGTGATTTTAATAACCATTTTCTCGAAATTCACCATTAGAAGAAGAATATTTTCACAAAAAATAAAAAATAAAACCTTTAGAATTGAGAATCAAGAACACATAAATTTGCCTATATAAATGGCAAGTTCTCTAGCTTAACCCTCACACCCTTCATATCATCCTTTCTACTTATAGTTAAATCATCTCCAGAAGTAAGGGTAAAATGGTCCTTAATCGGAGTACCATCGTCGTTACTCTCCTCCTATACTCGCTGCTATTATCGGCCTTCATCCATGTAAGTTTTTTAATCAATTTATTAGTGAATTTTAGCATTTTTATTTTCATTTTTTTTGTTTTGCATTTGTTTTTATTAGCATGGATGTATTTTTATCTGTTTGTACACCTAAATTTGTAATTTAGATTAGATGGATGCAATTTATAAGAGTGAATACATGTTTTTTACTAGTATATATCGTATATGCAGTTATTCTGACTCAAAAGGCTAAACGTAAATTATAAATATTTGTATATTTAATATTTTCTATTCAATTCAGTTCTATCAAAATAAACTGAAGAGTTTATATGCCCTTTGTTTTCTTTTTACTGTAACTAATTAATTTCATAGATATTTCTTCAATTTTTTTTTAATTTGTTAGTATAACTTGAGTTGAAGTAACAATGATGCAACAAAATTTTACACTTAATTTAATTTTAAAAATATATAATAACAATACTTATAATTAAGCTAGATTTATCTTAAAATAACGGAACCCCTTTCAACTATATATATACTTTTCTTGATAAATTTTTTTTTACAGATTTTTGTAAATTAGTTTATATATATATATACACGAGTATTTCACCACTTATTTTCTAATAGTCTCGATGAAACATATTTTTTTAACGAAAGTTTCATGAACATGATGATCAATTGATCATACAGGTGGTTCCGGCCGGAGCAGATAGAGCCGGTGGACGGAAAAGTCTCGCCGGAGAAAATCCGTTGACTGCCAAGGCTGCATTGATCCGTTACTGGGATCACAAAATCTCCAATAAATTACCAAAGCCACAGTTTCTGTTGGAAAAAGCCTCCCCATTAGATGCTATAGATCTAGCAACTTTTTCCAACTTAGCTGAGCTGAAATCTTTGCCATCCAATCTTGATGAATTCTGTTCCAAAGCAAATCTCCTTTGTGGCCAGGATCTAGTAACCACACTCCAAAAACAGTACAACACCACTCAAAGGGAGATCAAGGATTACAAAGTGGAGCCTGGAATGTATTTCAGAGAGCGTATGCTGAGACCTGGGACTCTGATGCCCATGCCGGATATCAAAGATAAGTTGCCCAAGAGGTCTTTCTTGCCCCGAGTCATTGCCTCTAAGCTACCATTCTCCTCGGACCGCCTGTCTGATCAGTTTAAAGAAGTGTTTCAAGCAGGCTATGATGAGAAGTCGGGTAATTTGGTTGGTTATCGCTCAAATGATGGTAAAGATGATGATCCAAACTCGGGCTATATGACGGCTTATGATCAAAAGGCGAGTTATGTTGCCCAAGAAGGTGAAAAATTGGGCTATATGACGGCTTATGGCCAAAAGGCGGGTTATGTAGCCGGTGAAGGTGAAAAATTGGGCTATATGACGGCTTATGGTCAAAAGGCAGGTTATGTTGCCGGTGAAGGTGAAAACTCTGGCTACATGACATCTTATGGTCAAAAGACCGGTTATGTTGCTGGTGATGGTGAAAACTCAGGCTATATGACGGCTTATGGTCAAAAGGCGAGTTATATTGCCGGTGGTGAAGCTGAGAATTCGGGCTATATGACATCCTATGGTCAAAAGGCAGGGTTTGTTGCAGGTGAAGGTGAAAACTCGGGCTATATGACTGCTTATGGTCAAAAGGCCGGTTATGTTGCTGGTGAAGATGAGAAACCGGGCTATATGACTGCTTATGGTCAAAAGGCCGGTTATGTTGCTGGTGAAGCTGAGAAACCGGGCTATATGACGGCTTATGGTCAAAAGACTAGTTATATTGCCGGTGGTGAAGCTGAGAATTCGGGCTATATGACATCTTATGGTCAAAAGGCAAGGTTTGTTGCCGGTGAAGGTGAAAACTCAGGCTATATGACTGCTTATGGTCAAAAGGCCGGTTATGTTGCTGGTGAAGCTGAGAAACCGGGCTATATGACGGCTTATGGTCAAAAGACTAGTTCAGTTGCTGGTGGTGAAGGGGAGAAATCAGGATATGTGACGGCTTATGGTCAAAAGGTGGGCTATGTTGTCGGTCAGGGTGAGAAATCAGGCTATATGACATCTTATGGTCAGAAGGCGAGTTATGTTGCTGGTGGTGAAGGGGAGAAATCAGGATATATGACAGCTTATGGTCAAAAGGCGGGCTATATTGCTGATGAGAAATCGGGCTATATGACTGCTTATGGCCAGAAGGCCGATTATGCTGCTGGTGCAACTGAGAAATCAGGTTATATGACGGCTTATGGTCAAAAGACAGGTTATGTTGCCGGTGAAGGTGAGAATCAGGCTACATGACATCTTATGGTAAGAAAGCAGGTTATGTTGCCGGAGAGAAAAGTAGTCAAGAGTCATTAACAAAAAATGAGGTTATCAAAGAGGTTATAGAGACTAGTCATGATATTCGAGGGGATCATAACAAAAAGGCAGGTCATTTCCATGTAAGTGGTATCATTGGGTCCAAAATAGCCTTGCATGATTGTGCAAGAGCGCCCAATCCAGGCGAGATGAAACGGTGTGTGGGATCTGAGGAGGACATGATCGACTTTGCCACATCATACCTAGGTCAAAACATCGAGGCGAGGGTCATTGAAAACATACGTGGCATCAATGGTGAGATCATGATTGGATCAGTTAAAGGAATCAATAGCGGTTGGATCACCAAAACCGTGATTTGTCATCAAACCTTACATCCTTACTTGATGTATAATTGCCATTCGGTTGCTCATGTACGAATGTATGAGGTGGAAATTCTAGATCCAATTATCAAGGATAAGATAAACACTGGCGTGGCATTATGCCATCTGGACACGTCAACATGGACACACCATGAAGCCTTTCTAGCGCTCGGATCGAGCCCCGGAAAGATAGAAGTGTGCCATTGGGTTTACGAGAATGACGTGGCATGGGTTATTGCCGAGTAAGCAGCCAGCTGGATCAACTGCGTGGATTTCCTTTTGGTTAATGAGATCGATCTGTCAATGTGTGTTAATTGTTGTTTGCATTTGTTATTTGTTTACTTTAATTTCCTAGTGAAACGTGTCTTGTTTTGAGTGTCGTTTGATTAATAATAAATTGTTGTGCATTGTAAATGTGTTTTATTTTCCGTTTTCTCTTAACTTTAATTTCCAAGTATTTTAATTTTCTTATATTTTGATAGAGAATTGGCTCAATGGAAAAAAGAGATCCACTATGATAGACAGGATAGAAAGAGAATCGTTAGTGTACAAATTACAAACACCTTTCGTTTTGACGTGACTGATAATTAACTAAAAGGTTATACATATTACTAAAATTATATATAATACTGTTCCTTGAATATTGTTATATTTTCATTGAATATTATAAATAAGAATTTTTTCATAAATTCATTACGTATTTTAGATTACGAGATTAAAATATTAGACTATAATAACATCCATAAGTAATTAATAGCTTGAATGCTATTTTTATAAGTTAAGCTCAAATATTAATATTGAAATTTTGATAATTAATCAAGGTTTCTAATCAAATTAAATAAATTCCATGTGGATCGGGCGACAAAGCAAAAGTACTCATGCCTGATAAAATCTTTAACCTCTCATGCACTCGGGAAGTTGCTATGCCAATTCTTGCAGAGAAGGCCTGCAATTAATTTAATCAATTAATCAAATGATCATAATAATACACACTTAATACTCAAGAGATTATTTGAAACTTAAGTAAACAATTATTCCCATTTGAAAATTGAAGATTTATATATATTTTTTACAATATTATTGAGTTATTCTCATCAGGGAAAAAATGCAATAAAAAATTAGCTATTGCTAGGTGCAGGTTGATCTAATTTACTTGTGTAGATCTAAAAATGAAAATATTATCCTTTATATATCAAATCAGAAGACATGCATAAGTAAAATCAGGGATTTTTCAATAAATTTAGATCCGTATAAGTAAATTGGACCTGCAACTAGTCTGTCGTAAAAACAATTCTAACCTGTGAAACAACTGAATACACAATTTTGTCTGTCAATCTTGAATGATTTGCACTCAGAATCTGAGCTCCTTCTTCAACAAGAATCCTTAGTATTTTGGGTAAAATGAAGCCCTTATTCAATCCAGTCACTAGATTCACCTCCAACATTGAGTCATTTTCATACACTTGTACATCTGCAACTACCAGATCTTCTTTGAGCCCGTCCCTCTTCATTTTCATCAGATCTACCCTTTCTTTCAGATCTCTTATATAATCTACAGATCTCTCCAACGTTGCCGGTATCGAAAACTTCTCCTGCAAAATCAAAACAGTTGGAGGTGACTGAAATTCACAGTATCGAAAACAGTAAAAGTTTAAGGAAAATGTATTTACTTCATTTCATGGTTCTGGAAAACGTCCAGAAAGTTACGAACCTGAGATTTCGAGGTTGATGGACAAGGAGGAGGAAGAAGAGATTCAAGAGTGGAACAAAGATCTTTCATTTGCTGCCTTCTGTTCTTCTCTATGGCACCTCTACTTGAACCTGCAGTTAGGGTTTCAGGCTGCATTGTTTTTGCAGGTTTATTAGATCTTCTTCTTTTGTTAGTTTTGTTACTCTCTTTTGGGCATGACTGGTTTGTGCTGTTGATGTTTGGCAAAGAAAGAATATCCATAGCTTGCTTGTTATTTGACATGTATGGATAGATATGTACTTAAAAGGTGCTTCCTTTATATAAAGAAACTACTACATCCGGTCCATATTTTGCTTCATAGCGGTCTAAAATATAAAAACAAATACGTCTTCGATATATTCATTGGTCCATATTTATACATATCAGACATATGCATCATATATATTGTTTCTACTATATACAATTACAAATCAGTTACGTATCAAAAGTATTGTATATATATTTATTTTAAAAAATTCGGACCGTAAAGAAGTAAAATACGGGCTGCATGTAACAAGTCAGTATGGATGGAAGTCTTTTGATAGTAATATGAATGGTAATAGACCACATATTATATGTTGGATTCACATAAGGGATAACTTTCAATGAACACATACAAAAAGTTATAATGCTTACAAAGCTAATCAAGCCAGATCAGTCCCACATAAAATACGTGACCACAATATATCAGTAGCATAATTAATATATATGATATTTTGCATTGAGTTTGGTTTCTTCAACTTTAAAAATGGTTACTCATGATCACTAACGGTTCAATGTATAGTTTTTACTTTGTTTCAAACATTCATAATCGTTTTTTATTTTATGTATTTAAAAAGGGAATTTCAATTATAGGGGTTGCCATTTTGGGTTCAAATGGTACGCATTTCAAAACATATATCCTTTCTAAAATAAATGAAATAAAAGTGTGTTATGAGCCTGATTTGTATCTTTCAAGTTTTAATAGTTTGGTATAAATCTGTTCTAGATCAAGTGGTTTTGCAATTATATCAAATCTCTTTGGCGTGGTGACAGAAAAATGTGAAGCTCATCTTTATCAATCAATTTTAGTTGTTTTCACCGTTAGCGAATAAATTTTCTCGAGTGTGGTATTAAATTAATGTGGATTGCCAAGGATTTTATGATAATGATATTTCATTTTTTTTCATTTTATTTTCAAATTTGATCTCCATCAAATACTTAACAATCTTTAACTCAATTTTCAATTTTTTTCCCTGTAAATTTGATTGGGACGGAGGAAGTACACACTCTCTATCATATCGAAATAGTGAATTCAAATAATAAATTTTGTCCTCTCAAATAATATAAATAAATATAATTATTTGTATGTACACGTATGTATAAAGGGAATTAGGTTAAATATGTTACTACAAAAAAGGTTTGGTATTGTCTAGATTTTTGCAGACGGGTGGGACAAAGGGAGAGCCGTGGATAAGCCGACATGTGAATGTGAACGTCGGAGCAATTAAAGAAAGACAGACATTACGTTTACATGTGACCGTTGGATCTTGGATCTCCCTTTCAGATCTTATCTACCACCTGTTTCCAGGACATCCTCATAAACTCAGGAGCAAAGCTTTCATAGATTGAAGATGAATAATTTGTATGTGCAATGGGAGATAACATTGGATTATCTTCTATGTTCAATGCAGGAAAATTTAGGGTTTTGGATGAAAAGGGGAGATAAACAACCCGCTTAGGTGCAGATCTGGTTTAACTTGAAAGACCACGATTTGTTAGAACCAAATTTGAAATAATGGAGTATAATTTTGTCGTTTCTGATCCTGGACTAGTAAACTGGCCCTTTACCTAGAATCTCTGAGAAAAAAAATGAGAGTTTTCGTGAAATATATGAGCGTCTAATACATATTGTTATATATATGTTTTTAAAAAGGGTTTGATATATATGCAGATCCAGTTTATCTCAGCGGGTCTAATAGAAGTAAGATAATATCATAATTATCCTTCATTATTTCATTAATTTTTACAAATAAATTCTAAAAACCTAATCTTGAATGTGGCTAACCCCGTATATGTAATGATTGAATACGTGTTCAAATCATAAATTACTGTTTCGTGATTTATAATATATATTTAAGAGAAACATTATTATCATTTCAGGTTTAATTTGAATATACTGAAATAAACTGGTCATACGTATAGAACTACCCTTTTCAAAAACCTAAACATTATGGGTGTGTTTGGTTCGCAAGATTTTTGAGAGTCTAGATTTTGTTTTGAGATTTTGAGAGTTTGGGATTTTGTTTGGGATTTTGAGAGTCTGGTTTTGTAAAATCCTTGTTTGGTTGGGTTGGATTTTGTGAGTATGAAACAAAATTTTTGATTGGCTTTTAGGATTTTGCAAGTCTGGATTTTGGGAAATTTGGTGAACCAAACAAGATTTTACAAAACTGGACTTGGATAGTCCAAGTTTTGCAAAAACTTGCCCAACCAAACACATCCTATATTTTCGTGATTTTCATACAGTATTTAAGATACTACACAAGTATTTTCGTGATTTTCATACAATATTTTAGACTACACAAGTAAACTACTGAACTGTGTATATCAATAACCGACCTGAATTATATGCAATATATTCAAAAGATGATTATTGACGCGTATAGTTTGAATCTTATGCTGCGTTCTAAAGATGATTAGGACATATCTGCATAATCGGTAGATCCAAACATTATTGATGGTGTCATTAATTAATTAGATGTGAACCAACAAGATTAACTGTAGCAGTTCATATGAATGGTATGAAATCATTCTCAAAACATTTAACACGTTTTTCATCAAATGATCAACGTGAACCACTCAATATCATATCTGAATCATTTTGTCATTTTTTCCCAGAAAATTAAGTCCGGTCCTGATCTAGCTTCGGGTGGGAACAGAAGAAAAAACAAATAAATTTGCTCTCTTTTTGTTTGTTTATTGATTGAGTATATATATACATACAAACGAGTGTTTTTTTGTAGATAATATTGAAAAAAGTCCCATTTTAGTCCCATTGATAAAAATATCTCATTTATTTGATTTAGGGTTGGAAAAATTGTTACTCAAAAGTGTATTTTAAATATGTTTGGAAAGCTCAATTTTTTAAAAAATTATTCATGTTCTAATTAATTAGCTTTTCAACACATATCTGATCTTCTAGAATTAGTATCAATTTCGACAAATAAAATTTATTGTAGATAAATATGATAATATATTGTTGATATATTTTCAAAGTTAGACATTTTTTCTATGGATATTATTTGTATGGAGGTACATCATCCATGCACATTAATTATATGCCCCACTGCCTATTTGTTCATCAATTGTCCATACACTATTATATTCAGATTTGTCTCCCAATTTTTCAGTTCAAGTATGTTTGATTTGTAATGATTTTGAAGAAATATAATTTTGCATGTGAAATTTGGGGAGTTTTGTTTGGTTGGTTTTATTTTTGTTCAGATACTGAAATAGTGCGGAACAGTGTTAAACAGTGCTGAAAAACAGTATTACTTCTATCTCAAAAACTTATACAATCTCAAACTCTCATAATTTTAAATCAAAGTCATGACTGTCGAAATCAACTCCAACCAAATACGCCCTAGACAATTGTATGCCTTTGGAAAGCAGAAAAATTGCAGAGGTTTTCAAGTGTAGATTTCAACCTTGTATCATCTGTTGCAGGAGAAGTCTAGGAAATCTAAATTAATAATAAATATTGCTAATTATTATGTACGTATGAACTGAAAATAAATTCCACATAAAATAATTGGTTGGACTAATTAAGTTAGTAGCTGCATTATTGTTTGAGAGAAGGAGGCCGGCCGGGACCGTGCTGCAACTGCAACGATCGAGTAGTAATGTCTGCATTCATTTCTACGTACCGACTTCAATTTCCTCATGTGAGACAGTTGCATTATTGTACTAAGAATTTGAAATTTGTTTGTTAGAATAATATATTGCAGAAATCATATATATATATATATGGAGTATGCATGCATGCCTCAATTTTGCTGAATTTTTTAAAAGAAACGTTTTGAGATTCATGGAACTTAAGGGTGTGTTTGGTTCGCAAAATTTTTGAGAGTCTGGATTTTGTTTTGACATTTTGAGAGTTTAGGTTTTTGTTTGGGATTTTGAGAGTCTGGTTTTACAAAATCTTTGTTTGGTTGGTTGGATTTTGTGAGTACGAAACAAAATCTTTGATTGGTTTTTAGGATTTTGCAAGTTTGGATTTTGGGAAACTTGGTGAACCAAACAAGATTTTACAAAACTGGACTTGGATAGTCCAAGTTTTGCAAAAAGTTACCCAACCAAACACACCCTTAGGATTCAGGATACGAGTTCATAGAACAGGTCCTGTTTAAATAAGGTCGTGAATGTTTTGATCATATTCATATGAAACACGCTTAAATTATTGTTTTCGGGTGAGAATTGGGATTTTCCGACCTAATACAAACGTACTCTAATTTTTTTTAACCATTCGAACCTACCCTAATATATATAACTTCTTGGTTCCGCCACTTATGGTGGTGATATTTGGATTTAAAACAATGTTATTACGTCAATGCGAAACTAAAATCGCTATTGTCTTGTTCCAAATATTATTGCTAACTTGCTAGGATGTAAATGGAACCAATATGTCACTTGAGTTCAATATGGACCGGTCGTCGGTGGCGAAGATGAAGATTCCCCCGCCGGCGGCAAAATACTCATGCCGGAGAGTACCTGTAACCTCTCATGCACTCTTGAAGTTGCTATCCCAATTCTTGGAGAGAAGGCCTGCAATTAATACACAATTAATAATAAGTTTAACAAGTGAAAAAGAAAATTAATAATATTTTTGATCTATTATATATTCAACTTGATTAGTAGCATTAACTAAACTGAATTGAATTGAAATAAAAATAGGTGTATTTAAAAATAGAAGTATGGTTAAATTTAATTTAATTTTATCAAACTTTATTTTCATTGTGATCTAAACGGATTTACTGATGAGTTCAAGAGAATGGGACTTAAATTGTGCTATTTGATGAACATAAACTTTAAACTGAGTTATAGTTCAGGTTAATTTTCTCTCCCAACTTATTTTTCCTAAATTGTTGAATTGAAATAAAAATTAAATATTGATAGTATAGCATTAACTTGTTATAAACTAAGATGAACTGGAATTGATATAAACTAAGATGAACAGGAACTGATATACACTAAACTGGACTGAAAAATTTCGATAAGTTGAGAAGAACGGACATTAGTCTAGTAAAAATTGGATTGAAATAATTAAACTCAAAACAATCTAACCAGGGAACATAGTTATAAAACAAATTTCATTAAACTGAACAGAACTGTACTGAAGAAAATGCCAAAGTAATAAAATGATATACTTTCAAAATTATTTTCATATGCCATCACCACCACCACAAAATAATTATTTATTAAAAAATTATACTGGTGCAAAATTTATGATCAGGAGACAAAGTATACAGATGAAGAAATGAACCTGAGAAACAATTGTGTACACAATTTTGTCTGTCAATCTTGAGCAATTTGCAGTCAGAACTCTTGCCCCTTCTTCTTCAAGAATGCTCAGTATTTTATGCAAGATGCAGCCTT
This sequence comes from Sherardia arvensis, assembly GCA_948330725.1. NCBI lineage: Eukaryota > Viridiplantae > Streptophyta > Magnoliopsida > Gentianales > Rubiaceae > Sherardia > Sherardia arvensis. The sequence continues at coordinate 1,362,737 of OX415244.1, forward strand.
TATTCAGTCCAGTCACCAAGTTCACCTCCAGCATTGAATCACTCTCATGAACCTGAACATCTGCCATCACCAGATCTTCCTTCAGCCCATCCCTCTTCTTCCTCAGCTGATCCACCCTTTCCTTTAATAGATTCACATAGTTTGTAGATCTGTCCAAAGTAGAAAGCACCACCATCTTCTCCTACAGTCAATCAAGGAAGAAATGTTATACTAATGGAAGAAACTTTGACTGGGACGGAGAACAATGGTGAAACTGCATTGAGGCTCGGTTAGACCCGGGCCTACTCTGAAATCTGGCGTTCAAGGTGTGTAAATTATTGTTCTGCACCAAGAATTGGGACTTTCCGTCCCAAGACGAGTCTATCCTAAAAATTTTTACCCATTTTATAGTATTTTCCGACCTACCTAACACATACAACGCCTTTCCACTCTGTATTAATTCCTAGATCTGCTACTGTATATTAGGGTTTTGCGAATGCTGCGGCTCTTACCTGAGTTGCAGCGTTGGTGGTGGTGGTGGTCGGAGGAGGGGGAGGAGGGAGAAGAGCTTCGAGCGTTGCGCAGAGATCTTTCATTTGCTTTCTTCTGTTCTTCTCCACGATTGCACCTTTAGAACCTGCATTTCTTGGCTTCTCTATCTTCTCTTTCACTGGTTTTTTGGTTTTCTTTGCTGGTTTTGTTCGTTTCATGGCATCCTTTGGAGCTTCCATGGTTTGGTGGTGCTAATATGAACCTCCCAAAGTTTCTTGACAAATATAGAAATTTGATAATGGAATCACATCAGTTTCTCTTTCTGTACTTGGCTTCAAATGAATTTATACCACGTATGCCAATTGTGATAACTTTGGATAGCATGTGGGTCAGAAATTCACCCAAAAACTATTTTAAAAAATTTAAAAAAAATTCACCCACACCGTTTTAGATCACAAGATTAATGCCCTCAAATTAATACCTCTTAAAAAGAGCAGTGAAAAAGAGGGTGTGAAAATTGATTGAGAAGGACAATTGTAGGTAAATTATAAGGACACTACCCAACTAGTCAAGTGCCCTAAATTACAATTATTACATTGTGCATTTTGGAGAATTATTCATTGGTAATTTATTAAAATGTGTGTAATTATTAACGTTAAGTATTATTATCGAAGTATCATCTATATGTTTAAGTTTTACATACTTTATTAAATTACATACTAATGATGTGCTTGGTTAACTTGTGCATTTTAAAACACTTAGCCAGCGTTTAGTTCACGGAAATTTTGGAAAACTGGGATTTTACAAGTCCATAATTTCAAATGTTTGGTTCACAAACTTTTTGCAAATCTCAATTTCATCTCAAAAGTCCAGATTTAATACTATTCAAGTCCAGAATTTCAAATTCGTGTTTGGTTCACAAATCAAACAAGATTTTTGTTTTTGACTTGCAAAATCCCGACGAACCAAACAAGGTTTTTGTTTCAAACTTGCAAAATCCTAACACAGCCAAACAAGGTTTTTGCAAAACCAGACTCTCAAAATTCCAAACAAAAATCCAGACTCTCAAAAATCTAACGAACCAAATACAGCCTAGGTATTTTTGTTTTCTGCCGTGACTAAAAGTAGAAGTCGATCTTATCAAAAGGCGTTACAGTGACAGTTAGGTCGGAAAATATTGTTGATCTGAGAGCAGGCTGGCGCCTGTCCTGATGTAGGCATAGATCCATCCTGATCTTATCACTTTTTGTTTTTAGACTACATATATCTTATCTTCTGTTTATAAAATAAGCAGTTTTTAACGATATTTAGCAATGATGTATTTCGCAGAAAGTGTCGAATTTAAGCTGGAAATCTCGTCCTACGCATGATTACTCAAGGAATGGCCCTGCAGAGCTGGAAAAACTTATCTCATCTACTATGAATTCACAAGCTTGTCGGTTTTTCGCACTATTGATTTCCCATTTTCGTGAAAAAAAAAAATAGAGTTTACATGTTCTTTTGTTTTTGGAATCATTCATAATGATGGGACCAAAAACCAGAAACTTCCTTGAATGTACAGTGTAGTACTAACACGTGAGAAAAATAAATCAATTATTGGTGAAAATTTGTAACAACTCACACTAACATAATCATGTGCGTCACTATATACAACATAAATATTGATCAATTCACATCACAATCATACAATTACAAACATGAACTATAGTTAGTAGTGTTAGTCCGGTCGGTTCGGTCGGTTTCGGTTCGGCTGAATTGGTTTCAGATCAAAATGGTTCGGTTGAGTCGGTAAAGTTTTGTTTTGTCGGTTAATATCGGTTTAGGTCGGATTACTATCGGCTCAAGTTTAATCGAATCAATTCGGGTTTGGATCATTTCGGTTTCGGTCATATGTTGATCGGTTCTATTCGGGTTCGAGTTCAGAATGTGTTGGATGACATTAATTTTGAATTTTGGTAGTTTAAATATGCATATAGACTAACTAAGTTGAATTTAATTAATCAAATAATCAATCTCATTTAAATTTATACAAATACCAGCACTTAGATGACTTTTTATAGACATCAAATAAAATAAGTTTTATCTAATAAAAAAATCAATCCTTATTTGACTTACTATTACGGATTTTGGTTTGGATTGATTGATTTTGGGTCGGTGAAAATCGGGTTCGGTGCGAGCAAATTCGGTTATCGGTCGGGTTTGAATCAAGATTCTCGAATCAGATCGGTTTTTGGGTCAATTTGGTTCGGGTCGGTTTTGGTCTCAGATAATTTCTTTCAGGTTGAATTCGGTTCGATATTATTCGGTTCAGACCAAAACTGAGATCACTAACTATAGTATATAATAACTATATCAAGATATCTGATTTAGACATACACGTTGTAATACCAAATATGATATCAACTTGATAATAAGAAAAACCACTGAAACCAGTCGCTGTATATGATGGGGTTTGTTTATAATTTCCCAAGCTTATCATAAAACGAGAAATAATATTTTAGGAGAGATAGAAAGAGGGAAAAAACACGTAATGTTTGACACTTTGTCATATGTTATATTAATTATAAATTTGATTTTTATATGAAGTAATAATAACATTATATTATATATTTTTGAATTCTTTGTATCATATATTTTCTAGCTATAGAAATTTTAACTTTAACTAATAAATCCAAAGTCAGTGATTGGACAAATTCGTTATCCAATAATGTTATGATTAAATGGTGCCAATATTATTGTGAAAATGATAAGACAAAAGTATATTAATTTCGTCAAAGAAAATGACAAGACAGAATATTGATTTCTCAATATATAAGACAGTTCATACATATATTCTGAACTTGGTATATATACCCACCGTCCAGAATCGTTCATTACGATTTTGGATCCAAATGTGAAATGTAAATATTTACGATATTATGAGCCATATTTATAATTTATAATAAGTTCTTAATTTTATTCTTACAAATTTTAATATCATTATCATTAATAATGAATATGCACTATTTATATATATATATATATATATATATATATATATATATATATCATGTTCTACATGAGAGTCGGCGAGATGCAACTTATGCCTGCTATAATCTTCAGCCTTTCATCCACTCTTGAAGTTGCTATGCCAATTCTTGGTGAAAATGCCTACAAAATATCACAAACAAAATCAAATAATATTTAAAGATTTAATAAGCATTTTATATTGGACAATTATTTATAAAATAAAATAGATTGTTTTTTAATTTTTATAATTCAAAATACGGCATGAATTTCCAAAAACATTATGGAGAAACTTAGTAATAAGTATTTAAGTGACATTGTAATTTCAATAATATTTTGGACCATGGTGATCAGTAAAATATCGGATGGCATGTAATCTTTCAGATAAAATAAATGCATCATGTCTTTTGTGTATTGCCATACACAGTCCGATATTTTACTCACATAGTCCAAAATACAGTATGAATTTATGAAAATATCCTCATTTATCATGTTCATTCAGAAATTTAGCAATATTCAGTCCGATATTTTACTCCTTTAATTCAAAATAGCAGACTGCGTATATCACATCGGTTTCTTTTCTGACCTGAGAAGTTATGGTATAAAGGATTCTATCACTGAGTTTTGTATAGTTTGCAGTCATAACTCGAGCTCCTTCTTGTTCAAGAACTGTGATGATTTGAGGCAATATGTAACCCTTGTTTAAACCAGTCACCAAGCTCACTTCGAGGATCGAATCGTTTTCGCAGACGTTAACCGCTGCGATGGTTAGATCTTCCCTGAGCCGATCTCTCCTTGCTCTCAGATCTTCAACATCTTGTTTCAGATCTTTCACGTACCCAAAAGATCTGTCCAGCAAAGCTGGCAATGCTAACTTCTGCAATAACATCAAGTATTGGGTGAGATCGTTGCACCTGAATACATCGATGCATATATTTTACACGTTTATCTGTTCTCTCGAAGTTATCAGTAGATCAGATCTGAACTGTTTAGAAAAAATATATTTTGGTGATGTTCACCGGAATATATAGTTATACTAAATCTATTTTCAATACATTAATTTTTTTTACTTTTGTTTGTAGTTCGGTTTAGCAAGAAATAAAGCATGACTACAGTCTAGTATTTTGCTATCGTGATCCTCGATATTTTGTTCATTGTGAAACCAGGAAATTTGTAGGGGACAATACTATCATTTCAATAACCCTATACCCGACTATACATACACTTAGTTTTATGTAAGAACATGTACTATTCAAGTCTAATTTTTTTTTTAAGTTAGGAAACAAAATAGCAGTCATACATAACTAAGGATTTAAACACATAACTAACCCTCATTTCACTGCAATCTTATGGTAAAAATATAATTTAAAGATATGCTGATTCTGATTTTCAATACTATAATTTTTAACTTTAGTTTGATTTAGTTCAGCAAGAAATAATCGGTCATGTGATTAAATACAGTCTAGCTAGTATTTCGCTATTTTGGTCCTCAATATTCTGCTCATTCTAAAACCAGGCAACTCGCAAGGAGAATACTATCATTTCAATACTATTTTAAACTACACCGAATAAAATACTGTTGTACTACGTATCATAAAATAAACTCGGGAAAACAGTGTCACACATTAAAGAAAAGTAATCAAACAGACCTTCTCTAGAGGAGGGATGACAGAGGCAAGCCTTGTGTAGAGATCTTTCATTTGCTGTCTTCTGCGTTTTTCTACTGCGCTTCGACCGCCATTTTTAGGACCTTGTTTTTCTGTGTCTTCGTTTTCATGGCTGGTGGCTCTCTTAGGGTTTAAGGCTACCATTGTTCAGAGCTTATGAGTCTGCATGTTTCTGTAAATCAGATGTATTTATAATCAACAACGTAGAATGATTGTCAAGTAGTCAATTTTGAATTATTTGGTCCAAAAATTCTAGCGGGGAACCATAAATCGTCTACGCGTTTAATCTAAAAATCGTATGACCGTGATCGTGACTGGACTTTTTCGAGCATGGCCATGAACTTTTTAACTTACAAAACTGAAAGAACTTACATGTATAGACAGAATCAGATAAATATATTTGATTATTAAACAGGGCTGAGTATTGTCGGAAATCAAAATAGTACGATATTTTTATTTCAAACTACAATATTATAAACTATAATATGTATTTTAGGGGTTGTTGGCGCCACCCGTGCAATCCTTGATTCCACCACTGCCTCCAGCCCAATCAAAACTGGAGAGAAAATGGGATGAAATGAGTTGAAAAAACATTACAAAAAAGAAAAGTGTGCAATTTAGATTGTGACGCGAAAAAAGAAGAAGAAAATTGTACAATTTCGACTGATATGGAGGGAGTAATCACGTATACTCAAAGAAAAGAAAGACGTTTATTCAATATTATAGTGCAACAATTAGATGGATAACCCTAATTGTCAAAATCATTTCTTCTATTCTTCTACCTTCTTCTTATCATACAAGGTATGAAAAAGGAACTAATGATTAAATTTGATTAGTTCTATCATCGAATATGTGTAAAATATCCGTATTCGTATTAATTATTCTTCAATACGATCTTGATTTACAACAGTTATGTTTTATTCTCGACTAGATTGAAAATGTCGAAATTAAACCTATCTAATGTGGTGCATTGTGAAAGGTCGGAAGCAAAGTTGAGAAACTTCGGCGGTGAGTACGATGTATAGTACTTGTTTATGACCATAAGTTGGCCGGTGGTTGCCAAGTCCATCGGAGAATTTATAAATTTGGCGTCTTTTTTCTCAATATTCAAAAAGAGGAAATGTATACAGACAAAGAAAGTCGTCGTCGTCCGAGAATTGACGACTGAGAATGGTTGACTCAAAGTCTTCAGGTCCACAATTAATTTGCATCTCGGCACTTTTTCCACGACATATCATTTCACTATGTCTACACTTAATATGACAAAAACTTTTTTTTGATATACATTTAGGCATGTTTTTTCACCCACTATTTATAATTAATTCATATTCAGTTCAACTTATTTCATCATCTTTCAGTATAACATTAATCAGGACATTACATTTTAATACAACACTTTTCAACATATTTTAGCACGTTTCAGCTCCTATAAGCACTTTTCAGTTTAGTTAAGTTTCAAGACGAAATAAATATATATTGACAAAAACGTTGTTTTAATAGTATTGCGTTATTTTGGATCCAGTGATTAAAATTGACATTATTTAAGTGAAGATTATGTAATATAAATTAAAATTGAGTGAATTTTTAACCAAAAAATTCATCTAATCTAGTATCGTTGAATTGAATTTATTATTTCAACTCATATAAGTATTTCATGTTATTCAACACGTTTAAGTATAAGATCAACGCATTAACAGATCAGCACAACACAGTATCATATAAGGTCAACTTGACATGACCTTACACTCTTTATCTCCAGCTAAATTTGTAATTTAACTATTTATTTAGTTAAAGTTGCTAAATTTGATCACAAAATTAAATTAATAAATGACTTATAGTATTATTCTATATGGTAGTCTTATCGTATATATTTTCAAAGTATTAAACTTTTATAATTTGATGTATGATGAAACATAGTGCAGATTTTTAGCTGGGACATGTGGTGTAATTGAATTGGTCTGAATTAATTTAAACTGGACTAATCTAAAATATACTGAACTGAAATAAAATTAATGAAAAGAGAATAATAATAATATTATAACTAAATTAAGTTGGATTCCATCTAACCATATTTTATTAAAACTAAAATATATTGAGCTGAACTAATATAAACTAAGAACCTAAAAAAATCAAATAAATTTGGAAGAACATAACTAGGTAGAGTAGTAATTCATTTTGCAACCATGTTATATGTGTGTGAACTTTCTTAGGAAATAGCTTTTTTGAAGTGAATTTTTAATAACCACTAGAAAGTTATTATTGGATTCTTTTGGGTAAAATTGGAAAGAAAGTGGATGAAAAAAACATAAATGGAAAGAAAGAAGGTAATTGATATAATCATTTTTATCTTCCTTTTTTATGAGAATTTACCATCTCCAAAGTAACATATATATGCATAATTTTAATTACAGAGTTCGTTTTGGCCGTAAAAAACCAAGATATTATCTGCCGATATTTGGAGCATCCAAATAATCAAAGTTGAATGAATCTGGGTTTTCAGTTTCACCTGGGTTAGTATTTCTTGACTCCTATATCTTTTATTATTTTTTTGTAAATATTTCATAATTCATGTGAGATTTGGTTTAGGTTTATGATTTTTTATTAATTTTAACACAGATTTTAGGTGTAGTTTAAGGCCATATATTAACTGAATTTAACTAGTACTCATATTTCAGTTTGTTTGATGAAATTTAATTTCAGCTAATCTTTTTTATATACCAATAGCTTAGATAATAGTTGGAAATAACCAGTGGCGGAACCAGGGGTTTGCCGGAGATGGCGGCGGCAACCCCCACAGTTTTAGAACCCCCACAGTTTTAGAGTTTAGAATTAATACGGTGAAATTGTAAAGGAAAGCAATCTCCGATGTGTCGAAATATAACTATTCGGCAACCCCATAAATTCCAGTCTGGTTTTGCTACTGGAAATAACTAGTGGTAAAACTGTATATTTTAAAATCAAAAGCATCATAGAGATGGAGGTTATGAAGGCATATGTGTCTTCTTCATTTGATTGAAGTTGATGGCACTAAGAAAACCAATATATAAAAAAAGGTACTCAAAGAAAAATAGAATCCTACGTTGTAATTAGAGCCAAATCAATTAAAAAGATTTGGAGATATCTTATTTCTTTAAATGAATAATTAGGTATCAATCATTAGCATATGGTGCTAGAAAATATTGACTATAACTTACTTTTGGAGTAATGTATGAAATTTAATTTCTTCATTTCATCAAAATCTCATAATCAAAATCCCATAATAAAATGCATAGATAACCCTGTATTTTCGGTAACGCGTAAAGCATCTTATTATTTCAAAAGGTGTAGTGATGACCCTTATTTTAGATTGGCAAAATATAAAAAATTTAATATATAGATAACATCCACATCACTGATCGTTGTAAGTTTGGCGATGGCCTGTGTTTTTTTAAGTTAAGAGTTATTTCTAAATTATATGAAAAATCTGAATTTATGGAGACAATACATCCAACTACGTCATTATTATTTTTTATGTGAATATAACCAGTACTTTGAAAAGTGCAAGTGTTACTCTCAATTTGATCGGAAAACACATGAAAAACTGAATATCTGGCCAGCATCCACACCTCTAACAATTGTAATAAGTTTGGCGGTGGTTTGTGTCAATCCATGATTAAAGATGAAGATTTTATCATTTTACATAAGTTTGTTATCAAAATAATACTAATCCATCGATGGTAGTTAAACCCTCAAGATCTTAATTTGTCAATTTTATTCAGTACTATAACTATATGTTCTTTACGAAAAAACTGTTAATTATATGCACATTCTCGAATATCCAAACTGGAATGAACATTTGTTAGTGTCTTCTTGAGTTTTCCAATTTGATAACTTATTTCATGTGAAATCTTTTGCACTTATTATAATTCTAAATTTACACTTTTACCTTTACCATATGCATGAATAACCTTGGTTGCATTTCATTAACTCTAGTGACAAAAAGTCAGAAAGGTTAAATGTGTTTTTATTTATATTTGCAGAGCTAGAAAAAGTCTACAACGTCCACACAAATATTCGACCGTTGCAGCATTTACAACGTTCGGAAAACCTAGTACTTTTAAATTTTCAGCCTGGGCCCACTCCATTCATCCGTTAGAGGCTCCTATCTTCTTCAGTCTTCATCACCACCACCACCATCATCCTTAACTCCCCCGCATTCAAAACCCTCAAAGAAATCACGAGATTTTTCTGAATTCGTGGTGAATTCAGGAACCCATTTAATCTCTCGGAGTGATTCTTTATTGCTCTCACGGTAATTCTTGTGTACAATCACAAATTTCACGGGGAAATTATCATTTCTTGATTGTACACAACCTGTTTGATTAAATTCCGCTGTGAATTCTGTTGAAGCAGGGATTCTTGATTGGTAATGGCGACGTTGGCTCCTGGGATTCTGGTGAAGCTTCTGAATGGGATGAGCTCCGGGCTGAAGCCGACCAATGAGCACCGGAGTTCACTTCTGCAGGTGACTGATATCGTCCCCGCTGATCTCGACGAGAATGAACTCTGGCCAAAGCATGGGTTTTTCATAAAGGTATCGGATTCTTCGCATTCAATCTATGCTAGCCTTCCATTTGAGCAGGATGATCTTGTTCTGAGCAACAAGATGCAGCTCGGGCAGTTTATTTATGTCGATAAATTGGAGCCGGGGTCTCCGGTTCCTGTTATTAAAGGTGCTAAGCTTGTTCCTGGGAGGCACCCTGTGATGGGAACTCCAGAACCCTTGATGGGGTTTAGGAAGAAGGGGGAAGATAGTAACAAGAAATGTACTGTTCCTAGAAGGGGTTCTTGGGAAGTAGCTACTTCTTCGCCGGTTGTAATGAAGGTGGCGCCTTTGGACTTCGATCAGTGTACACCAGTGAAAGAGAGGCCACCTAGCTCTGTGAAGTTTGCAAATTTTCCAATGTCTCCTGTGATTCGAGGCAGCAGGGTGAAGGAAGGGGGCCCAAATTCTGCCTTGAGATCATCTGTTGGAGGTGCTCTTTTGCCGAAGATGATGGATCTGAAAGGGGAAAGTCCATCCCTCAGAAAGAGCTGTTTTACGCCTTCCATGGTGAGGAATACCAGGAGCAAGAGTGTTTCAGATAGAGAGCAAAGGATCATACCTAAAAGCCCCTTTAATTCATCTGTAGGTACATTTCCCTTTTCTTGATTGTTTTGTTCACAATCAGTATCTGATTTATCTCACTTTTGTTATGTTTGTGTATGTATTTTAGGAAAGGAGTGTAACACCACCTCCTAAATTAAGGACTGAGTCGAAAAGCTTATCGTCGCAGTCTAGCTTATCATCTCAGCCTAGCTTGCCGTCTCAGCCTAGCTTGTCGTCTCAGCCTAGCTTATCGTCTCAGCCTGATGATTCATCCTCCAATAGCAACACAAGTCTCTCATTGAATTTGCCTGGAAAGCTTAGTGTTCTTGGGAAGGTATGTACATGTATATTGTGTGTGTGTGTGTGTGTGTGTGGCCTATAATTTGAGTACATAAGTATTAATGTAGATAAACTACAGTAGCTATAATGTGAATTATGATTTGCAGGAAGCTATGCATCAAAGAGATACATCCCAGAAAATAGCATTGCAGGCACTCAGAGATGCTTCAGCTACTGAAAATGTCGTTCGATCTTTGAAGTATGTGATTAAATTATATGTTGATATGTATATATGTTTGTGGATTTATTATGTGTTTCTTGAGATGCTGATTGTTGGGAATATGCTTGTTTCTGTTTAGGATGTTCTCGAACTTGAATAAATCAGCTAAGCCTGAAGCTCCAGCACCATGCTTTGAAAAATTCCTTGAATTCCATAGCCACATTGCTCAGGCAGTAGCTGAAATGGTGTCTATTCAAGGAGCTACTGAAGTGACTCAAACCTCAAATGAAACCAGTGAAAATCGCCTACACAACGATGATCCTCGAGACTCTACAAGAAGGACTAGTTCTGCTGCGAAAAGTGATCTGAAAACAGTTCTTGGAAAGCATTTGAGATCATCATCCATGCTTCAGAGAAAGGGATCATCATTATCGACCTCATCATCATCAGAGAATGATGAAAACAAGAAGCCTTCTTCTTCCTGCGGTTACACCAGCAGTTTAGCGAGCACGATCAGCTTGGGAAAGCAGATTGAAACTGAAGCTGGGGTGTGGTTCATGGACTTCTTGGAGAAATATTTGGAGAAGGGCTTGAAGAAATCATCGAAACCTGCTGCGAAGGCAGCAACGGATTCGTCTAAGCTTCCACAGTCTTTGTTGCTAAGAGTCATCAACTGGGTAGAGATGGAGCAAAGTGATTCCAGTAAAAGGCCTGTTCATCCTAAGGCCTCAGTGATAGCTAGGAAGTTGAGGATCAAAATGAAAAACCCTTGATTATTTTTAATGATGATTCATTATAGCTTTCCTCGTTCATAGTCTGTGTTTGTGTGTGTGTGTTGGGCTTGGTTATCATCATTCATTGATTAATTTGTGCTTCTGTAACCCTGCATTCACTGAGTTACTTTTAACTGGAAAAAAAATAAAATGAAAGAATCACTTAAAAATTGGCATCAATATTCACAATTTCAAATTGCATGGTTACATATTTTGTTGTAATGGGGAAAATACAAGATAGCAAAGGATGAAAATTGAAAGTGGCGTGAACTTAGTTTTATCTTTAAATCAGTAAAATTTCATTTTACCTAGACAAAGTCAAAGTCAGTTCGTTTCAGTTTGTTAGTACATCAATTTTCACTTTAATAAGTTCAGCTCTTCTTATTAATGGCATAAATATTGTTTATGTTACTTCATAATAAAAATAAATAAATAAAAAAGAGTTTTATAATGCTCTTGTGAGATTTTTTCCAAGAAAAATAAAAATAGAGGGATGGCCAAAAAATGCGTCTGCCGGGAGTCGAACCCGGGTCTATTGCTTGGAAGGCAATTATCCTAACCGTTGGACTACAAACGCTTGTTGAAGATGATTCATTATTTTTAGTATATATATTCTACAGTTCTGTAAGAGGCTTATAATTTCACTGCAGATGTACTCTGATGCCAGAAAAGCTTGGAGATGAGGCGAATTGGTGGCTATGGCGGCAGTTCTCTGCTTCATGCCGCCGCTCGATCTTCAGCTCTGCTCACAGTTCCACTCCTAGCCATAGCTCGGCGCCGTTACGTGAAGAAAATTTCATGGCCGCCGCTTGATTTTTCTGTAATCGGCCATGGCCATGGTCATGGTCGCCGCCTTTTATCAACAGCTCCTCGCTCTGTAATGCCTGCCATTCACAAAGATGGCTCCTTTTTAGGTACACAACCAGTTCTTTTCCTTCATTCATGATTGTACTTGTTTTGTTTGATGGCTGAGTTTGTGTGTGTGTGTGTTTTCAGGAGATGGTGAATTTGAAGTCAAGAAGACAGGCTCAAAGGTGATATTGAAAGGACTTACATATCCTCAATTTGAGGTATGTAGATTGATAATACTGAAATTATATGTAAAGAAAGTAGGCTTTGAAGTTTGAGATGGATGATTGTTTTGTCTAGCTTGCCAGAGAGATGATAAACATGATATGAGTGGTTTCCTTTTGTCCGTTTTCTATCTCTTGTACTCTAGGTTGATTTTTTAATTTCTCGTGTTTTATTGTGGCATCAGAAATGGGTGAAGTCTCGAGGATTTCGGTCTGGTCAGGCAATGATGTTGTGGAAGTGTATATATGGAGATGGTATTTGGGCTAACAGTTGCGAGGAACTACAAGGTTTTCTTTCTTTCTAATCTTTGTTTGGTTTGGTTATGCAACAGTTTGGTCACTAGTTTTAGACTATTCGTTTTAAAGGTTTGAACAAAGATTTGAAGACAATGGTGGGTAAACTTGCCGATTTCAAGGCTCTATCTCTCAAAGATATACGCACGGCAGCTGATGGCACTAGGAAGGTAGAACTAATCTTTCTATGCTCCCATTTTTTTTCTTGAACGCTTCATTCGCCTTCTTCAATTTGCATAAGATTTTCTCGAGACTTTTCTAATTTGTGTATAACTCACAGGAGTTAACAGATTTTGTTCACATTGGATGATGGTCAAGTTATAGAGACAGTTGTGATACCCTGTGATAGGGGCAGAAACACTGTATGCGTTTCTAGTCAAGTGGGATGTGCCATGAATTGCCAATTCTGCTACACTGGCAGGCAAGCTTTCGCGATTTACTATTGGCTGCTTATGTTTTTTACACAATCTTGGCTGTCATAAGGTTGATATCATATCGTTGAATTTCACATTAGGATGGGATTGCGTAGAAACTTGTCAACAGCCGAGATAGTAGAGCAGGCTGTTTTGGCTCGTCGTTTGCTGTCAAGTGAAGTCGGCGCTATTACTAATGTGGTTTTTATGGTATGTTAGACGTTTTTATGTTGTGCATCACTTCATACTAAGAGCCATTTTTCCTCTCCGGCCGCATATATAATAAGTTATATGTTCAAACTATTTGATGTGTAGGGCATGGGAGAACCACTTCAAAACATTGATAATGTATTGAAGGCTACAGAAATAATGGTAGATGAGCAAGGGCTCCAATTCAGCCCTCGAAGGGTCACTGTATCGACCAGTGGACTTGTTCCTCAAATGAAGCGTTTTCTTCGAGAATCTAAATGTTCCATAGCAGTTAGCCTAAATGCAACAACCGATGAGGTTATTAGCTTCAATCTTGCTGGTTCTTGGTTTAAGTGACACTGAGGTGATACTCATATTCCATCATGAAAACTTCACAGGTCAGAAACTGGATTATGCCCATCAATCGAAAGTATAATCTGGAGTTACTTCTTGGAACACTTCGGGAAGAGCTGCGCTCAAAGCGGAAATACAAAGTTTTCTTTGAATACGTGATGCTTTCTGGAGTAAATGACAGGTAAATGATTTTAACATAAAGTGGTAATTTCTAGGTAATGAAAGTGGATTTTATTTGCTTTAATTGTGGATATATCGACAGTGTTGAGGATGCAAAAAGGCTAATCGATCTCGTCCGGGAGATTCCTTGTAAGATCAACCTCATCTCTTTCAACCCTCACAGTGGATCCCTGTTCAAGCCAAGCAGTAGGGAGAAGATGATCGAGTTTCGCAACATTCTTGCCGAAGCAGGATGCATAGTTTTCCTCCGGTGGAGTAGAGGTGATGATCAAATGGCAGCCTGTGGTCAGCTTGGCAAACTAGATGAATTTAGAGCCCCATTGATGAGAGTGCCAGCTCAATTTCAATCAGCATTAGAAGCTTCAGTGTGAATTATAGTCACTGGACAAAATATTGGAGTACATGTTCTTTGTTTTCTGTTTTGGATTACCAAACTACAGATGCCTGACATTAGAATAGAGTACTAGGGAATATCTACAGCACTAAATGAGCATTAGCTACTTTTGTAACCTAAGCGCCTGTCTTGCGGCGTTTCTTCTCAGGAGTAGGATGAATTTGGGGCTTCTCCCCATAGGCTTTCAGCTGAAAGTTCTCGAATGCTTCTGAAACTGCCTTGACCTGGAAAATAGTTTACTAGGTCAAGTGATGAAGTTATTGTTTCAAGAAATTATAAGGGGAATGTTGAAAATGAAATTTTCCCTGACCAGTTCAGGATCTTTGCTCTTGGTGTACACTCGAACGATCTTGTCTTGATAACATGCAGGGAGCAAGTGACTGACGCGATGATCCTCAATATGGAATTTCCCGTTGCTATCATAGTCCTGAAATAAGACAATGGTTTCAATATCTTGGAACTAAAACAGATACTTTTCAGTCACTACACAATACAGAATGAAGTTAAAATTGATTGGTAGAAAGAGGGGAAATTACCTGGTAGAAGTTTACGCTGATGATCATC
This sequence comes from Sherardia arvensis, assembly GCA_948330725.1. Classification (NCBI taxonomy): domain Eukaryota; kingdom Viridiplantae; phylum Streptophyta; class Magnoliopsida; order Gentianales; family Rubiaceae; genus Sherardia; species Sherardia arvensis. The sequence continues at coordinate 1,377,742 of OX415244.1, forward strand.
ATAACAATACGTCAGACCGGAAAAGGCAAAAGACCATAGTAAACCACTAGTGCACAGCTTAGTGTACTAATATGTATACAGTAGTAAATAGCTTACCTTTCAAAGGGATTGTTTCTTCCACGAGTCAAATCAATTTTGACGTTACTCACACGAATATCATCCTCCTTCAGAGAACTACCAGATGCCTGTATATAACATGATATACATTATAAATACACTTCATCAATGATCTGAATTTCTATGTGAAGAGACCGATGGAGGTAATAGATATAGATACAGACCTGGCAACAGATTATGTCTTTCGGAGCAACATCTTTAAAGTGATCAAGTTTTTCCTTTGGAACAGAAAACTCATTACAAAACTGTCACAAAAATGTGGAGAAGGGGTCAGTAGTTGAAAAACTGAGATATTTTCTTCTTCTAAGGACAGTAATTAGTTTTTCCAAGATATACCTGATAAAGATCCCTGTTCCTGATGCGACAGATCAAGTCCCTGGATTCCTTGAGCTCTGGGTCAGTAGAAGTTTCAATGGTTTTCACTATTGTGTCATCTAACTGCAATTCAGAGAGGTGGCCTAAGATTTTCCATAAAGCCCAGAACATGTCAATGTGTCATACTTGGAAGATTGAGCAATGCATTAACCTTCCAATAGTCTGCAGGATTCTCGATGTAAGATGTGAGTTTCAGTTTGTCATTTGCTTTAACCATGGCATCAACAACCATCAGTTCAGTGGCCTAAATATTTTGAGAAACTTGTATCAGAAAGAAGTACTTAAGAACATAATTTCGGTCTTTAACCATGAACTACATATAAAACATGGTACCTTTACTTTAGAATGCATGTAAACAGTCCGATGCAAATCAGCACGAGTAGAGAACAATTTGTGGATTGTGAGATCTGACCAGTGAAAACATCAGCAAAATATGCAACGAATGTTAATTACAAGTACTAGATGAAATTGATGTGTGCTTGACTTACATTCCTTAGCTCGGTAGCAGATCTCATCGTCTATTACACGCATTACATCCAGAATCCTGTAGAATCAAAGAGGTCATGGGTATAGATCATGTACAAATTTCACTTATTAGGAAAAGAAACTGGCATGCATTGCAGCCCGTAGATACCACACCTATTCCATTTTATGCTCTTACTGGATTAGATGAGTGAAGGAAATGGACAATAAAAGAAAGAAAAGGAACCAATTGAGATACCTCGAGTAATCAAAGTTGCAACCAAGTCCACAAGCACGAGAATCACGAATGATATAATCAAATCTGTGGAACACATTAGTCATCTTTTATTACCATTCTGCATGTATGTATCAAATTTGTTCCAGAAAAAACATAAAACTGGTAAACATACTTGTCAACATCAATGGAATTGCGCCCATTTGCTACTATGTCATACAGGAATCTTTTTTCATCTGAGACCTACATTCGAAGAAGTATTTACATGGAAGTAAGTAACAAGAATCTAATATGATAGATACGGAAAAAACAGAATGTCAAAATTACTATAGGAAAGAAGGAATGGACTATGAGTTATTAGACTTACTGTTGGTGATGCAGATTTCTCAGAGGCAATTATCATGTCCTGAAATAAACAGAACAAGCTTTGTCAAATAAATGAAGTAACAAACCTTATATCAGGCACTTTGATTAGTTTGAAATGCTTTAGTAAACAAACTGAGCATGCAATCAACAAACCTGGGCTTTCTTAACAATATGAGAATCAAGATCAATGTTGTGCTTGTCAACAATATAGTCTATCATCTTCAGAGACATTTCTTCATGAGACCTGCAACAACCAAAAGTAATCATCACATCCGCAAGGTTTTCATACATATCCTGACAAACAAGTAGTGCCGCAAACAAGCACACACACAAAAAGGTGAGTTACTAAAGATGATTATAAACATAAGGGGGAAAGGATAACCACCATTTGCAGCCATGAAGAACTCTTGGAATGAACTCTTTCTCAAACATGTGACTGAATGGCCCATGACCCACATCATGCAGTAGTCCTGCATATAGGACGGAAAGAAAATCAAAATGTGTAATAGTGATGGTTGAATTCAAAATTTTATTCTAATTACCAGCTAATTTGACTGTCTGAATATCAACATGATCAATGTCAAGCTCCCTTCCCTGCATGAGTTGTACGATCATGGAACACGCATTATGTCTAGGCAGAAACTGCAGGTGACTGATGAGAGAGAGAGAGAGAGAGAGAGAGAGAGATGTAATTTTTACCTGATATTTCTTGAGTCTAGATATTGCTTCATTAGCCAGCCAATACACCCCAAGCGAATGCTCGAAGCGAGAGTGAACAGCCCCTGGATAAACCAGGTATGTTAAACCTACCAAAACAGAAAAGAATTAGTCATCCATATGCATCAAGAATTGTGTAAGCACATAATAAAAATAAAATTTCCAAGTATCTCTCAGTATATTACTATTTTAGCATCTCCATAAAAGTAAATTACAGCTAGCTTAACCAAGTGCAGACACTATTTATCAACAATTCATTAGTCCATACCTAGTTGCTTGAGATCCCGAAGCCTGCAGACATTATAATGATCACAAAACAGTTCAATTAGTATAATTACAGTGAAAAAACCAGACAACATAGCCTTTAAATGTAATGGAAACATACCTTTGGAACTGTGGAGTATCGATAAACTTCAACGAGACCTACAAGATAAGGGGGAGGAAAAGTTTAGACCAAATCATAGATCCGCTAAAATGTGCTACTAACAGTGACCTAATCAACGAATGTAGATCATTTTAGTTTAGATTTTCTCAAATTCATGTACAAACAGTGTGCTCGTACCATTTCTCAAAGCCTAATAGAAACTAAACTAGTTGTTTAGTTTAAATTTACTGCAGCTAAAATAACAGTCAGTACTAACAAGCAGTAATAAATGTTTACGGTAAGCTACTGCAGTGGTACGTTTTCAGATTAAATCATTCACAATTTCTCCGATTAAATTCACAAAACGCATCGGAACTACGATAAAATTAAACGCACGCATATATCTCGCAGCACAAGCACATCAAAATTTACAGATTAGTTCATGAAGAGACGTAACGTAATCCAACACGCAATACTCCTCAACTCAGACTCCAATCATCACGCAAATCTCAAATCAATTCACAGTTTCTCCGATCAAATTCATAAAACGGATCGGAAACAAAATTGAATTAAACGCACATATGACTCGCAGCACAATCACATCAACGCTAAACGTGAATTTGAGAGCACGGAACTTCATAAAACGACAGCTGAGTTCACCGCAACCATGAAAATCGAATACAGAGATAAAGAGACAGAAGCGAATTCAAAATAGTAGCTGAGAGATGGAAATCCCTTACGGAATCAAGGTAAATGTCGCCGTGGACGTTGTCGCGGACGTGCTTGAGCGAGCGGCGTTCGTCGACCGGCGCCGCCGGCGGACTCCACTTCATAGCTTCGTCGAGCGGAGTTCCCATTCCACAGCCGTAACTGAAAGCAACAGAATTAAAACGGCGGAAAAAGTGTGGGAAATGAGGAGAGAGAAAGAGCGCGGGCGTATATATATAGGAGAAGGGGGAAATTGAAAATGGCGTTTGAGTTTTATTTGGAGTGATGGTTAAGCGATGCCGCCAAAAAATATGTGGGTTTCTGCCTTCACTCGCGATGATTGACGCGTGTCATGGACGGCTCGATGTGATTGTGTATTAATACACATAATAAAGACCTCACTCCACTTTCTTGCTTTTTATCATTTAGATGTAGCTAAATTGATTTTGCTCTTACTGTCCAAAATACTGTTTAAAATATAAAAGTTCTTACTATCCAAAATACTGTTTAAAATATAAAAATATTTTTAAATATTTAGTAATTAGGCAACTTATTGAGATTAATATTATAATTTTATTGATATTTTGAATTATAGTAAGTTAATCCTAAAATTGAGTGATATATTTGATCTTCTTGAAACTAAAATTAAGTCATTAGACTCGCAATATTTCGGGATACCACATGAAATTGAAACCAAGTCACTAGACCTACCATATCCCGGGATACCATACTCACCACATACAGGGACCGACTCAAAGTATTTGTGGTTTGAAGTGAATATTAAAAAATAATTTTTAATAGAAAATTCGGTGAAATTTGATTCGTCGGTGACAGTAAAATTCGGTTTGCAAAAGAAAATATAATACATAAAGAAGAAGAAAAATTAAAATGATGATTTTTTTTACATAAAGAAGAAGAAAAATTAAGATAATTTAAAATGATGATTTTTTTTAAAAAAATGTGGCCCTTATTTTTAACCCATATTTTAAGAGAAGATTTATTTTAAAAAATATATAAAATCTTATTTTTTTAGAAAAAACGGAGCCATATTTTGGCCCATTTTTTAGAAGCATGAACCGAAAGGGTTCACTTTAATCCACCTTGGGCCGAGTCTGATCACATATTTGAAACTTAAGGGATGCTCTCACTCTTGTATAAAAATTTTAGTGCATTTCATATCAAATATGATTTAATAAAATTTAGTTTAATGTAGGCATGCTATCATTATTTCGTTATTTTAGTTAAACGCATTTGATTTCAAGTTAATTCAATTAAGTTCAGTTAAAAAAAATCCAAAAATAGAAAGAGAGATGAAATGTGCAAATAGCTTCCTAATAATTTTGGTAAATATACCCTTATGGCCAATGGCCAGTCTGTAATTACTCTAAAGACCTTCTACAACTGTACTTGACAGAGAGCCAGGACTTGATCCAGGAGCTAGTTCCTTCTTGATATCTTTTCCCAACCGAACAGTTATTTCTTGAACCCAAAGGGCTAAGAGTCCAAATTTACTTCTAAGCTCTAACTTCCCTACTCTATTACAACCTTCACAGGAGTTTTCAGGAAAGGCTCTGAATCTTCTTGCTCCTCCAAAACTGGTTCCTGCTTGCTTGCTGCTTCTGCTTCCTCGAATATATCATCCAGCAGACGGCGAATCTTTTTCCTTAAACCCGAGGCCTCTTTGGGGTTGAACCAGTTTTTACCAAACTGCTAATCAGTGTCATCAATCAAAAGTGTTATTGTATGCTGTGGTGGATAAATGATATGAGGATATAATCAGTGTCCGTATGAAGACTCACCTTTGACAAATGCTTCTTTTTAAGCCTCTTTGGAGCATCTGAAATGAAGCGCTCCATGAAATAAAGCACGAATATGCCACAGTCATAGTCGTTTCTTTGTTGAGGTACCTGCTCTTGCGGGGGGCAAAATCATAACAGGTATGTTTAACCACAATTTAACGGTCACTAGAAAGAAACTAAAAAGAATATATAAAACGTGATTCTGCCATAATTTACCTCAATTGTCTGTTCTTCAATCCTCCGAGGAAGGGATTCCCACACAGAATCTGCAATCGGAACATGATAGGAGTCTTCACCTTCTTTTACAAGCCTCCATTCCTCTTTTAAGAAACTGCAAAGCACGATTTGTGTAGTTTCTTAGCAACAGGTTAGCATCACTAATATTTCTAAGCATTTTGCAAATTATCACAAATAAAAAATTCTCTATATTGGTTTCTTCCGTGCAACATTTAGCAACTAAAGAAATTACTTCAAGCAGTAAAGATGGACTCATCACCTCCTTATGTTGTTGAAAATAGGTTTGCTACTGTGAATGCCAAGGGAGTCTAAGTGAAGGAGTTTTAGTCCTGAATGATCCTCCTTGTCTGGCATGCATACAATCAGCAAACTCCAGTGAATACTGTGAGGCAAAAAAAAACAATAGAATGAGATTTAGGACACGATTAGTATTAAAGAAATCAATAAAGAGATCCATAATGATTCACTCAAAGTACAAGAACAAATTGTAAGTTCAATAAAGAATGGAATGGTAAAATACTGCAACAGAATGCATTGTTTTTCAAAAACACCTGCAGCAGAATATGGCAAAATACTCTTTATCCAATAACAATACAACTGAAGTCACTCGACTTCTTTGCTCTTTTCACAAACATGTTATAGAACTGAATCAATTTGCTATATTAAAATATGAAATCAAAATTTTGACAAAAAAAATGCTAATGTGAAAGATATATTGATAAGAGATGATACTTACTTTTCATGTATGGGCAGAAATATATATGCCTTCTGAAATATATTCACGTTTTTCCACCAGCGGCGAAGCTTGGTAAATGAATTTTCATCCACATTCTGTCATACAAAGATTAAAAAACTCAGCAACCAGGGTAACAGTTGAAAAATGGAAGAAAAAGAAAATGAAAACTACATATTTTTCATACAAACCCATGCATTTTAGAAGAAACCAGAGACAAGGAAAAGATTGAATTAGGTAAAGATGTAATTGGCACCTTGGTCCAATGAGATCCGGAAGACCCCCACCCCCCAACCCCAGATTAAGAAAAAACATACATGTATGGATGTATCGATGGAGGATAGATTTAGCTGAAACAATCAGTTGAGCAACAACGTATAACCAAACCCTAAGTCCATGTAATGCTTAAAACCAACAGGAAAAAAATGCAGCTTAAGAGCTATGTGATCACTTCACAAATAGATGAAATCTAACACAGAATGTCGCTTTCATTAGCCAGGAATATTCATGAAGAAAAACAAACCTTCTTAGCTACGGCGTCTTTCAGCTTTTCATAGAAGAATGTGTTAAATAAGTGATAGTCAACTCCTTCACCGATAGTTTTTGATGGTGGACTCTTCTCCTGCAGATACCTGCCAACATAGAGAAGCAACAACATTCAGAAAACATAAATAATAAAGGTAAGCAGAATTTACTACTCACCTTATGTAAAAGTTCATTATTGTGGATGACACATAAGTATGAGGTGCAAGGCAATCCCTGGACGAATAGCGTATTTCAATAGATCCAGTAGCATTCCTGAGAGAAACAAAATATTTTTAAAATAAAACAAAATAAGTTGCCCAACAATGTAGCATTATTCTGGTTTCAAAAATGCCTAAGCTTACCTCGAAGGATAGTATATGATGCTGTCCCTGTTGAGACTAATTAGCAGAAAATCATCAGTTGTAAAGAGAGAACCATAATTATATATAAAGAAAATTAAAAGAAATAAATCAGTAGTATCTTACGCTTTTTCTTCTCCATATGCTTCCTGGGTAGTCTCTTCAGGCTCAGAATCATCCACATCCAGCAGTACAACAGTCTCCTCCTGTTAAAGTTAATTAGAGAGTGAGAAATGTGGGTGGTGAATAATTAAAAGGGAGCACGATCATAAGATTTGGAGTTTAAAACAAATAATGAAAATTTTCTTTCAAGTGAAGCCAATGTTGCTCAACTGCAGGCACTAGGCATAAACTGAGTAAAGCTGGAAAAGTATAAACAAAAAGCCCTCAAAGTTTGCATAGTTTAGTAGAATACATATTGTAGACCATTAAATGGAGACCCAGGGTAAGTTTGCAACTGAAATATCCAAGAGAAAACATATCACCTAGTATATACATTTCTGTATCATCAAGTACCAAATGAAAAGTGCATCAAACCCTTGGCAACAATCTGCTTGTTTTAACCATACATCACCCCTAGAGCATATTTAACCTACATCAGCTTTTACTTTTACTCTCATCTGTCATGCCGTTTGCCTTCCTTAACTAAACTAATTTTATGGCTAAATCTCCCAATAAATTCATCACAAGTCCTACTGTATGTCTAATCTTCCCAGCTCGCATGACAATTAACTATTGCTAGACATAGTTGATATCTAATATACAAAAGAAGCCACTTTCGAGAACTCAACAAGCACGGGGCACAAAAAACATTTTGATTTAACTTGATGTATATGGTAATCAAGGATAAAGAGGAGAGCACAGATGACTCACTTTTGTGCGTTTGAAGCGGCTAGCACTGCGAGTTAAAATAGGAGCTTTCCTGTGATGAGAAAAAGAAGAGTAAGTTCATTTAATAAGTTCAAATCCCCATCAATTTGGTCCTATTTCATTGCCTGCATATGTACAATATATTGCAGATTAAGGCAGAAATTACTACCAAATTTGATACTGTTTTAATGGGGAACAGTTCTGGAGAAAGAGAAAAGGAACCAAAGATAATATCTCAGTAATTTAATATACGATATAACCAGACCTAACCATATATTTTACTAGCTATATGAATCATATCTTGCAAACATGTTAAGCCAGTGTATATAGTGACAATAAGGAAATGAAAAGGCAATATGAAACAACTACAAGAACACACAAGGAAACAACCTTGCACCTGAATGAGAACATTCACATATCAGAAATTGTAGCTTTGGCGAGCAAGACTGAGATACTCCCTCCGTTCACTCATATATGTCTTAACACAATTTGCACGTAAATTAAGAAGGAATAAAATGTGTGGTTGAAATTAAAGGAGAGGAAGAAAAAGTGAAATGTGTGGTTAAGAATAGCTAAACCATTGCCAAAAATGAAATGAGCCAACATAAAATGAACATCCAAAAATGGAAGGTAAGGCATAGATAAGTAAACGGAGGGAGTATGATACACAAATAACATAGGACTGTGACCCATCATGGCAATGTAAAAAAACAAAAATTTATGTTGCTTTGAGCAATGAGTGCGAGAAAAAAATGAGCAACAACCCTGAAGAGAAAAACTAAATCTCCTGAATAATGTGACATAATCGTACCTCGTGCTAAACGATCCTCTTCCAGAAAGATGAGGAGGACGAGTGCGCTTTCTGTTCTTTTGAAAGCCACTTGATCGCGGTTCATCATCAATGCTCAAAGGCTGAGCCTTTGGGGATCGCTGAGATACCTCATTTACAGATCCCCATTTTGTCTTTTTATCGCTGGAATTGATCTCCTTATCTGGTGGCATACTGCTACACCGATTCAAGGTAGACAATTCCTTGCCAAAAGCATTTTCTGTGGTTGAATCCATCTGACCAATAGAAAATCAGTAAGACGATTGTGGGGGGACGTCAGGACTGGGATACAGTCCATAGATTGCGCGGCAACTTAGGACCAAAAGAAAAACGACAAGAAAATTAGGTAAAGAGTGTAAATGCAAAGGGGGAGACTTTTGTATCAACAAGTACACCATTTTATAAGGCTCCAGGCCGATTCCTTTATATGCCTAATAGCTTTTTGTAACTCCATATTTATAAGAACTAATTTCAGATAAATTAAAACATCAAGTCAAAACACATAAGCTACATGCAAGAAAATTTTCAAAGATACAAACCATACTTCTCCATCAGGTGAGTCAGTGTCAATCGAATATTTGTCCAATGATGGAGCTGATGAAGTACGATGCAGAACGTCCTTACATACACCTGTGCAGAACCAACATAGAATGAGCCAATTGACTAGAATGAACCAGCATTGGGCACATGTATGAAGAATTCTTACCCTTTGTCTCCTCCAGTGAGTCAAGAAGCTTCTCAATATCATCACTAGCAGCCTATCAAGTAAAAGATCAAATATTGGTGTCAAAACAACATCTTTAAAACTCCCTACCCCAACAAGCAAAGAACATTCCAAAAAACACACTTCAAAATTGAAATAGCACTGCAACACACACATTTGCTTTACAATCAGAATTCTAACAAAAAAGGGGGGTTTCCAAAATCAAACCTTTTCCCGGCGCTGCAACTCAGCCTCGTACCGGTGAAGAAGCTTCCGAAACCTCTCGCCACCGTCCTTGAGATTCTTCTGCAGGTTTGCCAAGTTCCCCTTCATCCTCATAATGGTATCGCCAAGCTCCTTGTCCGTCTTGCTCCGTAAGCTGTAATCATTGTCATAGTCGTCGTCCATCGTGGCCGGAGAATTCAATATCCGCCGCCGGACGACCACCACTTGGGGCGGCTCGTCGTCGGTGATCAGGCTGCTGAAATCTAGGTCAAGTGGCCCCTTCTTCAGTGCTACCAAACCATCACTCATGCAATTATATATTGAGGACATTGGGCAAGCGCATCATCCAGTCACTCTGTTTTCCCTGTCAGGAGCTTCCCGGCTTGTACTGTATATTTTCCCAGCCCCAAACCTTCAGTTTAGGCAAGTCTGCAATTGAATTTACGAAATATATGACCCTACTTTGAAACTTAAAAACCCACAATATATATATATATATAGATTATACTATATTTCAAAAAAATATATATAGATTATACTAGAATACCTCTTTTTGACACATTTATGGCATGTAACAATTTCAAATTGTGAATTAGGAGTGTAGAATAATCGAATTTAATGGTATATGGAACTGGTTCGGGAGAAAATGTAACGGTATAGATAATGTTTAGTTAAGGGATCGGTCAGGTAGAGTGGAAACAAATCAAACCGCACCGTTTCAAAGGTTGAGTATGGTATTGAATGACTGTTATTGCTTTATCGGGTTTAGCGGTGTGAATGAATCGAGTTTTATTAATATATGACAAGTTTTAAGTAATAGATGATGGTTGGTTCATTAGAGTGGAAATAAATCAGACCGAACGTGTGAGGTGGAGTATGGTATTGAATGACAGTTATTGTTTCATCGACTTTAGCAGTGTGAACGAATCGAACAATTGACAGTTTTACTAATCTATGACAAGTTTTAAGTAATAGATGTTTGATTAGTATCAACCGTAAATATAAATTATATATCACTATCAATTTTCGACGATTTTTAAATTTAGTTTACAAGTATGAGACAGTTGGACCAACAAGCGTTTGATTAACATTGATTCTCAATCAACATATTTCATCATAAATCACAAATTTATAATTTTTTTGATTGACATATATTGTTCGATCGGTTTTAGCGGTGTGAACGAATCAAACAACTGAAAGTTTTACTAATCTATGGCATACTTTAAGTAATATATGTTTGATTAGTATTAATAGTAAACATAAAATAAAAAATCACTATCAATTTTCGACGACTTTTCAGTTCAGTTTACAAGTATGGGACAGTTGGATCGATGAGCTGTTGACTAAATTTCTCAATCTACATCTTACAAATTATAAGTCATTTTCAAGTAAACATATAGTAAAACGTGTTAAATGCAAAAATTCAAAAAAAATCATTTTAAAAAATTTTAAGTAACAAAATATACCTATCAAATTAAAAGGTACACTGTATAACGTAAAACGTATAAAGATTTTCCTGAAAAGTTAGGATATTTGGGAGTTCGGGAGACTTATTTTGAGTTTTACTTGTAAGGGTCTGTTTGCCTGAACTTATTTCTTATGGACCTAAACTAAACTAAATTGAACTGACAATTTATGTACTGTAAAAATTAATGTCTAAATTTACCAAAATTTGATCAAATTATTTTTTACTAAAATGAATTGAAATGCGCTACTCATAAGCTCAGACAAGCAGGACCTGAGTATTTCAAATTTTAAAATAATTTGTATAAATTTATTTTAAAGTTTAAAATAAATGTTTATTTTAAATTGTACCAAAAACCCACACTAAAGTGTACAATGGCATTCAGCTAATCAGCATATATGTAACAAGACTTATCCACCGCCTTAATGAAAATGTTGGTTTTAAAACTTGCAGGTGTTACACTCAAGATGTATCTATAAAATTCAGAGTACATTATAATTTTGTTCCTCCTTCACAAGGAGAAAGGGATACATGTAAAACTAATCACAACCGATGGTTTTTCTGTTCAGACCGGATACTAGAGCTACATAGGAGTTTACATCCGATCTCATGATGCAAAAATGTGACTCTTCTCTTCAAGGACTCAAGGCCTAGGCCTGGCGGGCAGGCCAGCTTCGACTCTTTTGATCTCAAAGATGAGCATCCTCCACATCTTGAGCACGAACATCTCAGCTTCGTCGTCCAGAACATCAAGAAGCCTTTGGAGCATCTCAGTTGCTGCTACGTGCTCCTTCGTGCTGGACAGAATGTATTCTACCAATGTCTGCTCTTCCTCGCCAAGAAATTCTGTGATCTTCTTAGAGATCCAAGGCCTCAGCCTCTCATGCAAAGAATTCTGCAGCACATTTGAGTTATGACACAACTTCAGTAATCAGAGCCAAGTTTTGATGCATGTGTTTATAAAACTGAAGAATGATATGCCTATCACAATACTACCACCAGCAGAAGAAGATAAATAGTGCATGCTAATTCCAGAAAAATAAGAATGCGGAGAGGTTGCTTACCTTATCATATGTGGACCAGTTTATTGTGTACGAAAATAGCTCATCTTTTGTCTTTGGAATCATATCAATCAACTGCTTTGCATCCAGGAGCTTCTTATTGTCAATGCCCTTTGCTTTAGTTAAACTAGATTCTTGAGCCTTTTCACGTTCCTCTTTCCTACTCTCACTACCTCTGCTGTCTCTATCACGATGGCTAGATCGATCATGTGACCTCCTCGATCTCTCTTTCTCCTTATCAGCTCTCTCTTCTTTGGAAGTACCACCTGATCCACGTCTTGAAAAATCAGGAGCAGCCACTGGATTAGAGGCAGGTGCCTCGGCAGCCATTGGTGAATGAACAGCCATTTGTTCTTCAGTTGAGTAGTCAATAGGAACCAGCGGCCTCATCTTCTTCTCCTTCTGCAACTCATCCTCATCATCTTCTGTAAAAACTGATGGAACTGCAGTTCTTTTTCCTGATCCCTGAAGCCCAAAGCCTAATTTTTTGGTTGGAGCGTTGTTATTTTGCCTTCCATCAGTAGTAGGATCAGAGATAATCCCAACATCTTCACCATTAGCATTTTGCATCTCTACGTCACCTGAAATTTATAACAGAATTAAGTGTCATTTTACGAAAACCTCAGAGAAAATAAAAAGAGATGCTAAACAATTCAACTGTGCTCACCTGTATCGTGATCAGAGACATTCTGCTCATCGGCATTCCCATTGCTTTTGAAACTTTGTTCTTCAGGCAGCATATTTACATCAGGTTGACTGGCGGATATAGCCTTTAACTCCTCCTCCTCCTGTTGTTTCCTCATCTCCTCTTCCTCAGCCCTCTGTTTGGCTTCAGCAATCTCCTCCTCTTCTTTTAAACTATCGGCTATGTCTTCCTCCTTTTCCCTTTGTCTCCTCCTCCTCTCCTCCTCGGTACTCCTACGCTTCCTCTTCTTGCTGTCATTTTCACGCTCCTGCGCTATTATTTCCTCTCTGCGTACTTTTGCTCTTTCCTTCTCCCTCTCCTTTTCTCGCTGTCGCCATTGTTCTTTTTCTTTTTCTCTGGATTCCCACTCCTTTTCACGTGCCTTACACCTTCGCTCATCATCTCGAAGTTTATATTCTCTTTCCTTCTCTCGCCTGGCTCGGTCCAGCTCACGACTTCTCTCATATCTCTCAAGTTCCCTTTCCTTTTCACGCTTCATTTTTTGATCACCATTGTCTCTGTCTCTGTCTCTGCCTCTCCTATCATGCCTTCTATCACGATCGGGAGAGGTAGTCTCAGGTCTTTCTTGCTCAGCAGAAGGGGTCATCTCATTCTCATTTTTGTCTTCTGCAGCCTCTGCAAGATGATATAATGACCAAAGACTTATTAGAAACAAGAAGTGCACATACAAGTTAGCATAGACTGAGATTAATAAAGCAACTAGTTACCCTTTCTATCCACATCCATATCCCATCCTTTTGAAGGAGCTGAGCCTTCTAAGTTGGAATAAGGAGCACCCTCAGCAGAATGAAGAGCAGGCGGAGGAGGTGGAGGAGGCAACGGTTTGTTTCTCAGCCTCTCCTCTATCATGCCTGTCAGCTTTTCTGAAGCCTCCATATCAGCTTGACGATCTTCATCAGTCACAAGACCAAACTTGGAAGCATCACTGTTCTCTTTGTCTTTGGTTTCAGCACCATCTTTTCCAGATTCTTCTTTCACTGGCTTTAGCAATTCAATAGTGGATTTTGAAGCTTCCATCCTGGTATCACCACCTTCTGTCTTAACTTGTTCAGATTCAGTTTCGGTGCCCTCTTCCTTGACACTCTTCAGGCTTTCCACTTTCTTTTCGACAAACTGCTCTAAATAGTCTCGAGTTGCTTGATTAACATTCATCTATAAGGAGAATACAGTCAGATATGCTAAATTTCGGTCATATAATAAGTACACTGTTTCACAAGATCGCCTAAACACCCCAATATGAATTATGTGTGTGGAGTATTCAAATTAGGAAGTTATCCTCCCTAAAGAGAATAAAAAAACAGAGAAGATCAAAGTCTTACCATTAATTCTTGTCCGTCAAGATTTAGTTTACTGAGCAGCCGTAGTGCACGGAGAACCCCTTCAGCCGACTCAAACTCACAAAACCCAAAACCTTTGTAGGTTCCATCAGTAGGATTTTGGGGGCGTTTCCAACTCTTGACTGGCCCACATAGCTAAAACAAATAGATACATAGAAAAAAGTTAGAACCTAGATAGGACAAAACCAAAGGAACACATGCAGCAAATAAATTCGACTCACTTGCAAAAGGCTGAGTATGAAATCATTTTCCACCGATGTTGCAATCTTCCCAACATAAACTGTGGTCTGTTTCTCAGGTGCAGCTTTTGGAACAGGTGGGCGAGCAATCAGAGGAACTATTGGAGGGCGAACCATGGGAGCCCGCATGATTGGAGGCACGACACCAATTGGACGCGGAGGGTATGGTCTATACATTGGGGCATACGGTGTGGGGTAACGCAGAACTCCTGCACCAATAAAAAAAGCACCTTTGCAAATCAATTAGAAAAGGTTCAAAAGAAGAGACAGTGGCTAAGTTTACAAGCTTAAAAGAAAATAAAACAGGAATAAAGAGAATGCACAAGTATAATCAAACTCTGTTACCAAACATTATAAGCAATAAGATGGCAGCACAGGAATGACAAGACTCACCAGCTGAATAGATTACCTGAAGGAAAAAACCAACACAATGACATTTGAATTTATAAACGTGTAAGATGGGCTTGCCTTATGCTCCCACTAATAAGTTATTCCAAGTGATAAGAATCTTAGGATTCACCAATCTTAAGGTATAGAAATTGCTATCAACCTCAGTGAATTAAAAAAAATGCAGAAAAGAGAAAGCCAAATCATATAAATGGAGAGATTAGTGATACCTTGGTATCCAAATGCAAGTAGCACTCAGTTGTTAACATGGTCTGCTGGTGGGAATTCACGAATCAAAATCCCAAGAAAAGAAACTAAAAAAATTTCTACGAAGACTAGCAGGACAAAGAGCGTAACATAACATATTTAGTCGTTTCTCATTATCAAATTCCATCCACATCTACGAACTGAAGTCCGAATATTTAACTAGTATATCAAAAGAAACCAATCAAATGCAATATCATACCAAAGATGTAGTTGGAGATTTTGGGGTGGTCAACACTCTAAAGAACTGGAATTGAAGCCTTTCCCACCGTGTAATCATTCAACAAAACTGTAGTAGGAGAAAACACCCGTCATCGGTACCCCTATTCCAACTAACACCAATCCCATCCCAGTCTTCTAACTCAACAAACAGCAATCCCAAAACCAAAACTAAAGTCATTTTCTTTTCACTTAACTTCTTAACACACACGCGCACACACTCAAATTCGATAATTCATACGCATGTATAGAATCAAATCAAACAATTCAAAACACAATTGAAGAGCATTCAATTAAGAAAGGAACCCACCGGGAGGAGGAACAGAGCCCTGGGGCATCTGCTGGTAGCCATTCGGCATCGGAGAGTAGACAGGCCTCATCTGCTGGCCATACGGCGCCGCTTGAATCTGTCCCGTCGTCGTCATAACACCCGGCGGAGGAACAGCCACCGGAGCCTGGTAGCTCATCGCTGGAGGCAAGCTAGGGTTCGGAGGAAGAGTCGAATACTGTATCACAGGCCGATAAGACGCATAAGCCTGCATCATCGGCGGCGCGATGAGTGAAACCCCCGGCTGCGGCGGCGCGACGGCGGCAGGATTCCCCGGCTGCATCGGATCGGGTTGCGGGTTGGTTCCTGATTCCAAGGGGTTGGAATTGGGCTCCGCCGCCATTGTTGCTGGGGGTTTAGGCGGAGTTGCAGGCGGCTGCTCAGCCATGGAGATTCTCCGAACAGAGATCCGGCGGCGATGAATTGAAACTGAACAGAACTAAATTGAGCTTTTGCACAGAGTGGATTTACAGGGATTTAAAATCCATGAGAAGGATTTGTTGAATTCAAGCTGATATGGGAGAAGAAGAGGAGCTCGATTGCTCGAATGTGTTTATATATAAGGAGATAAATAATTTTCCTTTTCTTTTTTAATAACCAAAAACTACACTAAACCATAATACTATATGCATTGAGACAATGACTCATTGTTACTACTAAAAAGGAAAATGTACTTCTATCTCAAACAAGGTTCAAGTGTGGTAGAAAGGGTGTGGTTTGTACTTGTAGATGAGTGGTTGAAGTATGAAGAGATCAGATTTTCGATCAGATTTATTATTCGCGCGAAAATAGTAATTTAACAATTGTTTAAATAGTATGGATCAGAGCTTTGATATGTCAAAAAAGTCGGTCCAATCGCATTGTATAGTTTTTCTGCGAAATTTAAATTGTAAGTGTAACGGATTTGAAAGACAGGTGTGCAGTATGTGCACAGTTCTTAGAAATTAAGTATATTCAATCAAGGATCACCCTTGCTAAGCATGTTTTGAGTTCGCTAGAGCTATATCCATTGGGATTTTCAAGATCCCTAAATTGGTCCTAAGACAGCTGGATGCTATGACAACATTATTTATATGGAAAGGAGAAATAGAGGACAAACCATTAACTGGAAATCGTGGAAAACTCTTCGTAAGCCGAAGAAAGTAACTGGATGGACTAGGTCTTAGATCAGCTTAGGGATGAATCATGCTCTCCTCGCTAAACATGCTTGGAATCAGGTTAGCAACAAAAAAACCCTACTCAACAAGGTATATTGCGCTAAATATCTACAGCATGTGGATTTCTTGCGTGCAGTATCAAATCCAGGAGATTCATAGGGCTGGCAATTAATTGTGTGTGTGTGGGGGGGGGGGGGGGGGTGGGGGAGCTCATCGGAAAGAACATAGCGTGAAAGATGGGAAATGGCACTAAGATCAGTATGGGCGGGCAATGGATTTCATCGATCAGGAACCCAGCTTTCTTCGGAAAGAACATAGCGTGAAAGATGGGAAATGGCACTAAGATCAGTATGGGCGGGCAATGGATTTCATCGATCAGGAACCCAGCTTTCTTCGGAAAGAACATAGCGTGAAAGATGGGAAATGGCACTAAGATCAGTATGGGCGAGCAATGGATTTCAACGATCAGGAACCCAGCTTCCGGAGACTCAATGATAAGTGCTTTCACGAATCTCAAAGTATTCCACCTTATTGAAGACCACTTGAATCAATGGCGCGTGCCTCTAGTTAGAGCAATTTTCCAGCCGCAAGTTATTCCATATATATTGGCAATACACGTCCTTAATAAAGGCACATGTACATATACATGCAATAGTGTGGCGTGAGACTAGAAATAGAGAATACTCAGCGAAGACATGCTATCACGCAGCAATGAGAGCTGTTGATCCCAACATGTCACGACCCACCCAATAGTCAGCAAAATTATATCTCAAGTTCTAGAACAACAAGCTACCTCGAAAGCTCCTCGTCTTCATGTGGCGAGTCTTACAGAGTGGACTGCCCACATAACAAAATCAGTGAAAAAGGAAGTTGAGCTCTGATCGATTATGCCAACAGTGCAGTCAACAAGTTAAGAATAAATCACACCTCCTCCTACACAGCACACATGCAAAAGATGTTTGGGGAATGTCACCAATGGCCATGATTCTAAGAACCTGGACCAACGCGAAAGAAGACCTCCTAGGATGGCTAAGCACCTCGCCAGCGGCGGAGGATGCTCAACTAATGATATTCCTTTTTTGGAATTTTTGGAAACAACGTAACCAGAATGTCTTTGATGATGTAGAGGGCACTGGAAGCATGGATAGTTACAAAGTCGGAATTTGATCTCCACAAAAGCTGCACCGCAGGGAGACATCTGATGTGGGCGAGGCTGTCTCGCCCTCCTCTGCGCCACGGTTGCAAGCTAGGCCAGCTGGTGCAACCAGCTCTACTGAACTCGACAAGATGGAGGACGTTACCGAAATCATCTCTGACGGCTCCTTCTGTGCTGACTTCTCACTGGATCATGTACTTGGAAAATACGACAATCCTAAATGAATAGATCCCTCAATGCGGCACGTCGATTGTGTATGAGAAGAGTCAATATTTACAGTAACACAGACTCCTCCATACTTACCTCTACAATAATCAACTCTATCAGCTCCCCTAGAGATTAAGGGTATCACAATTGCTCTCTTTCTTCTCGAAATTTGTAATTGGCAAAATTAGTAGATTATCTCTTAGTGGTGTTCATGCAACTTGACTCATGTCCATGTAATAGATTAAGCACTTGTAACATCTTTGTTACTTATTAATATAAGTCTCTTGTTTCAAAAAAAGTCTTCTTTTTTTTTTGAGAAATTGTTTCAAAAAAAAGATTTGTTATAACAAATAACAAGATGCCTTAGAACCAGCTTCTATTGGAAAATTCCGACTGGAGGTGCAAAACATTGTACACAGCTTTCATATCTACACATCAACTTTGCGCCTATACAATGTACGATGTTATTCTCCATTTCTTTCAGATCCATTTGTATTCGATCTTGTTTCACCTATTTTAATCTAGCCTGAGGCCTAAGGGTACAATCTCAGTAGAGACTACAGCTCTAAGAAAAAACATCCTTAAATAACCTAACAAGGTTGGCCCCTAAGGAGTAAATATCAAAACTCAGTTCTCGGAGTCCTTTCGGCGCTTGCTGGCCCGGGTCCTAGGTTTCTCGCTGGAGTCTGAATCGGGCGTCTTCTGCAAGACCTGGCTGCCCTGCTTCAGGTTATTGGTCGGGGTTGAAGAGCCAGGAGCCAGTGCTTCTTTGTCAGACCTGCTGTCGGGAGTACTGATGGCAGGGACCTCGGTTGCAGATGGCTTCTCGTACAAAATCGCTGAATCCAGTGTGTAGATTCGCAGTGATAGCCCGGAGAGAGAGCTGATGTTGGCTGCCCCGGAAGGAGCCGACCAGTACCACCAGTCGTTTCTCAGTTGCTCGGCCTTGATTGAATCCTCGAGCAGGATTGTCGCTTGAACCATCTGAAAAGACACGGCATAAAATTTTCATGACACTGAAAAACGTGAGCGAAAATTGACGAGAAAAGGTATTTGACTGACCTCATAAATAGTCGAGGCTGATTTCACAAACTTCCGCCAGGCACTTCGCCGGTCTGGGTGTGACCTCGATGGCTTCAGATATTCTCCAGGAAGAGCGGAATCAATATCCAGCAAGTTGATCTTCAGGCACCGGAGAACCTCGTAGCACTTTCCAGTCTTCAGTACCATGGAAGATTCTGGAAACAGCATGGAACCCTTCTTTACCCCGAGCATGGAGTTCTTCTCTCTCAGGATAGGACACTGGGAAGGTATATTGTCGGGTTTTGCAGCTTTTGTTGCCATATGAGCCTTACCAGCCTTGCTGCTCTGTGCTGAAGCTGAAGCCGAAGCTGAAGCCAAAGCTGAAGCGCTACCTTCATTGACTGCTCCGTTAACCAATGGTGATTCTCCGTTGGTTACCGATGCCACATTTAGTGTCGGGTCATCGAGATAAGGAGAGGAGCCAGGGAGAAAAGTGACAACACCAT
Source organism: Sherardia arvensis (assembly GCA_948330725.1). NCBI lineage: Eukaryota > Viridiplantae > Streptophyta > Magnoliopsida > Gentianales > Rubiaceae > Sherardia > Sherardia arvensis. Next base: position 1,397,421 of record OX415244.1, read on the forward strand.
TTGTACCAATTAAGCCAATATCTTTAACCACTTCCTTGAGCGGGGTATCGACATTGAATTTAGATAGAATTTCCTGATAATTGAACGGGCAGTTTGATTTATCTGGACGGTCAAAGAAGCTTGATCCATTGTCGTGTTTCTCATCCACGGGTGGAGGAACAGTGCTGGCGGCAATGGCATTACCGGATCCCGCAGATGGATCTTCCTTTTCCTGCGTGCTCTGAAAAGCTGCCGAGATGCATTTATCAGGCACGTGGTTCTTAAGATCCTCGCTGGTTGAGAAGCTCGTGTGGCAAGCAAAGCAATGGAAGGATGACGTCCAGACGATTTCCAGGCAGTTGCACCTGTGCATTTCCGCTTGGGCAGTGACTGGACCTTTAAAGTTTCCCGAGCCCCATACATCCAAACAAGGTCCATGTTTCTTCTCCAAAGACCTCACAGCTTTGGTGACCAGAAGATCGGAATCAGCATCCTTCTCAGAGACTGAACTAGAACTTCCATCTCCCATATCTATGAAGTTGCTATCAGCATCCCCCATTTCTGTGGACTTGCTTAGCTGCCATAGTTGAATGCTTTCCCTCAGTTCTCGATCCTTTGCATCTCCTTCAGCCAGCCATTTCACGAGTTCTTCGACTTCAGATCGAGTTCGGAAAGATGTCCAGAGAGTGAAATTTAAGAACTGTTTGTCAGCAGCAAAAGCGTTCTCCCCCTTGGAACATCCATTAACCAATATGCAAGGACAATTTCCCGGTCTTCCAGTAATCCAGTAGATTCTGCCATCAGAATCCCTTCCCAGAAATTCCTTTCGGACAGCTAACTTGAGGAGCTCAGACTCGAGCTTAACCACAGACTGCTGCAGAGATGTAATGTCATTCTTAAGGCAACTCAGTTCATCATTGCCCGTTTGTGATGAAGCCTCAGTATCACCTAATAACACGTTCTCTCGCGTTGACTGGATTCCATCCTTCCTAAACTCCTGCCCGAAAGTGTCTGCAGCTTTAGAAGCCTCGGTCTGCTTTGAACTACCAGAGAAGGATGACAGCAACTCATCCATCCCCAGTTCCCCGCCTTTACCTCCACCTGAAAACGAGCCCTTCGCTTTCAAAACCAGGTTTTCTTCCTTCATTTTCAGTATTCTCCTTTCGGTGTTGAGCAAACGTATTTTCTGCTGCGCGTCGATAAACTTGACACTGCATTGGCTCATGTGGTCACGAATAATGGCTGAATTCAGTGCCTCATCACACAAGAACTTCATGAGGAAAACTCTCTGCAACGAGAGAGAAGCTAACTTAATCAACAATTCAAAAGAAAAAGACAAAATTTAAACGAAGAGTATAAAACACAGCCCAACCTCCTCTACAGTAAGCTCCCAGTACTCGTGTACTTCCATTGCACGTACTAGCTGAGCCAGCATCTCCATGTTCTTGTCTACATTTTTCATCTGAGACTTCCCCCTCAAAAAGCGCTTGACTGCTTGGGACCCGCATGGTGCACTCTGGGGTATGGTCCTACCAGCAACACACGAAGGGCAGTACCAATTCCCTTCGGGTATCCTTTGAAGCGGAGGGTTCAAACAGTAGGTGTGATACTCTGAATCACAGGTATCACACAGAAGAACGGTTTCATCGTCCTTATCCATCCCACACACTTTGCAGATTCCGTCTTCCCAAGGAGCTAAGGGGATTATCCTCGAACTTGCATCGGCAAGAACAGACTCTCTCTCCTTTTTAGACTCCTCGCTGGCCTCAACATTTATCATGGTCTTCTGAGCAAAACTAATAACCTGGGGAAGATATCCAGTGTTACAAACAGAACATAATAAGCACAAAAATCATCCTCCAACAAAAAAACGTTGTGAATCATAAAACTTTCGACATTCACATTGTACTTCGCACGAACTAATTGATCCAATAACTGATGAACAGCTTGCGAACTTAAAAGTACAGCATACAACAAAAAAGTGAAAAAGTGCGACTAGTTGCAGTTGCAGATTCCAAAATCACCTTAAGAAGATCACAGATTCATAAGCATACTAAACAAAACGACGACCATCTATTGAGTTTGACATTGCACATCTAATCGAGCTCAAGTATTAACCGAAACAAAAAGTGACTCCGGCTAACCTCTTTTTTGTAAAGAGCTTCAAACTGCTGGGAGAGCTTCTCAGCCAGATCAATGACATCAATCTGATCTTTATGTGCAGTACGTACATTGTGCAAAACCTGAAAAAAAAATTTAAAAAAATTAGGCACTAGAACTGCAATTGCACCATAATGAAGCGACAAAAATTTCCAGCTAAGGGGCATGCAGACACGCACAAGTACGGAAAGAGTGATAGAAAGTGAAAAAGAAAGACATTACCTCTCGAACATCATCAGCAAAGGCTTCATGTGATCCCCCATAAGCCCTATACGCCAACTTCAAATCGATTGTCCTGAAATCCATAGGACGAGACACCATTGCTGGAAAGCCAAGAAGTCCCTCCTCATCATTATCGTCGGGGTTCAAAAATGTTCTTCCCAGCAAATTGCAAAAGGATCTTTTCTCGTCTGCTGCTGCAGCTTGCCTGAGGATAATTTGGCACTGTTTCATAATCAGATCGTCAACACAGTAGTAAACTGCCTTTGGCTGTTCTTTCTTTTCAGGTTTTGGCTGTGGCTTTTCACGGGCCAAGTCATCCAGCAAGGAAACAACTGCTCTCTGTACATTTTGTAAATTAAAGCAACAATCAGTCCAGTATACTTTCATATGAAGCCACGTAGCAAAATAAAGAAATAAAAGGCAATACTTTTAAAATAAAATAAAATCAGGCATAACGATCAAAACATGAATGCAAAATCATAACACAAATGAGCCTTAGAAGCACCTTTGTTGGCCCAGACGCATTTCCCTTGTAAACCTCCTTACTAATGGAATATTCCAGTATCTTCCTAGCCGATTCAGGTGGATTTTTCAGCAGAGCTTCATTCACAAGCCTTCTAATTCGGGCTCCGACATTAGTAGGAAGCTTTCTCACTGGTTCCAGCACCTGTGCCCAATCAGGGGTGCCGTTCATCTCCTCTGCTGTTGAAGCATCCATTGCATCAACATCAATAGCATTCGGGTGTCCTGTCTCAAATTTAGCCTTCGGAATACCGAACACTTGTTTTGCCGCCTCGGCAAGGAGCTGAAAGCCACATATTTAAAGAGTCTTAGTTTACCAGTACAGATGAATAAAACATTAGCTAAAAAATTATCAATAGTCTTACTAATGCATCAGCCTCCAATGCTGCCACGCCAATACGAGATCCACAAAGGGTCCCACCATCACCTCGCAGACAATGAAAAACCCTGCCACTCTCACGGAAGGCGATATCTGCTGAGTCGAGGTTACCATCCATGGTCAGTACTGATAGGATGAACCTCCGAGCGATTTCAGGCCAAGTGAGATCGTTGACGGGAATCATGTCGAGCTTCATCTTCTTCACCAGAGCAGAGTACTCAGCATCTTTCTTCCTCCCTCTTCGAGATTTCGACTCTCCGGCATCGAAATTGGGGTCCACATAACCAGCAACCTTTGAAAGCACCTCACCTACTAAAACTTTCAGCAGCAAGCTGTGTGTCTTGCCCAGCACAATGCCTGTAGTACAAGCTCTATCTTCCGACATGCCAATGTCCTTACCAAGAAGAGCTGGGGATTTTAGCCAAGGATCAAGTAGCTCCTTTTCCAGTTTCACAAAGGAAAACTCTTCTGCCAGCCCCAAGGGTTCAGAAAACCGCCATAAGAACTCCCAAGCCTGAAAAGGAGCAGAAGAGAAAAGATGATGGAAATTATATAGTCCGCGGAAGATAATACATGTACTCCTAAGTGTCCTAACAGATTAGGAGAGTATTATGAAATTTTATTTTCCCCAAATTATAATAAATTGATGTATAAATTAGTAAATTAATTGAAGAAAATAATTTTCAAAAAAACAATTAAAAATTTTACCTCCAGAGTGTTTCCAACCAGGCAGCTGGGAAGCTTTGAACTCAGCACTTTCCCACCAGGGAAGGCTGCTCTGAAACAGAAGAACCTCCTCGGATGCTCCTCGCTCGGGTTTCTCGGATCGTTCCTCCTTTTAGCAGAGAGTGAACCACTTCCCACCGTTAGTAGCAGGGAGTGGTTCTTTCGGCTGTGCAGAGGCCTATATTCAGAGCAGCCATTGAGGCCAGGCAGCTGCTCGATGACCTCCTGCACGAACTCGGCATCGAATCCAAACCGTTCCTCTTCTAGCCATTTAGCAACCAACTGACAGGTGGTCCGAAGGTCACTATCGCTTCCAATCAGGCAAGGCACACTCAACTGTCCAGCAAAGGATGAGAATTTGGACAGTGAGTCGATAGTGCCAGGATGCCTGACATCTGATCCCCGCGAACCGTGATTACAGCCAATCTGAATTGCGCCTTTCTGTTTATAAGCTTCACGGAGAGCAAGCAATAAAGTTTCAGGGACCCTTTGCCAAACAGATGATGGTGATCTCCCCTCCACTCGGAACTCGCCAATAGCATCTCTCTGTCCAAGTATACTTGAGAGAAACATTTTAGCGTTTCTAGAACCCGGCTCTTCTGAAGAGGGATTGGCAGTGAGAAACTTGTCGGAAGAAAAGTCGGCTTCAAAATTTGGTGGGCTGCTACCTGTCAGAATCATCTGAATTAAGTCACTTGCTTCCTCTATCATGCTAACTGCTGAATCATCTCTCGCTTCAGTGTTTTCCCCGCTTGAAGAGAACAATTTAGCCCGAGTGAGGACTGTTGAACCAGTTGTTATGGACTGAGTAGTGCAGGGACATCGTTGAACAGTAAACACTGGGCCAGAATCGCCCCCATCACTAACTTCAAAGAGGAAGAGAGACCCGGAAATCTTGTCATGCCAGCTGGATTTGTAACCTACAGGCCATATCTGGTAAGCGCTATAGTAGGTTGGACGCGAATCAATGGCTCCTGGTGAAATCAGAAAAAAATCCTCGAACTGCACAGGGAATCCGTCCTGTTTTTACAAAAGAATCAAGTATGAGATTCCTCCACAAAACACGAAACAAATATACAGAAATGCAAGGTAAAGTAGCAAAGAGTCTAGTTTCTGCTCCAATTTACCTGGCGAGTACTAAAGCTCTCCACGTCTGAGGATGTAGCTGATGATGCACCCCTCACAGAGTTGCTTCTCCTTTGCATACTTTGACGCTGGCGAGATTTGTTAGCTTTCATAGCCCCTGAACCTGAGGACTCTTTCTTCTGGCTAGAACTTTGCCCCAACTGAAAACCATTCTCCGCATTCCCAGATTGCTGATGACAAGGGTCTGGGGGCAGCCCCAAATGTTGCGCAACATCAGACCGAGACTCGAAACGAAGTCCATCGGGAGCGATGTATATAGGAACTGTCATGGTACCCCTAAATGAGAACTCCACGTGCCAACCATCAGGTAAGACACTGCTTCTTCCAGCAATATATGTCTTAAGATCCTGAAGATAGACCCCATCTGCAACCGGATATTGATCAGTTGTAGTTCCAGAAATCCTTCGTGTGCCATCAAATGCATTCACTGGAGCTGCATTGGCAAATAGCTGACTCGAGAATTCACGGTAAGCCATATAACCAGCATCCATATAAGCCAGTGGAGCCCTTGAAAGATTAATAGAGCTCTCAGGGGGAACAATTGACAATGCTGGATAGACACCGGTTGGCCAAGAAACCTGCACTCTGAAATTTAAAAAAAATGGATCATTAGAAAGCTAATCACTATGTTAAACAAATCGACTCGTGTTCATGTGAGGAACATTTGATACACGTATTTCACACACAGAGAGGTCTATTTCCTTTCTGACACCACTATTCACGCTTGTCCCAAAAACCAACTTTAATAGCATACAGGACACCTTAAGGCTCCTATAATACCAATGCATGGTCACCTGTCACTAATTACCCAAAAATCACCTTCAAAGCAAAGCCTAAATTACGAGACTAATGGACACACTGAGTTCATTCTCCTGTACAAGAACAGACACGCATGTATTCCCAATCAGTAACACAAAGAGGTCTGTTCCGTTTCTGACGCAACCTGACTATGTTAGTGAAGAAATTTCCAACCTATACAGAATCCAGAACACCTTATGAAGGGCCCTACGCCATCCCATCTAATTGATAAAAATTCATTCTTTACCTCTAATGCCAATGCATTTTTACTGTACCAATCACCTATCTGTAATCAGAAACCACCTTCATAGCAAAGTTCACATACAAGATCTAATGCTTCCTACATACACTCAATTGACGACTCCATAATCACAACAAGGTTTCCCCAAATTCGAAACACAGTTTTCTGTTAAAAATTAGAACTTGTAAAGAGGGCTTTAGTTTTCCAGAACAAAATCAAAACAATTGACTCGAATCAACCACGTTCATCAATCAACAAATCAAAATCACGAGAAGACCGTACTTGTTAGTACCAAACTGCGCAGCCGGCGGCGCAAAACGCCCCCCCTCCTCCTCCGCTTCAACCTCCCTCGGCGGCGAAGCATTGATGTCGAAAAGCCCCTTTCCCCCACCTCCGCTGTTTGCACCACCACCATCTCCGCCGCCACCGGACTTCAGCAAACACTTGAAGCATTTCCAATTCACCATCTCGCCGTCGCCGCTCCCAACCGCCTTCCCCTTAAAACTACCGCCACATGAAGCGCAGACCACCATTCGCCGCGCCGGCGCCGAGAAAGGGCGCTCGATTATCACCACGTCGTCGTCTTCGTCGTCCTTCGCCGCCGCCGCTCGTGGAGAAGGGAGGGGAGCCTCGTTGAGGTCGATAGTAAACCCGAATTTCTCCGCCATCAAAAAACTAGCTGAAACGGATGTTTTTGCAGAGTTTTTGGTCGGAAATTAGGGGTTTGGGTGAGTGAGTCATAATGCAGGGGGGGTGGGGGGCTTTTATATAGATCGGAGTGTGTAGCTAGCTGCCGGAGAGTAACGGAGGAGCAACTGTGTGACTGTGTGTGAAGGGGGTTTTCATTTCACGCTCTTCAGAGCAGGATTTGACGGAAACAACCTTGTCTGAAACCGAGGTCATCTTGCAATTTCCAGACATTTTTATTCACCCCCTTCATCTTTACACTCTTCTTAAAATTAACTCCAAACAATTTCCAATTCTCATACATCCTAGTTGCCATATATGATTCAATTATGATTAAAACGTTGGAATTTTTAATTGATGTATGTATTCATGTAGCAACTAGAGAATAAGATTGATTGATTCACAATATAATTGAGAATGTAAAGTGATAAATAAGAAGCGAAGAGATGACTGCTTACTGGTTAAATGTTGTTTGATATGCTGAGCTTGATCGGGAAACAGTTGTTGTTGATGTCCTATATATCGACTATCGACTATTATCTGCAAAAAAAAAAAAGTTTATGTCAAAATTTTCCGGTGATCAATTGACTGTATCTGCAACTTAATTGATCGGAATCTTATAACACATTGATTCATTGAACTGATTCCGATGTTTTTTCAGATTTAAACCTCTGAAAGTAGAGCGATAAATAAGAAGCAATTGCTTACTAGGGAAACTATTGTTGTTCATGATGATGTCCCACACACCGACTACTATCTGGAAAAACAATGATTAAATCAAAATTTTCCGATGATCAATTGACTATATCTGCAACTTGATTGATCGAAAACTTATAACACATTGATTCATTGGATTGATTCCATTACTTTTTCAAGATTTAAACCTCTGACTATAGAGTGATCAACAAGAAGCAGAGAGATGGTTACTTACTGGTTAAACGATGTTGGGTGTTTCGAGTTTGATCGGGAAATCGTTGTTGTTGTTGATATCCCACGCACCGATTGCTATCTGGAAAAACAACAGTAAATCCAAATTTTTCGATGATCAAGTAACTGCATATGCGACTTAATTGATCGGAAACCTATAACACATTGATTCATTGAATTGATTCTGTTACTTTTTCAAGATTTAAACCTCTGACTGTAGGGTGATAAATAAGAAGCAGAGATATAACTGCTTACTATTTAAGCGTTGTAGGATGTGCTGAATTTGATCGGGAAACTATTGTTGTTGATGTCCCACACACCGACTACTATCTGGAAAAAACGATTAAATCATAATTTTCCGATGATCACTTGGTTGTATCTGCAAATTAACTGATCATAAATTTTTAACACACTAATCGTTGAATTGATTTGGTTACCTTTTGGGTATAAAATTCGGAAGTTTTGGGTTCACGCCGATTATGGGGTGCGTCACCTTTCAGACCAGTCACCGAGTTTGACACTGAAAAATATACTTTGAGTTGCCGCCGATGCTCCACCATATAGCACACAATTGTGAATTTATAGAACACAATTGTGAATATCATTATAAATCAAACTATACTTGATGTTTAAAACAGTGGTTATGGAGCGTACCATGTGCTCAGATGCTACCGATGTTGTGATTTCATTGGATACTCTGCTAAGTATAAACACGCGCAAATATATACTCTGATTTTATTTTATTTTTATCAGCGAGAATAGATATTGTATATTTTTACAAACTATAGTTATTTGATGTATATTGCTCTAGAGGTTATCAATTATATTCACATATAAATGTAATACCGTGTTTTTGCCCTGTTTACAGCGATGATAGATAATATAGTTTTTGTCGTGTCGATAGATATCAATATAATACGTCATAAAATAATTTAATAAATAAATATTTATATTTTACATAACTAATATATATTTCTTAAAAGTACATTTTAGATAGTTTAGTTTTGATATTCCAAAACCCTTCTATTACTTATTTGGGTCATAAGAGTAATAGAGTCAATTAGGTGAAAAGTATAAATATCAACAAAATATAGTGTAACAGAGTAATTTAAAAAAAATAAAAGTTTTAACATAATAACGCAATGGTACACACATGTTAGTAAGGGTAATATTGAACTTTACATTTCAGTGAGCGCGTGAGTTGTGTTGCCAACCCATTTTCCGAGGTATAAAGATAAACCAAACATTAAAACGCACTGAAAATAACAAAATAAAATATTAAATTTTGAATAATTTTCATGATATTATGGTAAAAGTGGTTCATAAAACGCATATAATGCTTGTTGAAAAACAAAAGAAGACAAAAAAAGTCAAACGAATAATTCATAATATGCGAATATTCTCACTTGACAGAATAAATAGATAAGAACAAAGTTAAAATGTATTAGGTGAACGTTAAAACTTAGACGCCGTTAGCGCGATTAATAAAACAACGCGTAACGTCCATGTAATTTTTTTAGGTGAACCATTAATTGTACCATATATATATAGTCAACATTTGATTAATGGAATCTTACATTTGCAATTTAAAAATACTTATATTGCATATTTGAATTGGGAGAAGACAAAATTTCAACTACTTCATGTTTAATCTTTTAATACTCACAAGTAAAGAGGTTATGGTCTTCCTATCTTATCAAAAATTTAGTTCAATTTCATTTTTTATAAAATAAAATTTATATATTATATTCATTTTAAATTACTTAATTCAATTCAGATAAAGTAAGTTGCAGAGGTCGAGGCATAACATCAAAATAGTAGAAAATAAAGCAAGAAATATACTAATATGAATGTTAGGTAAAAAGTCAACATGTATAGATGAGAATGTATACACCTATGTACAAAATTTGTCTTTGGTGTTACAATTGAACGCATGTAGCAAGATCATGAAAATCGAATATTATTAGATCAATACATTTTTCAAAAATTCAAAAGTTTAGACGTGCTTACGTGAGACAATAAATTGGTAGATAAGGATGCAAATGTACAAAAGCAAGATTAGTAAAATCGAATGTGATATTTTAATTTTTAGTTTAATGAACATTCTTTCAAAAAAGTAACTTGTGTACCATTTTTATCTTGCCTATAATTTTTGGCCAGAAAATGCAAGTATGAAATATTACAGAAAATGAAATAACTAAGAAATGATAGAAATATTTCAGAAAAAAAAAATTGGCTTGAACTGAAAATGAACTAAATGATCCAAGACCAAGAAACAACAGAGCCAATGACCTGACTAATCATCAAGAAAAACACAAGCACAATCCCAGCAGTCTCGGCGCGCTGCAACTGCACCGCCTTAGGCCCGGAAATCAGAAGCAAACTGCTAGATTTTTTGATAGAATCAACTGATTCCCAAATTTTTGAAGGTATCAAATGTCACAAATTTACAATCTTTATCCAAGTACTGAGTAATAACCTTGGATAGCATAAAAAGGAGATTCTATTGCGTTAATATTAACAGCAATAATACATAAAGTCGAGGCAATCTCCCTCCCTTAGGCCTTAACTTACACTACAGAAAAGAACAACAATGGGATGAAGGCTTACTAAATCACCCAGAACCATGATACGACAGATCCTATTGCCAGACCGATCACCAGGAACAGCACGAGAACGATCCCTGCTGTCTCAGCATGCTGTAATTGGACAGTTCTTGGAGTTAAAATCATCAGCACGCTAGTCAAATACCCGTTTGTGAGACCCAAAAGACAGGTAAGTATTGTAACAGGAATCTCCGTTCTAAAGAACTGAGGTCCATGAAGACAGCCATAGTAGAGAGGCAGAAAGAGCAGCCTGCCAAACGAGGCACCTATTGCAACCTTAGGAATCTCAAGAACGTAGACTGAAGTTAGACACTTGCCGACCAAATCAAACACGTTGTAAGCTGTTATCAAGAGTATCGGGTACCAGTCCTTGAGAAGAAGAGAATGAACGTCCTCTGTGATGTATCCCGGGAATATGCTTAAGGTAACAACATAAATGATTGCAGTTGCGAATCCATACCATTTTATGGTCCCGATGACTTTCCACAAGGTTGATTTCAGTAAATCTTTTGTGAGGTCGCCTTTTTCTAGCTTCTCATTGTTTACAGCTTCGACTTTCAAATCGTTGTAATACTTGATAACTGGAAGTCTAGGAGCCACATTGTAGAGGACCATGCAGACAGCCATCACTGCAATGCTTACAATGAAGTACAGATTCGCACTGCTTCTCAGCCCGTGCGTGTCTTGAGGATATACAGCTTTGGTGAAAACTCTCAGCAATGAAACAAGGACGCCTGAAGTACACAATGAGGACATTAAGATACAGTTGGCCAGACCAAAATTAGGAGGAATGGATGCAGAGAAATTGCAAAAACACAATCTTCGCAAACTAAAGAACATACATAGAGCATTACAGACGCATTCTTCATTAATTAACAGATTGAAGAAAACAGAAAAATGAGGTCAGAATGCAGTTTCTAGTAGTTCTAGAAGACCAATTACTCAACTCGCAAACTGCAGGACTCGTCACTTAGCCCTATATACAGCCACGGGACTATCAGTTTACGTATTCATGTAATCTTTGATTCCTAGCAGCCATTATTCAGATTAGGGCGACATTTCAAACCAGACAATCACTCAGATAAGCCCAAGAACAAATTAAAGACGAGCCAAAAGAAATCATTTACACATGAACTCAGTTCAGCTAAAAATCAGTCCTACAAAATGACAACAAACCTTCACAGCAGTTCTTATTCCACCTTCATATGCAATTAAACAAACCACTACAAGATGACAATGAATCCCCACAAGTCACAACAGTTCTTGTAATTCAAACCAAACATTTCATAATATACACTTTCTCCATTCTTCACAACGATTTTCAAGACCATAAAATTCAAAAAAAAAACCAAAACCATGTGCAATATTCAAACTTTTTCAAGAGATCTCAGGACATACCAGAAGCAGCAGTCCCAGCAACAGTGGCCTGCATATACCTCTCCGGCAACTCCCCAGCCGCTCCAATCAAGCTCCCCTGCACCAACGCATCCCCAATCCCACACAGCCCCAACAATCCCACAGTCACATAGTAAGCTCCGTACACCCCAACTCTCCCCTTCACGCACCACACATCCATAATCGGCACCACGAGCAGAGCCACCGCGAACACCACCAACCCAGCATTGATCCTTACAAACGACGTCGTTTTGTGCTCGAACGCGATGATCAGAAGCAGGCAGATTAAGCCAACTAGCATGTAAACTATCGCGAAAACCCGATCGACGGAGGTGCCGGGGTAGAGATACGAGAAGTAATCGACGGCAGTGATGAAGGCGTTCCACGGGAGAAGGTAGCCGGCGCCGAGGACGAAGTAGGTGACGTAGGCGAGATTAAAGGAGTCTTTAGGGATTTTGTGGGAGGATTTGGGGATTAGGAGGGTGGTGGCGCCGCCGTCGCGGGATTCGGTAATGGAGTCGTCGGCGACGGAGCCCATCTTATTGTTTTAGTCGGTGATATTTTCCGGTGGTCGGATTCTGATTAAGTCGAACGTGGGGGAAAGGTGAATGCTGAATTGGCGGAGTTTTTTGAGCTGAGCTCAACTGATGAAAGTATATACCAGTGGGACCCAACAGTTAAACTATAGTAGTAGTAATATGATAATAAACTCTCTCCATTTTTCAATTTTTTTGTCACTATAACACAATTGCTAAGTTCATGTAAAATTATCAGGCTCTGATTTCTTCATTGCCTCTTCACCCTTCCAGGCAGAAGCAGAAGCTTACTGGCGAGCTTTTAAGGCTGGGAGAAGAAATGGAATGATCAGAGTCAATCTGGTCATAGACTCAGCTCAGCTTAAAAAAGCAATCACGAATCCTTGGTCGGCTCCGATAGAGATCAAAGGAATTGTAAGAAGTATAAGGTGTCTAGCAGATTCTCTACTAGAATTTGCAGTCATAAAGGTAAAGCGTTCCTTATTACACAAGAAGCATAATCTTGCCTTAAACCTTAGTAGAAACGTCTGTCAACGCTACATCACTTTTTTAATTTATAATATAGCTGATTCTCAAAAAAAAAAAAAAAATTCATGTAAAATACTTCTTTGAAATCATGTCATTCAACAATACCATGTTTTTATATACATAGAACAATGATCTTGTTTAAGGTGTGTGAGGTATGTGATATTATTTGAGTTTATATTATTTTATATCAATATATTATTGATCAGCTTATGCTGATGCTGATAGACAGAAGAAAAATGTGAAGCTTATGAATCGACGTGACTTCGTTTATCATCAATATATTAGTTGAAACTTATTAGACATTTATTTATAAAGTCAACAAAAAAATTGTGAAAAAGAATAGTATGCACATTTTACATTAATCTACTAGCAGTGTGTTCCATTTATAGTCTTATTGCATATTCAGTTATTTTTACGGAGGAGCAGTTCGATTCAGTTTGATATACATTCATAATATATATTACAAGTTAAATTTATGTTTCATAAGTGAAGATCAAATTGAATTGAATATTTAGCTGTATGAAGTTGGGCAGAGCTATTTAATTAAAAATCAAGATTATTAGTTGGAGTGGGGCATGCTATACGCAGTCCGTATTTTGCTTATTTTGCAGTCCAAAATAAAAATACGCCCTCGATATATATGATATGGTCAATAATTATGTATATCAGACATATGCATCATATATACTACTTCTATTGCATACACTTGTAATTCAGTTATATATCAGAATCATTGTATATATGATTATTTAAAAAAAATACGGACTGCAAATAAGTAAAATACGGACTGTGTATAGAAGGCATGTAAAATTATGAAGCAAGTCAAGAATCATTTGCGTGACGTCTGAATTCTCCTTTTATTATTTTTGAAGTCTTAAACAAAAGAAATGGAATCTCATGTATCATGTGAAATGTCAATTTTAAGAATTAAATCTGACGATATTGTCAGGAAAAGAATTTTCAATTAAGTTTTGTTATGAAAATGACAGTCTGATTTAAATTTGATTATTAAAACTAAGTTTAATTATTTAATTAGTTTATGAAAATCAAATAAAAAAGTAATGGGGATATAGATCGGGGAGTTTGAACCCGACGTGAATCGAACACGCAACCTTCTGATCTGGAGTCAGACGCGCTACCATTGCGCCACGGATCCCCTTGTTGTTTTAATCGGGTTTTAATGATTTTATACTTACATAAATGCCCTTCGCAAATATTTAAATGTGTTCTACTTCCACGTGAAGTATTGGATGGGATCATGGGACCGAGCTTGAAATAACTAAAACTATAAGGTTGAAAAGTAAAATACAAAAAGAACACAATCAATATTGATTGTTGAATTTGATGAAGGTACATGTAAATAAATAAGATTATGTGATTTTGATATACATTAGAAAAGTTTGTGAATATATTTGTGGATTTGATATGTCATGAGTTCTCAAATCCTATTGGTCTGACGTTGTTAATTGCGATTGTGGTGTTGGAGTTGAGGGGTGGTGGACTTTCCGGGGACTTTTTTTTATTATAATGAAAAATAAAAGTTGGACACTCATGGTGTAAAAAATATGTTTTTAAAAAAACAAAATAAAACAAAAGCTATCATTGGTGGAAGTGTTTATTGGTAATCTCAAACCATTTGAACCGGTCAATCGTATTCAAGGGCGGAATCAGGGGGTTGTCGGAGGTGGTGATAGCAATCCCCAAATTTTAGAGTTTAAAGATTATTTACTATAACTCGGGCGGTAGTACGATGAACTTGTAATGGAGAGCAACCTCCGTGCCACCGATGTGTCGAAATATAACTATTCAGCAACTCCATGAATTTTAATCTGGTTCCGCTACTAATCGTATTCAAAAATAGATGTCATCATTTACACTTGAGTTGTACCAAGGTGGATAATTCCAAGGCTTTTAAAATGGATAAAATGTCACTACTTAAAATGTTTGCTATTTGGAATAGGTGGTATATATCTAGTTCATGTTTCTTTTACACAATCTCCTACTCAAACTCACAGGCATATGTTAGTGATCGAATGAACAAAACACAAAGTTGTCAGATGAGAAGTAGAATTCCTATACTCACATATCTGAGTTGTTTTGCTTGAATATATCACTATAATGCTTGAGTTCATGCTGCTGCAATTCCTACCTCTCCCCTCTCTCCCTTTTTCTCTCCCATCTCCTTTTTCTCTCCCCTCTCTCCTTCCCTAAACAGTAACCTCCTTTCTAGATCTACTCCGGCGGGGTGGCCGCCGGCGCCTCGTCGCCGAGCAGGCCACCCCTCCCACCCCTACACCTAGATTATTACTCTATACCACCCTAAATCCCAATCCCCATACTCGAAACCCCCTTCTTTCTCGATAATTTACAGCTCTAATATGACCCATATCTGATTTTTTTGGATTCTGGCGGAGGCGGGTCGCTACCGTTTTCTCCGCTGGATCCCGCCGTTGATGAATACCCCGACGGACAGAAGGCGATTTTGCTCCGATCCAGAAGAGGTTTCGAGCAGATCCGGGACTGCTACATCGAGATCCGTGGGAGATTCGCAGGTCAACGTTTTGGTCGGCTCGATCCGGCTCGGTCGGCTCGGTCGGCTCGGGTCGGCTCGGTCGGGCCGGGCAGATTTGGACAGGTTATACTGGAATTGGCACAGTTAGATTGAGAAGGTGGTTTTACTTCTTTTTTTCCCCTTTTTTAAAATTTATTTCCAGCTTTTTTTCGGCTATATATATTTATTGATGTTTGTACTTAAATATTGGATTGAATGTGATCTGCTAATCTTAGTTTTCTGACGGGTCCTTTTGCTCAGTTAAATTTTGATTAGGTTCCGATCTAGTTAGTACAGTCAGGAGAAATCCAAGTCACAATAGTTTTGAAACACTATTGCTGGCGATACTGATACTAGATTTGTAGACCGATTAGGCTTTATGCTTATATCGAGTTAGATTGCATTTGCTCTATCCAGTATTTAGCCACCAGCCAATCAGACCAGGATTGGTTGGGAATGCTTTAGTACCGATATTAATATATATATATATATATATATATATATCCATTTTTAGATTTTTGTGATTTTCTTCTTAATGCTGCGCTGTGGAATATCACCTTCTAAGAGAAATCTTTATAGCAATCTCTAGTTAGACTCTTGATGAAACTTTCCTTTAGTATTATGGTTAGATAGAACAATTCGGTATGCTTTACATACTACTCTGCCGTCCAACCTTGTGAAGACTTGCTATCTTCTGGTGGTCAAGAGGCCACCGGGCGCAATGGGTAGTCGGTTGAGGTTCAGGTAGAGAGTATTTGCTATAATAGAACCGAGTATTCTGTTTTGACTGTGAGAAATGGGATGGTGAATTCTAATGAGTTCTAGAATGCTGTACTGGGTGATGTCTATACGCAGTAGAAGGAGGGAAGTCTGGTTTCTACCTATGCTGTTACCGGCATTATACAGAGATGATTTAGTTTTCTTGTAATATTTTTAGACACATCTCTGATATCTCACTTGCCTCCGATAGTAGATCGGAGTATAGCCTTCGGGCAACAAATCGCCACAGTTACCCCAACAGGGTTTCATGTGTAATATTGGGTTTCAAACCTGATCATGTAATTTTATTGCTTTTATTAGGGTTGAGGAGCCGTGAATAATCCTCCCGTCCACTTGGATGATTTTAACTTAAAAAAAATAAAATTCCTACCCCTGCAACTTGGGTTCCTACCAAAGGGCCTTCATCAAACTGCTGTTATAATTTCTTGTTGACAAATCTTACTGGATTGCACAAGTTCATCATCTGGTTGTTGTAAATCTGAACTGCTCCAATCTTCATCCCGCACTAAGACCATGTGTTAAAACACTGAGCAATAAGACCATGTTATCTATTTTGCATTTATCATATAAAGTCTCAATAATCCTAATCCCGAGTGCCAAAAGTTTATATAATCCCTCAAAACTCCCATTATAGAAGAAATGTTGGACTTGGTCTGAGATTTATTACAAAAGTAAGCACTTAAAATGTTAGGAAAATGAATATCTTGATTTGATGTAAAAATCATATGAGTTTTTAATTTTTACTTTTAAGAATTACCACTTGCATTTCTGACTTAAATTGAATTGTAATTTTCATAAGATATATATTTTACTTTAGTAATCTTTGATTGGGTTAATTGTATGATAGAGGCACCATCCACCAATAACAATATATATTGGGTTTATATTGTAATGAATCTTGTTAAATCATTGGCCAATCTATCTCGTATTCTTGCTACACAAATTTCATTTAAACACCTTTATATATATATATATATTTAGTTGACAAGTTAATTTGAAAAACTGAAAATATTAGATACATTGACAAGTTAATTTTAAAAATTGAAAATATTAATTAAAAATAAGAAAAAAGATAATGGGGACTTAGATCGGGGTGATTGAACCCGACGTGAATCGAACACGCAACCTTCTGATCTGGAGTCAGACGCGCTACCATTGCGCCACGGATCCCCTTGTGATTATCGTGCTAAACAATTTATATACCTTCTAATATTTCTAATTGGGCTTTTGATATTAAATAGGCCCAGCAACTTAACCCAACATAAATAAGTAGCAACATGTTTTAGAATAGAAAATATTTTTCTCGTAACCCTGAGTTTTTAGGTATGATATGATGTATGAACTATTATAATCTCGAGTTATTGGAAAGTTCTATTGAGTTTTTAGTTATGATGTATGAGCTATTATAATCACGAGTTATTGGAAAGTTTTATTATAATCATTAAGATACAAAAACTGTTTCAATATTGCTATCGAATGACAGTATCCATGAATGCGAACTGTATTGTTGAGACATTTTAATCATTTTTAATGATAATAATGTCGAAATATACTACCAATGCTAGTATACGTCTCATAAAAAAAAATACTAGTTAACATGTAAGTTTGAGAGATTTTTTTCATCTTCATGATCAGTTTAATATATATCAGGATCATCCTAATATTGGCAATATCAGACACCAATTAAATAACGACATATCATCTTTAACTAATTTATGATTGGGCCGCGTGTTCAATCATTACCCACACGGGTTTAGGCATTCTAAATTAGGGTTTTAGAATTTTACTAAAAATATCTTAACCAATTAAAACATTACAATTGTACACGTGTCATTATCTTATTGGTGCCTGATAAGGTCTATATCAGGATCATCCGGATGAATGTTATTCTCCTTCATGATTACAATAGCACTTTTCAAAAATTAAAAATCACAGTGATACTAATCTAACAGTTTGGAGTTTTTTTTCCAAAAAATTAATTAAATTTTGTAGCAAACGAATATTCACTTATATGTTTCTTTTCTATATTTCTCACAACTGTGCAAATCATTTCCTGTATACTAGTTTTTGTCAACCATCATAAAGTTCAAAATGTCAATATTCCCAGACAAACAAGGGATCCATTATATTTAAAAAAATTGAAATCCATTATTTTCTACTTTATTATGTGATATATCAATAGAATGGTTCTACTTTATACATCCTCCAAAGAAAAATGCCAAAATAATATGAGTTTAGACTTTAGATTTTCAAAAGAAAACAAATAAGAGAAGGTGTTTTTTTGTGTTTGTCACAATGAAAAAAACTAGTAAATAAATTAATATAATCAAGAAGAGCATTGTATGTATACATTTTTCTGATTTTGGCAACTGGCAATGTCCAACACTATAGCCAATAGCTCAATCACCATCAATATTGTTCCCATCGATTCATGAAAATTAAATCTATTTTCCTCTAGTTATTCCCCTATTTATAAAAATCAGACATTAAAAACTTGATTTTACAACACTAAGTTGCTAGGTAATATCTTAGAACAATAGTATAATTGTTATATATAATCAGTGACAGATTTATTTTTAGATTCGGGCAGAATATTCTCAAATTCGTCAGATAGCCAGTTAACAGTAATTCTTTACTAAACTGTCAGTCTATCACTGTAGCGCTACTGTCACTTCACACTGACGCCTAATCCAATATTAATTTCTAGATCCGCTGTTTCGAAAGAAGATCTGCATTTGTTTAGGTGACTCTACCAATCCGGCCATTTGTCGCACATTTCATCTTCTTGCCTTTCAAAATCAGTGCTTCAACATTAATAGTCATCAGAAGCTGTAGAATACTCCAAAAATGTCATTTTTGCTCACAATTTAGCCACATGCCACTCTCATATTCTATTTGCCTCTTCAACATTCTTAACATATATTTAGTTTTGTTTACTTGGTCTCAACAACTGAATATACAAAGCTTCTTCAATGCATTTGTAAGATCAACTTCTTCTAGCTGGCCGAGTACGCGAATTTTCTGAAATTCTTGAAAAAATCCTATCAAAATTATGAAAATTTTAGTAGCCCTTTTGCTTTGTTCTTGCACTTGCATTATTGTTTCAGCCAATGATTGCATCATAAACATGGGATTCTCAGAATCAGGCTGTTTGAAAGGATACTTACATGGATTAGCAGAAAGAGCGAATGAAACCGGACTGATCTTTCTGAATTCGACACAGAAAAATGATTGCTTGGGAGCTGATTGCAATATTCAGAATCTGAAATACGGAGCTGGTGGCTGTTCTGAATACAATTTCAGGGATGTGATTGAAAAACTTGGAAACAAATTCAGAAGTTTGAGAGATAACTGCAAAATGTTGGGGTCATCTTCATCAAATGATTCATGTGATCAGTGTCTGAAAAGCTTCGGATCAGAACCAGATGACTGTGATTTCGCCGCGCTGATTTCCGTTATGAGTTTAAGGATTCAGGATGATCAATGGTTTGATTCAGTCTATGATTGCCTTGGAGATTATAAGATCCTCAGTCAAGAATCTAGTATGATCAATGATGATCAAGAAAATCATGGCTCCAAGAAGAGAAAGTTGAGTCCTGCAGGTAAAACTTCATCATTTTTTGTCCATTTTTTCACTGGAATTCAGTTTCATTTAGTTCAGATCAGGTGAAAAAAGTTTTATGTAGATATGTGGATTGTGATTGGAGCTGCTGCTGGGATTGTAGCGATTCTCATCGTCGGGTTACTCATCCTGATGATCAGAAAGAGAACAGATGATTCATCTTCCTTCATAAAGAAAGGTAGATCAAGAAATTTTTTTACATGGAAAATATAGGGTGTTGCTATACACAGTCCAGTATTTTACTCGTATAGTCCAAAATACGGTGTAAAAGTACCAAAATGACCTCAGTTTATTTGATTTTTGAAAAACTAGGCAACTTGCAAGGGGCGGTAGTGTCATTTCATTGGTATTTTGGACTACACCGAGTAAAATACTGGACTGCATATAGCACATCAGAAAATATTGCTATTTTTAGGCCATTTTATTCATGGTGGTTTCTTTTCAGTGTCATCAAATTTCTTCTTTAGAGAACCGA
This sequence comes from Sherardia arvensis, assembly GCA_948330725.1. Classification (NCBI taxonomy): domain Eukaryota; kingdom Viridiplantae; phylum Streptophyta; class Magnoliopsida; order Gentianales; family Rubiaceae; genus Sherardia; species Sherardia arvensis. The sequence goes on from OX415244.1 coordinate 1,417,701, forward strand.
GCTCGAGCAGCCCGAGCATGTCAATCAAAGAGGTTAACGCCGCCACCAATGGCCTGAGTGAAACAAACTTAATAGGTCAAGGGATAGCTGGTAAGAACATCAAGTTCTTGAACATTTTGGAACCCTAATTTGGAAACCTAGTACAAGCAAATTTTGCCGATTTTGACAGGGAAAGTGTACAAAGGGGTGCTTTCAGATGGACAGAACATTGCAGTGAAGCACATAATGAATGACGGACATATGGACACATTTGTGAGAGAGGTGAAGAGCCTCTCCCATATCAAACACCCGAATCTCGTGTCCCTAGTCGGCCATTGCGATGGAAATGACGAGTGTTTTCTCGTGTACGAGCTTTGTCTGAACGGAAACCTGTCACAATGGTTATATGGTACGTTCTCTTAACACCGACACATTACTGTCTGAATCATTTTCAATATTTTTTGCGAATTTTAAGGTTAAAATATGTGTTTGGACAATGTTTTTTGTGCATACATAGGAAAGGAAAAGAACTTGTCTTGGATACAAAGGCTGAACATTGCAATAGACTGTGCAAGGGGGCTTTCCTTCCTCCACACATACTCAGAAGGCTGCATTGTCCATCGCGATATCAAGGTCGAAAAAAACTGATTTTTCATTGTCTGATTAGTGTTTTTTAAGGATATTCTGACATGGTTTTATGTTACAGCCAACAAACATCCTCATCACAGCTACCTTTGAAGCGAAACTGGCTGATTTCGGGCTGTCTAAGGTTATGAACATCGGTCAGTCATTTGTTAGCTCAGAAGTGAGAGGCACATTTGGGTATGTGGATCCTGAGTACCAGCAGAATCGACACGTGAATCCTTCGGGCGATGTTTACAGTTTCGGTATAGTTTTACTACAAATTCTATCAGGACAGAAAGTTATGAACATGGACTCCCAAAGGCCAACTCTTCTGAACAAACTGGTACATACTACATAGTACATAGTACATTTCAGACTCATGTTTTTGTTCTCCATCTTGTCTGATTCTCCGATGTATGATTCGCAGGCGAGAAAACTGATACGAGGTGGGAATTTGACTGAGTTTGCAGATGCAAAACTGAATGGGGACTACTGTTATGAAGCATTTGAACTAATGTACAACCTGGCCTTATCTTGCACTGGCCTTAAGCAGCAGAGGCCATCAATGCAAAGAGTTGCAGAGAAATTGGAAGAAGCGCTCGAGATTTCGACAAGATTAGACTCTATGGAACTAGCATTCCATTCATCAAATGCATATATATAGATGAACAAAATATATAGAATTCAAAATATGTAAAAAGTGTAATATTTTTTAAACAAACTAGCATGGTTTAACCGCGCGTTGCGCGGTTTTTTAGGTAATACTGATACGTAATTCGATACATCCTACATGCTAAATTATTAGCATGAGATGATTATAAACCAATTAAACTGATGCTCTTGGCGAAATTTAGATTTTGACCATATTTCTCCATATCTGTGCTGATGGAGATTGAGATCAAAGTAACAAAATATTAAATTTGTCCACAAAATATCAAAAAAACTAAATAATAATTTTCCCGATTTCTGAACAATTATTAATTTTTACTCATATTTGAGTTCAGTTCAATTATAATCGAGTATAAGCAGAACTAATAATCCAAATCATAATAGAAATATAAAAGGGAAGAAATTATATATATATTAGAAGTTAGAAATTGATTATGATTTAAGTTTAAATATAATATGTTAAAATTTAACCCAGAAATTAAGTTGGACGAAACACTTTTATAAAGGAGGAGGAATGAATATATTCAAAATTGATTAGGAATTAAGTTTGTACATAAAAAATGTAAAAATTTGCCTAAAAAAATAGCAAACCAATTTTTGAAGAAAAAAGAAGTAAGAATAACTTTTTAATATTAACATAGGGACAAATTTATTCAATATTTTATACAAACTGACTTTACAAGCTTCACTCAAAAATGGAAGCTTTCTGGGATTAGCCCTTACAAAAACTGAGCCAAAATCACACCCCAGATCTATATACAACCTACAATATCAAGAATGAATGATCCTTAAACTACCAAGCATGTACAAATCTTTCATGCGAATTCGCCGAATTCGAGAACCCTCTAAAGGGACTCTTGTCACTGTAATTCTGCAGAATCCTGATGAGTGAACTGGCCTTCTTGCTGCTCCTACAACTGCCCTGAGTTATCTGCGAATACAGCGATACCATAACCGATGCATTCTTCACCAAAGCCGGCACCACATCGTCCCTTCTCTGGACCGACAGAGCTAAGAGGATCGAGACACAGCATTCTCTCGCTGCCATGGAAGTTGCAGAGCTGATGAGAACCTCCACAATCATCGGCATTGCCCCGAGAGACAGGATTGCATTCGCGCCATCGGGTTTTTCAGCGACAGTTGCCAAAACCGCCAGGGAATCTGTTCTGAGGTCTTCGTTTTCGAGGGATTTGAGAAGGTGAATCAGTAGAGGGACTAATCCAGCTGCGAGAACTTTGTAATGGTTTTCGTGGGAAGAAAGTAAGCCGAAGATGGCCACTAAAGCGTTCTTTTTCCCTCTTTCTGAGCCGTTTCTGAGAAGATCTATCAAGGCTGGGATCGCCTCGGGGATTTCTCCGATCAGGATGCGATATTCCTCGTCAGAAGCGAGGTAGAAAAGGGTGCCAGCAGCATGGTTTCTGGCTTCCATTTTGAGGCCTTCTTTTAAGACATCGAGTATCAAAACCAAGCCTCCGCTCTCAACTATAACACGCCGGCTCCCTTGGAACTTGGACAGGTTCAAGAGAGACGCCACTGCGTTTTCCTGCATCAGTGCATCGCTCGAGAACAGGAGATTCAGTAGAGGAGGGATCGCGTGGGATTCAACCAAACAAGACCGATTAAAAACGCTTGTTTTGGTCAGCAACCGAATCTCATACGCAGCTTTGCTCTGCTCGTGAACCACGCTGCTTCCAAGCTTGCCAACCAGAAATCTGGACAATAATTTCACCGCCTGCTCGGCCGCCAGACTCCCCGGAGCCGCCATCTTCTGAGTCTTGGCACCTGAATCAGGGAGAGTGAAAGGGATGCTATTCTCTGAGCAGAACTGTCTAACAAGCTTCTGCAGAGCGGAATTCGGGACCATATCAGTGGTTGTAACCTTCTCCCCGGTTTTCGGACAGGTGGGATTTCCAGCCCTAAACCATTTTAAAATCGAAGATCGCTCATAAGTCTGCCCTGTGGCTATCACCACAGGATCAGACATCAATTCCAGGCTGATCGGACACCGGAAATCATCAGCACTCAATTCTCGAACAAACTCGCTACCACTCACACCCTCACTTCTACTCACAACATTATCACTTCCTCCAAAACAGCTCCCCATCCTCTCCACCATGGTGAACAGAACCGATCTCGAATAAACCATAATCCCCAAAAGACTACTCAGAACTCCAATGTTCTTCCTCTTCTCAGTCCCCCACTCCAACCTAATCTCCTCCTCCAAGAACTTCACCTCCCTATTACACTCACCCCAGCTCCCAATCCCTAAATACTCCACAACCCTCCTCAGCTCACTCAACTCCGGATCAAATCCAGCCTCGAATCGCCCGAGGATCGAGAAAACCTCTCTCAGCGACATTTCATCGAACACCTCGGCTTCGAGCTTCAACTTCATCCCCTGCTCCTTCACGAACTCAACCAGCTCCCTAACATCATCACCAACTCCGAGACAGCTTAAATCCAAGAAATCCAACGCAGCTGAGATTCCCCTAATCAGAACCCTAATCTCATCGGCGATTACTCCGGAGTTCATCAGCATCCACGCCCTGGCATCTTCCCTGCCGCAATCCTCCACCAAGAACCGAACTTTCTGCAAAATGAAATGGATCTCCGTGAAGCTCAGAACAACAGAGCTCCGAACAAACAAAACCCCATCTGGAATCTCCAGTAAGAAAACCAGGAGATTCTTAACCAGACGAACACAGCTCCTCGTATTCCTCCGATTCACAAGAAATGTTTTTTCACTGTATTCATCGATTATAGAATTACAAAGCTCGATCAAGGAGGTCAAAATGGTCGGAAAAGAGATGGATTCACAAGGACGAATGGCCGGAAAATTCAAAATCCGGCGGGTGATTTCATTACAACAATGGGTCATTTAGGGAAAAAAACGAAAGATTGTACAAAGGTTGACTTTTTGTATCTGGTTTGACTTTATCGAACGGATTAGATTTGGTGGGTAGTTTTGATATTTGAAGAACTGGTATTTATAGGAGCTCGGGTCAAATAGGACAATTCGAATCGGGCCGTTGGATAACCGACACGTGTGCTTTTCCGCCCGTAGATATTCTTCAGGAGGATGCTTCTTCGCCGGTTTCCTGCGGGAACGGTTATGGACACGTGGCGGTGGAATTATGGAGTGTGCTCGTGAAGTGATAGTGTGTGGAAGGGTGCACGAAAGGACTTTTGTAGCCGACATGTTGTGATACCACATATTATTATTTGGAGAAATTGATTTATTTTTTTATTTTGGAATTATGAGGTCGGCTTAAGTGCATGGTGGGAAGTTCATGCATTTGTTGAATACTTTAATTTGCTTTTTTATTACTCGATCGTACATCTTGTTTTCCCTCCATCCATTGCCTTGGGGGAAATGCATTTGGTCATGTAGACCCTAATATGCAAACCCTAATATTCGACTGGTCATAAAGATCGTGTTTTGTTTGTGATTTAGTTTATTAATTGTGTTTTCGTTGGTAATTTGTGTTCTTGCAAAGTTTTAGGAATTTGAAAAATAAAGATCATACTCATATTACAATTGTAGTAGATCCATGTTTGACATAGTGATTGCACAAAGAAACTCCTCTTTACCGAAGGTTTGGGTGATTTTCGTGATAGTAAGTTAGTATTTGAGACAGTACTACAGTTTTAGAGGGTTGATATGTGCAGCAGGACCGGTCCTGACTATTTGGGGGCCCGAGGCGGAAAAGAAATAGGGTCCCCAACGACAGCGGCAGACGGCGACTACAAGTGACAACGACGTGATTTATTAAAGCAATTATGCTTTAATTATACAAAATTATGCATTTCAGTAATTTTTCCCTATTAATTGTTCCTAATAATTTTCCATAATTACGTTTCCATAATATACTGAACTTCACAACTATATACCAGTAAAAAAGAATTAAAAATTGAGCCCCTAAAAACTCCCAAAATTTAAAAATAGGGGCCCTAAAAATGTCCAAAATTTGGTGACCTGAGGCCCAGGCCTTACATGACTCGCATGTGGGCCGGGCTTGATGTGCAGGTCCAAATGGATTACAGGTCCAAAAATGTGGTTAATTGACATAATTGCCCTCAAAAGCTCTTTTTTTTCCAGATTTTAACCCTAATTTTACAAAAGTATTTCAAACATTTAACCTCATATTTAGATAATCCGTTTAGACTTGTACCTAAAATTCCTAAAATTTTATTGAATAAGACATCCAATTCTGTGTTGGTACAGACGACATCCGAATCAGACTGATTACTGTGCTTTTAGTTAATTACTCTTGTAATATACTAGTTAAAAATGATGGAGGCCATTGATCATGATTAGTAAGACTTTTGATTTATTTTTTCTAAGTCATAAGAAGACTATATTAATCTTATTCATATATTCACTTGCATACAGATTTGGAGTCCTACGTTAGAGCCAATGGATGAGATCCAGGTGGTCCTTCGATTTGCATGAATTGTTACGGTAACGTATTCAAAGATTGCTTCAAAATCTGGAAATATGGTGTCCGTTGAAGGGAAAACGAAATGTAAGCGCATGTAATAGAAAAAAAACGAAATAATATAGACAACAAATTTATAAATAATTTTCATTATTAAATATTTTATGATTTGACATAAAATGCAATAAAATTATTAGGACAAATGAAGGGTTTGGCCTGTTTTAATTTTCATAGGACGTGTCTTTAATCCAATATTAATAAAATGATTAAAAAGTTGGACCAATATTCAAACAACACCATTCTCCTAAACGTCATTACGGTTAACATCCAAGAAAGCTACATAAACTTAAATAATTAATATATTTAATTACGAGCGCGTGATTAGTCTTTCACACGCTTTCAGAATTCAAAAATGCCATATTATTACAAAAATCAGCAATTTCAAATAATGACATATTTCTAGTTCCATAATTTTATAATGAAAAATTATTGCAATAATTCTTTGGAAGATGGGTTTATTCATAGCCAGCCATTTCCAGCAAAGTAAGCCCAGAATTGTAGAATCTGGAAATATACCCATCTAACATGCATCATGGATTAATTTAGAGTGGTTCTGCTGGTCCACTTTACTTCTGCAAATCTAAATTAAATCTGAAGTGATAATAATGTCCCTCATAAATATGTATTATAATTCACGAAAAAGTAATTTATAATTGGACACGTGTTCAATCATTATATAGACGGGTTTATGCATCTAATGTTAGGGTTTTAGAATTATATTTGTAAAAACTAATAAATGAGGGAAGGGTAATTATGGCATTTTCCCACTTCCATTGAACTTGCAGAAGTAAACTGGACCTGCATATAGTAAACACCTTAATTTATCATTCATAGTAATACTTTTCTAGAACAGATTCAGAGATACGAGTTTATAAAACGGATCGAATTTATAATAGTAATTCATCATTTTTAATGTAATTTTAATCTTATACTGATGATCTATCTTACAATATATTTCTAAACCTTGGTTTATTAGTGAGATACAAAATTAAAGTTATTATGATAACATTTAATAAAATGGGAATTGGGATTTTTATAATAAAACAATGAATCCTAGGTTAATTTTATTAAAATAAAATTTGGCTAGTGGTGGACATACACCATTATTAATATCTCATTATGGAAGAAATGAAGTTGGACGGCGACACCATCCCTCTGCTAAGTGTTGCCGATCACCTCCAGCTGTCAAGATCAGAGACTAATGAAGCTTGAAATGACCAAAACTTTTGAAATTTGAGCCTAAACTTTAATTTCCTTCTGAAAATTATCAAATTGATCATTTCTTGGATCTGAGAAATTTGAATTTATTTTTCAATTCAGACAAATACAACATTCAATATCACTTATTTCTAAACGGAACTGAAAAATAAGTTCTAATTTCTGATACAATTGTAACTCAATCTTCATCATTTCTTCTAACGCACCCTTAATAAGTTATAATGAATGTGCATTATATGTAATACAATTTTCAATAATCAAGATATGCACAACATTATTTATAACATTAATACTACACAATTATACAATTTAAAAATGCATAATTTATCATTAAATTATGTATCTCAAGTGTATACCTCATAATTTCCATTGTTCACAACTGAGTTTATGATTTAAACCTATGAAGAACAGCTATTGATAGCATGTCTTAAAATGATAGAACAACTACTTTTGACACCTTTACCCACCAAACATTTGGACTTGCACAAAAGCTATGAACAAAAATCCTACAAAGATTTAGGGCTGCAGCTGGCCCATGTTATAACACTCCCCAAACATGTCAAATTTTCCACCGTTATTGCTATATGCAGTCCGATAATCTACTCTTACCGTTCAAAATACGGCATGAAATTACAAAAATATCTTCACTTATCATATTCATTGAGAAACTTGGCAATTTTCAGGGTCGAAATTATAATTTCAATAGTATTTTAAACTATACTGAGTAAAATACCGGACTGCATATGACATTTCAGATTGCCAATCAATGTCTTCCTATGGTCCAAATATGACAAAATCAAATGAGATTTTATGTAGATGCAGCCAGCTTGCAAAACCACACCTAACACAGTTCAATGTTGCAATATATTGATGGTGTTTCATCCACTATATCACTAATTTGCTTCCCAAACTCACAGAAATGGCAGTTTTCCAGATGAAGAAGTTGGCAATGTTCTTCATCTTCCTAAATCTGTGTAGCATGGTAGATCTGGTCTCATCAAGAGGGGCAATCTATACACCTCCAGATGTCGAGAAAATAACCGAACAATTTACCCGAATTCGACCAAATCAAGGCTTCAATGTGTCCTTTGGAGGATCCAACGTTAAGTTCACAGACAACGGCACCAATGCTGATCTGATCTTGGACAAAACCTCAGGTAAACATAACATGAATGCCCTACATCTTATATAATAAAGTACCTTTCTTTTTCTTACAACCTTTCAAATTATATTGCTCTGACATGGCAGTTTAGTACTGTGTCGGATATGTGTACACACAGGCGGATCTAGAAAATTATATTAAGGTAGGCTGTAGTATAGACAGACGGTGGCGCGACAGTAATACTTAACCGGAAATTACTATTTACAGGCTTGTCCGGTGAATTTGAGGGCAGACTAGCGCCTAGACCAGTCTGTGAATGGATCTGCCTCTCTGTGTGTACATGACACAAAATATGACATGTCTGTTTAGTGCTATTTTGTTTATGTTCTTTTAAAAATTCCATGCCGCTGTGTCGGATATTAGGGATAAAACATGACACACAATCTGTGTCTGAGTAACATATCTTTCAATTGTATTTTGTAGGGTCTGGATTATTATCCAAGAACAAATACTTCTATGGATTTTTCAATGCTGGAATGAAGCTCCCAGCTGGATCTACATCTGGAATCGTCGTAGCTTTTTATGTAAGATCTGATAAAAAGAAGCATTCATTTTGGTTTTTTTTCATGTTAACCACGGTTTTTTTTTCTGCAGTTGTCCAATGCAGAGGATTTTCCTCATAACCATGATGAAATCGACTTTGAGATGCTTGGAAACAACAAAAGAAGAGACTGGGTTCTTCAGACAAATCTGTATGGCAATGGTAGCACTCACACAGGAAGGGAAGAGAAGATCTACCTCTGGTTCGATCCGACTAAAGATTTCCATGACTACAGCATCCTGTGGAACAGTCACCACATCCTGTAAGATCCTTGCAATTTCTCGCTTTTAGACCGATGAACTTGAAATCATTTTTGCGGGATTGAACCAAACTAAAGTTTTAATGAAAGTACCATGGTAGTCGGTACCCGATCTATTCCTAGGCTAGGATAGACGTCAGGCTACTATCAGATCTACTAGCTAGACAAGACTGTAAATAGTAGCTTCCAGTCTAACTGTAGCGTCTTTCCACTCTACTCTGCCGTCTTCCCTAATATTAATTCTAGATTTGCTACTGATTGTAATGATCTTCTGTTGATAAATAAAGATATACTAAAATCTAAATACAACTAAAAGTAAATCAAATTTACTCAAGTTTAATGCATCATTTATACTTGAATTCAACTAAAACTAAATTGAACTAATTAACTAGCATCATATATTCTACACCATCTGTCCCGACTTAATTTGCATTTTGTTTTGCTACTCCTTGCTTTTATATTTTGACCATATATTTGACTAGATCTATATAATTATAATATAATTATACGTGATATCATTTTATTCATTGTAACATATAATAATTAATTAAAGGATAGAGATAACAATTTATCAGGATCATCCTATAATTTGATAGTCAAACTTCTGTATTAGATAGTGTGATTGAACCGGGACAGGTAAATAGGTCCTGATTTAAATGCTAAGGCTAGAGCAGGTGCCAGCCAGCCCTAAAATCTGCCAGACAGATTTGTAAATAATATTTTCCGACTTACATACTACTGTAGCAATGCCTTTATCGCTCTGTGCTACCACCTACCCTAATATTATTTTCTAGATCCGCTACTGCTTAACAAACACAAATTGGTGGCAGATTTCTAGTGGACAACATCCCAATACGACAGGTGATCCACAACACAGCGATCAGTCCGGTCTACCCATCAAAACCGATGTCGCTGCACACAACGATCTGGGATGCATCGGAGTGGGCAACACACGGAGGAAAGTACGCTGTAAACTACGCTCACGCGCCGTTTACAGCTTCCATGAGAGGACTTCAAATGGAGGGCTGCAATATTGCTCAGAACCAGAAGAGTTTTAATCAATCGTGCTCGAGAAACAGCGTTTCGAGCTTATCAGATCCGGTGGAAGGCCAGGAATTTGCTAAGCTGACGAATAAACAGAGCTATGCAATGGAATGGTCAAGAAGAAAGAGCATGTACTACTCTTACTGTCAAGATACTGCCAGATTCAAAGTTCTTCCCCCGGAATGTATTACTAAGTAGATGGGCATTTTGAGATCTACTTAATTTCATCTATACTTAATTTTTTTCTTCTTCAAGGGTTAATTTTTTGATTTAGTCTCTAAGGCCATGTTTGTCTAAGCTTATAAGTAAAGCAATTCAGTTCAGTTTAAATCAGTTAATCCAATTTAGTTCATTTCAATCTAGTTTACTTTAGTTAAGATCAGTTAAGTTCAGCAAAAAAAATCAAATTCAAGTAAATTTAGATATGATGATTCTAGTTTTCAATACATTAATTTCCAATTCAATATATTTCAATTTAATTCAGTTCAATTCACTTCGATTCGTATTAATAGGTAACAAGCTCGGCCAAACAGGTGCTAAATAAAGTTTTTATTAAGTTTTTATCAGGATTATCTGTTCTAAGAACACATCATAGAGGTATAGAGAGTTACTTTTCCAGTTATAGAGAGTTATAGAGATATTTCTAAGAACACATTATGGACATTAAGTTTTTTTCCAGTATATATAGAGAGTTATTTTTTCCTCCAAAGTTTCATCAATAGTTAATTAGTAAAAATTACGAGTGATTTTTTTTTGGAAATTGTGAAAATTTAAATCGGCACTAGTAATTCAAAATGTTACTCTACGAGTGAGATTACTATCCCACAAAAACCTCTATTGATGCAAGAATTTGCAATTTTAGTGACACATTCGACACTTTTTATTTACAGTTACGATAATAGTTTCGTCAAAATATTTCGTCACTATAAATCCGGTCCTCTTTTGTTTCCGTCAATGTTATCGTCACTAAATATTTGACGGTAATTGGTTGTGTCAAAATTATAAGGAATTGAAAATAATAATTATATGATTAAATTGAATTTTATCAAATCCATTATTTTTTTCTTTCAATAATTTATCAAATAACTTATCAACTAAACTAAAAGACTTGGAAAAGTTGGGGAGAAGAGATCCTCATTCTATTAGGAAATTTGTTGAGGTGATTATAATTATCAATTATAAATAATAAAATATTTTGATTTACTATTTCATATTTTTAGTGACTGCAAAATCTCCATGATATAAATCTAGTAATTTCTCCTTATATAAGTTGGAGACAGACCCTGATTTTGAAAATTCGTTGAGGTTGATTATTATTATCAATTCTAAAAGATTATGATTTGACTATTATAATTAAAATTAAGTAATTTCTGAATGGATATTTATATAATATTGTAGTCAAATAGTGTGTATTATTCCCTTCAAAAAAATAATATTTTATATCACTCTGATATGAAAATTTAAAGGTTATTATTGATTTTGAAAGATTTTGATATGACTATTTCATATATAGTATCAATGACAGAAAATTCTCTCATAAAAAATTAACACATTTCTCAATGGAGATTTATGTAACAATTGCAATCAAATTGTGCGTATTATTCTATTAGGAAAACTATAAAATTTATTCTTAATTATAGTCGATTTTGATATGATTTGTATATATATACCATAATGGCTGCAAAATATCTGTTCTCTCAAAGGTTATTTATAGGAGACTTGATACCACATAGATCTGCATCTGTATCAGTTTTTTTATCTATCCACGATTTTTTTAAGTTGAAACTGTCTGTCGATAGAGAGATATTCCAATGGAGAAGTACTCGATCAGATCCATTTTTCTGCTCACCATCTTGCTTATTGCATCCTGTACGAATTTCTGATTATACAAACATCTCAATTTTTTCATGATGATGAACAATTTTTACAAATATATATATCTAAATTGTGATGTTATTAAAATTTACAGGCTGGTCATTTGGTAATGTAAGAGCTCAAGAATGTCTTAGCCAGGATGAATGCCATATTCAGAGCTGTGACTGTAATTGCTGTGGTGAAGATGGCTATTGCTTTTGTCCTGGGGGTAATGAGTGCCCGGATGGAACTCGTTGTGGTAAGAACACGCCATCAAAACCTAAAAATAATATTGTTTCCGACTAATCTGTACAGTTGAACTTTTTTCCGACTATTTTTTTTTAAAATATTTTAATCTTTAGGGCTTGGGGTGATGAAGAAATATCGCCCTTCACAAGGACGGTTTGATGTACAAAATCAACACTGAACTTTCCATGAATCCACGGGTCCGGAATTCTTTTTACTGACAGTTTGATTACTATGTCGAAATGATGTATTATTGTTATATTATGAAAATAATGAATTATTTATTTTGAAACTCTTTTATGGTAATTCATTCGTGAAAATATTTATTTTGAAATATTTATTCTGGATGTTATGGTAATTCATTAATTCAAATAACTTATTTGTACGTTAATTAACATGATTTTCATACAAAATATAATTAATTACTTTTATTATATTAAGACTAGCGTGATTCAACCGCGCAATGCGCGGTTTTTTGAGTCATTATTTTTGTGTAAGTTGATGAATCCCAATTGCTAAATTATTAGCGCGAGAGTTATAAATCACTCAAATCGATGCCCTTGATAGTATGTTTACTGCAGAATTTTGGAATTTGGGTGTATTCCACCGTATTTGTGTCTGATAGAAATCGAGATCAATGTAGCAAAATATTAAATTTTCCCCCAAAACATCAAAGAAACTAAGTAATAATACAGATCTATGCAATCTTTCGTTTTCTCAACAATTATTGATATGCTCCTATTTGAGTTCACTTCAATTATGACCTTCAGAAAAAACCAAATCATAATCGAAATACAAAAGGAGAGAAGTGGAATCATAATCGAAACCAAATTAAATTAGAAAAGGGGTGAAAAGGAAAAATAAAAATGGTACAAAGGTAAAATAATGGACGAAATATTGAACAAAAAAATTGGACAAAAAAGAAGAGAATACGTAGAGATTAAAAAAAAAACCAAGACTTTGGGTTAAAACCAAGAGACTTAAACATATCTCAAAAAAAAAAAAAGAGACTTAAAGAAAATTTGTGCAAAATCAAGACTTGGACATAATTTTGAAAATCCTGCAAACCAAACCAAAACCAAATTAACCAAGGCCTAATCCTACATGTATTGAGTTTTTCTATTTGGCCGATAAGAGGCGCTTGAGATTGACGTGAAGGCGTAGGAATGACTATATTTCTAGGAGCAAACTCGGGGCGAATATGAAGCGCATGGATACAAGTTAGGTCTTGAAATGAAAGACAATTCTATATCTGCTTTGTCTATGAAGAAGAGAAGCTATAAGTAATGCAACTATGAATCTCATTGCGCATTTAAGCACATGCTATGTACTAGTATTTATTAGGGTGTGTTTGGTTCGTAAGATTCCTGAGAGTCTGGATTTTGTTTTAAATTTTTGAGAGTTTGGGTTTTTGTTTGGGATTTTGAGAGTCTGGTTTTGCAAAATCCTTGTTTGGTTGGGTTGAGTTTGTGAGTATAGAACAAAATATTTGATTGGTTTTTAGGATTTTGCAAGTCTGGATTTTGGAAAATTTTGTGAACCAAACAAGATTTTACAAAACTGGACTTGGATAGTCCAAGTTTTGCAAAAACTTGTCAAACCAAACACACCCTTAATTTCTAGTTATTGTTTTTTGACATCAAGCATTTTGTATTACTCATTCATGCTTGTTTATTGGCATTAACAAGTTTTCAAATTAAGAAGTAACTGTTTTTTAAAACATTGAACTCAAACTACGACAAGATCACTTGTAAGTCCAATTTTTCTAAAACTTTTCTGAAGTTTTATATCAGTAAATATAGGTTAAAACATTTAAAAAGAAGAAGGTTTTTTAGAGTTTATGTTATGAAATCACCTGTAATTTTTTATGTTCTTTTTGAGAAATTAGCTGTAACATTGATAAATCTGTTAAGGAATTTTTTCAGCATAAATTATATTTTAGTTAATTTCTTTTCCCCTTTTCATTTATCCTATTTTAACATTGGTTTGAATTTATTTCCTTAATTAAATCTCAAAAAAAAACTCTTTGATTTTTTCCTATTTTAAAATTGTTTCAATAAAACAAATACAAAAAAACTCCTTGTCTTTAGAGAGAGCTAAACATCATATGGGGAAAAACAATAAGAGTAAGAGTAAGAATAGGAGTAAAAGAGTGGTCTCCATCCCTTGCAATGGCGATGAAAATTACTTTGACCGGCTACCGGATGATATCGTGGACAGGTTGAAATTGAAGGATGGAGCCAAAACCTGCATACTTTCAAAACGATTCTACAGTGTTTGGGAATCAGTGATCATGTTGAGAAACAACTTCGATTTCAATGACGATATTACTAAACCCTGCTGGAATTTCGAGAAATTTGTGAACCATATACTGAGTCGGCACCAGGTATCCTCCATCAATTCTCTAAGAATTGGAATCACCAAGGAATATGGGAGTTTTGAGAATTGGCTGGAATTCGCCAGAGCTAAACGCGTCGAAACCCTAGAAATTAAGCTAGAAAAGAATTGCTTTTTCAATGGAGCTAGACTTCACTTCTCACTTCAAGGTTGGGATAGTCTAATTTCCCTATCTTGAAGTACATTGAGGTAAAAAATGCAGACCTTGAACACGGCGGCCTCGTTAATTTGGAGTCATTGATCATAGAAAGTGCATTTTTTTCAACGGACAGGATTGTAGTAAACTCCCAGAAACTGAAGAGGTTGGAGATCAAGTCATGTAACAGACACCTACGTAGTATTGTCATCGATTTCGCGCCAAATCTCCAGTCTTTCTTCATCCTCAGTTCACTAGGGTTTCCTGTTGTGAGATTTCAGCACGTGCCTAAATTGTCACATGTGTCTGTAAGAAGATGTGGTTTTCATGACAAGCACCTCACGTTAGAGCTTCAGAAGATCAGCGTACTGCAGAAACTCGAGATGGATATACTTGAGATTAGGTTTTGTAGTGACATTTGGAATAGATATGTGCATTTTCCATTGCAGCAAAATCTTAAGGATTTATCTCTCGAATTCGCGATAAATGATGAAATCAGCTGCTTCTTACACCTGGTTTTCTACGTTGTTATTAATGCCTGCCCTAATCTGCAGAAGTTGACATTGAAGGGTTATAAGAGCAAGAACTCCAGAGTTGATGGCCCTATTGTTTCTTCAGATTGGTATGCTTCAAAGAAAGCCGAGTTGCGCGCGACATCAGTCATGCATCAATGTCTCAGAGTGGTTGAATTCATCGGTTTTTCCAAACCAAAAATCGAGGATTTTGAAGGTAATAATTTTCTCAGGGAAATCTTACCAGATCTTGAAAAGATCACTTATACATAGGGGGATTGGAAAGATTTGTTTTTTTTTAATTATACAGATTTTTGAGAGTCTACACTTTGATTTTAACATTTTGTAACTCTGAAATACCAATCTTTGTTTGATTTATTTGAGATTTTGTAAGTGTGAAATAAATACGTTTGGTTTTTGAGTTTACTTATTTTTTAAAAAATAATATTAAATTAAAAATGAAAATTGATTATTTTTAATTTGGGATGACTGGGTAATTGAAATAGTAGTTTTGCTCATTATCTTCATAATATCATTCGAAAACTTATTTTCAACGCTTCAAATTCTATCACACATTTGAATCATTCCATTACAAAAAAAACAGCTTATGATATAGGTATGATATATTATTACATGGAAAAAATAGCAGAGATTTTTTCTTTGTGAAAGAAGTAAAATCATGAAATGGTCACAACATTAAAGAATCAACATGCCAGCGTTTTCTTCACCAAATGTTCACCCTATTTTATCATCATCATCATCATCAAACTGACCTTTATTTTGAGGTTATTACAGTCTTTTTACAGCCATGCAGGATTCTTTATAGCAGTAACAACAGCCTTCACCTGCAGGTAATTCTTGAGGCTGTATTCACCCTTCTCTCTCCCTTGCCCGCTCATCTTGTACCCTCCGAAAGGGATTGCAGCGTCAAATGTGTCGAAGCAGTTGATCCACACCGTCCCGACTCTCAGTGCCCTCATCAGCCTGTTCGCAGTGTCGAGATTCTGTGTGAAAACACCTGCTGCGAGGCCATACGCGCTAGCATTTGCCCTCCTTATCACCTCATCGAGATCCCTGAAAAAATTTGAGCGAAAAAAATTTGTCGAAAAAAATTACCTTAAAATCTACAAAACAATTACCTTAAAATCTACAAAAAATGGATTGGAAGTCATTACAGAGAACAAAACTCACTTGTATTTTAAGATAGATTGGACTGGACCGAAGATCTCATCTTTTGCGATCAGCATGTCGTCCTACAGCTCATGATGATCATCAGTGGATGATCATCAGTGGCGTGAAATATCGATACAAACAGAATCACGCAGACAATGTGGGCTTACCTTAACATTGGAGAAAACTGTGGGCTTAATGTAGTACCCCTTCTCGCCTAACTGACTGCCGCCTGCTTCGAGGGTGGCTCCGCTGTCTTGTCCTAATTTAATGTATTTCAAGATCTTCTGGAACTGGTCTGAATCAATCTGTGGTAAGAAAACAGAACTTGTTTTGAGTACAAAAGCAAAATCGGGATATTTGTAGCACAAAATATCTACCTGAGGTCCTTGTTCCATTCCCTGCTTGAACGGATCTCCAACGCTCCGTTTCAAGGCACGCGCCGTGGCTTTCGCCACAAACTCATCATAAACACGCTCGTGGACAAATGTCCGTGAACCAGCACAACAACATTGTCCCTGTAATAACATGTTCATAAACAAAACTTCCTCTTATACCAATTATGCCATTATATTGATATAATTATTACCTGGTTGAAGAACAGTGCAAAATGAGCCATCTCGACTGCTTGGTCTATATCAGCATCCTCACAGACGATGAAAGGCGATTTCCCTCCAAGTTCCAAAGTCACGGGTTTAAGGTTGCTTTTAGCAGACATTTCGAGAATTATCTTTCCAGTTTCGGTTGATCCAGTGAAAGCAAGCTGAACCATGGAAAATGATATGGTTCAGTAAAAACTTAGAAATGTCGGGATCTCAAAAATTACAAAGCTTTAAAAGTGGCGAAAAATGGAAGACCTTATCCACATCCATATGCTTGCAGAGAGCTGCACCAGCGGTTGGACCAAAGCCAGATACAATATTTAAAACACCTTCTGGAAGCCCTGCCTACACAGTTTTAGATAGTCAAGCCCTGCCTAGTTTCAGTCCCAATAGAATGAAAGGGCGCAAAAAAAGATTTCTTTGGAGTTACCTCGTGGAACAGCTTGGTTACATAAAGAGCTGAGAGAGGAGTCTGTTCTGCTGTCTTTAGAACGATCGTGTTGCCAGTGGCCAATGCAGGTCCAACCTTCCAACCGAACATTACAAGAGGGAAATTCCATGGGATGATCTGGCCGGCGACACCAATTGGTTCGTGTAGTGTTTGAACATGATATGGTCCATCAGCTTGAACAACCATCCCATGAATCTTATCAGCCCAACCTGAAGAGCGATTGCGTGGATTATGATAACTCGAGATGCGAAGAATATGAATAAAGGTCATTCTTTTGAGTTGAACTTTAACATACCAGCGTAATAGCGCATGAGGCGTGTAAGCATTGGGACTTCAATGGTAGCTGCTTGCTCATATGGTTTGCCATTATCCCAAGTCTCTAGGGCTGCAATTTCATCGTTGTGCTTTTCTAATAAATCAGCAAAACGCAACATTATCCTCTGCCTCTCCTGAATACGACAGATAATCAAAAGCCATTAACATTCTTTGAAATGGAAACAGATAAAGTAAAGAACAGAGATGAAGGGGACGGTGAAGAGTTACATAAGCAGTCATCTTAGGCCATGGGCCTTCATCAAAAGCCTTGCGAGCAGCAGAAACTGCTCGGTTGATATCTTCTGCATCGCCTTCAGCAACATGCGCAATCACCTCACCTGTTCTAGGGTCCAGCGTAGGAAAAGTCTTACCTGATTCATCAAAGCCAGACATATTGCACAAAATGGCATAAGATAATCTTTAAAAAAATGGGATCTTTAAACAAGAAAGATAACATTTTCTCGAGAAACCTAAGAGCGCTCACCAGAGGCTGCATCAACAAATTGACCATTGATAAGAAGCTGAGTATGTTCCACCGTGACAGGCGGCTTGATTGGCTCCTCAAGAGCAGCTGCAGTGCTGAACCGATGAATCCCTCTGTTGGGATAAGAAACTTTTCCTACAACACAAAAGATGAGAATCTATTCAGCATAGCAACTACAAGAAAACAATAACATGTGCATATTAGGATTCAAAATCCTTGATCCAACAATTTATTAGTGTAAAAAATTACAACTTTCTTATCAAACAAACATCATATATGTATCCTAACCTCCAGGTTCCATAAAACAGGGGGAAAAAAACTACATCAACACTAAATAAACCAAATAAAAAGTCCATCAATTTCTGATTCAAAAACAAGAAGTACACCAAATATGTGCATATTCAACAAAGTTATCAATCAACAAACATAACCAACAAAAGGGTTCAAAAATCCCATCTAATCCAGCTATTCGATAGCGTAAAAAAGCAATCTTGCACAATCAGATAAGTATCATATATGTATTCTAATCTCCACCTCCATGAAAACTGTTCAAAAACCAACACTAAACAAGCCAACTAACAACTTCATCAGCTTCACCAAACATAAGTACATCAGATTATGACAACCATATTATACTACATATGAAAGAAGCTACAAAAAATATGATACCTTTGGAGAGAGACGAGGTGAGAGAACGAGATAGGAGTGATGAAATCCTTCGGGCGGCCATTGAAATCCTTTGGTGTCAGAGAATATACTCAACTTTACAGTCCTAGAACTAGGGAGTGAGGTTTTAAGGTGCCTTTTTGATGAATTTCTTTGGGATTGGGCAGCAAATTACAGGGAAATGAGGGATTTGGAAGGCAAAATGTTGGGAGTTGATGAACAGATAGGATCAATATAGGAATGGGATAAATGATAAAACAGAACTTGTCCAAGATAATGGCATTTATTTTTGGAGTAGTTGTGAAGAAAAGCCGATATTGGCTAATGGTGACACAGACTTTTTGTCACCTTTATTTGAAAAAAATATCATGTCAGACTTTTATTTGTTCTTATTCTATAATTTGCCTTTTTTCTGGATATTTAGTTGGTCTGCATTTTTATTAATTTTCTTCAATTTCCACCATATACTTATCATGTTATTTTAGTATGGAAAAATAGTATAATTTTGTAATTTATTTGCAGTTCAGTTTGTCCAATTTATACAATTTTACTTCGTAGAAAAATCTAAATTCACAATTCAAAGGCAAAACAAAAAATCATGGCAGTGGATAAGGTATATAATTATCTTTACACTTATTATGGATCACACATCATCCATCACCTGGTTCTGTTTATCTACTCAAATATGTGGTTAAATTGAAATTTAAAAGGTAAAAAGATTAATAGGAGATAATCACCATCGAATGGGTAATTTATCTAACCAATTTCTTAAAACTATAACCATAAACTTTTGAATAATAACACTATCATTTATTTCTATTAATCAAAATATTTGTTATTTTGTTTGCATGTATAGCAATATTATTCTTATGGTTTCTTAAGGGAAAATGTGCAAAATGAGGTTAGGAAAAGTTGATTTATTTTTTCAATACTAAATTCAGACAGTTTTACTTATAAATACAGTTCCGTCGTATACAGATATAATCTCAGATAAACCCTAAACCTTCATCATCTAACCATTCCAGATTCCACAGAAGGTGGCACAACTTGAAATCTATTTCCAACACTACTTTCTTGCCCAAACTTATCCTTATTTGCAATCCATCCTAATATATAAACAAATTCATCAATAAAACGCAAAGAAGTATTAATTGGTAAAAAAAGATTTATTAGTGTGAATTGTCGAAAATGTACTTACCCAAAGGTACATTGTATCCCAGTTGATCGAGCTGGCGATAGAGCTGACAGAGGGTAAAACGGGTAAAACACATGCTGGTTAAGAAATCATTCCAAGGGTTACCATGGATTGAGTGTTTTCTTCTCATCTTGTTTCTATAAGTCCATGCACAAGAAAATGTTCCCAAACTCAACGTTACGATTTCCATTAGAAAGTATGCCGTTGCTCCTTCCCACCAAGCTGCATGCAATCAGAAGTGACGGTTAAAGTTAGTTAAATGTTTTTAACCGTCACTCTTGACCGCACCAGTAAATTTAATGCAAACTTCTAAAATATCAATATTAATACTATTTTAGAGTAATATTTCATATACACTTGAGTTTTAAGTTGTATTAAATATATCTATAGTTCTTAAAAAATGTTGATATGTTCCTATATCGACAAAAACATTTAAAATTGTGATGTCACAGTGAACATCGAAGTTTCAATTTGAAATGACAAAACCACCCCTCCTAGTAGAGTGGACAGTGACCGACCTACAACATTCAATGTATGATAAGTGTCACCGAATTTTACACGACTATGAATGGGTAATTTTATATATTTTAAGTAAATTTTTGCTGGAAATAAACTTATCTACATCGATCAAACATTCTAAGAGCACTTTAAAAGGTATTCGCTAGTAAGGGTTGTATATATCATCACTTTTCAAGAAAGCCATATTAATATATTCTAAAAATTAGGGATAATCGGAGTTTTGGTCTTTATTTTACCCTACATGAATGTATAACTTAGAAAATACCCAACGCTTACGATCTCGTTAGATCAGTGTCTACCTTGAAGTTCCGCGATCAAGCATAAATTGCTATTCTCCGACAAGGATTAGGATTTTTTAGTTCGAACATATTCTAAAAAGTTTTAGCCATTTGAACCTATTATTAACTAAATTTCTGGTTCTGCAACTGCGAGTGTAATAATTTGTTATGTGGACACTTAAAAAAACTATTTTACAGAAGCAAAGTGCGAGACTTACGCGTATATCCTTCGTTTAAAATCTCTGAAACTTGACCAAACGTAAGGCATGGGCAGAAAGCTGTAATGAAACCTGCAAATTACCGAAGCAGTAAAAACTAATCACACTTTGCAAGTAGCTAATTAATTAACCAAATATTATTTCACATAATAATTTAAATTAAACTTACAATTTTTGGGGTCGGAAAAACATTCGAAAAGACCCGTTGACCAGGACCGTTTCTCAACGTAGATACGATCGTTCGGAGCCGAACCGAATATCATCGGATATCCATAATGCGGAAGGTTCAGGTACGACGGAATGTGGAAATACGGCGCCGACGGCATCACCGGCTGTTGGTACGGCGACGACGGCAGCATTGGCCGGAACTGTAGCGACGGCGATGGCGGTGGTGCATCTTTTGCATCATCATCGTGACGTGGTTCCGTTTTCGGTGTCTCGTAATTTGATTTAGGGCTCTCCATTTTGACGAAGAATATGAAATGCAAATGTGATATTTGATCAAAGATCTTGCATGATTAATGTTAAGGATCGATGAATCTGAGAAAATAATGGGTTTTTTGGTTTGATGAATTAAGTTAAATTTAAATTGTGATCAAGTTTGTGAGAGTGACTTAATTGTGTTTAATTCATGCGACGTGTGTGATCACTAATCCATGTTATATCCCGTTTAGATTATTTTTCTCATGCAAAGTATTATTAAACTAATATAGTCGAAAAGTGTGGATTTTATTGGACTCGCTTGAGTTATAAAAGGTATTAGTCAACTATAAAGTTTTTATTCAATTTAGATTAACCACAATATTACTATATATACAAATTTAGTCAGAATAGGTGCATGTCTGATTTGCTAATGCATGTATGATTTTAACTTGATACTAGTGTAGATTCACTGATTTAAAGTAATGAAGGATACCTTTTTATTGAATCTTGCACAAGTAAATTGGACATACACACTTATCGATAGCCTAATATAACATCAAGTATAATTTAGTGACGATCAAATAATCTATAAACAACATGTCCTTAGTTTCAGTTGCGGAACCAGAAATTTATATTTATGATAGGCTCAAGTGACTAAAAAAATAAAGGGTGAAAATACAGGTCCAGAACAGCCATTTAACCGGAGGCCAAAAAGGCTTAACTTTGATCCGTGAACAGTAATATGCTACGTTTAAAATTGGACTTACCCGGGCCTGGACATAACTCCGCCCTTACATAGTTTTACTTTTTCTCCGATAAAGTTTATATCCCAACCCTTTTTAGCATTTTATGTTCCTTATGTCAAAACAATAGAGTATTTTAAAATTTTCATCGTTTCATTCTTTTGTTCATCGTTTTTTTGATAGTAAATAAGAGAACGATCGATGAACAGAAAAATGGACGAAAAAACTGTAACCTTGAAAAAAACGTAGTTAAGTCAAAAGAAGAATGATGAAGGGCGTGCACCGCCCGGAAAAGATTGTGACCGACCTCCAATCATACAATATCGGACGTACGTGTGTTCGTTCATACTTCAATATATTCAAAGTACAAAATGAGTTCATTGGTAACAAAATTATTGATGTTAATTGATAGGTTAATTAATAATAATCATGTCTCCAGAGCTAATGGAATACATAGTGTGCATGCATATTGCCATTAGAACCAATCATTACCATTTTATACTTAAAAAATTTCATTGACATTAATCGTTTTGTGACGAAATAAAATTGTAATACTATACTCAGAAACATTAACTAAACAACCATTGAAAGTTATGAACCACTTAATTAAGTATTTGCATCTCAATTACAATCAATCTTAATTACTAACTAAGTATTTGCAATATCAGCTACATGCATCACGTATATATTGATCGTAAACACTTTCAAATAAAGCAAAACCAGACAACTATAATAGAACTAATACCATAATACTATTTAGGCCCTGTCCAGTTCAACTTATTTGGTGCTGTGCTGTGCTGATGAGTGCTGAGCTGTGCTGATCAGTGCTGTGTTGTGCTAATCTTTTGCTGAATAGTGTTGAAAATGTTGAATAGTGTTCATTTGAGTTGAAGAACAAACACAATGTTTATTACTTAAGAACTAAAAAGTTCACTTAGTTAATATTATTTTTACAAAATATAAAAATAGTGTCCAATTAGAGGTTAAATGTGTTGAGCTGAATAGGTGTTGTGCTGACCAGTGCTGTGCTGTGCTGATGAGTGTTGTGTTGTGCTGATCAGTGCTGTGCTATGCTGAAATGTGCTGCAATAAGTTGAACTGGACAGGGCCTTATTATAACTTATATATTGAAAGCTGTATGAATCTGTAAAACAGAGTAATCAAAAGGAGACATATTTAATTGAACGAATCAATTTATCAAAAAATTATATATTTGAAAAGCTTATATCGAAAATCTCTATCTCATTCAATAACACAGTCAAAAGTCAACAATTACTTTCTCATCTTCATATTACAGGAATAAAAAATAATTTATTTGACAAAAATTAAAAATAGGAAACATTCATACAATGTGTTCATTCTTTTCTTTTATCATGAAAAAAATGTATTCATAACTCAATAACACATAAGGTTCTTGAATTTTGTTTAACTTTCTAAAAATTCACTCCACCATAAATATTCACTACATTTTTTTAACTAAATAATATTGAGTTATGACCTAGTGAAAATTGAATGCAACCAAAGTTAAATGTACTAGAATAACCCT
Source organism: Sherardia arvensis (assembly GCA_948330725.1). Classification (NCBI taxonomy): domain Eukaryota; kingdom Viridiplantae; phylum Streptophyta; class Magnoliopsida; order Gentianales; family Rubiaceae; genus Sherardia; species Sherardia arvensis. The sequence continues at coordinate 1,441,451 of OX415244.1, forward strand.
AGACTTAAAAGAGGCCAAACACAAAAGTACAGAAGAGCATAGATTCTCTGAAACACTGTCAGTAAATCTGACAAACTACACTAATCTGGAAATTAGCATCTAATTTCAATCAATTCTCCTACTGGTCCATCTACCAAAAAATATGAATACTTTGCAAAACCCTAATTGAGTGCCCTGTCATTTTATATTTGTACTTTTATTTCTCCCATCCTTTTATTTCCACTTTGTTTCTTTTACTTTATTCCATGTTTCTAGTGATAGGGTGTTAGTGATGGACCAATTGGAGTATTGATTAATAACAACCATTAAATCTTGATATTTGAGATGCATCTACCCAAAAATAGTGCAAACACAAAAGAACTTCCAAGAATTCAAACATTTATAATTGTAGGGTTATTATATATTTAAGAAAAAAGTGCTGTTGTACCCCCAAATATTCAAAAAAGTGCTAATGTACCCCTAAGTTTTTCAAAAGTGCCACTATACCCTCAAATGTATAATTTGGGCATATTTTTCTTTTGCCAAGTGTAAAATGGAAAGAATACTCTCACTATTATTTAATGGTAAAAAAGAAAAAAAATTATGACGAAAATGCCCCAACCAAATCAATGAATAATCCTCACCTACCTAATTATTCATCTAATTCTCGCTTCCTTTTTTTACATTCAACCCAGTTAAGAAAGGCAATCCAAATCCATACCACCAGTCACCGTTACTTTATCGGATGAAAGTGTTTGAAGTCGAGGGGACCAAAACCACTGTAACCTGAAATTAGTGTGAGCCGGGGGACCGAAACCGCCACACCCAGTAATAATTAGCGTGACTAACTCAAGGTGGCGAGATTATGGTAATTTCACCAATGTTTTCAGTTTGTTGAATTTTTGGATAAAAATGTTAACTTTTTTTAATACTGGCCTGCTAGATTTAGTCCGATTTTTGCTTATTTGCAGTCCGTATTTTTGTTATATAATCACATATACAATAATTATGATATATAACTGATTTGCAAGTGTATGCAATAGAAGTAATATATTGATCATATCATATATATCAAAGACGTATTTTTTTGGACTATAAAATAAGCAAAATATGGACTGCGTCTAGAATTGCTCCTTTCAATAATATTGTGCATTTATTTTGTAATTCAGTGATATTAATTTCTTGAAATTTTATTTCGTGCCCATGAGCATTTGGGCCAACGGAAAAAAAATCCAACAAGTGAGGGTAAATTTGTCTTTTAATTCAAAATGGTGTTGAAAATGGGCTTTAGAGGTACACTTCTTTATTCAATATAATAATAGGGGTACATCAGCACTTTTAAATTACTCGGGGGTACATTGGCACTTTCTTATAAACTTGGGGGTACACGAGCTTTTAACCCTATATTTAAACTCGAACATTTCAGTTTTTTATTAAGATATTATTTACCTTAAAAATGAACACATGATAGAAACGTGTTTTAAAATATGTAAATTCCTCGTGCTAATGCACAAACTCGATGTATGTTAAACTCAAAAGAACATTACCTAAGTTAATATCATATATACTGTCACGTGGAATATATTATTTTTCAATTCAGGTCATGTCTACTTCTGCTAAACTGAAGAGTGATGTCTGAACTGAACACTGCTAAACTAAAAATTATTAAATATGAAAAAATAAGTTGCTAAATTATGTCAAAAGCGATGAGATGTTAGAATAAACTGAAATGAACGGGACGTTATCTTTTAATAATCATGCAATGCAATTTGAACCGAAACACGCCGAAAAGGAAAGTCCGCAATTTTGATGACGAATGGAGCAGCAGCCCATAAGCCAATTATTTCAATGTAAACACAGACTACACACAGAAGACGCCCTTTCAAAACACGAAGCCCCACAGGCCCAGCAGTGACATTCCAGCTCCACTCACAAAAATCTTGACAGAGATATTTATAAAACCTCAATCAACAAAATCTCTGCCGAAACCATAGGAGCATATTTTTACCATTTGCACACACCAAACCCTCTTTTCTGAGTAGGCAGATTCTCTTTGTGTGGAGGCGGCCACTGGCAAAATATCAATCATATATTCCCCTGGAATAGCATTAGAGACCATCTTATCTCTCTGTATAAATAGCTCGGAAAAAATGGCTGAAGCACAGCAGGTTTCCACTGAATTGCCTGTGAAAAGAGCCCGTGAAGAGAACGGCGCCATGGCTGACGACGGCGCTGCGGCGGAGCAACGCCATGATTCCATTTCATCAGTCATCCCTGGCTGGTTTTCTGAGATTAGCCCAATGTGGCCTGGTCAGTACACTTTTGTTTTCCTGTTTTTTTGGATATGGATTGTTTTATATTGTTCTGTTTTTGGGTTTTTGTCTGAATGCTCAAAGATTCAATCTTTTATGGATGTTGAGGGCTGGAGTAGTAAATTATGAAAAGGGTTCAGAAAAGATTGTGTTTTTAAGGTTTTTAAAGGTTTCTGGGATTTTTAAATTGCAGGAGAGGCACACTCATTAAAGGTGGAGAAGATACTGTTCCAAGGAAAATCTGATTACCAGGACGTCATGGTGTTCCAGGTACTGCTTTGAAAAGTTGTGTGGAAATGCTTTCGAGTGTTGTACCTTTTTAGTAAAATAAAGTAGATCTGCAATGCTGATTTGATTGGTTTTTGGTTGTATTTTTATGTAGTCATCAACTTATGGGAAGGTGCTGATTTTGGATGGAGTGATTCAGCTCACTGAAAGGGATGAATGTGCTTATCAAGAAATGATTACACATCTTCCTCTCTGCTCGATTCAGAACCCGAAGAAGGTAAAATTGCACATGTTGTTAGTTATGCTTCGTTTAATATGTAAACATGTTTCCTGTAAGATGGCAACTTATGCTGCAGCTTTATAACATTGTGCACAATTGAATATATGCTGTGTGTATAGTGTAAAATCGGGACCTGTTGAAAGTTCAATGCTTGTGCTATGTTTCTTGATATGTTTATTGCATTAATTGCTGAACAATTTAATAAATTAGAGTAACGGAAGATGTTCTCCTACCTAGTCATTTATATTGCAGAACAGTTTCTTGAAGAAGTTTTTGAACATGTATAATGTTATATGAGTGAAATATCTTTAGACCATCATCTTCTCATCTTCTTGGAGCTTTCACGAGCAATATAATTTCCAGGCAGTTGTAGAAGGTTGTTGTTCCATGTTCTGACTTTTATATCTTGGCGTATTTATAGGTTTTGGTTATCGGAGGAGGAGATGGTGGTGTGCTCCGTGAAGTGGCTCGTCACGCTTCAGTTGAGCAAGTAGATATTTGCGAGATTGACAAGATGGTTGTCGATGTAGGACATTGTGCAAGTTTAATTTTCTCCCCTTTTGCATCTTTTTGCAAATATATTTTAAAATTTCTGAATCATTTGCCTTTGCCAGGTTGCAAAGCAGTTCTTTCCCGATGTCGCTGTTGGATACGATGATCCCCGTGTTAACCTCCACATTGGTGATGGTAATAATGTCAAACCCTTCCAGTTTGTATCTCTTAAGTGCTTCCTTAAAACCTTCCTTAATGTTCATGCAACTAATGATCACAGGAGTTGCATTCTTGAAGGCCGCTCCTGAAGGATCTTATGATGCAGTGATAGTTGATTCCTCTGATCCTATCGGTAAAAACACCATCTTTATCTTTAACCAGTCATTGTCACATTCATTCTTCTCACCAGACGTTAACACGGAATATTTTGTTTCACAGGTCCAGCTCAGGAGTTGTTTGAGAAGCCTTTCTTTCAGTCAGTAGCAAGAGCTCTACGTCCTGGAGGCGTTGTTTGCACTCAGGCTGAAAGCATATGGCTGCACATGCACATTATCGAAGATATCGTCTCCAACTGCAGGCAAATCTTCAAGGGATCTGTCAACTATGCATGGACAACTGTCCCTACTTACCCGAGGCATGCTCTCGTTCCTTTTCTCGTTTGAACTAACAATTCACTTCTGCTCTTTAAGTTGCTACTGTTAATGCTCGGGTTACTGACTGTGTGTCTGTATTCGAATGTAGTGGAGTGATCGGTTTCATGCTTTGCTCTACTGAAGGACCGGCAGTGGATTTTAGGAATCCAATCAACCCCATTGATTCACAGGAGGGTACTGCTGGCCAGAAGCCATTGAAGTTTTATAATGCCGAGGTAATTTTTTTTTTCATTCTCCCTCGGGTAGTAGAAAGAATGATTTCTTGGTTTCTTTTCAGTCCTCGTTACTGATATCTTGTCTTCGTGAAACACAGATCCATTCTGCTGCGTTCTGCTTACCATCTTTTGCGAAGAAAGTGATTGACTTGAAAGCAGCCAAAGTAGAGTAGTGTTGCTTCTGCAGAGGAATTGTTACTCGGACACGTATGACCTGCCTCGTTGTTTCGAAGCAGGGTAATGTTAGGCATTGTCTTAATAAACTTTCAGTCTTTTCGGGTCATTTTGTGTTGAGACATTTTGGTACTCATTATCGGCAAAGATAATGCTTGTCGTAACATTATTATGCACTCATTTTCCACCATAATGAGTTAGATTTGGTCATATTATTTTCAACCTTGCCAATTCGCCTTATAGCGAGCGCTATTTTTACAGCAACAGTACGTAATGTTTTAGCTAGATTGTTCGGTATATCTTTAGCATTTAAAATGACTCGTGAGGGAGCGGTCTGAAACTGCAATGAAACCAATCTTCTCGTTTCGGGCAAGGACTTTAGAGTTAACCATCATTATCGATATAAATCGAGAAATTGTCTATGATTACACATCTATACACGCCTAATCAGAAACTAGAGTATAACACAATGACACTAGTCACAACAACCCTAGCATTCAAAACGAAAGTGAAATACAACATCTAAATGCTCTTTCAATGGCCTGGCCAACAGGTCCAGACACTGGAGCAAGATGGTTTGAACACACAAAAGATAAAACCCGAGCGGAAAATGACACTCAAGAAGAAGTCGTGTGTGCAACGATGTATCAAGTAGCAATCAAGGTAGAGGCGACCTACAAAAGCGATAAGTTTAGGCCACTGGAGCGCTTCTACCACCAACAAATTTGCCCGAGCAAGACGATAAACATGTAGAATGTAGCTTTTGGCAGCTCAGGCTCAGTAAACAAAGCAGCCAATGTAGAATGTAGTGTGGCGGGTGTATATTCAGTAGAAGCATTTGAAGTAGAGTAGATAATGTCATGAGATGCAGAGAAGCAAATGGCAGAGACTAAGAGCGAGAAGATGCAGTCTTAGCCGCTACTCAGCACCTCAAAAAACAACAAAACACAAAATACATTAACAATCTTAGCAATCATCTCACAGCAATAGTATTTTAAGCATTCAAAGATAGCAAATTGTTTAAACTTTCAGTACGAAATAGACCTACGGAATGTTGCAAAGCTGAACAGTGCAGACAATGAGAGCCAAACATATCTCTCGCCAACAAATCCATTAAGCAGTCATTAGCTACAAAGACATCCCTGCTCATCATCCGCCCTAAAATCCAGTACTGGTCACATACTACAAGCTGGCTTCGAGAAACACCTGCTCTCGAGTGCTCCCACTTCAATCTCTGTTAATAACAAATCAATAACAATGTTCAACCTCAGGGCGATTAAAAAAAAACAAGGCTCGATACAATGGTAAGGCTTCCAAAACATCTTAGAACCAAATCAAATCAAGAAAAAAAAGAAATTAACACTCACCCGTTAGCATAAACTGGTTCACGGGGACCACGGCGATGTGCTGGTGACCTGCTGTAATCTCCACGAGCAGGGGCAGCAGGAGGGGGTGGAGAAGCGCTGCTATTATGAGAACAATAAAAAACAGTGAAAATTAGCAAATTTGAGATTTTAAATTGATTAAACTAGACTAAGGTGACTAATTAAAAGGCGGTAAACATACCCTCTTGCAAAAGGGGAACGACGACTCCCACGAGAGTAATCAGGTGGGGACCTGCTGGAGGTACGGCCACGTCTTGGAGACAAACTTCCGCGGCGCGGAGGTGGAGATCTTCTCCTAGGAGGAGTGCGGCTCCTGTAACAAACAGAATGAACGAACTTAGCATGCAAATTACACAGTATAAGGACAATCTTTGAAACAAGTTTTTAATTGCTTAACACATAATGTATTGTAAGGTAGAAAGTAAGAACCAAAAAACAGCAGCATAGCATAAATAGAAACAGAAGAGGAATACCTCCGTCCATAGCTTGGACTCCTGCGATAACGAGGACTAGGGCTTCGACGTCGCCCACCACCTCCTCCTCGAGAAACACGACTGTCACGACCGCCATCACGCGAGCGACACTCTCGAGCAAAGTGACCAGGCTCACCACATTCATAGCACTTCAAATCATCTCCTCCGCGACCACCACGGCCGCCGCCACCACCACCACGGCCACCGCCCTTAGAGTTGTGTGAGAGCTCCACACGCCAACCATTTTTGCCTATGAATTAGAACTAGTTATCTCTATCTGAAGTTACTTTATTATAAAACCAAGCAAAGCTCAAAAAGAGTCAATCAACTCAGGAGTATCCTCATTCTATATCAACCACCACAAGTAGAAACGATTAAAGAAAGCATCTTCCCATAAGAATAAGAATCAACTGAGCAGAGCATGGAGGTAAAGTTCTGAACTCGTGACAAGACACAAACTTTAAACTCCCAAATTTACAGAACACAATGTACCATGCTAAAACAAACAAGCAGAACCACGAACCACGAATTTCCATGCTAAAGTTCTGAACTCACAAAAACAAACAAACTTAACACAAAATACCATCCCATACTAAAACCAAACAAGCAGAATCATTAAACTAACTATGTATCAAACTCCTAGCTTTCTTTATACTTCACATATTCAACTCCAAGGCTTAGAACAAAGCTTACCATCCAACTGGCGTATCGCATCTTCGGCATCCCTCTGATCCTCAAACTCCAGAAAAGCGTAACCCGGAGGCCTTCTAGCAACCCACACACTAATTCCAGCACAGAAAAACAAGCATTAAACATCCACACAACAATAAATCTCTGTTTTTTCTTAAACATAACTTTTCCCCAATTTCAGATTCAACAATCCCTAATCGATAACCACCAATCAATTACTTCAAAACCCAATTAGAAAATCACCTTTTCAGAACGCCGAAGAAGCGGAACTCGTCCTCGAGGTCTCTCTCAGTCACGCGCTCGTCCAGATTTCCGACATAAACCCTGGCCATTTTCGATGTCCTGCACCAATCAAAAACTTTCAGCTCGTACAGAAATCGAAAACGAGAATAAACGGTGGAAACTGGTTCGTTCGATTTGGAATGTAGTACAGTGTCTGGAGACCAACCTGCTAGGGTGAGAAGAAGAAGGTCTGGCGAATTCTAGAGAGAGAAATTATGTGACAGCGCTATCCCCGCTTAAACCCCTAATATAGAATTTTAGCTCCAGGATTTCTGTTGTGGACTTGGATTTGATTTCCAATGTAGATTTGGATCCGGCCCTTTCTTATGGGCTTGGGCCTAGAAAAACTTGATTTGTGTAAGGGCGTATTAGTCATTTTTTATGGATTGGATCAAAGCGGTTTAGGGCGTGTTTGGCCGAGCTTCATAACTGATGTGCTTTAAAGTAAAATATTTTTTAGTGTTATAAAAGTGACCCAAAAGCAGAAGTTGGTATGACCAATTTCTGCTTTTCGTCACAACAGAAGTCAAAAGCACCCACCTTTTTTTTAATAAAAATACAGCTCCATCAAACACACTCTTAGTCCGGTCAGGGTTAGAGGGTCGGTTAGACGAGTAGCTTAGAGATGAGTTACTGGAAATAGCATATTGGGGATTATTGATGTTTATGGGTGTGTTTGGCAGAGTTTTTCGGCTACTGTGCTTCAAAGTAAAGCAACTTTTAGTGTTTTGTAAGGCATTTCTAGCTCAAAAGTGACCTAATATAATCCGTTTTTTTTAAGCACAATTTCACCAAACACACTTTATATTACGAAGAATTTAGTGTTTTGGAAAAGTTATCTCATAGGATGATAGAATGTAAAGCCCGCACTGATGGTTACACTGTGGTGGTGGAGATTCTCACTTATGCGATTCTAGGGGCTGGTGCGTTGTCCACAGAAGTGGTGTATCTGGCATTCATATTGATGCGTTTAAGGCTGATTTGATGCATGTTTAGTTCCAGAAAATGACCATATAAACAAGATGATTTGATGCATGTTAAGCAAGACTAAAATAAACCACAAACAGAAGAATAGTTAACAAACACAACAATAACATTCAACAATACAAGCATTCTCCATCCAGTCATAGATTCAACAGTAACAAACACAATCCCGAATCCATTACACAGTCACACTTCCAAAGAACTAACTACAGCGAGAAGCACTGGATGAAGTAGCACCGGGACAGCTGCTTAGCGAGCCTCGTACTGCACAACTGCATCAAGAACACGAAACAACATAAATCAGCACACACCTAAAAAGCCATTCAATCCTCTGCTTAAAAGTTGAAAGCTAAAAACAGCATAACTTCTATCATCAGCTTAACAGGCAAGAACGTTAAACAAGTCAATATGTTATCAAAAATTGGACAGCAATCCTAGATATCTAGGTGTGCATAGCCAATCCTAGCAACCAATAGAAGTCGTAAAAACTAACAGCAATTGAGAAACTCGAACACAATAACACAGCATCCATATCATCATGCCATGTATGCAATAACAATGCATACACGACAATGAAATCACATGCACTCCAGTCACTAATTATGCAAAAACACGAGTCGAAATACCATCTAATTTTCAATTTTCAGGTTCCCAATCGAAGAATATATCAAACTCAAACTCGATAACACACCATCATATAGGATAACAATGCAGTGCAATGAACACAACAACAAAATCCCATGACCAGTCCATTTTCAGAATCGACTCACACTAGGGCTTCTACCTGCTAATTTCATCGTCCCCGAACACCAAAATTACCAGACTCTCAATTAGGATAAAATTTCACCATCCAAACAGGCACAAAAATCAAAATTAGGTTGAATTAAACAACCAAATAGGCTCCAGTCAAAGGATCATACACACCCAAACTAGATTACAACAACAAAAGATCAAAATTTAGGCTGGATAATTAGCAGTAAACGTACTTCTGCGGGTGCGCTTCTTGTAGAGGATACGGTAGCCGCACTCCCTGCACTGAATCACGTCGCCGTGCTTCAGGACGTTCTCCTGACCGCAATCTACAAAGTTTTTCCCCAAATCAATTCACGCAGATTCTTACCAGATTGAACAAAAACAAACACAAAAACACGAGAAATATACCTCCGCAGACGTAGGGGACTGGCTCGGGCTGAGGATCCATGGGTGTTGATTCGATACGGATTAGGGTTTTTTTTTTCGCAGGTGAGAGGGCAGCGGCAGCAAGGTAAAGATAGCGGCGGCAGAGTGTTCGGTATTTATAGGATCGGGGTTTTAGGAATCTTTTACCATTTAGGTATTGGGTATTTATCCTCCCTCCACTCCTTTTATAATAGCACAATATTATTTATCATAAAATTTATCTTAAGTTTGGAAAAATAATTAAAAATATTATATAGATAGTATTCTCATAATTTAATATATTTTTGAAAGGTTTAAAACATGTATTTTTAAATATCATAATTTTAAATTTTGTTCATATACATAAAGAACAAAAGTTATTAATGATCAAATTTACCGTTAAATAGTGTTATTCTTCAAGCGTGTCGCAATAAAAAACAGAGGAACTAACTAGATAAAAATCGTGCTTTTATACGACTTTCAATATCGTTATATAAATAGTTAAAAATTAAAACATAATATATTTATAGTTTTATAATTTATTCATTTATGATGAATATCTTTTGTATTGAAGAAGAAAATAGAAAGATAGTAGTGATCTTTTCATTTCAAGAAATATTACAACTCCTATTTTATATTAATTGATAAGTAAAATGTTTAATTTTTTAAAAACTAAAGATATTTGTAGTAAAATTAAAAATATTTTTGATTGTTATTTTTTTGATTATTTTTAATCTCCTCTGAAAACATTAGAACTCTGAAAATGTGAATCATTTTTTGAAAAAAAAACAAAAATATCTCTCCAAAAATTATTTATCGCAAAAAAAGAGGCACGTTAATTGTCAGTATATGAAATTATGAGCACAATCATTGTACCAGCGGATATGATAGTTAATATTAAAATTCGTGTCCGCCAATAATGGACCTCAATCTTGCAATATATTATTTCTCGGTTAATGTTATTCTTAAACAAATTCAGCTTAAACAAAGGCCGGCTTTTTAAGATTTTCGGTCCCTCCTCCTTTTACTTGACAAAGAAAACGTACACAAACACACCAGGATTACATTTTTTATTCATCATAACGTGTGCATTTCTTGGACTGTTCTTACAGTGTGTGTCTGAGTGAACTGGTGGATAGAATGGCAGGTGGGATTTTGCTGATTGCTGTCAGAATTCCCAGAAACGTGGTTTAGAGGTTAGGACAAAGTTTAGTTGTTTTCTGGTACAACAACGTTTGGTGGAAGCCATGGGAGAAGAAGAGATTGAGGAAGCTAATAGCAGTAGTTGCAGTGTGAGATTGATCAGCAGGAACAGTGGAGGGAGTGGGGAGCCCAGGTGGGTAGATGGCAGTGAGGTGGACTCTGAGTCGCCGCCATGGTCTTTGCAAGGGGAGGGGGAGATTAAGGGAGGATATGGATCAAGTATTCGGAGGAGGCTTGCGAAGAGGCCGAAGAGAGTGGATTCTTTCGATGTTGAAGCTATGGAGGTTTCTGGGGCTCATGGACATCATAACAAGGTTCAATTTTGAGTCTTTTTTGGTTTTTGTTTTTACTGTTTTATGATTTATAATGAGCTTGTGTATGCTTGTTTATGTTTTTGTTGTAAAGTGCTGGAATGTAGATTTAGGGGTCCTGAAGATGGAAAAGATTGTGTTTTTGAGCTGTTGAAACTTGAAAGACTTGATTTTGAATGTAAATGTATGGTTGTTTAGTGATCCAGAGTTTAAAGGTGATTTAAGGATGAAATGTGATCATAATTTTACTATATAGTTTGATGAACTTTAGATAATATACTAGCTATTTAGTCCCTACTCCCCAGCATACACAGCATTTAAGGTGCTGGAAAGTCCTAAAGATGAATGTAAGAATAATGCACTGGAGAAATTGCATTTTTGAACTGATAAAGACTGTGTTTTGAATGTTAGAATTTAGTTATTTGTGATCAGTTTATGAAAAAAGCAGGGTCCATTTTTTTTTATCTCTGTATAATGAGGTGTAGGCTGTTTGTCATGTAGTCTTTAGCATACTTGAAACATAAAGCTGAAGAAGCCTGTTATCTTTGGGGGCATCAGGGTTCAATTTGTGAAGAACATTTAGTGCAATGTAAACAAAAGAAGCAGACTTTTGAACTTTGAGTGATGAATATTATGCCTTGTAGAAGTTAAATTTAATTATAACATCGTGTAATGCCCAGTTCTGGGGTTCATCTTTCCTTTTGTTTTGTTAGAGATGTATCATTTAATATTAGCATACTGACATCATTTGCTTGCAAATCAGGATGCTACTCCCTGGCAAACTCTTGCCCTAGCATTTCAAACGTTAGGCGTGGTCTATGGAGACATGGGAACAAGCCCTCTATACGTCTTTACTGATGTGTTCAGCAAGGTGTCCATCACATCAGAGGTTGATGTCTTGGGAGCGTTATCACTAGTTATGTACACAATCACTCTCATTCCTCTACTCAAGTATGTGTTCATCGTGCTGAAAGCCAACGATAATGGTGAAGGTATTCCCCTTTTCAACTGAGGGAGCTTGTTTCTCTTTACTGTAATTCTTGTGTGTAAGATGGTCTTACTTGATCGATTAGTCATTTTCTAATTTGCAGGAGGGACATTTGCATTGTACTCGCTGATATGTAGATATGCTAAAGTCAATCTTCTTCCAAATAGTCAGCAGGCTGATCAGTACATCTCTAGCTATAGGCTAAAACTACCTACTCCTGAACTTGAAAGGGCCTTGAACATAAAGGAGGTTTTGGAGCGTAAATCGTCCCTCAAAACTCTTCTGTTGCTGTTGGTTCTTACTGGAACCTCCATGGTAATTGGGGATGGTATTTTGACTCCTGCAATATCAGGTAGTTTTTATGATCCCTCAAAAATGCTCGAGTTCTGGTTAGTTTTCTTGCCCTCCTATTTCCTTATAAAATTCTTCTGCTGCAGTTATGTCAGCTGTCAGCGGCCTGCAAGGAGAGATCAAGGGATTTGGTACAGGTGTGTTAAGTCGTGCATTTTGTACTAGTATATGATATGGTTACTGAACAATGTTTGATGAGAAAAGCATCCGACTTTCTTGTTTTGTTTGCAGGGGCTCTTGTCGTAACATCGATAGTTATCCTTCTAGGACTATTCAGCATACAGAGTTTTGGGACTGCTAAAGTTGGCTTCACTTTTGCTCCTGCTCTTGCTTTGTGGTTCTTCAGCCTCGGGGCCATCGGGATCTACAACCTGTTTACTTATAATTACACAGTTGTAAGGGCGCTGAATCCCATATATATCTTCCTTTTCTTCCAAAAGAATACCACTAAGGCATGGTCTGCTCTTGGTGGATGTGTGCTATGTATTACAGGTAAATCAAGTATATAAAGTAGTTTACTTTGATAGTCAAATTGTAATTTCACTTTCTAATCGTGTAAATTTTGTGACCGAATATTTCAGGAGCTGAGGCAATGTTTGCGGATTTGGGCCATTTCTCAGTACCATCGATACAGGTAATCTTTCCTCCCAAAATAGCCTCAATTCGACTCTCCTTGAAATACCTTTAAATATGTCACAGAAAATCTTTATTCTTTGTATTTATGTCCTCAGATTGCTTTCACAAGTGTCGTATTTCCCTGCCTTCTGTTAGCATATATGGGACAAGCTGCGTATCTAACTAAGCACCCCACTTCTGCTGGTCGGGTCTTTTATGATTCGGTTCCAGGTAATGGTTTCTTAAAGCTACATAGTATCATGAAGTGAAGACATTAGATCATTCAAGAAATATCTATGTTTTTGCCCAAAACAGGTCCTCTATTCTGGCCAATTTTTATAGTAGCTACAATTGCTGCAATAATTGCTAGCCAGGCCATGATATCGGCTTCCTTTTCATGCATCAAGCAATCTATGGCCCTCGGATGCTTTCCGAGGCTGAAGATAATCCACACGTCGAGGAAACTAATGGGACAGATTTATATCCCCGTCATCAATTGGTTCCTGATGATCATGTGCATTCTCGTGGTTGCTACATTTCGAAGCACTACAGATATAGCCAATGCATATGGTAAGTTTCACTTTACGAGCTTCTAATATATATATATATATATATATATATATATATATATATATATATATATATATAAATACACACACACATATTCCAGGCAATTTAGCTTTGTATGTTGAAATTTCCGGGTTGGTATTTTTAACAGGAATTGCAGAAGTTGGTGTTATGATTGTGAGTACTGTCTTGGTGACCCTAGTAATGCTTCTGATATGGCAAACTAACCTGCTTCTAGCTCTAAGCTTTCTAGTGGTGTTTGGATCTGTCGAGCTTCTTTATCTCTCTGCTGTTTTATCCAAGATCATGGAAGGGGGCTGGCTTCCGCTCGTGTTTGCTTCCTTCTTTCTTTGCACGATGTATATCTGGAATTACGGGAGTGTCCTAAAATACCAAAGCGAAGTTCGAGAGAAGATTTCCATGGATCTCATGCTCGATCTAGGCTCTACACTTGGGACTGTAAGAGTGCCTGGAGTTGGACTGCTCTATAACGAGCTTGTCCAAGGCGTTCCATCGGTTTTTGGGCGATTCCTTCTAGAACTTCCTGCCATTCATTCTATCATTGTCTTTGTCTGCATCAAATATGTTCCGGTTCCAGTTGTTCCTCAGGAAGAGCGATTCATTTTTAGGAGGGTTTGTCCCAAAGACTATCATATGTTCCACTGTGTTGCCAGGTACGGGTACAAGGACGTCAGAAAGGAAGATCATCGTGCATTTGAGCAGCTTCTAGTACAGAGCCTCGAGATATTCTTGAGAAAGGAAGCTCAAGAATACGCTTTGGAAATCCATCTTCTCGAACCTGATTTAGACAGCGTTTCTGTCATTTCTAGGGATTCTGAACCTCAGGAAAACGACTCGCTGAGTGACCTTCGGGTTCCATTGATGCAAGAGAACAACAGGCAAGAGGAAACCGACGCTTCTGTGTTTCTCCCGGCTAGTGTTATGCCTGTGGATGAAGATCCAAGTTTGGAATACGAGCTCTCGGCTCTCAGAGAGGCTGCTGATTCGGGGTTCACTTACTTACTCGGGCATGGAGACGTGAGAGCGAAGAAAAGCTCGTGGTTTGTGAAAAAGCTTGCGATAAACTACTTTTACGGGTTTCTGAGGAAGAACTGCAGAGCTAGTGCTGCCACTATGAAAGTTCCTCACACAGATATAATGCAGGTGGGAATGACATACATGGTATGATCTTTGGTGAAAATAGTGTATTCTTAGAACATGATTAAGTTCATTTCCAGGTCAAATTGTTGTCTAAATGCAAAATATGTAAGCTCATTTGTTGGGCATTGACCTTATCATAAGTCCATGTGTCCCAAAGTTTCCTCTGAAGGTGGAATCTTGAAGACAACTTTCATGAATAAGAAGGACCTACAAAATGGATTGTTGATTAGTTGGTGCTCAATAATGTTGTTGCTTTTTTTCTTGCCTGGAAGACTGGATATTCATATTCCCTTTTATGTCAGTAGTAGCACAGATTGCTTCACAATGAAGTACCCTATAACCAGTGACGGAACCACATGGGAGACCGAGTAAGTTGGTGCCTATTCCAAAATCCCCCAAACTTAAATCATTGTGTTAGAATAGGAGCTTTCCGGCCTAATGTGAGCTTACTCTAAATTTCCGATCTAAGGCAAGCGTACCCAAAATAAACTCTTGATTTCACTATTGCATGCGAAATAAAAACTCAGAAAAATCAAGTATTCTGTTGAAATAGAGAAATGAGGGTTTACACGAATCTTATTCTGAAGTGCTATACGTGATCAGGTATTCTACTCAGTGTAGTTTCAAAATACCATTGAAATTGCAATACCGCCCCTAAAACTAGTTCTCAACATAAACCAAGGTAAGGACGTCACTAGCAACCAGTGGCGGAACTAGGGGTTGAACGGGGTGGCACCGGCAACCCTTAAAATTTATATTATAGACTATATCATTGTAACTCAATTCCCAATTTTAAGTGTAATTTTAAATTTCGACAATTTCTAATTTTATTTAGCAATCTCATACTTTTTCGTGTGATTACGCCTCTGCAAGCATCTAGTTAGCATGTTGAATAGTTAACTAACCAATTGACAAGTTGAGATTCTTGAAATTTTGGGAGTCAAATGTTAGTAGCTCTCACCATATTGACTTAAGATATCATGATTATGACAAGAAGGAGTTAGCACAAGTTGTTGAACAAGAAGCAAGAATGGTTGTTAGCTAGCCCTCCATAAATCTGGGTTTATTTTTCCAGCTCATAGCTTTTTGGAGATGATATTGATTCCTCCTGGATGGGCAGCCTCCGGTCAAAAGGAGGGGCCTCAGTATATTGAAGAAGATGTAGGAGACAAAGGAAATGGTCGGTTTCAATATCCACATTATTGGACCACCACCACAATTTTTAGTTTTGGGTTAATCCACCACTTGACATAGGATTTATTTTAGAAGATGATTTTCTCCATTGACGGAATCAGATATATTTTTTTGATGGGTATAAAAGAGAATTACGCACACATTTTATAAAGCGTGCCTAAAAAAATTATAAAATTATGAACAGAAAATATTTGGTCGTCAAATTTTGAGAGCACAGCCGATTTCTCTCGCCCTCTGCTAATTCCGTTACTGATCCTTTGGTATGTTGAGTTTTAAAATAAGTTTAATTGTAATATTTTGAATTAGATTTTTTACACTCCAGAAATTATAATAGGGTTTTTCGAGAACTCGGATTTAAAATGAAATTTATACAAATTCTTAGGGTTAAATGAGATTTTTTCAATAACTCGGGACTAAATGAGTCTAACTCGAAAACTCAAGGTTACGAGAGAATTTTTTCACGAGGTTAATCAATCTCTCTAACATTCCCTCCGATTTTTTATAACGACATTTTTTTAACATGTTCATTCGTTTTTAAACATAAATTTCTTATAATAAATAACTAATACCATCGCCGTGTGACACAAAGTTAGATTATCGGTGATTTAAACATTCTTAATATGAAGAAATTGCCGAGTATTTTTCATCACTTCAACTCTAAAATAATTCTGCAAAAGTAATATGGTCCTGCAAATAATAATAGCCATATGCTAATTATTGGTTTCAACCTGTGATCATGAATTAACCTAGTATACTTTCTATAGTTTCATGATGAAGAATTTTTATAAATAGTGTACCTTGCAAATAATGGCCAAAATAAAATGCTTCTATTGCATTCTTAGTTCTTTACATTTAATTACAATATGGGAATTTGAATATTTCAATACACCTTCCTAGCTACTTGGATTTATCTATATGCATGAGTGGCCTAAATGTAAAGGCATCTTTAAACAACACATGTTTAGTTAATATTCCATTACAATTAAAGAATACAACTTTACAATATCTTTTTATCTTATTCACCCTTATGAAAGGATATATGGACCAAATTATTAGTTCACCATTTAGAAAAATGAAACAAAAAGTGGCTACCCATCTATATTTTATCAAAATGTGGCAAATTTATTAAGGACATTGTTATATGCAATACAGTATTTACTAATACAATCCGTATTTATTCATGAATTGTCATGAATATCTTCAGTATTTATTCAAAAGTAAATGTGATTCTCATAAATGAGGATATATCAAGAACTTTAAATACAAAATACGGACTGCGAAAGTAATGTTGGACTGCATCTATCAATTTTTTTTTATTAATTTGGTCACCTAAACCAAATGTGGCCTTTAGTTCTTGACACTTTTACTTTTGTTACAAAAAATTATAATTTTTTGATGAATCATTCCAAAACAATATGCACCACTAACTAAAGGTCTCCTTCTCCTATAAATCCATTTCTTACCTAAATTATGTCTTTGTCATGACAGTTTATGAATTTCTACATGGCAACTATATATACCACAAGCATAAAAAAAAACTAAAAAAGAAAGTGTAATTATCTCTGAAATTATACTAGTGGATTTTCTAATAAAAATTATATTGGGTTTGGTCGAATCGCGTTAAACTGATATTTTATACTTGTTTATTTATCGTGACTATTAAATATAATATTCGCTGATCCTATTCCGATACTAATTCCTACCTATTGAAATTAGTGTCGGAGAAATGGATTAAATTTCCAGCACTAATTTGTTGATGAATATATTAACTTTTAATATTTGATAAATTATCAAAAATCAACTTATACATCAATGTGAAACTAGTACCTCCTTACAAGACAAAATTAACCCTCTCCACCAAACACATGATCTTTATCAGATTGGTAAAAATGAAGATATAAATTGAAACTTAGCATTGAAGTTAATAAATTGGGAATAACATGATTTCAGTCCATAACTTACTACTTTTATATCAGATTGATAAGATAGAATGAATAGATGGAATTGAAAATTGGCAACCAGGTTTACTTTTGTCGTCTTAGTCAAAATTACACATTCTTTAGATATTTAAATCTAATGATTATGTTACTTTATTTTCGTTCACTCGTTCCACTCACTATTAAATTTTATATTCAATTTTTTCATCATATATTTTTTAATTTAAAATTCAAATATCATTTTATCTCTGTATTTTTTGATCGGGATGGAGGGAGTGATAAAGCTCTAACAAGTGATTGCCTTTGAGAAAAGCAACATATCCATCAAGCTTTTAAGTTAGTGGCAACAATGTGGCTTCACTTTCACAAGGTTATAATTATATAAATATGACGTATAAAAATTAGGTTTTGATAAGCACATTTTTTTTGGTTTTTTTCCAAAGTGAAAAGCAGTGTCGCATTTTCCTGCGAGCAGAGCGAGCGCGTATAAAGTTATGACCTAGAAACTTCTGGCCGACTTGTACGGAATATTCTCCGGATCCACGGGAGTGCGTGGCTCTCACTCGCCTGACTTTATACTGCGTTTGGGTAGAGGTTGTTGGCACGCGTGTTATAGCGCGTTGGGAGTTTTGATAATTTGACATGCATGGAAATAAATTCGTCAAACTTGTACTGTTTACTGTATAGAACCTAGATTGCCCACACCTGCTACAGACTGCATCACTGAAGTTTATTTTGTTTCATTTTTGTATTTTATTATTCGTTTTAAAACATAGTTTATTTATTGTGTAAAGAAATAAAATTATAGTTTAAAAATTAAAAGATAGTTTTTTATTGCAACGATATGAATCTTACTAGGTCAATTTAGATATTTTGAAAATAATGATTTTTGACTAAATGAATAAGAACGCATTCATTTTATTTTACACTTTCAGTTCAAATTAAAATTTAATTCTCTACTTCTTAACAGTTTACGGAATTGTTCAGTTCACCAATTTATTATCTCATATTTTAACGCATTTCAATACCCTTACGTTTATCTCAATAAATTACTATTTTTATAGATAGATTGTCAGGCTGATTATCTACTGCTAAAATAAGTAAAATTGTACGACCATCTATCTAATAATCCAATTATTCCTTATTAACTCGTCATTCCATCCGTCATGAATTTTCATCTATTTGACTTGGATAAAATTAGCATGCATAATCCAAGATGATAAAGACTTCGTCTGTCCTTTTTCAAGAGAGAATCATCTTATTTGATATTTATATTTATATTTGAAATTGTATGCTGAATATCATTTCAATTTTATTATAAATATAGATATTGCATAAAAGATTATGTTTCAAACTATTGAAAAATTTTCAGAGTCAGAACTACACTCAAACCCGTGTATGTCAGTGCCTACCCTAAATCCGGGTCCAGACATAAAGTACTGTTCTCTTACGGGAATTAGGGTTACTCTAAATTTTTTAACCATTTATTAAAATAAATTCCTGATTTCAACACTGAGTATACTCAAAACTACGGAAATATTAATTTCATACTTAATTGTCTCAAAAAATAAAAATTGATTTGACAAAACAATCATATCATAATCAAAATTAAAGTACGTATAGCTACATTTTGATTCCTAGTTGAAGAAACTTTGAATCCTTGATAATCGATAAATCCAAATATATAAGGTCATATTCTTTACGTACCAAATGAATATTCCACAATCAATATATAACATTATAGATGGGACGTAAGAGGAGGAGGAAAAATTAGTTTAAATGTCTCTATTCGTTTTCAATTTCAATAATTAATAATATAATATAATAATATGGTACCAAGAAGATAATCGCAAATGACTTGAAAATCAAATACAGGACCAACAAAAGGAAAATCATATCCAATCAGTGACTTTGTGGTGGATTTGAATCCTCGTGTTCATAGCTTTGAACGTAGACAAAATTATGAAATTAAGTCCTTTTTTTCAAACCAAATCAAAGGATGAACACTTATTTTGAAACAGTTTTGCTACCCAACGTGTTTAATAATTGAATCCGTGCAACGCGACAATATCTAGAGCTTTCTGAGTCGTTTATTATGTAGATCTTTCTAGTTTTTTGACTGAACTCTGATAAAACGTTCATTACAGAATGGACAACAGAATATGCTGCAAGCACTCCCCATCTCTCTAATTTCTTAAGTACAACACTCATAAATAGTAGTTTCAAACAAGATAACTCTCCTAATAAATTAGCGAGACCTGCTTATGGCTTCCTTAACCCTGATATAGTCTAGCTTTATAGTTCGTTTGAATTGAGTAGGAGTAAAGATATGTATCTTAGGTGTTGTTTCAGATATTAAGAGAATCAACCGTACTAGTCAAATTGGTCAGAGGACTTGCCTCATTCAGGGGAGATCAGAGGGTCAAATCCGCTCAAATGCAACATTTCCAATCAATATCTCTTCTGATTTCCTGAGTCAAGTCTCCAGAAGTGCTCGATCAAGAGACAGAAGATAATAGAAGATGAGTCAAGTCTCCATAAGAGGTCGATCAATAGACAGAAGATGACAGAAGATGAGTCAAGTCTCCAAAAGTGCTCGATTAAGAGACAGAAGATGGCAGAAGATGAGTCAAGTCTCCAGAAGAGCTCGACCAAGAGACAGAAGATGACAGAAGATGACAGAAGATGAGTCAAGTCACCAGAAGTGCTCGATCAAGAGACAAAATATGACAGAAGATGAGTCAAGTCTCCAGAACTAATGGCAGAAGATGAGTCAAGTCTTCAGAAGAGCTCGATCAAGAGACAGAAGATGAGTCAAGTCTCCATAAGTAAATGGCAGCAGATGAGCCAAGTCTCCAGAAGAGCTCGATCAAGAGATAGGAGATGAGTCAAGTCTCCAGAAGTAGATGGCAGAAGATGAGCCAAGTCTCCAGAAGAGCTCGATCAAGAGATAGGAGATGAGTCAAGTCTCCAGAAGTAGATGGCAGAAGATGAGCCAAGTCTCCAGAAGAGTTCGATCAAGAGACAGAAGATGAGTCAAGTCTCCATAAGAGCTTGATCAAGAGACATAAGATGGCAGAAGATGAGCCAAGTCTCCAGAAGAGCTCGATCAAGAGACAGAAGATGAAAGAAGATGAGTCAAGTCTCCAGAAGAGCTCGATCAAGAGACAGAAGATGACAGAAGATGAGTCAAGTCTCCAGAAGAGCTCGATCAAGAGACAGAAGATGACATAATACGAGTCAAGTCTCCAGAAGAGCTCGATCAAGAGATAGAAGATGACAGAAGATGAGTCAAGTCTCCAGAAGAGCTCGATCAAGAGACTATAGATGACAGAATATGGCTCAAGTCTCCAGAAGAGCTCGATCAAGAGACAGAAGATGAGTCAAGTCTCCAGAAGAGCTCGATCAAGAGACTATAGATGACAGAATATGAGTCAAGTCTCCAGAAGAGCCCGATCAAGAGACATAAGATGAGTCAGTTCTCTAGAACTAGAAGTGCTCGATCAAGAGACAGAAAATGAGTCAAGTCTCCGTGTTCGATCATGAGACAGAAGATGTATCGATGGTGTCCATAGAAGGAGAGCAACAAAGCCAATATAAGTGAGATTTTCACCCCACTCTAATCAGTATGGTGAGAATCTCGCACAATGTACGAGATTAAGTAGATTAGAGTAGGATTAGTGTTCTGATCAATTTGAAAATAGTAAACCTATTTCATTAGAGATGTACAATCAAGTTAAACTGATTTCTTTGAATAAATTATATATCACTATAAACTGATAAGCTAAATTAAAATAAAACTAAACTAATTAGTGGGAAAAACATGATATTTTTTTGGTAAGATGTGTATGCATCATGATCTTGTGTTATATGTTTAACAATTGATTGAGTAAATGAAACATTGAAAACAAAAAGGATGAATATACATGAGCTAGGTATTTCTAATTTGAGGAGTGTTTTTACATATATGACTTATTTTATCCTTTAATTTTAGTGATCAATATTATTTTCAATAAAAATTATTTCAATCAATTTAAAATACATAAAAATTTGATGGTTGTGTATAATTGATCCTTGAACTATATGAATAGACAAGTATACAAAAGAGCTTGTATAAAATATATTATAAAATAATGTAAGACGAAGATAAGATAACAGATAAATGGTACATATTAGAGTTATAAATTCATAAACACACCTGTCATTGACGATTTTAATTAAAAAATACATAACAAGTAGAAGCGATTATGACCATTTAACAGATTAATAACAAACACTCATCAAGATCATTTTGGATTGTGTTGTAGTATTATATATATTTTGAAAACTATTTTTGTATGTTCGACGGGGACGCACGTAATGTACATTCATAGTTCATAATCCACAATTTTATATTTAAATCAAATAAATGAGATGTTGATACTTAACCTACTTCCCAAAATTATTAAATCATTTTATGCCTTCTTTTAGTCTCCAGAAAGCCACACTTCATATATTGTTTATTAATTATTTTCCTGATAAATATATCGTCGACAAAATATCTTTGTTACTACAAGTGGAATTATTTTATGATGCCAGCGGATTTATTATTATTAATTAATAGATTCCAGTTGTTTATTAATTAATGAAACATTTTTGTGTAGAACCATCTAAGCTTGTGTGATTGGACGTTACACAATTTGCGTGTTTATATGATTAATTTTGATTTTGATTTTATTATTAACATGTGTTCAAACTTCAATTAGCTTCTTTTTCTGGTCTAAAACGACAGCATGAATAAACAAATATAGTTGAATATAAATGGTCTTCGGGATAGGCAGCATGCGTAGTAGATGGTAGTATAAAATTTAGGTTAAGTTTGTTCCATTCTAATCAAAAGCCAGCTATTATTTTTATGGGTGAGAAAGATAATTCTCATGTTTAGATGTATAGAGCAAAACGCGATTCGCTTGCACTTACAGTCTCACCCGTCTAATACCACAAATTTTGGTGAGATATAAGTTATGATATCCTAGAGACATGAATTCATTGAACATTTTTTTATTTCGGTTCATATAAGAAATCTTACAAGCAGTAAATTCTCAAACTATTTTTATCAAGACTCGAACTTTAGATTATGAAATAATGAACTCAGTGTCTCAACCGTTGGAGCATATCCATGGGTATTGCTATTTAGATATATAGAATGTGTTTGATGATAGAGTACATGATCTAACACTCTATTGACCATAGATAAGATTTATGATCGAGATAATTAAGTGTGTACAATATTTGCAATATGCGTGTGTTTTGAAAATACACATTAAGTGTGTGTATGTTTATGTTTTTTGAAAATACACCTAGACTGTGTGTATGTGTGTGTTTTTTATTTACACCTTGAGTGTGTGTATGTGTGTATTTTTTATTTACACCTTTAGTGTGTGTGTTTTTTTTGAAATACACCTTGAGTGTGTGCATGTGTGTGTTTTAGAAATACACCTTGAGTGTGTGTGTATGTGTGTTTTTTATTTACACCTTGAGTGTGTGTGTGTGTTTTGGAAATACACCTTGAGTGTGTGTATGTGTGTGTGTTTTAGAAATACACCTTGAGTGTGTGTATGTGTGTGTTTTTTATTTACACCTAGACATGTGTGTGTTTTTTATTTACACCTTGAGTGTGTGTATGCGTGTGTTTTTTATTTACACATTGAGTGTGTGTATTGTATGTGTTCTAGAGATACACCTTGAATGTGTGTATGTGTTTGTGTTTTAGAAATATAGCTTGAGTGTGTGTGTGCTTTAGAAAAACGCTTTGAGTGTGTGTATATGTGTGTGTTTTGGAAATACACCTCGAGTCTGTGTACGTGTGTGTTTTTTAAATACAATTTTGTATAAAGTCAAAACCATCCAGTGGACGGGAGGATTATTCACGACTCCTCAACCCTTTTCAAAAGTGGTAAAAGTACATGATCGGGTTTGGTTAAATCCAATAATACACATGAAACCTTTTTGCGGTTTCTGTGGCAATTTGAGTGAGGTGCAGAGTGATTCCAACAAAGCTATACTACTACTCCGCCTCGGTGTGACTGCATGTACTACTAAAAAAGGAATATAGTAAGAAAACCTAGGTCTAATGCCCAAGGGTATCTAACTACCTGACATGTATAATATACTTAACTCTGCAGTATAAAAATACTCAGAATCTACTGAGTCTATGCACAAAAACGCCATTTGTAAACTATCAAAGCTACAAATGACTCGGATTTCTCCTATACTGTATTGCACAGACCGAGGTCCAAAGGGTCTTCCCTCCCGCCAAAGTACGGGTTAGGAGGGACATGACAAACAAATAGGTAAAAATACTCCATAAATTAGTCATGATAGTTTTGCAAAAACACCCACTCAAAATCATATCCCTCTAAAAAACAGATATATGTAGATTAATATTTGTACTAGAGCAATTCCAACAAATTCTGGTTTGATTGGTTGACGGCCAAATATTGGACAGAGCAAATGCGATTTAACACGATATAAACTTAAAGTTTAACCGGTATACAAATCTATAAACAGTATCGCCAACAGTAAGTATTCAAACTATTTCGACTTGGATTTCTCCTAACTGTAAAAACTAGATCGGAAGTTAATCAAAGTTTTGTTGAGCAAAATGACCCGTCAGAAAACTAAGATTAGCAAATCACATTCAATCTCATATCTTAGTACAAACATCAATGCACATGTACCTTAAAAAGAAATCAAAATAAATTTTACAAAAGGAAAAAAGAAGTAAATCACCTCTTCGATTTAATGTTGCTAGATACATGGAAGTCTGACCGGTCTGAATTACCTGACCCGACCCGACTGGTATGATTCGACCTGAACTCTCCAACCGGTCCGACCCAAACTAACCGGTCCAGGCCCACCGGTATCTACACTTAATCTACCCGGTCCGATATGTACATGTACAGTCCAACCTAAAAACACTTTAATCTAAAATGTAAATATGTTAAGACATAAAATCAATCATCCAAAATGATAGATATAGTAACAAAAACAAAACTATTTACTAGAGATGCTATATATTATTATTATGCATGATATTTAATTATATAAAAAATATCAATATTAATTAATCAAAATACTGCCGACAGGTGTAATTAGGGGGCCATGGCATCGAATAGAATCAATCTAATCCAAAAAAATAGGATGCTTGGAAGGGGGAAGAACACTTCAATATATTCCAAGCGTGGAGGTTTCGATGGTACCCTTAATAATTGACTAAATAATTCACAAGAATCTCTAGCAAACATTTGGTAAAATGTCCTCCTCCATCCTCATCGACTACAAAAAATTTACACCAATTTATACGTATTTTCATTATCACGGAAATACTGGACGTTTCTATTAATATGAAATGAAATTTATCGTTTATATAAAATTATTATACGAAAAATCATTAATTTATTACCCATTTAGGTGCAATATTTGTGCTTGAAATGCGATTTATATTCAAAAAGAGGTCATTATTAATTATAGGGACAATCTCATTTTACATGAGCGGAAAAGATAAAATTACATTTTATTATTACAATTATGATTGACACCTGCATTAGTAAATCGGGTATTTCAAGTAAAAATCAGACCTGTAAAATCAAAAATAAAAGTATCTCTATACCTAAAATACCCCTAACAAAATCCGGTAACCTTAATTTTAGCATTGCTCGTGTCACCCGAATCGTTAAAGTTTTATAAACTTGTATGGATAAACTTATTCAGAAAAAAATTCTCATATGACAAATATATTAGTGTCATTTTTATTGCTATTTTTGAACCAAAGGATTAAAAAATAAGATTAGGTTTACCATCCAGAGACCAATGCTGACCAAGTGCAACGTTGGCATCTTGGAAAAAAAATTATATTCAAAGTTTTCTGATGTGTTTATTTAAATATTTTATCGTAATACAAAATACTATGCCAAATTGCCAATGTTGATTATAATTAAATTTCTAAATAAATATGATACGTAAAGATATTCATACTTTATTCGAGACGATATAAAAAATAATAGATTGCATATAACACCGACATTTCTCTAGTCAGCACATACTAACGGGATATAGTATGTAAATGCACCCAACAGTTATATAGTAAAATACTAATGACTATTTAATATTGGCTGAGCAGATTAACAGAACTAATTAAAACTTAGTTTAAGGAAATGGTCGGTTCATCTTTGCTGTACCCCATTCAATGCTTTAATTTATGCATTTATTTGCTGTAGTTAGTGTTGGATGTTACAAATTCTTGTTAATAAAATATTTAATTCCTTGGATTATGATTTTGAATAGAAAGTCGGGTTATTTTGGATAATTTATTCCATATTTATTCTATAAATTAAAGCCTTAATTAAGTTCAACATGTCGAGCTCGTTTGAATATCTCAAACTAGTCAATTTAAGGATTCGAGATTGAGCTCATCTCAGACAATTGAGCTCGATTTCAAGTTGATTTTTAGACTTTTGAACATTCCCATATTTGCTAGCTTGAGATAAGGTTGAAATTAGGTTCGCTTTGACTCATTTACATCCCTAATTTAAACTAAATTAGATTGATTTACACAATGACAAAATAGTAACAGTGAACTTAGTTTTAATAAATATAAATTTTCAAAAAAGAATTAACTTTAGATACTGTATATTACAGATGGAATAGATTATGATCTTATCTGGTTACCGACTTTTGTTTGTCATCTCTATTTTAAAGATGCACAACTATAAAATTGACTTATTATATAGAGATGAAAGCATTATCAGATGTCATATCTAAATATAGAGTCAGAACACCGATTCTCAATTCTGAGTTCATTCTCGAAACTACCATAATATTATCACGAACCTTACTTTATCACTGAGGATGCTCTAAACCCTCCATCTCAATCTCTTTATTTATTATCTATTAGAATGATAGACAGCTGACTGCCTAACATCACAGCCCTGCCTGCTAATTTCAGAACGTGTGATTTTGATCTCATTCTCAGACTATACTGCACAAATCTTATGTTATTCCGTATCTTCATAAGTAAAGGTTAGCTCCCTAATCCCTCCATCTTAATCTATTGTTTATCATCTATTAAAATGATAGACCGCTCGGTGTCTACTGTTACAACCCTGTTTACAATTTCAGAACGTGCGATTTTAATCTCATTTTCGAAGCACAAGCCATTTTCTTAATCGGTATCTATACAAGTAAAGGTTGGCTTCCTAATCCCTCTATCTCAATCCTTTTATTTTTCATATCTATTAAATTGATAGACCCTATTTGCCTAACGTTAGACCCCTATTTGCAAGTTGTTGTAATTTTGATGTCACTAAAAATGTGGGTAATATAATCTTATGTGTTCATGCTTTGAGAGATCATGGTACACG
This sequence comes from Sherardia arvensis, assembly GCA_948330725.1. Lineage (NCBI taxonomy): Eukaryota > Viridiplantae > Streptophyta > Magnoliopsida > Gentianales > Rubiaceae > Sherardia > Sherardia arvensis. Next base: position 1,468,484 of record OX415244.1, read on the forward strand.
TTTGAGGCCCACTCGCCCCATCATCTACATCTCCATGGTCCAAATGGAGTGAGATCAGCTGATAATGGAAACGGACAATATAAAAATACACCAACCCTCAAAAGGAAAAGCATAAATTTGAAAAAAGATCAGGAAAAAAGAGACGTAAATTCCCTGAAGTGTAGAGGAAAGAAGGATTAGAAAGAAAAACAAAAAGGGATTTTAGTGATGTTAATGTTTATAAGACCACACTGTAGTATTATTAAACTGATTTCCTCCCATTTCCCACACAATAAGCTAAAATCTTGATGCTTTGATGGTATATTGATTCCATTCTTTTTGAGCAAAAACTTTTGTGGCTTTTCGTTTTCTCTGCTCTCTTCTAGAGGGGTTGTTCAACTGCTTACTGTGTGTCTGTGTGTGGGGATTGTGTCATAGAATATTGGTATTCTTGGTTTTATTACAAGTGTGTGTGTCAGTCAGTGTCAGTATGTGTTGTTCTCTTGAAAGTTCTCAACTTGGCGGTGAGGAGTTTCTGTGTGTGTGCATTGAAAGAATGGTTTGTTTGGGTGTCTGAAGGGATTTGCTATGGATCTGGAAACTGGAGGAGCCAAGAATCTTGCTAAAGTGAGTAAATTCCTGCATTTTTGCCTCTTACATGTGATAAAGTTGTGATTTTTAAGGTTTTAAGAAGACCCCATTTGGATTTTGTGGTTGGATTTTTCAGAGGGAGTCTTGGAGGACTGTTCTGACTTTGGCTTACCAGAGCTTAGGTGTGGTGTATGGTGATTTGAGCACCTCCCCATTGTATGTGTACAAGAGCACTTTTGCTGAGGACATTATTCACTCAGAGACTAATGAGGAGATTTATGGAGTCCTTTCCTTTGTGTTTTGGACTCTCACTTTGGTGCCTTTGTTGAAGTATGTGTTTATTGTGCTGAGGGCTGATGATAATGGAGAAGGGGGGACATTTGCCTTGTATTCTCTGCTGTGTAGACATGCTAGAGTGAATGCGCTCCCGAATTGCCAGCTGGCTGATGAGGAACTGTCTGCTTACAAGAAGGATCTTGAGAGCCCTCCTGAGCATACTTCTGTTGGGGTTAGGTTGAAAGCCACGCTCGAGAAGCATAGAGTTTTGCAGAAATTTTTGCTGGTCTTGGCTCTTGTTGGCGCTTGTATGGTGATCGGGGATGGGATTCTTACGCCTGCGCTTTCAGGTTGAGGTTTTCTCCCTTTCATTTTCGTGTTTTTTCTTGTGTGATTTTGCTTAATTTGTGAGCTGATTGTGCTTCGGCTTCTCGATTGCAGTGTTTTCTGCTGTTTCTGGTGTTGAGTTGGCCATGTCCAGAGAGCATCACCAATGTAAGATTTTGTCTTTCTGTTAAAAATACCATTTTTTGTTGACTTAACTGCCGAGCCTTTTACTAGTAAACCTTTTGTAGATTGGCATTGTTTTTAGTCTTCTGCTTGAGAATTAGGCTCCTTTCGGACTAGATGGTTTGGAGAGCGTGTGTTTCTTCAAGCGTGGCATTTGTCATTGCCGTTGTTGGCAATGAATAACTTCGGAATTCCTCCATCTCTATGAAATTCTTACGTGACCTTCTAGGGAAGTAATGTGATTTTTTCATGGAAAACGGAGAGCAAAATACAACAGGAAGCTAGAAATATGTGCTGCTAATACCCGACTTCTAAAAATAGTTTCTTTGGCATGACTCCCGTGATTTCACATGTCCTAGCCTCCTCGAAAGATTTGTCTTAAACTGGAAAGACTTCCGTGTGTTGTTGATTTCCTAACTCCTAAGTTGACTTTAGGCTGCATTCTTCGTTCTACTAACGTGAGCAGAGAAACAAAATTTGCTCAGACACTCAAATTTACGAACTCCCAGTTTTCATTCTATGTTTCTGCATTTATTTACTGCCATCATTGTTATTTGTCGGCCATTTTGGCTCTGAAACTCTGTCCTGAACTCTGAATCTTTTGCAGATATCGAACTTCCAGTTGCCTGCCTCATACTGATAGCCTTGTTTGCCCTCCAACATTATGGAACCCACAGAGTCGGGTTCTTGTTCGCACCTGTGGTGATAACATGGCTTCTGTGCATCAGTTCCATCGGGCTGTATAATATTCTTCACTGGAACCCGCATGTATATAAAGCATTATCGCCATATTACATGTACCAATTCCTCAAGAAAACCCAACGAGGTGGTTGGATGTCCTTGGGCGGGATCCTTCTGTGCATAACAGGTCAGTTCAGACAATTCAATTTTCAACGATGGATTTTTTTTTTCCTTCTCGCCTAGCGAGTCTCTAAACACAGTTTTGACAATCCCAGGTTCTGAAGCGATGTTTGCCGACCTAGGACACTTTACGCAGTTTTCTATTCAGGTACATCATCATCAAAAGAGACATTTTTAGCATTCTATTCAAGGAATCGTATTCTTAAAATGAGACCTATGTTGATGTTGCAGATTGCTTTCACAACCATGGTTTATCCGTCTTTGATCCTCGCATATATGGGACAGGCAGCATATCTGTCCAAGCATCATATCTTAGAAAGCGAAGACTACCGTATTGGATTTTATGTATCCGTGCCCGGTAAGAATCATAATTTCTGCTAACTTGAGTTTGTTCATGCGAGTTAATGGATTTTCCGCTGACTTGAGTCGAAAATTCTATCTGCAGAGAAGTTAAGATGGCCTGTTCTTGTCATCGCCATCCTTGCGGCAGTTGTGGGAAGCCAAGCTATCATCACTGGAACTTTCTCGATCATAAAGCAATGCTCCGCTCTGGGCTGCTTTCCGAGGGTAAAGATAGTCAACACTTCCTCGAAGATTCACGGGCAGATATACATCCCCGAGATCAACTGGCTTTTGATGGTACTATGTTTGGCTGTCACCATCGGGTTCAGAGACACTAAACGCCTGGGCAACGCCTCAGGTAGAAACCGCTCACTAAACCTTGTGTGTGTGTGTGTGTGTGTGTGTACTAGTTTGTGCTAACTATGTTATGTAAAACAGGCCTGGCTGTGATAACTGTGATGCTGGTAACGACCTGTCTGATGTCGCTGATAATCGTACTGTGCTGGCGGCAGAATGTTATCCTGGCAGTTCTTTTTGTGGTGTTCTTTGGGACGATTGAGGCGTTGTATTTCTCAGCTTCTCTGATCAAGTTCTTGGAAGGTGCATGGGTCCCGATCGCGCTATCCTTCATGTTCATGATTGTGATGTGTGTCTGGCATTACGGCACGCTGAAGAAGTATGAATTCGATGTCCAGAACAAGGTTTCAGTCGAGTGGCTGCTGAGCCTCGGGCCAAGCCTGGGCATAGTTCGGGTCCGTGGCATCGGGCTTATACACACCGAGCTGGTTTCAGGAATCCCAGCCATTTTCTCGCACTTTGTCACGAATCTCCCCGCTTTCCATCAGGTTCTGGTCTTCCTCTGTGTGAAGTCGGTCCCGGTTCCCCATGTGAAACACGAGGAACGGTTCCTGGTCGGGCATATCGGGCCGAGGGAATACAGGATGTACCGGTGCATTGTCCGGTATGGATATCGGGACGCACATAAAGATGACATGGTGTTTGAAGATGACCTGGTATGCAGCATAGCAGAGTTCATCAGGACTGGAAAATCAAAGCTCAACGGGCTGGACCCCGAGGACGATCTCAACGGGAGGGACGATGTAATGCAGGTAGTTGGAACGCCATCGACTCATCTAGACGGGATTCAGCTCCGGGCAGATGACCGGAGCCCGGAAATGGCTAGCACATCTGAGGTCAGGGAAATCCGGTCCCCGCCAAAGCCCCGGAAAAGAGTCCGGTTTGTCATCCCCGAGAGCCCGAACATCGACAGCGCGGCGAGGGAGGAGCTGAGGGAGCTGATGGAGGCAAGAGAGGCAGGGATAGCCTACATTCTAGGGCACTCCTATGTGAAGGCTAAGCAAGGGTCCAGCCTGGTGAAGAAACTGGCCATAAACTATGGGTATGGTTTCTTGAGGAGAAACTGTAGGTCACCGACTTATGCCTTTAGCGTTCCCCATGCATCAACCTTGGAGGTTGGGATGGTGTACCATGTCTGAATTTTGGTGTTTCTGTAAATTGATTAATGTGATTTGTAGCTTTGTAGAAAGGGAGAAAGGATTATATGAAGTGTAACAGTTTTATTAACATAGAATTATGTGATAACTTCTAACAAATACCTGGTTTTTGCTGTATGCTAATTGCTACCAACAATATCCTAGTAGTTTTTTTCTTCTTGAATATTTGCTGCTTCATACTGTGAATTCATGCACATTTGGTAGGGTTTTTGATTTGCTTACTACTTTTATACCACTTTCACAGTAGTTTCAGTGCATCGTTCAATAATCTGATATTCTATCGGTTTTTGGTTGGTGCACTTTAGTACTTGAACATTGCTCGGTGTGATCTGTCATTTACAGTGAATTCTGTTAGTTAATATCTCAAGAACCCTCGTGAGATCACTTTGCCCTATTTCACCCAAAATTACCTATAAAATCCAACAAATTAATTGAAATGCACCTAAAAAATAATAATTCAAATTCTTAGTAAAATTTTGCAACCCTTTTAAGGCCAAACATTGGTACTACATAAAATAGGACCACCATAATTTAATTGATCATACAATTGTGCAAAACAATAACAAAAATAAAATAGGTCCATTGGTCCCTTGTATGAGCTCATAATGTGTCTCTTCTTTTATTCACACTCTCCTCACCACTCACCAACACATTTGCCAGCTTAGAAACAACACATTCACATTTCATCATGTCACAAGTCACAAATGCCATGAAAATAATAGACTCACTTTCATAATTTAAATATTTGGCTTTGATTTATGTCACAATTCACATTACATTTTGAGTGTGACTTGATTATGCACAATCCAATACTCCTATCCTCCGTTTCAACTCAATCTGCATTCTGAACTAATTTTTTATAATAAGTTATGTTTATTATTTTCCGTTCATTTTACTCAATTTCTTCTCAAATTCAAAATTCTCCGTTCATCTATCACTCACATGTCAATTTATACTTAGTCTTTATGCAAAAAACTTTAGAACGGAGGGAGTATTAGAATTATGTTGTCCAAAATACGTTATAAACTTAGGAAAAAGATTCTCAGTCATATTTAATGCAGCGTGCGTGGAACAAATAACGAACTATTTATAAAATTCTCGTTGATCGAACTACCGTATAATCGATTTCATTCAACATCATCGATTTCATTCAAAATCAAAAGCTGTCCTACAAAAAAGTAATGGAAAATACACAATTCAAGTACTCGAAAATAATAAAACACGAATTTAATTTTTAATCCGAAGAAATTCGCCAAAAAACTAGTAACCATCATGCGTAACATGGATTCTTATTAGAATGAGTTTTTCAATTAAAAAACACTACTTATTTATTATTGAATTTTGATACAACCACATGCTGCGAAAACTCTTCGACTACTCTAATTTCTGTACGTAACGATATATTACATGAGATGATATTATTATTTCAATAATATTTTAGACGACTGGAGAACAAAATACCAGAGTATATAAAGTATCGGGCAGCATAGATCGGGTCTCAGTACTCAGATCGATGGTGGCGGCATAAAGGCCGGACCTTTCGATCCGGCGAGCCACACCGCCAAAGCTCCGATCCGGTGTTTTTAATCTTTGTTTGCAGGTTGCCCAACATGGCTAACCGTAGCTCGGGCCCGATCCGTTCCGGTTTAACCGGTCGGGTCGGGTCGGTACTCGGTTCAGCCGGTTTCAGTTTTGATGAGAAGGCTGTCACGGATCTGGCACTGCTAGAAGGAGGTGGTGATTTTACATTCTGTAGCTTTTTTAGATTTATGGGATGCGTGCATAAATTGGGACTTTTGCAAAATTATTTCGACTGATTCATGGAGTATCTGTGTCTTAGGGATGTTTTCCTTCTGACCCGGATTAACTGGACAGAGGGAAAACCCTTTGGACTTCTTGTCTGTTCTCTAATCACAGTAGAGGAGAAATCCAAGTTGTAGTAGTTTAGACAACTTACTTACAGCGATTCTGTGGTTGAAACAAAGAATATACTAGTAGATTCGATTGGTATTTTACCGATTCGAATTATGGATGCTATATTAGTCGGATAGTTTAATACTTTGAGTATTGTCCCTAGTTTAGTTTTCAGGTCATCCTTTTATGAGAATTAATTTGCATCTTTATGTAAATTTTCTCGTCTACTAGCATGCACACATTACAGGTCTGAGTTTGCGATAAAAAATTAATTTGTATCTCTATATAGATTTTCTTTATTAGAAAGGCACTAGTAGAGAATTAATTTGTATCTCTATACAGATATTCTCAATAGAACTTATAGATTTAGTCCTTTCTGAAATTTGCTTACTCGTTCTTTGTAATAGTATCAGGATCAATTGTAATTTTCTTATCTGATCGGTGACATTTATAAAGGTTAGGGGAGCCTAATATATTCCCTCTGCCTTCATGGCAGTTTGATTTAAAAAAAAAAAAAAAAAGTATATAAAGTATCGATATATTTTCCGCTAACAACTATAACAAGTTTTCTCCCTCACACAGTCACACAGTGAGTGACACAGATTAGGCGCATGCACACAGTACAATACGATTCTGTTACTTCCCACTGGCCACTCCACTCCACTCCCCATCTCCTTTTTCCCTCTCTCTCAAAAAACTCAACGCTTTTCCCCCTTTCTTTCCCCTCTGCAAAAAAAAAGTGCAAATTCCCTTTCAAAAAAATCACTCATTTCTGATTTCCCCTGCTCTACTAAACCCCCATTGTTGATTCCTCATCTTCTCCACCGAGAATGATGGCCAGTAGAACCGCCATTGCTCTGATCTTCGCCGCCCTGCTTCTCTCCGGCTGCTCGGCTGCTCCGGCGCCGTCTTCCCCAGCAAGTGAGTGTTTTTTTGCTTTCATGGTAGCTAATGTGTGTGTGGAAAGAAGCTGAATCGTGTTTTGTTTGTTTGTTTGTGCAGGGATACTAAATGGGTTCTTCTCGAACGCGATTTCGATGCTGATGAAATGGGTGAAATCCCTGAAAGCCACTACCAAGACAGGTGAGGATGAGATCTTGTAAAAAAATGTGATTTTTTATTTTTATGAATGTTGATTTGGTGTTGTGAGGTTTGTGTTGATGATGGTGTCGTTGTTGCAGTGACTGCTGGCCGTCCGATGATGAAGTTTGAGACCGGGTACACTGTGGAGACTGTGTTTGATGGGAGCAAGCTTGGAATTGAGCCTCACACTGTGGAGCTGCTGCCCAGTGGGGAGTTGCTGATTCTTGATTCTGCGAATAGCAATCTGTACAGGATCTCCTCCCAGTTGTCCCTGTGTAAGTTTGATTCCGAGTGAAAAGTCGTGCTTCTCGGATGTGTACCTTTTATCATTGTATATGTTTGAATTCATGCGCTGTTTTTTAAACCAATCTGCTATTGTTTATGCATCATAAAGGTTTGTCCAATAGATTATTACTTTAAACAGTGTAATTGGAATTTGATTTGTGTTTTTGTTTGTTAGATTGGGTGCAGAATGATCATGCAATTATTGTGTCGTTATCGTGTGAGAGGATCTTAAGTAAGATTAGTCATGCCATATATTTGTTGCAAACTTGTTGGTGGTGATTAGGTAGTCTTGTTTTTTACGGAGTTGCTATCGTTTATCATAAATCATTTATTATGGAGTCAAACAATGTATTTGGAATATGATTTATGCATGTAATTGTTGTTGTATCGTGGAACTGAAATAAGTTTTGAAACAGAAGTTTGTTTGGGGATTATATTTGTGATTATCGTAACAGCTGTGTGTGAGAGAATGGTCATGTGATGTTTAGTTAGGTCATACTATATGATTTTAGCTGACTAGCTGTTGACCATTAGGTATTTTTTATGTTGTTAGCTTGTGTTATGCTGCTGAATGTTGCTTCTTTGGAGTTTTCCAGATAGTAGGCCGAAGCTTGTGGCTGGTTCTGCTGAGGGTTATTCGGGGCACATAGATGGGAGATTGAGGGAAGCTCGGATGAATCACCCGAAGGGGCTTACGCTTGATGATAGGGGAAATGTTTACATAGCTGACACCGAAAATATGGCAATCAGGAAGATTAGTGACTCAGGTAATCCCCCGTTCTTGTATTGAAGTTCTAAGTAGGCCTAGGCAGCACTAGAAACTGGTTGAACCCAAACATATTTCTGCTGATCTGTTTTTTTTTATTGGAAATGTGGCATTTATGGCTGCCTTTAATCTAAGCCTTTGCGGTGCTTCTCTTGCCCAGGTATTACGACCATTGCAGGAGGTAAAAGGAGTGGCCATGTAGATGGACCAAGTGAGGAAGCAAAGTTCTCAAACGACTTTGATGTCATCTATGTGGGAAGCAGCTGTTCTCTCCTGGTGATAGATAGAGGAAATCAGGCAATTCGCGAGATCCAACTTCACTTTGATGATTGTGCTTATCAGTATGGAAATGGCTTTCCACTGGGTGAGTACCCTGTGTTACCAACCTTTTTTTACAATGTTATACAGTTCACATACGCATCATCATTAACGAGTACTGATTAATCATTTGCTAATTTTAGGTGTTGCTGTACTTTTGGCTGCTGGATTCTTCGGTTACATGCTGGCATTGCTTCAACGTCGTGTTGGTATGATTGTAGCTTCTCAAAGTGTAAGTTCTAAGAAATGCTACCTTATTCCTCGATCATACCTTGTTTTTTTCTGCAACGTTCTTTAGATTAATGGTTGGTTTTGTAGGATGAGAGTTTGGCGAGACCTAGTTATCAAAGTCCGTATCCAAAGCCACTGAAGTCAGCCATGAGGCCTCCATTAATTCCAGTCGAAGGCGAAGAAGAAAAGCAGGAAGAAAGTCTGTTTGGATCTCTTGGAAAGCTATTAGCACAAACAGGATCATCTGCCTCGGAGATTCTGGGAGGCCTATTTCCATGGATGCAAAGGAAGCCATGGAACCACCATACCCAGCCACAAGAACAACTGTTCCAGCAGCATTACCGGTACCCGACTTCAAGCTCTTGGCCCGTGCAAGACAGCTATGTTGTCCCTGATGAAGACGAGCCACCATCCATCGAAGCCAAGACCCCCACTCCAAGGAAAACCTATGCATTCATGACCGAGGATTCCTCCGAAAAGATGCAGCAGCTGAGACAAAGCCGAGCTTTCTACGCTGGCTGGGATGGAAACCTTCAGCAGCAGACTCAGAAACAGCAGCACAGGCATCAGCATAGCTCGTCGATTCCCAGAACCTACTATGAACAAAGCACTGAGAAAACCAATGAGGTTGTGTTTGGTGCAGTGCAGCAGGATGGGACCAGAGAACCAATGGTGATCAAACCTCTGGAGCCAGAAACTACTGTTTTTGGTCGTCGAGGAGTTCGCTCCCGGAGCACTTCAAAGGCCCATTCCCCAGGAATCTGATCATGTAGAAACAAAAGGAGGAAATGAAAAATTTTGCAAAATAAAAACTTGCTGGTATTGGTAATATTAGGTTTTATTAATCCATCACTTGAATGATTTTAATATGTATATCCTTGCTTTGTAGAAAGTAATGCAGAAGATTTGAATGCCCTAATGATTTAAATGTCTGTTTTTTGTGATCTGGTGAAAGACAAGGACATTAGCATTATTTCCAGTAGAATGTATGTGCGAAAACACAATCATATATCAAATGATGGGATCAAAGATATATAAAAAGCATTTGGTGGATCGTGGATCTTGCTTATAGTAGATTATTGTGCCCACCGGTATGAGAATCATATAACACATGCACGTAACAAACGTTAAACTAATTGTCTGTTAGATACAATTTATATTTTGTTCCTCGGTCCATAATCATCCCTATCTGCAATAGAAAATTCAAATATATTTCATCCCTATAGTTCAGTTAATAATATTTAATTTTTTTCAGTTCCGTTCAGTATATTTAAATTTGTATAAATATAGTTTGATTTGGTTTAGTTCAATTCACAAAAAATAAATTCATGAGAACATGACATAAGAATCTCCATATATTTTACTTCCGTTGTGTCAGAAAATTATGTCACATACTATATGCATTCAAAGTTATTTATAATCAAGTATGATTGAATAATCTAGTCCGTTAACCCACCCAATTTAGATAAATTCAATGTGGTATTGATGTGGCAAATAAATGTTATTTTTAAAAGTGTTGTAACTCAAAATATATATAAAAAATTATTTGTTAGAATTTAACATGTCAAAGCACTAGAATACACATAACTAATATTTACTTTATGCATGATTTGTTTTCATATATTCCATGCAACAAAGTTTAGCAATATTAGAGGTTGTTGTCCTTAGATTTTGATTTGTGTGATTTTCTTCACATCGTTTCCCCTCTTCCTCCTCTCTCCTTCAAGGTTTCAACAAGATGCAACATGAACCACTCGGACTCGATCTCTCCTCCACCATTTCCTCCTCCGGCCACCACGCCGGAGCCACCACCACCAACGCCGCCAACGCCGGACACCTCTGGCAACGACAACATCATCTATGTCCAGCCTTATTTCACTTCCGAGATCAAGAAACCGACACACGAAACACAATGGTCCACGAGCTTGTTCGGATGTTTCAACGACGTGAACACATGTACGTCCATTTTTCTTCTGTTTGTCTAATAACTTTCATCGTAAATGTTGCACCTTTTAGAGATCATTTGTGAATCTCATGAAACAGGTTGTATAGCGGCGATTTGCCCTTGTATAGCAGCAGGACAGATTGCAGAAATTGTGACAGAAGGAAGAACATGTAAAGATCTAGTTTTGAATCTTCTGAATACACACACACACACACACACACACACACACACACACACACATATATATATATATGTATATGTATATATACATACACACACATATATACTTATTCATGAAAAGTTTTCTGCCTGAATTCTGATCAATGCAGCTTGTCAAGAAGGGGTGGCAATGTACACACTTCTATCTCTGTTATGTATGCATAGCCTCTACACTTGCAGTAACCGGTCGAAGATGAGAAAACAGCACATGTTGAAGGGGAATGACTGCGACGATTACCTAGCTCACACGTGCTGCACGCCGTGCGCGCTGTGTCAGGAGTACAGAGAGCTTTATCGGCTTGGATTAGACCCCGGCATCGGTATGGTTGCTGAAAATTTTCTGAAATGCAAGTTTTTTTACTGGTTTTTGAGCATATTTTGGGGTTTTTTTGAAGGCTGGCAAGAGAACATTGAGAGACAGAAACATGCAGTAGCTGTGTTCAAAATCACACCACCATTAGTGCAAGAGGGAATGATGAGATAGCATAGCACCCCCACAGATATGTGTACATACAACTCAGAGGTTTCTCTTTCAGATTTGCATCTACATGATCTGAATTCGATATGGTGAGTTCAGTTTCCGGCTATAACAGCACATTTTGTCGTGATTTTTCCGTCTCCCTAATGGTTTTTTTGCCTGATTCATCCCGACATGCAGAAAGATCGAGGGAGGTAGATCGGGAGAGCTAAGCTAGCACTATAGTTGAAACCAAGAAGGAGGAGGAAGCAGCAAGATCAAAAGGCCATTTTCTGGGAACTAAAATGAGGAAAATTCATGCAAAATGTACATTTCTAGCTTTTTCCCTCAGTTTCTTGTTTTGTTTTGGAGAAGGGGGAGGTGTTGTAGAGAGCTTTTGCACATGAGGAAATTTCATTCTTAAATGTCATGCAACAAAAGGTTCAGATTCTAGCAATATATTACACAGAGAAGTTTGAAAACATCATCAAAAGACGGTAGTCGAGACTATACCTAGAGCCTTCTTCTAACAAGACTAGAGTCACGGTCCAGATGATCAAGGCCTTTCACATGAGCTTCTATGAGGGCATCCACTTTGCTACCGCAAACTGCAGAAAAAATGGCTTTCTCGCTCTCATCATCTTTGTGTCCAGTGATTTCCTCGTCTGAAGCCATCCCGTCATCAAAACTAATCAAATCCTTCATTTCACTGACATGCGACTTGGCTAGGTCATTGATTCCTAAATCACTGAGCTCTAACAAAGCTACTGGTTTAAGGTAAGTTTGAGGTTCTACAGGTTTGTGGTCAAGATCTAACAATGGCGCTACTGGTTTCTTGTAGATCTGGGGTTCTACGGGTCTAATCCTAATCATTAATGATAACATAGAGAGGATCAAGACGATGAACTTTCTTAAAGACAGATAGATGGTAGAACTAACAATTACGCTTTGCATGTCGAAGCAAAGCATCATGAGTTGTCTCCCCAAGCTGGTTAGGCAGTGTCTCCATGTCTTGTTGCATGATTTGAGCATCCATTCTCCCTGTCTAGATATTTCAGTCAGAAAATAAGTAGGCAGTCTTGTTCTATAAAACCACCATGAAGGCATGAAAAAGTACTTACACGTGAGGTAACATAGGGACGAAGCACAAAGCCGATGATCAAACCGACCAAACTAGAGAGTCCAATACCTAGTGCCATAACAGAAGCCTTCCCCATCACTGAGATATTAAAAAAATGAACTTTAGATCTATCTCAAGAGATAACAAGCGTTTTTGAGCCAAAAATTCATGTCGTAGTTTCAACTTTCAAGTCCTAACCTGATTGAGAACCATGAGAGCAATCTTCAGCCTTCAGATTGATCTGGCGGACCAGTTTATTACCATGATCTGATATGATCAGAGCACACATTTGAGGAACGAAAGCAAGCTCAAGATCATCGGAGAATGAAGCATCCTGGGCAGGACCATCCCCTTTGCCTGTCTTTTGGGAATAACCACCAGCTATCGTGGTGACACCTATGATATAAAAAACAACACAAAACCTCAAACCACAATCATTACAAAGATGTGGAGTGCCAACAATTTGGTCGCATTTAACACTATTACTCATAACCTCAATCAAACAAAGCATCATAAATGAAAGGAAAATTAACTGCACCGCTATCAAAACATATTATCAACTAGCCATTCAGCTATAGAGTACCTAAAAGAGGAATATTCACATTGTACCCCTAAAGTGCCGAGATTCAAGAGTGCCTAAATACATTTCCATATCCTCTTATATGCAGTAAGTTTCAGTAAAGTAGTAAGACAAGTATTATCATTTTATACTCAAAACAAGCCGATAAAGGAACACAAACAGACGCTTTAAATACACATTAGCTTCAAACACACACCTGACTTGCTTATCTTTCTGATGGTATGATTAAACTTGTCAGCAAAATACAAATTGCCCTTAAAATCAACAGCAAAGCTCCTAGGCTTATTGAACACAGCAGAACCCACTTCACCATCAGCATATCCTGCTCCTCCACTCCCAGCAAGCTTCTTGACCATCACCCCTGTAATCAAAACACCAAAAAGACTCGATTTTTAACCATTTCAACATGCAAAACACACTAATATTTCGGTGGGATTCTGGTATAATCACTCAAAACATAAAAAAGACTCGACTTTTAATCATTTTATCCATGCAAAACACACTAATTTTACTCAAAACAGTATCTCCACAACAAAATTTTACCTTCTGGGGTGGCCAGAGAAAGTGTGTAAAAAGTGCTCCGGGAAGAATCGAGGATGATGAGATCGGAAGAACCGTACTGTGGCAAAACGGAATGAGGGTTAATGTTTTGTTTGTTGCCATCCAGGATCGTGGTAACTGTGTAGCCATCTTCTAACACCAATACTCCAGAGGAATCCACTGTCACAGTACGGGGATGGAAACTATATTCAGTAAAATGAATGTATGATTCTCTTGTGAAAATTAAATAAATAATTGGGTTTGATTATACCTTGGAATTTTGCCAGGATGCAGAGAAGTAAAACTAGAAGAGGGTAGAAAGAAGCCATGATTTTGCAGATAGTTTTTGTGAGTGTTCTTTGAAGTTTGGGGTGATGAAGAATTCTGTTCAGAAAAAGCCCTTTGTTCTGTTTTATCTTTTATTTTCACTTTGTTTTTACCTTTTCATTACTTTTTTTACTAATGCACAATGTTATTTCATTTGCATGTGTATTTACTTGATTTCCTTTTTGGGGTCTAATGTTGATGTTCAATAGCCAATTAACATGTAGTAAGATCAAAGATGTATATTATTAATATTTTTTATAAATTAACTTTAACTATAGTTTAATGATTCAATTTTGTCCAAATAATTTAAAAATAATATATTATAAATATTAATTGTGTATTTCCATTCTTTAAAAAATGTCTTATTAACTCCGTTGAAACTCAAACTGCACCCATCATAGTTAAAATTGGTTTCGAATTGAACTAGCATCGCTAGTCTGATCATATGAAATCATGTTGGAATCATTTTGACATATATTTTCATAACATAAGTACATCACACATAATTACACATACATGTATTATTGGTCGAACTTTTTTTGAAACGATCGATGCAGTCTAAGATGAGATGGAGAGAGTAAGATATATTTCAGTGTTACTCATATAAAACTATATTTTTATGTTGCATTAGTATATTAATGAGGGAGACCGTAAATCATCCAATAAGAATGTATCTATATTCAGGTATCGTGAAAATGAAAGAAAAAATACATGTACTATTAACGTCGACTATCTTTCACATGTTTTATTTAATTAGTGTGACATTTCCAACACACCTGTCAAGTTTTAACTTATTTAACTACTCGTAATTGTAATGTAACATTCCTAACTACACATAACATTTTCAATTATAGAATACAATATTAGAACTGAATTTGATTTAAAATTTCAACCAATGAAGAACAAAGACTCATGTTGACACAAGGAAAAAAACATAATAATAATAATAAATAAAAGCAAAAGAAAAAAAATAAACAAAACCAGAAACAATTTCCAGTGCGCATGTTCTAATTCCTTCTCTCCCCCGATTTGCATCACCAAAATCACACACCGACTCTGCAAACGGATTCATGAATTAATCGCTAAGCTATTCTCTCAGTGATGATGAAGATCATTGGAGCTTACCATCTTTGAATCCCCTTCCTTTCCATCTGTGATCTCCAAGATCGAATCTTGTCCAGCTAGCCTCTGATTGCGGCCCAGATCCTGTACTAATTCAATCCCTCAGCACGAATTCGTGGTGCTGATCCTGGATCTGATCGAGCTCTCACGCACTTTCCAGACGGACCCAATCATGAATCCTTTCTCCTCCGGCACCCGCCTCAGGTCAGTGCTCTGCAATTCCCGCTCGTGATTGTGTTTCGTAGCTCTGTTTTTAGTGTAAAGGCGCTTTCTTGCTCGAATTCTGCGGAAAATTTTAAGTTTGGCGAGCTGCGATAGTGTTTGATGTAATGCTGTGAGCTCGTGGTGTAGTTGTTAATGTTGGTGGAGGATTTTAGTGGTGTTTAGTGGAGTGTGGTGCTGGTAGTGTGGTGCCACTGCGTTAAGGCTCGATTTAGTTATGTGATATGTTGGGGGGATCGATTAGGGGTTTTTGCTTTTAAGAAAGTAAGATTGAGAAGACTGGGATGGCTAGGGCGCTAGATAGTATAGCAGGCGTTATCTTTATTGAAGCCTTTGTCGTGTTTTGCATTTTAGAGTCCTTAGAGCAGCCCATCTAGCTTCGGACTGGTTGTCAATGAGTGGAAAATCATGCGTGCATATAGGCTGCTGCCTTATAGCTTTGGATTTTGAATCTTTGTACTAATTAGTTTGAATGAATGAGTTTGGGCTCGTTGAGTTAGTTCCATTGTTCAGAAGGATGGCAGCATTGATTAACTTATAATCTGTCTATTTCTTTTGGTCCTTGCTGTTGTACATGTTACAGAAAGTAAGATATAATTGTGAGTAATAGATAAAAGACCTTGTTTGGTGGGAAAAATTTCTGTACCCAACCCAACATCGTTCTAAATGCAATATTTTAGCTGGCCCTTCAAAATTTGGTTTTGAAGTCACCTTTTCTTTGTATAACTTCTGCATCCACAGCTGCATTTTTCTTTTCTTGATACCAGTTTAAGTCAGAATAACTTTGGTCCATTTAAAGCCTTACTTATCTTCAATGCAGGGACATGATCCGGGCAATACGCAGTTGCAAAACTGCTGCAGAGGAGCGCGGTGTTATTAGAAAAGAATGTGCTGCTATTCGCGCCGCAATTAGTGATAATGATCATGATTATAGGCATCGGAATCTTGCAAAACTCATGTTTATTCACATGCTTGGATACCCAACACATTTTGGTCAAATGGAATGCCTGAAGTCTATAGCATCTCCTGGATTTCCAGAGAAAAGAATAGGATATCTTGGCCTTATGTTGCTTCTTGACGAAAGACAGGAAGTTCTGATGCTGGTTACAAATTCCATAAAACAGTATCCACTTTTTTTATATGTTTTTAAAAAAGTCTCTGTTTTTATACCTTGTGATTTGGTAGTTCATACAACTCTCTATTATATGAAATTTTGTTACATTTTTTCTTGCTTGAATGAAAAATATCACTGGGTTCCTTAACCTGTGTTTAGAGATCTTAATCACACCAATCAGTATATTGTGGGGCTTGCTCTTTGTGCTTTGGGGAATATTTGCTCTGCAGAAATGGCCCGAGACCTTGCACCTGAAGTTGAACGATTGCTTAAATTTAGAGATCCAAACATCCGAAAGAAGGTAAATGTTACTGTTTCCATCTTCCAAATGACTTATGGTACAATCATTTTGTAGCTTTCACATATTTATCCATTGCCATTATTATCTCTTAAATGTTCATTATCTATTTCACTCAAATATAGGACTGTATGTTTACTCAACTCTCTCTGCATGTAGGCAGCATTATGTGCCATCAGAATTGTGAAGAAAGTTCCAGATCTGGCAGAAAACTTCATTAACCCGTGTGCCTCTTTGCTGACGGAGAAGCACCATGGTGTTCTTCTAACAGGCGTGCAACTTTGTACAGAATTATGCAAGATCAGTGACGAGGCACTTGAATATTTTCGCAAGGTATAGTTGGAAGCATTCTTTTTAATATATTTGCACATCATGTTCGCTCTTGTTTTGTGTGTTAGGTTACTTAATCATCCACCTTGTAGTTATGATTTGGTTGGTTTTTAAAATAATAAAGTGGCTCCATATAGATCTTCTCCACCAAAGTTTATTACTATTTATATTATCTTTTGTGGTTCAGAAATGCACAGAAGGTTCAGTGAAAGTGTTGAGAGATCTGGCAAACAGTCCATACGCTCCAGAATACGACATTTCTGGGATTACAGATCCTTTCCTCCACATTAGATTGCTTAGATTTTTGAGAGTTTTAGGACAAGGAGATGCTGATGCTAGTGATACCATGAACGATATTCTTGCTCAGGTGAACTCCTTTTCCAGCTCAAATAGAGTATTTAGAATGTTAGCAGTCTGCTCCAGCTTTTGACGGCCATGTAATATATTGGTTACTCCGGCATTAATGCGGTTCATTCTTATCCTAGGTGGCGACAAAAACTGAGTCAAACAAGAATGCTGGCAATGCCATTCTGTATGAGTGTGTGGCTACCATTATGAGCATTGAAGATAATGGTGGTTTGCGGGTACTTGCCATCAATATTTTGGGAAGATTTCTGTCCAACCGTGACAACAATATCAGGTGTATATAATATTCTTCTTTCGGAGTTTTTTATACACCTGGCTTTTTTTATTCAAAAAAAATAAATTATCCTCCAGAGGAATGGTTTAATTCTGTGCTTTCTTCTTACTAACTTTGGCTAGTCTCATCCATCTGATTTGTCAGATATGTTTCCTTAAACATGTTGATGAGAGCTATTACGGTAGATAGCCAAGCAGTGCAGAGGCATAGAGTAACAATCTTGGAGTGTGTTAAGGTGCTTGTTTATAATTTATGCTTTTAATTTTAGCTAGTGGATTACATGAACTTGTCTCTTTATCAGTGTTTCTTTTTGCGTGCTTCTACACATTAATATAATTGACTATAGGTGAAAAAAATTGTCTTCCTGAAACCTAAATTTTCTGATAGTGTCCTTCACATGATTCGATAAAATACTCAGGCGTTTTCTGATTTAGGTTTGCTCACCAACTACTAAAAATACAAAGGAAACAGTACACCAGCATATTGGCTATTATTTTGGGAGGTTATCATTATGATAATGTAGTTGTGAAAGAAAGTTTCTCATTTCTGAATAAAGAGCTTGCGTTGTTAACTAATTATTGATGTCTCTCCCTTGTAACTGGCATCACAGAAACCATTACTTCAAATTATAAATTATATTGTTTCAGAAGTTCTCATTGCCTCTTTCCCGTTCTCTCTCTTTAATAAATCCCCAGGACACAGATGCCTCAATCCGTAAAAGGGCCTTGGAGCTCGTGTATCTCTTGATAAATGAAAGCAATGTTAAACCCTTGACAAAGGAACTGATTGACTTTCTAGAAGTAAGTGAACCCGAGTTCAGAGGAGATCTCACTGCCAAAATTTGTTCAATTGTTGAGAAGTAAGTTAAAGCTTTTATCTACCTGTTTGTGCATTTAAATATTCATATTTTGTGTATGGAATTATAGATTTTCTATTTCGGTATAATGTAAGTGTTGGGTATTAATCGTGATGACCGTGGATTTTAAAATTTAAATTCTGTTAAAAATGACTTACTGTTGTAATACAACTATCTTGCAATGCACACGTTAATATGGTACATTTTGTTGTGGTGCCAGGCTCTCCCCTGAGAAAATTTGGTATATTGATCAGATGCTCAAGGTTCTCTCTGAGGTACACCTCCAAATTTGACTATTTATGATTTTATGTGGTCAATTGTTATTAAAGTTGATTCATTGTATTATGCCTTCAAGCCCTATGTAAGGATCATCTTGAGGATAATATAAAGATTTATTACTTTGTAACATAGCCCCCTATCTTTCCTACCAGTGATGGGGGGAAGTATGCCATAGTATGGTGTCAAAAGAATACTATTTTACCACGGGTAGAGTCTGAGATCTAATCTGTTGGATTTCATATCACTTTTCTGATGACTACCTTCTCCAGATGGAGTTATATAATCTGAACTCTGTTCTGCAGGCTGGAAATTATGTGAAGGATGATGTATGGCATGCTCTTATTGTTGTTATTACTAATGCTTCTAATCTTCATGGATACACTGTGAGGTCACTTTTCAGAGTTGTCCAAACTGCGGGTGATCAGGTTTCTCCTCTCCTTTTTTGAACATTTATTTGATTTCCCTTGTAAAATATCTCCCGCATGTCATACTGATTACAGCTATTACAATTTTGTGTGCTATTTTCTTTAGGAACCTCTTGTTAGGGTTGCGGTCTGGTGCATTGGAGAATATGGTGATATGTTGGTTAATAAGACAGGAGTCCTTGATATTGAGGAGCCAATAACCGTGAGTGTTTTTCATTTATTTAAAGGGTTTTTGCAAGTGTTTATCTTAATGTTAATGTGCATCTGTTCATGTTTGTATCATGCTGTCATCCAATTTTGAGTAAATGGCATGGTCTGTTTCTGTCTGAGTTGCAAATGATGCTTACAGTCATTCTGATTGTTTGGATAGTAATTGTTCATGTTGGTACTTGTATTTTTGGGTAGCTTAGGATATTTCATGCGGTTTTTCCTTCCGTGCAGTTTGTCAATTAAAGCTATAATAATTAGATTATTGGTTTTTCCCCTTTTCTTAAGATTGATCTACTTGCAAATGTTAATTGCTAACTTTCTGTTTAGACTTTTATAATTCTTACGTATGTGCTGAGAATAAACAATTTCTTTGATAGTAAATGTTTCAAGAATTGATGTCTGGACCCTTATGCAAAGTGGCTCTTTATTATTTGTTACTGTTCTTTTACACATCCATGTCATAGTCATATATTAAAATTTAATTCTCCCTGCAGGTAACTGAGTCAGAGGCTGTGGATGTTGTTGAAACTGCCATTAAAAGTCATTCCTCAGATCTGACCACTCGATCGATGTGCCTGGTTGCTTTGTTAAAGTTATCAAGCCGTTTCCCAGCTTGTTCACAGTATGTCAATGTATTTCATTTACTGACTGCACTGCAGAACCCATTAGCCTGTCAAAGAGTTTAAAATAGTGCCCAAACTATTTTATTGTGTACTTTTTTGAATACAGACCCGTCCTCCCCATTGCCTCCTGGGGGCAACATGAAATATGTAGTCTTTGACTTTGATTGATTATATAGTTATATTTCTAGGCTTCTTTAATGCCAATGAATTTCTTCAACTATTTTTTGTAGGAGGATAAATGACATTGTAAATCAGTACAAAGGAAGCTTAGTACTTGAACTGCAGCAGAGAGCCATTGAATTTACCTCTATCGTTGGCAAGCATAAGAGTATAAGGTATTGATGTGTTTTCTTCCGTCAGATTATTAAATTGTCACCAGGCATTATAATTTTTCTCTTTAACAACTCTGGACTATTATCAGGTCTGCTTTGGTAGAGAGGATGCCTGTGCTTGATGAGGCAACGTTTAGTGGAAGGAGGGCTGGCTCTATTCCAGCAACTGTTTCAACATCAAAAATGCCTGAACTTCCTAATGGAGTTTCCAAGTCCTCAGCTGCTCCCCTGGTTGATTTATTAGATCTCAGTTCAGATGATGTACCACCACCTAGCTCTTCTGGTGGAGATTTTCTTCAGGATCTTCTTGGCGGTGATCTGCCACCAACTTCCTTGCAGTCAGGTCTGTATTATATGGTCATTTGTTTGAGTTATTGCCGATTTGAATTTTTCTAATAGCTCCCTCAATATGGATGGTTGTATTCAGGTACAAATCAGTCCCACGTTAGTGGCACTGCTGCTCTCCTGGATCTTT
Organism: Sherardia arvensis; assembly: GCA_948330725.1. Classification (NCBI taxonomy): domain Eukaryota; kingdom Viridiplantae; phylum Streptophyta; class Magnoliopsida; order Gentianales; family Rubiaceae; genus Sherardia; species Sherardia arvensis. The sequence goes on from OX415244.1 coordinate 1,489,268, forward strand.
TGTCGATTGGAACAACGCCTGATCAAAGTAATTCATCTGTTACCAACATGCTCAGTCAAAACAGTCCGATTGATGTTTTGGGTCAGTTGTCTGCACCTTCTACCCCAGCAGCACCAGTCAAAAGTCCTTCAGCAGTTTCTCCTATGATGGATCTCTTGGATTCATTTGGTTCTGAACCACCCAAATCTGGTAAGTTTCAAGTTGGAGGTTTTCTTCTTCTTCCCATCCTATACAACTTTTTTATAACTAATTATTTTTGACAGAAAACAATGGGGCAGTATATCCACCAGTAGTCGTTTTTGAGAGCAACTCCTTGAAGGTTACATTTAACTTTTCCAAGCAGCCTGGGAAACCACAGACTACAATTGTCGAAGCTAGTTTTGTAAATAAGACATCAGATGCGTATACAGATTTCGTCTTTCAGGCAGCAGTACCAAAGGTAATTTTGGTAACATTATATATACCATTCAGTGTAATACACTTTCTGCAACTGATAATAAATCTCATTCCATCGTGTTTTTTTATGGCTCAACAGTATCTACAGTTACATTTGGAGCCAGCTAGTGGTAATACCCTTTCTGCTGCTAGCAATGGATCGATCTCACAAAATTTACAAATCACAAACAGCCAACACGGGAAGGTATGAGACTAGGAGTCCTTGTCAACTCTTTCATGGTTAAAAAAGATTACTTTGACAAACTTGTAATTATATTATTTCCAGAAATCCCTTATAATGCGCTTGCGAATAGCCTACAAGCGGAACGGGAAAGATGTGCTAGAGCAAGGGCAAATCGACAACTTCCCCAGTAACTTATGAGGCAATGAGAAAGAGCTTCTACTGGTAAATGTATAGTCCAGGGCTCCCCTATTAGGTTTCCTTGGAATCGGGTGAGATGTGGTGTTTTTGAAACAGGTGCCTCGATCTCTTATTTGGCCTTAGAAAGGCAGTTTTTGTACATTAGGGCGATGATAATGATATGCCATTATTGAGAACCAAATTTTGGGATTTCGGCAGAGTTTAAGAAGATGAAAGTCGCCTGAGTTGTTGTTTCTGCTTGTAAACAAAGAATACGAGTCTTAGACGTCCAAAATGGTAAAAAGGTCGTGTAGTTGCATTGTTACAGGTTATATTCGAAAGGTTTTACTGCATTTTTTGTGTCTTTACGCTTTGGAAGCAACAATAGTATAAGCTACTTTCGGTTTGATGTATGTTTAATTGAACTCTCCAGGCCAAGGCAAATGGATATTGAAAGTCCATTGTTTATCTTACTTTGGATCTTTGCTCGCATTCATAATTCATGTATACATTTATTTTATTTTTATAAATATTTTACCGAAAATAACCAAAATTTCCACTAAAAAAAGCAAAAGCCAAAAAGGCTAAGGTGCATTTGTGACATTAAACGACATTTACACGTCTCATTAAATGACTTTTTTCGTAATTGTCACATGATTGTTGCTTATGAACTATGATATGCTCAAAAGGTTGACTATATAATCTCCATTCATATATCACTCAAAAATTATTTTGGAAACACAATAGCGTGATTAGTTTTGATACCTCAGATAAAGTGGTTGAAACTCTCACAGAATAGATCAAGCAAATAAAGAAATATAATGGAGAATCGAGCGGGATAACACTAGTATGGATCATTAGGAGAGAACATATCAGTAGATCAGTCCAATTTAACAAAAATATAATTTGATGATATATAATGGTGAAATATAATTATACTTTCTTCAATACATGAATTTTCACTTCAAGTCGGGCGTGGTCTTATCAATTTACTCCCGGAGAATCCGATGGTGTTATCTCTTCTAAGATTTTACTATTTATATTTTCATTTTTACTATTTACTTTTATTAACCTCGGATCTAACTTTCAAATCATGCATTCTGCATAAGTAGTACACTGCTTTCACGTGTTCTAAGTCAAGACTTGCGTGAAGTTTGGGTAATGCAAACCAAACCAAAATAGTCAAAGCCAAACGCCCCTTCTACCATTCATTTCTTGACAACCTCAATCACAAAAAAATATAAATCTTGATCATAATGCCTCATCAATCTCTTCATACTTTCAAAATCAGTCAATTTTGTTAATAAATAAGCTCAAGGCTTTCAAAATAAGTCAATTTTGCTTATAAAGACAGTCGAAAATAAGTCAGTTTTGCTGATAAACACGGTCGATATTTGTTCACTAGAAACACAATGGCCCTACTCTCATATCACTTTGAGAGCTTAGTTTCCAAATGTGACTATGTGAGCAACCAGTCAACTCTTTTTGCAGTGGCACAAAATTGTTGGAATAAATATCATCATTATATGGCCATACACTAGTGCTGCAACATCATGACAGAAAAACCAACTCACAATCCTTTCCTCCTCTCCCACATAGTATAGACATAGTCAAATGTATGTAAATGTCAACATTAAAAATCCAAAATTTGTCCCTAAACACCACTTTTAGGTGATCCCTCCCAACTAATCTAGGGGTCCCTACTTGGAAATGATACCTTCCATTTCTAGGGGAACCCTAAAGTTTTGGTGAAAGCAAGATGAAAGATAAACCATGAGTTATAATGCTTATTTTGACTCAACAAACAAGCAAGGATGCAAAGATAAAGGAAATAGCTAGCTGACCTAAAATGAGTGAATGAATGCATACCAAGAATTTGAATGAAAGGTAAAGTAAAGTGATCAAAAGGGAGCAAAGTAGAAAAGAATCTCAAGAAAACACTAAAAAAGCAGAAGCTTTTATCAACTCTCTTTAATGGTTGAGAAAATAACCATCCGAAAAACACGAATATTACTGCTACATGTGTACTAAGAGATACTAAGGGCATGTTGTAGTGGAAGTCAATGGAAAATTAACAGCAGAGCCTGGAAATTTACCCTTGTTGTTGGACCATAGCCACACCTTGGAAATTGAAAAGCTTTCTCCTTTGCTTCTCATGTTGATCTTCTTGCCATCAAGATCTCCATCATTGGCTTTCAGAAGCTGCTTAGGATCAAGAAGATTGTCTTTGGCTTTCTTGGAATCAGGGCACAAAGTAACTTGCAATTCTGAGTCAGCAACAACATACTGAAAAGAACCCATTGAGAAACACCTCCTTGCATCCAAGTTACTGCTACTAGTCTCCCCTGCCTCGATATCCTCGACTCTAGCACTTGTGATTGTGTTTGTGTTTGTGTTCCTGAATTTGCCAAGCCTAACCGAAAAGACTCTCTTATCATTGATCATTCTATCAGCCTGATCAGATGGTTTCTGACCATTACCCGAACTCGGAACAGAAACACACACATTCCCTGAAAATCCCACTTCCTCATCCCTATCATTGAACTCAAAAACAGGATTTTCCATGGAGAAATCATGGCTGAAAAGGGTCCCTCTACAAAGAGGGCAAGTCGAATTCGACAACAACCATGTGTCTATACAATCTATGTGAAAGGCATGGCTGCACAAAGGCAGCAACCTTAGCTTATCCTGCTCAGAAAACTCACACAGACACACAGCACAATCGAATGGCTCCTTCGGACCCCTAATATCTTTATACAGAAAGAGTGGCAAGGCATCAATGAAGGCCTGATCTAGACCTGAATCATGGAGATTAAACAGCTGCTGCAGCTGCCTCTGATACGCCTCGGAACTCGACATCTCAAGATGTGAGTTACTATGATTGGATCTTGAAACCTGGGATTGGTTTCTCCTCACCAAGAACCTCACCAGCAAGTGCAGAAGACCAGAAATGAAGAACACAACTGCTAGTATCACAATGATGAAAATAATGGCAGGACTTATCTTACTTCCAGACTCAATCCAAGGCATTTTCTCAGAATCCAAAAGACCATAACTTTAACCTAAATGGTATCTCAAAAATGAAGAGCTAAGCCAATATAGTGAACAATCCCAGCTCACAAAATAAGGTGAACAAGAAATGGACCCATCTTTCCATCCTTTCTTGCTAACACAAGAAACCCATTGGGAATAAACAACTAAACACCAGGGAAAAACCAAAATCTTGAACAGAAATCCTCCTAAAAATCCAATCTTTTTCTTGGCAGTATATCAAGAATCCACAACCAAAAGAGCAAAACAAGGATATGAAAAGGTTGATGTAAGGAAAGCAGCAGCTTACCTAACTGGAGATTGTCATGAAAACCAAACCAAACCAATCCAATCAATCAAAACATGATGAAATGAAACTCTTGGGAGTTGTTGTTTTTGTCTTTTGTCAGCTTAATGACAGAGTTTTAAGCAAGTGAGTATGTGCTGGGAGTTGCAGGAATTGTTGGACCCTTGCTATTGTTTTAAAGGGGCACAAGATTTGATTTATGGGATTTCAGCTTCCTTCTTTTTGAATGTAATAATATCATGTGGAGGGAGTATAATGAAAATGAAAGAAAATAAATAGCTTTTTTTCTTCTGATTTTCAAATTCAAAAAGTACACACTTCAAGTTCCCAACTCACGAGCAAATAATCACTGGATCGCCGGTGACACATTTCAGTAACTGTCTATCATAATTCAAAATATCATTCAAATTACAATCGCTCTTCAAATATTATTACTAAGTTTTCAATAAAAAAATTTTGAGGATATTTTAATAAATTTACATCGTATTAATCGTATTATGTAGAAAAGTAAAATACTAAGTACACAATTTCTTAAATCAACGGTTATTAATTACTAAGAAACGGAAAGTTCAGTCAAAAAATTTATTTAAACGATTATGAATTATAATTTTTAAAATCATAAATATTTCAAATAATAAATTTATAATATATATTTGCACCAACACTTGTTTATATTCCATCCATAGTAAAAAAAAATTATGAAACTAGTTAAAGTGCATATTAGTTGTTAGTATCATTTCTCATACTGAATTGAACTAGATTCAATTGAACTGAAATTAAATTAAATTTATTTTGTCAAATTATATTTCTGATGAACTGGACTAATAAACTTGAGAGTACATGACATAATTACGTTATTAACTACTTAAATATTTTATAATCATAGCATGTGTAAAAAGAGAAGCTTCATCAACTATGAAAAATCTTGCTTTTACTTTTAATCATATGATTAGGTGCTTTATTACCAGAGTCAAACCATAAACAATAAAATGCCAACTTTATTTTACATGACATAATAAAATCCATCCAGCCCACTACTTACAAAATCAAGTGAAAACATTTTTAAAAAGGCCTTGGCCCAAAATTTATTTAACAAACAAGAATGCAAATATCACAAGCTCTTACAAGAGATAATGTAGTAGGTTTTTGGACCATGAAAAACACTCCAATCTCCACAATGACCAAAGCTAAAAAAAAAAAAAAAAAAAAAAAAAAACCACACTGAACACTAGGTGGTTTTCATAAAATAACCATATGGTGTTGACAATGATGCCTCAACAAGATCTCTATTTCGAGGAAAATTTTTCTGTGGCGAGTTTTTATATGTGGGTCTGTGGGGCAAATTAAATGGTGACATATGACATGTGATTCTAAACACTAACAAAGGTATTTCTTCATCCAATAATTTATTTTTTGGTCCTTGCTCTTTTCATTATTCTATTTTATTCATTTTTCCCCATCTCGCGAGTCGATAATAAAGAAAAATTCGTGTGCCGTAACGGTTCTTCCAACCTCTACCAAATCCAGTTCTTCCAATCTCTACCAAACCCTCAACTCGCTAATAAATTTGATTACAGTGACGCCCATCTTTACGAAACTGTAGCCAAGCTCGCCCATTCCTCGCAGATAATCGTCGGTCAATCTTCCTCGTCCTTCACGGCGGCAGTTCATTGGCCTGTGGAAATCTTTGTAATTCGTCGTGGGGATATCATGTAGGTTTTCGGTGACTATATCCTTATGGTAAAAGGATTTCCAATCATTAATAACGCGCATCATGTTTTTGAAAATCAATACCCAATATATATATAAGTAAACGTTGTCGTACCTATAAAATACAATATTATACTACATTGGCAAAGTAATCTTTATAAAATTTAACATGGCACATATTTATATGAATTTTCTTAAATCTTCATCTAACATAGAGGGAAACACCTAAAGAATAAAATTTGAACTTTTCAAAAAAATAAAAATTGAAAGAAGACCATTCTATGGGCCAAATGATCAAGCACCTATGCCACTTCTTGCCACTATTATAACATCATTTCAATTTTTCATAACATGAATATTGACCCAATAAATACTAGAAACAATATATAGATTCATCAGCCCATCAAACTAAAACAACATTATTTCATCATTATTATCTCCTAATTCAATCTCACTAATTAATAAACTCAAACACTCATTAATTAAAATCTCTTAATTAATTAACTCCATAGCCATGATTCAGGTCCTGGTGATACGCGAAATGGTGATGATGAAATGATGACATGGAGCTGCTGCTTTCGCCAAAATCATTCTCCTGTTTCTGATCATCTTCCTCCTCGTACTGATCGTCTTCATCCTTGGCTCTTTTCCCCGTGCTTTTGTCCATGTAGTGCGGCGGCGCTGCGGCGGAGATGGTCGTCGGAGAGGTGTTTTCCGGCACCACGGATGGGAGTTTGGACAACAGGGCCTCCAGGCTGCTCATAGACGGTGCGATTTTCATGGTGTTCTGCTGGTGGTGATAAAACTCCGGCGAGGGCAGCGGCGGCGCGTGGAAATGCCACGCGTCTGGCGTCATCCCGTACGGATACGCAGCCGATGAAGGGTGCGGCAGAAGCACTCCTGGGATGCTTTCTATGTAAGCAAACTTCTTCCTCAGCATAACAACGTAGCTCAAATCCTCAACAACCTGTTAAAAAATACAGATAAATTTGTTTTAGTTAAGATTAATTCATGAGTTTAGTTCTTGAGAGTTGAGAAGGAAATGAAACCTTGTTCACAGCTCCTAACTGGATGACTCCTTCTCTGACAGCAATGAGTGCTATGGTCTATTGTAAGAACAAGAAATATTATGTCAAGAAGTTCATGAAACTCAAGAAAAATTGATTAGTTTAAGGTTTGAGTGAGCAAAACCTTTATGCCAGACTGGAATTGAGCTTCCCATGTTCTTGGAAACTGTTGAAAACAGTGCAAAAATACTGTTTTTTTAGCAGAAATAAAAGATTAAAAGGAGCTGCATGAAATGATGAATAATTATAAGCTTACTGAATCAGCTGTGTTGTGCCATGCTGACAAGAAGTTGATCTCTTGATCATTTGGTTCTTTCTGGATGAACTTGTGGCTATGATCTGCTGCTACTTTCCCAATCAAACTTCATTAAAAATGGAGACTTTTAACCTCAAAAACACCAAATTTCTCAAATGAAACCTTAAAAAATGGGAAAAGAACACATTTTTATACTTACCCTTCACCATAGTTGTAGATTTCATGAGACATCTTGAAGAACAGCTCAGGTTGAAGCCCTTGAAAGTGCTGATACTCACAGTTTCCATACACAGAAGAGCTTGGACAATCTCCAGTGCTCATCATCTCAGTTGCAGAGGCTGCAAAGTTGCAGAAGCCATCTTCCCAAACCAGAATCCTTTAAAAAGATTGTATATTTATGATCTAAAATGTGAAAGAGACAATCTTTATAAATATAGGCAGTGTGGGAAAAGAGACAATCTTTATAAATACCAGTTTCTCCTGTTTCCTCTTGACCTATCATACAATCCTCCTTGACAATCCCACCTGCAAAAAAAGGAGATTAGAGCAAGAAAAATGGAGTCTTTTTAGTGAAGATTAAGGTTTTTGTTGACATACTTTGGAGGTGGATAGTTTCTGGGCAAGATTCTCCAGAAAACAGCATAAACCCATTGGGAGTTGTCATGAAGGCAGAGGCTTCTGAGTGTGTGCTGAAGGAGATGAGTGATGGCTAGTGAGTTGAGCTGGTCCTCCATATGAGCTTTGCTTTCTTTGTTCTTCTGTCTTTTGAAAGAAGTAAGAACTCAGCATCCTTTTCACCCTTTATATAAGGGCAGTCCTTAAGGACCCCTCCCTTATTCAGCCTTAAAATTTTCTACCAAAATGATTTCCTCAGGCCCACCATTTTTCCTCCTTCAAATCCCAAAATTTTTTACAGTCTTGAAAATGGTTGTTTTTTCACCCTCCTCTCATCTCCTCCCTCCAATTATGAGCTATCAGAAGTACCAAACCTTACACTTGTTAGTCTGTTATCTTAATATCGACACATTACTGTGCGGATATAAGTTGATGTATGTAGAAAGAACTGAGTAGAGAGTGATAAAAGTCGACGAGTAACAAAAAATATATCTGATTTCACTGTTAGAAGTTCAAAACTGTGTGACAAACTTAGAAAAACAGACTAAAATAAAATGTGACGGTGTTTGGAAACTGGAGGAGCACTATTTCCACATACATAATCATGAGTAGATTCTCATCCATGGGCTATCAAGACCTTATTACCAACCATTCTGATTCCTGACAAAATACCACTCATATCAGTCCCATGAAATTTTCCTCTTGCACTTATTCATCACTTTCCAGATCATAATAAGCCTTTACCTTAAAATGGCTAATTCTTCATTCTTTTCTTGCTAAGCTCTAGTCATTTGCCAATAGCTAGCATATATTCAATAACTTGCACTTATAGGTATAAACATATGGGGGAAATGGTTGTAATGCATTGTACAATATGCTCAGCATATATCCAAATTTGCCTCTCATTAAATGGCAGAGCACCAAAGGAATCACATGATGAGTTTTCCCATTTCATCCATTGAGTTCCTTTCTTGTGGTTTTGTTGACCCTTTGACCATATGATGATGCATTTCATGAATAATGCAATTCAAATGTGCATGTACTCCATATTGTTTGAATACGTCACGCTTTCTGTTTTAGTCGTGTTTCATCAGAAAACTCGATTATTCTCATTCACATGCTAGTATCTTAACTCTCTTTACTTAATTCGATGCATTACGTTAAACTTGCACTCGGTTCAAACAGTAAAATGTCGGTTTTAGGAGAACAGAGGGGTGACATCTTCTACGGTGACATGCAATGTAGTACAAGCTAGGATGATCCACAAGGTACCATATTAGGTCCAAAAATCTATAATAATTTGTGGTCCTATAAAGCAACAGCATTAGGTAATGTCCTTGGCCAATGAAGTGTGATTAGAATGCTAGTTTATGTATGTCATCTTGCTATCAAACTCTTGCAAAGCATCCTGAATTTGAAGTTTCTGAATCTCCCTTGTAGTTCTTACAGAACTGATTCTGCTGTCTTTTTGGTTCATAAAGAACTGATCTTGCTAGTGTCACCTTTGCACACTTACTTACAAGTTACACTTTTGCATACATGCAAAATCACAGTACACGTGCCTACACACACAAACATTAAAATGACATAATTTCAGAAGTACTACTACGTCCCGTCCGTCCCAATTGAAATTGCATAACTTTTCTTTTCGGGTGTCTCGATTCAAGTTGCCTACTTTTATTTTGTGGTAATGGTTTTTCATTTCGTCCACTCGTTTCACACATTTTCCTCTCAAAAATTCAATCTACACCGTTCATATTACAGTATGTAATTCAACTTCAATTTTCTCTGTCGCATCTTCCACCAGGACGGAGGAAGTACATGATGATAGCAATTTTTTGATTATCAACTCTGCTTTTCTCATCATCCATCAAGAAAGGCAATGAATGATTTCACCTTTCATGGCTCCTTTTACTTTGACCATTTTGGGACTGTAATAATAAGATGAACAGGTTTTTTAACTGTTTCATTGAGGTCCTTGATGATGATATTTCCTGAGAGTGACATATGGTAGAATGGTACTATGGTGTGAGTTGCTATCTTTCATTACTTTGTGCTTGGCTCTTTGTAGGTAACATCTCCATTTTTTACCACACAGAGAAAGGACTTTAAGAGAGATTGGTGGTTGTGGGGACTAAAATATAATTTCACAAGGATAATTTTGGTTTTGCATATTGGGCAGTGGAAGGAATAGTATTGTTGGGGACATAATCTGATGCAATGATTCCATTCCTCCATATTGAATGCATTCTTTTGTTACAATCATATTCATATTTACAAATTTACAATATTCAATAAAGAAATGGAGCATGTATATTCTGCTCTGCTAGATGTTGTTGGTATTTGTCGACACTCATCCAACATAAGAGATTCGTGTTATAAACACATTCAACTTAACTGAAATCCGCTGAATCGGAGAAATTTGAACTACTAGATCTCTATTATGAATATGAAGAGATTTGAATCCAATGTAAACTGGTCCATATGCTTGTGAAACCTTGTTGGATCAACTTTATAGGTGTCTTTTTGGAAGCAAAGGGTACATACATCATACATGCATGGAAAAAGGGGCAATACTTATTTTTGCATATGTATTTGATGAAATTATTGTTGTTGGTGATAGTGATGGTGGAGGTGTAGACTGTATAGAGGATGTACGACATTGGATTTTGTTGTTTTCTATGACTCACAATACCATATTCTATGTATATATTCAAAATAATGTGTATTTGTATAAAACTTAGGGAAATGGAGGAGAAGAACTTGGGTTCTGTTCACTTCAGTTGAACTAAAAGCTGTTTGATTGAATCGAAACGTGCTAAAACATGCTTATTTTATGAGATTATAAATTACTGATTTGAACTGAATCTACTGAAATAAACTAAAAGTGATGAAAATAAGTTGAACTGGACCCGAACTTGGTATGGAATGGCAGAAGAAGACTATGGTCAAGAAGGAAGATAATGAAGTGTGGGGATGCCCCATCCCTTTCCTCCATTAAGGAAGTGGAAAAATCTGTCCTCCCCATCCTTACCATGGTTGCCTGTCTCTTAATCATTTATTTACATTTTTTCCCTTCTATGTTTCACTCTAGTCAAGAATCCAATACATTTTTTTTACAGTTGTATGCCAACCATGATGTGAAAGAACATGAGTAAAATTACAATTTTACCCTTATAAACCTAATCAATAGTCAATCAATTGGGTGTATTAAGCACAACCATTAGCAATCAGAGAGTAATTAGGGTTTAATTTTCACGTAAAAATATGTATTACTTTTTTTATTTCTTCTTTTTTGAATTATAACTGGTTTTCAGTATCTATTGACACCCGTTTAGGTCGTGTTCAAATGAATGACGGAAGTTCCAATTGACAGTTAAGTAAAGTCTTACCCCAATTGAAGAGTGAAGTCCTGAACTCAGTTGTATGTCATCGATAGAGTTTTATAATATAAATTAATTTTTTCTACGAATATTGTAGAAATGAAAATCAATCTACATTGTGGTTTTTGAAATTTAGCCGTTATAAGATTTCATGAAATGCCCTAAAAAAGTAATGATTCGTTAGGGTTGGTATAATAGTGTTTAAAAAGGTGATGCCCTAGATTACAAGACAGTGCAACTTAAAATGCGGAAATTGCACACTTCGTAGGAAGCAAATCCAACTTTTTATTTTTTTTATTTTTTTATTTTTATCCTATTTATATATATTGAAGAACAAAATGATCCAAGGAATGGAATGTTTTGGCTACACCCTATGCATTATTTACAAGATGCACAAACTATGCCATGTCGATGGCTTTTAAGAATGTACAAATTCATTATCTAGTGCATGATTGAGACCCGTTCTCTTGAACTTATCAATTGTTTAATTTCATCCAGTTTGATAAAATTTAAATATATTTAATTTGTGTTTAGTTTATAGTTTAGAAGAAAATAAGTTATTTGGCGCACGGGATAAATAATGTATCTCTGGTGCATTACTATCTTACGAATATTCTTAAATTCTCGGATGAAAGACACAGAATTTATTTCAATATTGGAGTCAGCCAGAATACAGCATGAACATGATCGGATGTTTTCGACTTGATTGTGGATTCATGCAAGCAGCAACGAAGAGATTTCTGAAATTACAAGATTTGATCTTGATCTAATACTTGTATTATCTGAGATGCTCTGCAAGTAGTGCAAATGACCGGAGCTGACATGGGTTGTCAGACTAACTGTGAAACTACGCTTAAAAGAGTTAAGTTTATACCACATAAAAACCCTATGACATGTTTTAACTTTCTCGAAATTAAAGTTTTGAATCTATATTCTATCAAATTTTGCGATCACTAATCCCTTATTAATTAATAAGGGGAATACTCTTCCAAATTTTTTTTTGTAATTTGATTATGAAAGATTATCATGACATTATTTTTATTTTTTGAAATAGAAAGTTACGTTATTTAAAAAACAAAAGTTTGTATGAAACGATGACGAAAGGTGATTATTGTCCATTGATTTTTTTAATTGCCGAAATTCAGATTACAGGCGGCTCGTGTGATCCCAGAATTGATGATCAGCATTAATGATGTCCCTTCCAAATTTCAGAGTTTGGTGGATTGATCAAAATCATCATTGAATCGATGATTGAAATCATTAGATATTTGAGATCGTTTATTTAAATTAATCAACAGAGATCCTGCAGCTGTGGCTGTGATTTAATTGTTCGTAATAGAATAATAATACTAGGTTTCTACAATTTCCAAAACGATTGGGTTCATTCATTCATGGAATATTGTACCTTTCAAAGCAAGCAATTTATAAACAAGATCTCAGTTCCAGACTATAAATGATGTACTATATGACCAAGAAATGCTCAAAATTGCAAAATATAGATGTTACATTTGTCAAAATGCTCGATTTATGGATCCAACAGTTCAAGTGCTCATCTTATATTTAGAAAATACCCAATTAAATCTTGATATCTTTTAAATGTAAGGTACAAAAATCAGGCATTTTGCAAAGTCAGATCAAGGGTAAAGTAAAACATTTGGCTGGAATCGGAGAGTATCTATGATCAGTGAGTCAGTGATACTATTAAGTCTTACCCCGATGACGGATTCAATGATCATGCAGCGAGAACCCAATTTATATTTACTGGAATTTGTAATACTGATTCAAAATATACAACTATCGGTATCAGTCATTAATAGGTGTAGGTCCAATTACCTAGAAAAAGACAAGATTACCCTTTAATATTTCAAATCACCAGAACTGTATTAATATGAAGGAACGTTTCAAGTCAAAATCAGATTTGTATTAGCAAATTAGACATTCCCGCTACATAATTTGAGAAATGTCCAAAATAATTAAAATTTAAAGTTAGTAGGATTCACGTAGGATCGCTATCCTATAACCGAGCCAAAAGGAAAATAATTTTTGGAGTTATAGGTAATACATTTTTGCATTGCATTGCCTTTGTACGTAGTGTAGGCTGTGTAGCTTGGACCCTCCCACAGAAGCTAGGGATACTTTTGCAACCTCTCTTCTTCATCAACAGTTTAATCCGAACGACTGATGTTATTGCATAAAATACCGACTTTTTACATTAAAACTCCAGAATTTTAATTATATGAATTCAGGAGCATTGATGTGAAATTTGTGATTATTTTCTTGAATTTTATGTTAAAATGAGTTGTAAGACAGCACTAGAAGTTTTGCTGACAGTTGATAGTTGTAAAACACTAGTTTTAAAAGTCAGAATATTAGTGATGACTAGGGTGTGTTTGGTTCGGAAGATTTTTGAGAGTCTGGATTTTGTTTTGAATTTTTGAGAGTTTGGATTTTTGTTTGGGATTTTGAGAGTCTGGTTTTGCAAATACTTGTTTGGTTGGGTTGAGTTTGTGAGTATAGAACAAAATCTTTGATTGGTTTTTAGGATTTTGCAAATATGGATTTTGAAAAACTTGGTGAACCAAACAAGATTTTACAAAACTAGACTTGGATAGTACAAGTTTTGCAAAAACTTGTCCAACCAAACACACTATGTGTTTTAGTAATGTGGGGAAGAAAGGTCAAAAGAAGGGCTAGCTGAAGAATTTTTTGCATCACCTATAACATTAATTGTATGTGTTTGGATCTATACAAAACACGATATGGATACAGAAATTATACGTGCAGGTCTACGAATTGTTAATGTATATTTGATTTTGAGTTAAAATATCTCTAACGTTGTTAATGCAGGTTTAAGTTATAGTAAAATTAAGAAGGTAATTTTGTCTTTTTCAAAACTGCAATTAGTAAAATTGGACATGTACATAAGATTACTAGTGAGAAAGAAAACAGCTAGATTCACTTAACCCTAATCTATCTAGTCTATCGGTTATACTTACGACCAGCATTAACTTAAGAAGTTTAAACACATAAATAGTTGATCGACATTGATTATAAATTTCCCGACACATAAAAACATGAAAAAATAAAAAATCCTTAATTAATGGATTGAAATTTCTCACGTTTCTTTTCATCACATCGATCGTGTGAGTTGATCATACATAGAATTTCAATACATTTTAAAAAAATTAATCTTTTCAAGTATCAATTCACTGAGAATTCATAATCGATGTTAGTTTACTATTATAAGGTTCAAACACTAAAATTAGCGTTTGATAAACACGTTCATAAGAACTAAGAGACAACGTCCCTTGCCCCTTGCAGGGGCGGAATTAGGGGTTGTATGGGGCGGCGCTGCCAACCCCAAAATTTATATCACAGGATATATTACTGTAGTCGGGATAAATGTGTAGTGTAATTTTAAATTCTGACAATTTTTAATTTTATTGAGCAACCCCAAATTTTATCGTCTGATTCCTCCTCTGGTCCCTTGCTATTTAAATTTGCTCTACTATTTCGTTTTTCTTCACTATCCATAAGTGACAGCAAGAAGTAAAGAGACATATATAGTCATGGATGGTGCATTATTAATGGGTTGATAGAAGGATGTTTTTGGGATTAGACCAAAGGTGTTGTAGGCCATGAAATGTAAGTCATATATGCCCTTCAAGAACTTGATCAAACTTGTAATGCCAGTGATGAAGCAGCTGTATCCCAATTCTGCCATCTCCATTAATTTTGTGCCAAAGTGTAGGGCATCCATTTCTTGCTCGATCTTACATAAAGGAAGATAAAGAAAGAAAGCTACCAAGAAAAACGTTAATGTCGACTTCTTGAAAAACATGACCAAAACCCAGCGTTACTGTCGACTACTCGGCTCATTTTTACCCTTAATTTATGATTTTATTGGAGTCGGATATTCGAGATCTTGTCTTACAGGCTGAGGTAGATAGGAGCAGAAGAGGAGCCGGATATCCGAGATCTTGTCTTACATGTTTAGGTTGGTAGGAGGAGAAGAATAGACCCTATTCGGACCACCAGAAGGACATCATCCTACATGGTATTGACTTTTCTACACCATTTATCGGTGCAAAAAAGTAAGATAAATTAATGCAGATTTTATATGATTGGTTTGATAAAGTTTAGAGATCTCTAAACCTAACGAAATCCGTCTACAAAATATATTTTTAATCTGTCTCGTCAAATGATTGTATATGAAACTATTATATAATTATTTCTCATATCCAACTTTGTGCACATAATAGTGAAATTAAAAAGCAAGATTCAGGTATTCGGAATCCTGTCATGCAGATTCAGGTAGGAGCAGAAGAGGAGACCCTCTTCAGACCACCAGAAGGGCATCATCATACACGGTATTGACTTTTATACACCATTTATCGGTGCAAAAAAAGTAAGATATACAATATAGACATTCTATATGATTGGTTTGATAAAGTTTAGAGATTTATTGAAAAATAAAATTTAAACGTGTCTCGTCGAATGATTATATATGAAAATATTATATTATTATTATTATAAACATTTCATCTAAAATCCAACTTTGTGCACATAATAGAGAAGTTTAAAAAGCAAGACAACTAATATTTTTTTTATCAAAGACAATAATATGCTTCATGATCATCTTTATGATGAAAAGAATAAAAAGCAGTTGCTTGTGCACACTAATCATGTCGGTGCTTTACATATTGATTAATTAACTATCTAGTTAGCCCTAATTGGATATAGTTCGTGCAATTAATCAAAATCATTACTCTAATTATTGTCTAATGACGAGGTTTCATAACCTTCGTTTGTCTCATTCCCGGGAGCACCCCATGCATACATGATAACTAAAGGTTCTTATCATTTTAAGGTAATTAATTAACGTTTGTAATATTTTTACTGCGTGAATTTACGGCCTTGGAGTTACCTCTGCAAGATCTGTAAGTATACTGAGAATGCCGCAGCAGTGTCGAGTGAAAAAAAGTTACAGTGGAGGGGAAATTGGTGCAGAGGGATGATTGGGAAGGGCTGTTTTCTGAAAGGGACATTCAAATGCAAATCATGGAAAGATGGAATAGGCATCTTTGGAGGGGAGGGTACTGATTAAGGACACGACTGAGATATGTAGGGTACCCTTCATTTCCTCTGAAAACGACTTTGAACCCATCTCTCCTGCTGCTCCGCCTGTCCGACGGGACGGCTGCTCCTCCCCACCACCACCACCTCCGGTGAAATATGGTATGCTGTCGGATTCGGGTTCGGGTTCGGGATGACTAGTGGAGCTTCTTCACCCTAGTTTAGGTGATGATCGATTGATTCATCCATCTATAATCCAACTTATTGTTCGTTGATCTGGATTCTTAATTAGGTTTACATGAAACCGATGAAGTATGAGTGTAACGATACTTATTTTTTACTGTCATTTGAAAGTATTAATTTTTACATTTGTTGTTTCAGTTTGTAAATTGATCATCAGTCATTCTTACTCACTAAATCGATTAGTAAATATTTTTACAGTATTATTACAATTTGATAGATCTTATTGATATTTTTTAAGAGCTTGCATTGAAATCATCTCTAATTTTACATGTTATTCAATAAAAATAGGTATTTTTTTTAATATATCAATGTATGATGAGATGCACCTTTACCTTGTTACTGTTGTAAACAATTGGATTAAATTTTAGGGCTTAAATTTAAGGGCTTAAGGTGAGTGATTGAATGGAATTGTAACAAGAAAAGTCATATTAAGATGGTGATGAGATAAACTTTAAAGTAGATAGAAGCGAAATTGTCAAGTTAAATTAGACGTATGAAAAATGTTAAGTTCAGTTCGATAAAACAAAATTTAATCACATATAAATTACCCATTACATTTTTAATAGTATTATTTTCTAGATACGAGTCGAAAAAGTGAGATGAAAGACTTCATCTTTTCATTGACACGCTCCTATTACTAATATCGTCACCTCTATATTGCGATAGTGAGGGTGATGAAATACAACGACACGCTTCTGATACAAATATCGACACCTCTCGATTCCATTACAACGTTACTAAACCGACGATATGAATGATATGCATGGTGAAAACAAATTGAAGGATGCACTTTATTGTAAGAGGCCAAAAACAGAGTCTATGTATATAACTTGTATTGTGATGGGAGTACGAGCAATGGACCAATGGTACCCATAAGACCTAAGAGATGTTAGCGTCATTTCTTGTTTGGTGGGGTTTCCATTTACAGAAGGTTTGAATTGCCAGAGATCCATCTTTACAGAAAGAAAGATGGCACGTGGGGGCGACAAATTCCCCCTATTTATACTATGCACTATGCAAATTGGCCCTATTTACACTATGCACTATGTAACTAGTAAGTGATGGTAATCTCGCTCGTAGCAGCTAAAATGACAGTGAGATATCTTGAATATGAACAAATTAACCAAAACATTTATACCTCGTTAGTACAAGTCATGAACGATACCAATGAGTGTCGGATTAACATGTGAGGTGTGTGTGACTGCGAGTGTAGAGTTGGGTGGGTGCAATACTGTCTATCGAGTGCATCACGACTAGTGTCGTAGAGGCTATGTTGTTGTACGTGGAACTACCCAAGGTCAAGGGTGATGTGTGTAACTGTGAGTGTAGAGTTGGGTGGGTGCAATATTTTCTATCGAGTGCATCACGACTAGTGTCGTAGAGGCTATGTTGTTGTACGTGGAACTACCCAAGGTCAAGGATGATCCCTAAGATGGTGTATGCCATGTTCCAGAAAATGTCGAGCGGCCGAGTGTGTTCGTATATGCCTGTGTAAAATTTGAATTGTGAATTGGAGCAAAATGTCATATATGTGTATGGAAAGCTCAATCTCGAAAGTTCTATAATTGCCCACCCTACTTTTTCTAAGTGGGTAACTATGATCGAGTTTAGTGATACTATACCACACCGGTAGAGGACATAGGCATGGAAGTAACCATAGATCTCCAACATGTCCTATAGTGAAGTGACTTAATTGCGTATACCCACGTAGCAGCCTGTACTACCATCCCCACTATCTAGTAAGTCGGCAACTGTAACCGGATTTGATGATACTATATTCTACCGGGAAGGGGCATAGGCCGTAGATAATGTAACCCCAGATCTCTATGCAATTGTTTGATACTACTATACATTGTGTTCTACCACATTTTGATCAGCATCTATCCAACCCCATCGGCCATTGCTGATGCTATTTACTGCTTATTTGATCGTAAAATTGAAGTAAAATATGAGAATTATGGTATATATTCATCACTTGTTTAGATGGACTCAAGAAATAACAAATTTAATATTTTCATCTCCGGGTTTCCTTTAACCTTGAATAAGATAGTTTAAAAGGTACTAGCATGAAATAAGATGAAGTGTTTGAGTTTGAGTTAAAGTTAATATATACAAATTTTACATCGACTATAATAAGATCGTTAAGCTCTAAGATGTTCGAACTCAAACTCAAATGATTTTAATTACATGTTCAAACTTATTCGACTCAAACCTGTACTCAAACGTTAACTGAAATAGTCATTTAAATCGCATCACATGTGAATTGAAAAAATCGGTGAAAAAATTTTAGTTAATCATTTTAAGTATATTACTTTGTAAAAATATCCTCTACACCAAATTCTATTAAAAAATATATCCTCTACCCTAACTAACCCTTTATAAAAAATTGTAATATATACATTTTTTTAATGTAATCTATAATTTCTAGAGTTTATTATTGGCACTTTAATTTAAAAAGTGATGGTCTAATAGGAATCTGAGATGTGGATCCGGATTACACATCTCTAAGAAAGATATCAGAGTTGTGCAATGTTGGGCCCGATGGTGGGCTCAACCAACTTGATAAATTTTACCATATTTTGGTAATTGCTACTCGGCCATGTATACCGAGGTTCTGGACCAATGCCCCAAGAAGGGGACATTTGAGGCCCATTATACCATCACTTTAATATCCCCGCTTGGGTTACAGGCCTTCGCTACAAAGCCCGACAACACAATGGTTCAGCCTCCAACTTTATATATTAGCACACGGGCAAGTCGTTTATCGATGTGGGATAGGTGCTCTTTATTATTATTTGACAAAAAAAGAAAACGTGATTAATGACGTCATTAATCATGAGTAAATGACAATCCATCTTCTCGTTTATGTTTATCTAAATTGTTATCCAATTTTATTACCATATTTCGATTTGATAAATTAGAATTGTTAACCAAGAGAGGGAGTAATAAAATTGGCATCGCCTTTAAGACATGGTCTGATGATTTTATCTGATTTTGTAATTTAGTTTAATTTATTCAATGTAGTTCATTTTAGTTTAGTTTAATTTCATTTTGATTAAATTTAACCTAAATGCAGTCATACTACGCCACATAATATATTAATTTTACGATACTTTATTTCAATCTAATTTTTTACTGTATTACAATTTAGTTCCGTTCAGAAAAACATGCACATAATCTATGTACTGCATGTGTTATAATATATCCGCTCATGTCATGTCAATAGTCATTATGTATAAAATAAGATCAACTAGTAGTAATTTAATCAAAAATCAACATTGTAATCACAGTAAAAAATTGTCTAGTAACTATCAATCTGACTAGTTTTCAAATTTAATTAATAATATTTATATATATCCCAGCTAATCAGATGGGATCTTCCTGCTCCAAATCAAATAAACAAATGTGCTTCAATTTCACAGACCAATGAACATCTAGCTTCTGCTCCCTGCCGTACAATCCCCAACCTGACAGGCCACATTTCACAATCTTGGACTTAATCGAACTTAATCAAACTTAATCAAGAAATGTGCAAACTTTTATGAACTTTTTCTAGTTTATCAACAATGGAGAATCCTGCTCTTCCTTATGTGGCCATGGTGGTGTCACAGTTCGCGCAGGTCGCGCTTCTGGTCGCGAGCAAAGAAGCGATACTGAATGGAATGTCGACTTTCACCTTCGCCTTCTATTCGAGCATCATTTCCGCTCTCATACTCATTCCCTCCTCATTTCTTGTTTACAGGTACCTTATATATAAGTTCATCTTTTCATCTTTTGTATCGAACTGAATTGAACTGATTGTCATTTTACGAGGAACAGATCAAACCGCCCTCCAATCAGCTGGGATTTTCTCTCATTCTGTTTCTTAATAGGCCTGCTAGGGTATGAAGCGCGTCGGTTTTGATCAATTTTCAGTTTTTTTGTCATATGATATCATATGACTAAGTTCAGTTCCCTTGTCTATAGTTTCCTGTATCAGGCTTTTGGCATGGCGGGGACTGTATACGCCTCAGCCTCGCTCGCTTCAGCTATTATCAGCCTGATCCCGGGATTTACTTTTTTCTTCGCTGTCATATTCAGGTATGCCTGATCTGAACTGAACTGAATTGAACTGAACAAATTAGGTTTAGTTATCAAGAGTAACTAAATCAAGCCAAATGTATAACCTGTTTTCGACTGTTCAGGTTCGAAATGGTGGATTTCAGGAGTTTTAGTACCATGGCTAAAACCATTGGAACTGTTGTGGGAATCCTAGGTGCCCTAGTTTCAACCTTGTACAGGGGTCCCTCTTTGCTGACCATCCCTTCAACTTTAGGTCACAATCTCGATTTGTACAACGTTAAAGAGTCATCAAATTGGGTGCTAGGAGGAATCCTTCTTGCAATCTGTTCTGTCATAGCTTCACTGTCTATCATAGTTCAGGTAATTCTGATTCTAGGACAGATGCTAACATTTTCCCGACATTGGGGCCGATTATAGTTTTTCGCAAATCATTTCAGGCGTTTGCCCTCAAGAAGTACCCGGTGGAGCTGATTATCATGTTCTTCTACAGCTGCTTTGTGGCTGTTCTTTCTGCAACGGCTTCTCTAGTCATGGACGGAGATTTTGATCCGTGGAGGTTAGATTCTAAGCCGAGGTTGTTAGGAGTTATCTTCGCGGTATGTCTGTGAAAATCTTCATGAATTTCATCAAACTAGGGTTTTTTTTAAGGTGTCTAACGTGTGCATTTTGTTAGGGGCTGTTTGGAAATGTTTTTCAAGTGACTATCGGGGCGTGGTGTGTGCGAAAGAAGGGTCCTTTTTTTACCGCGGCATTTCAACCCCTCGGAATTGTCATCGCAACTAGTGTAGGGGTAGCCTTTCTTCGCGACATTTTTTACCTCGGAAGGTAAATATGGATTTACCTCGCTCACAGTCGATTTTCTGAGAAGCAAATATGCTGATACAGAAGTTACTGTCATGTTATTACAGCTTGATCGGCTCTGTGATCATCGTCATCGGATTCTACGCTGTCATGTGGGGAAAAGCTAAGGAAAACAGGATGGTTGATGACAGAATAAGCTGCTTTGGACAAGAACATGGGACTGCAACTCTACTGGATTACAAGGATGACAACGTTGTTTGATTTTTAGTTTGTTAGAGTTTCACAGGCTCCAAGATTTGATGGAATTCAGATGAATTTAGTCCTATTGTTCGGTTTTTTCAATACATTTAGCCAGAACTGAACTCAGAAGAACAAGTTTAGTAATAGAAAAGAACATCACAAGCTCCAAGATTTGATGGAATTCAGATGAATTTAGTCCTATTGTTCAGTTTTATCAATACATTTAATAGGAACTGAACTCAGAAGAACAAGGTAAGTAACAGAAAAAGAACATTACTCCATTTTCAGACACAATAACAAGAATGACAGGAAGTAGTTTTGGATCAGACCAGAATAGACACACAACGTTAACCTACCACAACATCACAACTCCAGATTTCAAAACATAAATGCCCTAAAAAAGTTCATCAAAATTCCGACATATGATTCTCAATCTATACCTTGCGAGCCCGTGTTCTCTGCTTGGTCGCGTGCTGAACGACTTTCTCCTCCACCGGGAGACCTTTCCGGCGCCTGACAGCGTCAATCAGCTTTCTCGCCGTGTTGTGTGGCACATTCAGTGAGTTGTGTCCGAACTCTTCAAGCTCCTCTTCGGTTTTAGGGACAAAGAAGGGATCCTCGGAAAGAGTCCGCCAGTGGCTGAACACAAGAAGCGCGCTGGCAGCGCCAGCTGTCCCTCTCCTGAGCTCGTCAGCAAACCCAAAGCTCTCTGAAACAGGCACGTACGCGTGGACCTTGAACAGCGACGACCCCTCCTGCATTTCATCCTTAACCACGTCCCCCCGTCGCCTAGTCAGCACGCCGTGCATGGACCCCAGCTGCTCGGTTGGCGTGTTCAGCTCGACAAAGTACATCCCTTCCACGAGCCGGGGTTTTCTTTGGAGAAGCGCTGACCTGCAAGCGTCCTTGACAGCAGTCATGACTTGTCCAGCAAAAACTCCCGGGATATCTTCTGATTCAGAAGGCAAGATTGTCGCCTCGACCTCAAAAGCCAGGCCCCACATCGGTTCATCGCATAACGGCCCGGCAGCAGTTGCTAACTGAAATCCCGACAGAACGCTGCTCTCGAGAGTTTCTGCTTCTGTGGTTTCCGAGAGTATGCTGTTTTGATCCGTGGAATCGAGAAATCCTAACCTTTTGGACACATGAGGGGATCCCTTGATGATTACAGTGTTCTCGCCGTTACCTTTACCCTTCAAGTCCGGGGTGAGCAGGAGATTAGGTCCCGTCTTTCTAGGCCCTAACGACCAGATTCTCGTGAGAAGCTTTCCCCATAACAGCCTGCATTTTTCCGCTTGGTCCTTGTCGGTCTCTGAGAAGTAATCGCTCTCCACAGCATTTGTAATGCGCTTCTTCAATGCTTCGATTGGATCTTCTTCTTCCACGAGGCTGCCTCTCAACCTCTGTAACGTCTTACAAGCTTGGCCGGAACTGCCTCCAATGATGTCTCCGAGAAGGTTGGAGCTTTCGTCGAGTAGCTTGGTGAGTGCAGTCGGGAGCTTTATGACGCGCACCCGAACCACACACCTTCCATTAGGTGTGGTTTTCTCGACGAACTCTGAGCTGCCACTCAAAAGTTTGAGGTCTTCCAACGGATTTGCCTCGCCTTCTATTGTTTCTTTGTAGGACACGAGAGGTGGCGAGGTTGTTAGTTCTACTCTCGCGAATCGCTTCTTCAAGTCATTGATGCATCTCTCGAGATGAACTTCACCAGCTGCAGCGAGAACCTGTTCTCCTCTAGAAGAGACGGTGACCTCCACAAATGGATCTGCCCGGTTCAGAAGCCGCAGCCCTTTCATGAGCTGTCCCATATCAGCAGGATACGTAGGCTCGATGGCCACCTTCAGAGTCGGGGAAACTTGGAAAACCATGTTCGAGAAAGGCCAGCAGTTCTTCGTGGAAGAAAGAGTCGCACTTTTCAGAATATTCTGCCCGAGGCCTCTAATGGCAACCAAATTCCCGGCTTTCACCGAATTAACAGGTTTCAAGTCTTGGCCGATCATCAGGTACAACGACTTGAGCTCCACCTCTTGCACATGCTTCTGCACGGATTCCCCCTCGCCGAATGGATCATATAAAGCTGAAAGCACAAATACAGTCTGTCCTGCACGAAGAACCCCGCTAAAAACCCTAGCAAATGCAAGAAAACATTCTTCATTACCATCGTCTCCAAAGTCATTCAAAAGATCTTCGCGAGGAAGATTTTTTGATGCCACTGCAAACATCTTAGCTACAAAAGCAACACAAGGTGCATCAGGCCTGCGATCACAAGACTCCACACTATCCCTCACAAGCTCTACTTCAGCAAGAACCTCCGAGTTTGAGCTATCTGGAATTACTCTTTTTGGGAGCAAACGAGATACACGGGAAGTCTGAGCTTTGACGGGGTCAGGGATGTGATTAACAACCATTGATAATACAGTGTTTGCCAACGGAAGCCAGCGACTCATGATAGACTGTAGAACAGCCTTGGAGTCCTTGTTCTGAAGTTCACGAGGAGGGATCGACAGTTTAAAACTCTCGATAACTTTCTGGAGTTTCCCTTTATCACCATCTTCATCTAATGCACTCCGGTAAACATCCCAGAGCGGGTTCAATATCAACTTAACAAACATGGGCTTCTCCGTAGATCCACTGCCAAGCCCCTTCTTCCCGACCACCTTCTTCAAACTCGAGTTCCAGTACCAAGGACCCCATAACGCTCTCTGCAACTTTTCAGGATTCCACCCAAGTTTGGAAGCGTAAATCTTGGCAAAATCCACAATACTGAATCCCCAGCCATCCAGTGCACAAACAAATGCAACATTACCCTTATGCGGTTGAAAGGTATCTTCCTCGTCATCCTCGATCAAATCAAAATCATCAACACCGGCATCACTACTTCCATCCCGTTTCTCACCACCTGAAGGCGTAGACAGAAGCGAATCGACATCAGACAAATACTTCTCCGACTTATACGCACTAACAATCCCATTAACCTCGTTAATGATCCTCTGCATTTGAGCATATGCTTCCATAGGACTCAACCTCAGCTCGGTTATCAGCCTATCAATCTTATTCAACACCAAGCAAGGTGTCAGCTTTTCGATCCAAGCTTGCCTCAGCACAGCATGAGTCTGAATATGAACTCCCTCGACCGCATCCACCAGCACTAACGCCCCGTCACTCAATCTAGCAGCAGTTGAAACCTCACTACAGAAATCCATATGGCCCGGAGAATCTATCAAGTTAATCGAATGCTCCTCAAACTGAAGACCAATCGAAGAACTCTTCATAGTTATAGCTCTCCTCTGCTCCTCATCTAGAAAGTCCATAAACCGGAGCTTACCCGCTTGCTTCGGGTGGACCACGCCGCCACCACATGAAGCGATAAGGTGGTCTGCCAGAGTTGTCTTACCATGATCAACATGTGCCAGAATGCATATGTTTCTGATTTTCTCACATTCAAACTCACCCATCTTTCCAAAGAACACAACTTTCTACAACTATGCAACAATACAACAAGCCCACTATACGATTAAACACCTACAAAATATACAGGTATAGATATCAATTGTAGTCCAAAAAAACACGAAATATCAGCTTTCTACGAAGAATATGCAGGAAAATAACAAACTAGAGATCGATTTGGGAGTTTTGTATTTACCGGTGCCTTTTGCTTCGTGTTCCTTGAAGAGCAGTGGCCGGAATCGGAGGCGGCGGCGGGGTTCAAAGGAGCTGTGGCGGGAGGGTTTAGGGATTGGGAACAAAGTTTTCTCGGCGACGACTACTTTCCCGAGGTTATTTTTATTTAAAATTTTTTTGGAAGAAGAGGAGCTTATATATTTATTATTTTTATTATTCTTGAACCAAAACAATTTCGGACCACAGTTTCCATAAGCTATATTAAATAAATAAATAATATACTCTTCTTCATCGTAAGCTTAAAGGGAATTAACCATCCTGTAAATTTTCAAGTCAAATAATCAGTTACTTTGCTCTCAGTTCTTTTTTTAAACCAAATTACAGTATGAGAATGTGTAGTTTAATGCTAAAATTAGTGAACGAATAGACTTGTAATATCGAAATTTAAGGGCGGTGTCTCCTAGATTAAGATATATTAAGATATATGTAATAGATAGGTGGGTTCAGAAAAAAAAATTGTAATATCATTATTTACTAAAACAAATGTTAAAAACTTAATATGAATTCAACATATGTAATGTTTTGTATTAAAATGGTGGAACTACAAATCATGTAAAATTTTAATCTAAATCTAATATAATATCACTCGAATGATAGAGAACTGCATTTGGCGCAATCTTCCCGAGGTGATTAACCACTCGAACCTTATCCAATTTGAACCAACCGAAGAATTTAACCTCTTTCAGACATAAATGCACTTGTGAGCTCCATGTATCATCACCATCAATGTTTTCAAACCAATTCATGTCCACGTTTTTGAGATCGTAATTATATTCTAGTTCCAACTTGTGCAGTTTAGGACACGCGACAATTGCAATAGTCATGACAAACAATAAATTAGAGAGAGGGATGTATGATATATTCTCAAATCTGAGTTTCAACTCCTTAAGATTATCTAGTAGTGGAAAGTGTGGAGGAATTCCCAAGCTTTCAACATGCATCTGCACCTTTTTCAGCATCTTAACTTTGTGGAGCTCCGATAAGATTTTCGGATACACTGCGTAATCGGGAAAACAAACTTTTGACAATTTAGGCACGTGATTTAACTTCAAGATGAATAAGAGTCCACTAAATATGAAACACTCTAAATTTGGCGCGGAAACAATATCGACACTCATGATATTGTAACATAATCGGATGACCAACTTCTTCAGTTTTTGGGACGCAACCACCACCCTTTTTAGACTTTGTGTGCGTTTTATACACAGTGACTCTAAATTGACTAGGTGGTTATTTAACCCGTCCTCAAGGTCTGCATCATTTACGCTAACCGAACTCAAGGAAAGTGAGGTCAATTTGTCGAAACCTTCAAATGTGGGAAACCATGGAGCCTTTGGATACCCAAAATATTCCAATTGCATGTCCATGCTCAAACTCAAAACGCATTTTGCTCGAGCAAATGCGACACAGTTCCTGAAACAATTCTTAATATTCTCGTCTAATTTTCTGACACGCCGGAATCGGGAATCGTTGATAGAAATTTGAAGAGAATTGACTTTGGATCCGTTACATTTGTACAAGATATGGTTCACAAAATTAAGATGTTTGGAGCATGATAATTTGTTTTGTTCAAGAATCAAATCTTTCTTACTGTGCAAGAAGCTTTCCCAAACATGGTAAAATTTTCGGGAAAGGGTAGACATTATTGCAGCATCCTTCCACTCCAATCCATCCATAATGCTCACCAGAAGCTCATCCGGCAATCTATCAAAGTAACTTATCTTCATGGTCTTCGCCTTAGTCGTCAAATAAACCATTTTTTCCGATGATCGATCCATGTGTTTATAATGGACCAAAACATAAAAAGGTAGGATATATATAATATTCAATGTTAAACTATATCCTAGAAGAAAAAGGAATTCACAATGCACATATTTTTAACAAATATTATTAATGCAAAAATAGAACATACTACCAGATTGATTAAGAGAGTACAATGAGGTGATGACGTAATAAAATACAGATAGAACAAAATTATAAGGTGGAGTAGCAACAATGATTAACAAAGAGGGAGTTTTTCAGGAGATACAAGTACATCATATAGATTTTCAATGAGGTAAAAAGTTATATTTTTTAATTAATATATTTTATTTTATAGTAAACACGCTTGAATGTAATAAAGTATTTTTCAAGTTAAAATGCAAGAGATTGATATAATAAAATTTTAAAATTTAAACTAATAATTAGTGTTGGAAGTGACGGTCATTATATAGTGACGGAGTTTATATGCAAACAAGTTTGAGACGGGGTTTTCTGCAATTTATGTAAATTGCATTCAACATGCTTGAATTTCACACTTGAATGCTTGTATTAGACCAGACAGGTTGTTTTTTAGAACATTCTTGCATTTCACACTTAACAGGTTGTTTTTTAGAGAATGCTTGCATTTCACAGTTAACAGGTTGCTTTTTAGAGTTCATGTATTTTGAAGCAAAAAAAGATGGTTTTATAGAGCATGCTTGAATTTCACCCTTGAATGCTTGTTTTTTAGACCAAACATGTAGTTTTTTAGAACATGCTTGTATTTCACGCTCAACGGGTTGTTTTTTAGAATAAAATGCTTGTTTTTTAGACTGTGTGGATATGTTTGTTGACGTCTATTTTTAGACTAAAATACTTGTTTTTTAGACTGAGTGAACAGTGCGCGTGCGTGAATAGTGCATTTTTGTCAAAATTGCAAATAAGGACCTCCTTCCTTCCATATTCCAATATAGTCATTCGTCACTATATAGTGACTGTCACTCAAGAGACAACTCTTAAACTAAAAGATATATAATTTAAATTAAATTTCACTATTTTTGGATAAACAATTAAATAAGGCGATTTTGTGATAATGCATGAGTTATTGTGTATTTACAAATGAATTTAATTACTAATTTGAGATTAAAATGTGAAAAAATAAATTATTACCCTACCATAAACAATCATGCTATATTATTTTTAATACATGAATTTTCATTTTAATTCAGTGCAATTAAACCCAGTTTCCTTCGGTGAGAAATACTTGAAAAGAACATGACCTAATTAATCAAATACATTATATATACTTTATGTTATTTTTAAAGAATCTCATGGACGTACTTGTTTTTAACTTCAAACATCCTTAACCATTTGGTACATTATGTCAGTATTTCTTATTTTCTTATGGTTTTCTGTTTAGTATTTCCTGTATTTTCTATATTTTTCTATTTGTGCCACACTTGAAAAACAACACTATTTGACGATAATTTTTACCATTGATAACTTTTTTATTGTGTATTATATTAATTGATTAATTAAATTTAAAATTTTATTATTTAGAAAATATAAATTTAAAATATTGCACACAATGATAATTCTACTAATGTAATACTTTAATTGTTTGGTCAAACTTGCATAAATTTTACGATAAATAATAATATGCTATTAATTAATAAAAAAAGTATAGTTATTTGTAATCCGGTATGAATTTTACTCTTGCAAAAAGAATAATTTACTCTTATGATTCAAAATATGATATGACTTCATTTATTAGATTTTTTTAGAAAACTCAATTTCAATGTTTTAGACTACGCATATAAAATACTAACACTTCAGTAAAAAACAACGGAGGGAGTACCAGATCAACCAATAATGGCCAAAGAAAGACAGATGATTTGACTTAAAACTCCCGCATAGAACCAAATGAACTGAAACAATGGAGAAACTGAAACTCTGTGCTCCATACGCGGCCATGGTGGGAGCTCAGGTAGCCCAGGTTGGCTTGATCATAATCTCAAAGCACGCCTTCTCAAACGGGATGTCTAATTACGTCTTCATCTCTTACTCCAATGCTCTTGCCGCCATGATTCTGCTTCCCGCTTCAATCTTCATGCACAGGTGAAAAAAGGTTTCTTGATAAAGATCAGATTTTTATTTGGCGGGAATTCGAAAGTTTGCTGCTTTTTTGCTGTGCAGATCGAGCTGGTCTGCTGTTAATTTGAAGCTGATTAGTGGGTTTTTCTTGCTAGGCATTATTGGGTATGTGTGTTTGAATGATTTCATGTGTAGTCTTATGTTACAAAGTGACTGAAAGTTGAATTGGATGGAGAAATGAGTTTCATGGAAAGTGTCTGAATTTGGGAGTTTTGATGGCTTAGGTGTGCAGCTCAGATAGCTGGTTATGTAGGGATTGATTATACATCGGCGACATTTGCCTCGGCAATGCTCAACCTTATCCCTGGTTTCACTTTTGTGCTTGCTGTGCTTTCCAGGTTTTGATCTTTTCATGTTCATCAATTTACTTGTTTTCTTGCTGTTAGGAAGATTATGTTCGATTTCTGGCATTTATGCATCGAATTCTGGCTTTGATTACTCTTTCTGTTGTCGAGAATGATTCACTGCTTCTTGTCAGTAAAATCTTAGCTTCATGGTTCCTTTTTGCCAAATATTGTGTTTTTTAGGATCGAGAAAGTTGATTTTAGAACCTCGAGTACCTTTGCTAAGTCGATGGGTACCATAGTCTCGATTGGTGGAGCATTCATATTGACTCTCTACAAGGGCCCCCAACTCCTGATGGCCTCAGTCTCTTTGAGTTCTCGACTAAGCCATCTTCATGAGCTAGAAATGAACTTGATACTCGGGGGACTGTTTCTCGCTGTAGACTGTTTAATGGCTTCAGCATTTACAATTGTACAGGTACGAAAGAGAAATATTTGAATAAAGGAGAGGCTTAACAATTGTAAAAGTCGGTTCATAATGTTGTAATGATGTATTTTGCAGGCATTCATTTTGAAGGATAACCCGGCAGGCCTTATCATGGTTTTCTTCTATTGCTTCTTTGCTGCCGTTCTATCTGCCCTGGTTTCTCTAGTTTCAGGAAGTGGCCTCGGTGAGTGGTCATTACAATCTAACACGAGGCTGCTTTCTGTTTTATACTCGGTAGGTGAAGAATTCCGTTGCTTCTTGTCTTTGAATTAGTGAAAACATCAACTTTATGTTATTTTGCCTTGATTTTTTAGGGGGTTTTCGGTTCTGCTGTCCAAGTTAGCTTGACGACATGGAGTGTTCATAAAAAGGGACCTCTTTTTGTCGCCATGTTTAAACCTCTAGGAATCGTGTTATCAGCTTTCTTTAACATAGTCATTTCAAAGGATGCATTTTACCTAGGAAGGTATGTATTTTTACGCTACATTTACTCATTTGCATTCTGCAAAACATCGACATCGTACATTGCTGATCTTTTGATGTTCTTGCAGCCTGTTGGGATCGACTGTTATTGTTATCGGGTTTTACTCTGTGATGTGGGGAATAGCGCAAGGAACTCCCGGAAGCCCTTCCGAAGGAAACACTGAGGCTGATGGTGAAAGTTCCCCTCTATTGCAGAATCAAGATAAATGAGAAAGCCTTCTCTTTGATCAGTGTTAGTAAAATTTTCAGGTATTTTTTGGTCCATTCTTTTCTGTAATCAGAAACATTTATTATGGAAATAGAGTACTTTTTGATATAAAATGATTAAGTAAAACAACTTCAATACTTTTGTTCTATGATAATGGGAAATACTACTAGAATACCAAACCTCAACAACAAACTAGCAATCTAAGATAGAATGCATCTTTATTTAGGGCTCTTGAATAGAACTAAAATCACGGAATCAGGCCTTGAGAACATAGGCGTCGAGCTCCTGGAAATTCTTGACAGCGAAATCCTTGATGATGTCGGGATTGGGGATCTCCTCACTCGCCTTCTCAAACTCGCTGGTCCACTTCACCACGCTTCCATCGCCCTTAGGGCTCACCTTTAGGGTAGCCTTGAAAACCTTGTAGAACTTCAGAAGGTCCCCTTCGAGGACACTGTAGGACAGAGTCTTGGCCCCTTCATCAACCGCCTCAATCTTCTCCTTCGAAGAGGTGACTACAAGAGACTCTGGGGTTTCTGGACGATTAACAAATCAGAGTGGTTAAAGTTAATAGTAATTAAAACTTAAAAGCCCTAGTAACAATCTTACGTAGAAACTTACCCGGGACATACTTGACTAGGCGAATGGAGCCAGCGGATTT
The DNA here is from genome assembly GCA_948330725.1 of Sherardia arvensis. NCBI lineage: Eukaryota > Viridiplantae > Streptophyta > Magnoliopsida > Gentianales > Rubiaceae > Sherardia > Sherardia arvensis. Next base: position 1,520,555 of record OX415244.1, read on the forward strand.
CCCATCGCCTTCAAGAATCTCGATGCTCTTGTACTGATTCGGGAGGGCCTTGGGGAAAACATCGGTCGCATCACGAATGGCAGCCCAGAACTTCTCGGCCGGGGACTTCAGATCGACCTCGACTTCTAACTTACTCGCCATTTTCGGTATAGAAATACTATAGAACTAGCAAAGAAATAGTTTGTGAGGGATGAGGTGAATGGCAAGAAATGTGTGAGCATTTATAGGGTGAAAATGTTGTGAAGAACTGAAGGTGCCCATCAATGGTGACCAGAAGTTGATAATTCTGTAATAATGAGGTAGCTATCTGTTCACCTGCCACCAGAATGCGTTATAGTGCTCCATACCTATTTTAAACCGGCAATTTCATTTACTGTGCTTTCGTGTAACGGCTATACTTGTTGAATGTTGATAATTAATTATGAGCAAATTAAAGTACATCCTGATCCATGCATGGACCTATTTTTTAATGTTTTTTTCTTTAAGCTCAATTCTTTTACATGGAGCCCTTAAATTAGCATTAATGTATAACACAAATGTATTGCAAAATTTCATAAATAGATATTACTTCATCTTAATATGCACAATTGAATTTTTATAATATCTAATACACATTTTGACTGATAATATTTTTATTTACTTATAGAAAAATAAATTTATAAGCGACGATAATTGGGCAGCTCGTATGATCATAAACTGAAATAAACAAATTTCCTTATGATAATAAATTTCCAATATGCGCTTAATCTAACGATATCAAATATGATAATATTAATGACTATAAATCTAAATATATGGTCAAAGTTTAATAATGAAAAGTGTAAAAAAAATCAGAGTATGCATTAAGATGAGACGGAGGGATTAGTTAAATTACGAACAATCACAATCTCACATCTAATAATACACAACATCATGTTCTCCATCGATATTCTATAGTTTAGTTGAGTCCAATTCAATAAAAAATTTCATGTGATAAAATTAATGTTAATTTAGTTATACTAATTCGACTTTGTCAATTCAGTTCATAACAAAATAAATTTAAGAAAACAAACTTTTTTTTCTCAATAATAAAATTTGTAATTTTACTACACCATTATTACAACTAATATAGTTAAACGTTGAAACGGTAGAATGTAATTAGATGGGGGCATTGATGGGTGGAATAAAATGGGGAGGATGAAAGTCTTTATTTCAGTTACCAGTTAGAAAGCCACATTTAATTCTGCCACTCTGTAACCGCCATAGTAGTTCTACAGCTATTCATTGTATGGGCCTGGATCCAGATACAGGCCTTATTGTGAGATGTTCCAAAGGCCCATCCATCATTTGTCAAGAACTGGGATTTTAGATTAAAAATATTAAAGATGAATTGGTGTAGTTTCGAAGAGAGGATAAGAGGAGGGGTAAAACAAAGAAACTGAATTTATACAATTACAAGGTGAATTATGTACATCTGATCCGAAATTATGTTGAATTTCTTTGTATATTGGGATGTTCTGAATTCTCTGTGATTCTCCGACCAATCTAAATTTAAATTATTTCAGCCGGACAAGTTAGTGTGAATATATCACTTTTCAACTTCATAATCCAACCATGTTAGTTTAAATAGTTAGTATGTATATTATTGTTTATAGTGAATCCTAGAAACATAGTAAATTAACTATTAAAATATGTGAGTTCAATAACACCACTAACAAATAAACTAGTATTTAATTGGTCAATAAAACTTAAGTACTACATCTATTTAGAGTACTACATGATTATAATGCATGCATTTTCAAAATATAAAACTTTTATCGTTATCTAATGCATGTAAAACAGTCAACTGAGCCATTGGTAGCCGAACAGAGGGAGTATTCATGCAACAGAAGTATCATTACATTGACAAACCACCATAACTGAGAATCAAACATCATTTCACAAACATGCACTATCCACTTCTGATCAATTTTACAATCAAATGGAAAAAGAAATTACAAATGGAAAAAGATTTTCAAGCCATGAAATCATGAGAAGAAAAGAGTAGCTGATGCTTCCTTTTCAGACTAACTACCCTTCCATTCCTCAATGGAAAAGTTAGTAACAATTTGTCCCTTTCACTCCATGGTGTTCACTTCCTTGTTTACCAAGTGAGGATTTTCCAGGTGGTTGAACCGTGGTATTCCGTATGTTGAGTACTTCCCAAAGCTATACCAGTTTGCTTCGTAAGCACTCCTACGCGATTCTTGATGCTACATTGTGTCAAACTCAGCTAATTATACCTAATATAATGAGTAGAAACCAGGTTTCAAGTTTCCACCATACTAATTAACCACCATTTGTATCACACCAGAGTTATATCAGCACAAATCAATGCAGTCAAAGTAATCTTCGATACTGTTTCATGAAAGGTTTGTAAAGAAGGAAGAGAAATCATGCCTTTTAGTGGTTTAGTCTCGGCTTGGAACAAGCGAAGGAGGAGCAAATCCGAGGATCATGGTAACCATTGTAAGTCTGTTCGTCTGATTTCTTTGAATCCTATTTCCCGATGTAAATGTGGAAGTGCTCATGTTTTTGCTCCTTTCCGTTCAGGGATGTATAAGCCGGTGGAATACTGGCAGCTCGAGGATAAAACTCGACCTGCAAAGCGACACCATGGATCATCAGTTTACACGCTTAGAGAAATGGAGGAGGCAACAAATTTCTTCAGCGAAGAAAATTTTCTTGGGAAAGGAGGATTCGGTCGTGTCTATAAAGGTACTTTGCGCTCTGGAGAGGTATGTATTATCAGCATGTTTCACATTCAATACCTCATTTTCCGGAAAAAAATAAAATCTAATATGCAAATTAATATGAGTCTTGAATTGAAGGTGGTAGCAATCAAGAAAATGGACTTACCATCGTTCAAGGAAGCAGAAGGGGAGAGGGAATTCCGGGTTGAAGTTGACATCTTGAGTAGATTGGACCACCCGAATCTAGTATCTTTGTACGGCTATTGTGCAGACGGGAAACATAGGTTTCTTGTATATGAATATCTTCACCGAGGGAACCTGCAAGATCACTTAAACGGTTGGTGTTTTTCGTTCATAATCTAGCTAGACGGAATAACATATCATAAACATTCAAATGGATAAAGCGTTTAAATGGCTTCCAGGTATCGGAGAACTAAAGATGGATTGGCCATTACGACTAAAAATCGCCCTTGGAGCAGCAAGAGGACTGGCATACCTTCATTCGAGTCATTCGGTAGGAATTCCAATCGTCCATCGTGACTTCAAATCCACCAACATTCTACTGGATAACAACTATGAAACAAAGGTAAACACAAGTCTCTAAAAAACTGCATTCATGATAATGTTATGCATAATTTATTGTTTGGTATAGATTTCAGACTTCGGGCTTGCTAAGTTAATGCCAGAGGGCCAGGAAATATGTCAAACAGCCAGAGTTCTAGGCACTTTCGGCTACTTCGATCCAGAATACACATTGGTATGTTATATCATCACAAATATTGAAATTCTATCTTTCACCGTCAATAGCAAAAAAAAAAATTCTTTGTAAAATGACATTTTGGTGCATATAACTGGCAATAGACAGGAAAGCTCACCCTACAAAGCGATGTATTTGCATTCGGGGTTGTTCTCCTGGAGCTTCTGACAGGAAGAAGAGCCGTAGACCTGCATCAAGGATCAAATGATCAGAACTTAGTCCTACAGGTATAGCCAAATAGCCATTACCGATGATTTTCACAACAAATTAAGGCTACCTAAGATAGTAATAGTTGCAACTGAAATGCTGCAGATCAGGCATATATTGAACGATAAGAAGAAGTTGCGGAAGATAACTGACCCTGATATGAGCAGAAACTCGTACACGATGGAATCTATCGCCATGCTCGTCAGCCTAGCATCACGCTGCATAAGGACTGATAGTACGGAAAGGCCCTCAATGGCAGAGTGCGTGAAGGAAATCCAACTTATCATCCACGTGAACTCGAAAGGACTAGGGATGACACTACATACATTTAGAATGATCTGAAACGAGAAAAACATGGTATTATTTTCTTTCACGAGAAAAGTTTCTACTTTAGAAACATCATTTCTCATAAAGGGCTTCAAAGTGGCAGAAAAACAAAGTAGCTAGAATAAACTCGAAGAAGACTGATACATGATAAAAACACCAACTTTGTCGATGAAATTTAGATAATATACAAGTTTACAATTATTTCTAGAAGGAAGGTCGACTTACAACTCTATCTACAAGATGGCAAAGCAAGAAGAAGCCATCACTAAACTCCGCCACCATTCATGCAGATGGTTCCTCACTGTCCGTATCCACCTCAGGCGGGCTAGGTGGGTCGGGAATTTGCTTCAACATCAAATGCTTCCGCCTCTGCAATGTCAACAGAACCAGTGGACTATCCGTCTTAATGATTTTATAACCGGCTTTCTTGTACATATTCAACGCAGCTTCATCAATCATTCTACAATGCAAGAAAGCCTCGTTACTTGTCCCAAATCGAGTAATCAGCTCCTCTCCCGCTTTAAGCATATGCCAACCTATACCCCTCCTGCCAATCATTTTCATTTCCACATTCAGAATCATCAAAATCACCAACCATTTCAGCAAAGGAACCAATTATAACGAATAAAGTCACATAATTTCTAATTTCGACATTCAGAATCATCGTAAATCATCAGCATTTGCACATACAACCGAAGAAAGCAAATAGCTTTAACAAAGAATTATAGAACTAAACCAAAACTACCTTCTGAGTGAGTCCTTCACAGTCATGTTGCAAATGTAAGGAGACCAATTCGGGGGAGTCGGCGAAGGAGTATTAACATTAAATCCCTTCTGATTAAACGACACCTCCACAGTACCAGCAACCTGAAAGTCCTCATCTTCAACACCTTTGTAGAATCCCAGAATCGTGGCGGCGTGAGGCAGCAAATTTCTCCTCTCAGTCACATACTGCTTCACCATATACGCCAGAAACTTATGATACCCCTTCGGCAGAAACAGCGATTCAGCGAACGACTCCGCCAGAAAACCGGCCGTCAATTCAATCTCTTCTTCCTCCATCAGGCGCGCGTACAGGAACCCGGATTTCAGCTCTTGAGTGTAGCTGTAGTTCTTGAGGAAATCGAGCCGTTCGAGCTCGTAGGGCTCCACGAATCGTCCGGTTTGGATTGGCCGCCGGAACTCCGGCGAGGGGGAGGATTGGGAGGAGGAAAATGGGACGAAGAGATTGAAATTGGTGGATTGTTTGGGGAAATGGGCAAACGGGTTCGTGTTTTTCGGGGAAAAGATTTGAACTTGACGAGTGATTGTTCTGGAAGAAGATGAGGTGAGATAAGCTGTGGAAGCCATGGCCGCCATTTTTTGCAGGTAGAGTTGCAGAAGATATGAATGGACACCTCTTTTTTTAGCTTCTGAAACTTGGTCACACACATTTCACATTTTTTTTTTCACATTTCACATGTCACATTATAATTAGGGGTTTAAATGAGTCTAGCCAAGTATGGAATGAGATCACGGAGTGGATTCAATCTCGAACTCTCGCACAATAATATTTGCAAGCTTGAATTTGATCTTGAGCTCGTGATCTGAAAAACTGAAATCCAACTTAATTCAGAAGTGAAAGTTTACTGCTTCATTGCATATGGAACATCAAGTTCTCGTTGAGTTGATAACAGAGAGTGAAAATACAAGTTTTGTTTAAAAACGGTTGGAAGTTCTCTTGTAGCTATACATGCATGGAATATGATGATTGATGAGCAGTAAGGATGCCTTGTTATTCAGGGTGTATAAAGTTAAGTACTCGAGTAATAGGGAATTTTTTTAGCAGTAGGAGTTAACCCGAGTGACTTAGGGGTGGCAACCGGTGTTGCGGGTAAAGAGATACTATCTATAAAATGTGACCTGGAGAATAGGCAGTCTAAGAAAATCGATCAGTGACCAGTGGATCCCTAACTACAATCAGAACCCGGTGATCACATCATCAGTGCTACATACATCAACAATCTTAAAGGTGGAGCATCTGACCGACTAACACGTACAGTCCAAATAGTGGAGGATGACGTTAGTCGGTAACATCTTTCAGCCGCATATTATTCTGCATATTCAGGCGATACACATTCTAAATGGTGGTGATCAAGAGGGTATGCCAATTTGAAAACGGTTCAAGCGGGGTTTATACTGCCAAGACGGGCTATCACTTGGCCATGAAACTAATATATCCAGAGACACCAACTCGGACTAGTTTAGAGACCAAGGAATGGGTGAAATTACGGAATATCTGAAAATGACATTCATTAGAGAATGAGTCTCATTTTGCATCATGGTGTATTGGTGTTCTCTTTCCATACAAATTTGGAGCTTATTGTCATTTGTTGCAATTATTTATTGATCAGTGCATTAGCTTTCAAGAGGGGTTCAAGGGTTGAATGTGAAATGAGTCGATTATAAAGTGTATACATCAAATAATGTTTATGTTTTAGGAAATCTATAAATACCAAAAATCGAAAGGTGTTTGATGATGTGAAAATGAAATCGAGAGACTCTTGGAAATCAAGTGGAGTTGGATACAATCTCTTCAGTGAATTGGGAGACAGGGGCGCAACAAGAAACACAACAAGAATAAGACATGAAAGTGGCTTCCCAGATTAGTGCACATCCTCAGCTAACAAGTACTTTGACATGATGTTGTGAGAATACGCTTTGATGGATCTTTTCAAGGGACATATTCACTGGGAACTGGAAGCTGGAGCATACCGAATCAGACAAGTTTTTAGTTACAACTACCATAATGTGTTTTAGTCTGACATTTTTACTTCTGTAATTTCGCTACAGGCAGAAATGGAAGTGTGTTGGGAAACCCTAAAAGCAACACGATGCGGATTAAATTGCTATCTACTATTTTAGTTTCCTCTATGAACACCTAGCAATGATTTCCACATTTGCCCTTCCACAACTTGAGTTGAGCCCATCTACATTTATAATTTTGGCCCACTTTTTGTGAAAAGACAAGCCCACAGCAACAAGGCAAATCACACGAAGGAAACTTTTCATGAATGAAAATCGAAAACATAAAGAAAAACAGGGAAAACAGCAAAATCAAAAAAAAGTTGCCCCCTTTCGGAGCATCCTAAATCCATGGAAGCTCAGCAAAGCATCGAAGACGTTGCAGTGGGATGCAAGCTCTCCATCAAGACAACTCTCGGCGAGGAATTCCAAGCCCAGGTCCTCACCTTTGACCGCGCCTCCAACATCCTCGTTCTTCATATCCTTCATCAAAAAAGACTTCTTTTTTTTTTGCATTTTTACAGTTTTTGTTGTTGTTTGGTGATCGTGAAGTTCCTTAACTGTTGGCTTGGTGAAAACAAGAGGGATTGAGTTCTGGGTCGGGGCCGAAGAGGAATATCAGGCTTTTGAAGGCTAATTACATCAGTGACTTCACTTTCTTGGGGCAGGGCGAGGATCCGCTTGATGGAAGGAAGTGTTTGATTGATTTCAGTAATGTTCAGGCCAAAGAAGAGTCTGCGATTAGGTGTGATGTTAGTTTGTAAGTGTGTGTGTGTGTGTTTTCGTATAATGTGTGTGTGTGTGGTAATTGATTTGGTTTTTGGAGTTGCAGACAGGCAGAGTTGGAGGCGGAGAGGTTCGGAGTCGGTGTGACAGCTGAAGCTCAGAGGATTTACGATGCGTTGGCCAAAACGTAAGCTCCTGTTTACCGACTCTTAAAAAGATGATTGTTTTTTTGCTTGTTGATAGTGTCTATGAATGTCCTCTTTGCATACTCTTGAATGTTAAGAATGCTAGACATCTGTTTGGGACCTTTGTTTAGGATTTACTATGCTTTATACTTGCATCTTAATGAGCGTTAGTTATTTTGTTGCAAAGAAGTATTCTTTTTGTTTGATTAGTGATTAAAACTGGCTCTTTTAGCTAAATGGAATGTTCTGGACTCATCCGTGTGTGAAAAAAAATAATGCATGGTAGAGCCGTGATGTATAGATTTCTAGGATTCTTGAATAAGTATGGTGAAGTGTACTAAGTTCATCACAAGCTTGTAACAATTTCACCTTCTGTAGATTTTTAGGATTCTTGAATACATGTACGTGTCCTTTATTATAAAGGGCTGGAAATAAGCGTAGAAAGTCGAATTTTTGTTAGTGAAAAGTGTGAAATTCACACAGTAACCGATTTATGTTTGTTGAGGGAACCTTCACTTTAGGCATAGATAGTTGTAACCCGAGTTTCTTATGAAGATACTTAAGTTAAAGGCATTGTCTTTGTTAAGCATTTTCCACGTGTTTGTGTGTGTGAGTTTAGTAAATCTAGATCGAGAAAATAACACGAGGGAGAGAATATACTTGGCTTCCTTCAATTCATAATTCTCATTTTCTGATGAAATTAGGCTTCCCGTGCGTTGGGACAAAACTGTAATTGTAGTGATGAATGAGGTGCGTGTGGGCAGCCCGTATACTCCCGAGTCTGTCATGGGAGGAACTGCACCTGCCAATGATCGAGTCCGGAAAGTGGTAAGATTTGTAACTGTAATTTCTCGAGTTTTAAGTGAAAATTTTCTCCGTTTTCCCATTTTTACCCTCTTTTTATGTTTGAATTCTCTCTTTCCAACAGCTCGAGTTTGAAAGGAAGCGACTGCAAACTCGCTAATTCACAGTCCTTGGGGGGTATTTTGGTCAATTGCGTGATCCGACAAGCACCATTAGAGATGGTGAAACTTTTCATGTATTTTACAAAACTTAAACAGATAGACATTCAGACAAAATTGTTTATGCTGATGAAGCTTTCCATTATACATACACTTTTCTGGGATGACGAGGTTCCTTTTCTCGTGCATCCTTATTCGGGAAACCTTACATAGGATCGATCGATGTTTTCTTTTCTTTCCGTCTCTGCCCTAATCTTCGAGTCTGGTTTTGTTTTCGCTTTGCAAAGTGGAACAACTCGCAGAATATATTCCCTACATGTGACTAATGTAGACTGTAATAATAATACCTGCAGAATAGACTAGTCCTTGCAGTTTCAGTTCAGTTCCAAACGTCAAAGCATCAAACTTTAACAATGATTCAATGAATTAGTACAAGTAGTCAAGAGAAAGGACTACTAATGATCACACTTTTGAACAGTTTGTTAGAGAATGGCAAAACGGTAAATTTGAAAGTTGCAAGATTCCACCTTTGGCAATGCTGTGTCTGTACGCATAATAACCTCTTTCTTCTTTTTCAGTACTAAATGCAGAAATGTTCAGACATGCAAGGTGCGTGGTAGGAATGGAAAATGCAGTTTGTGGCATACATTTGCATTTAATCTGGTACGTCCAATGTTTGACTGAGAATGTATTCTCTTCAAAAGAAAATGAAATTATCAGAACTTTCATAGGAAAGAGAGGGGCAGATTCTTTCTTACATACTTGTTTCACACTTTAAGGATCTCTCTCTCTTTCTCTATAAGCCTCTTCACATTTCCTTAACACTTTTGTAAGAGTTTCTAGTTTCTTTGTAAGAGTTTAAGGAAGAGCCATGGCTGGTGGTGGAGCTGCAGCACCGCCGAAACAAGATGAACTTCAGCCTCACCCGGTGAGAGATCAGTTGCCGAATGTCTCGTATTGCATCACTAGCCCTCCTCCGTGGCGTGAGTTTTCGCATAAAGTTCACTTTTTTCCTTTGTTTTTTTGTAAATTTGTTGCATATTTGATGGTATTAAGGTTTTTTTTATTATTTTTGTTTGAGTTCGCATAAATTTCACTTTTTTCCTTCGTGTTTGTGTAAATTTGTTGCATTTTTGATAGTATTAAGGTTTTTTTAATAGTTGTGTTTGAGTTTTCGCATAAATTTCACTTTTTTTCTTTTGTTTTGTGTAAATTTGTTGCATATTTGATAGTATTAAGGTTTTATTTATTTGTTTGTGTTTGAGTTTTCGCATAAATTTCACTTTTTTCCTTTGTTTTTGTGTAAATTTGTTGCATATTTGATAGTATTAAGGTTTTTTATTTGTGTTTGATCTTGGACATGATCATATGAATGCAGCTGAGGCCATACTTCTTGGTTTCCAGCACTACATTGTGATGCTTGGGACAACTGTCCTCATACCATCTGCCCTAGTCCCACAAATGGGAGGAGGAAATGTAAGAACCTTGATTCTTGTAACCTTAATCAGTTTGATTATATGAAGGAATCTTGATCTCTTTGCTTCTGGTTTAATGTTGTTAGGAAGAGAAGGCAAGGGTGATTCAGACAGTCCTCTTTGTTGCTGGTCTGAACACTCTGCTTCAATCGTTGTTTGGGACACGACTACCTGCTGTGATCGGGGGTTCTTACACATACGTACCCACGACTCTGTCAATCGTGCTGGCTGCGCGATATAGTGACATTGAAGACCCCCAGGAGGTGTGTAAAATTAACCTCAAACTCTTACAACTTCATTAAAAGAAACGATTTTTTTCAGAGATAATCATATTCTGTTTATGTTTGTGTAATAAGCAGAGATTCAAGAGGACAATGCAGGGCATCCAGGGAGCGATGATTGTAGCCTCGACTTTCCAAATCATAATAGGATTCAGCGGACTTTGGCGAAATGTTACTAGGTTTATTTTCCTTTCTCCAACATAGGCATTATCAAGAACTGTTTTTTTTTCTTACAAACTTTTGAAATGTCAGGTTCATGAGTCCAGTTTCTGTTATCCCTCTGGTGGCGCTGTCTGGATTTGGATTGTATGAATTCGGCTTCCCTCTTGTAAGAGAAAAAAAATCCTCGTACAGTTCCCAGTTTGTAAACATTGATGTTCTTACAGTTTATAACTACCTATGTAGCTTGCGAAATGTGTCGAGATTGGACTACCTCAGCTTGTCCTTCTGATAGTCTTCTCACAGGTGTTCTTACATCTCTATACTTAAAATTTATTGTCACAACATATTTCTCGAGAACTAATCCGATGATTTTACTTGTTTGTACTATGTAGTACATACCACATCTGATGAAAGGCAAGAAGAACGTGTTTGATCGCTTTGCAGTTCTGTTTTCCGTGGCTATCGTGTGGACTTACGCGCATTTCTTGACTGTCGGAGGAGCTTATAAACATGCCGCGTTGAAGACTCAACTGAGCTGCAGGACAGATCGGTCAGGACTAGTCCGAGGAGCTCCTTGGTGAGTCCTAAATACATGTGTGAAACAAACCTAGTACTGTGTACATTGAATACATACAAAACCTTGTTTCAGGATTAAGGTTCCGTATCCGTTTCAATGGGGAGCTCCTACATTCCACGCGGGCGAGGCATTTGCAATGATGGCAGCTTCGTTTGTTTCTCTTGTTGAGGTAAGTTTAGGTACTACGTTTGGCTATACAATTCTGGTAAGTTAAGGTTGTCTTAGGTTATTACATGGACTTTGTTTTGTTTACAGTCAACCGGCAGCTTCATAGCCGTGGCAAAATATGCTAGTGCAACTCCTCCTCCTCCATCAGTTCTCAGCCGCGGAGTTGGTTGGCAGGTAACATTAAATCTTCTTACAAAATGCTGCAATTTAACGGCTCGTGTCTTAATCTAACTGAGTGTCTTTTCTTGTTCTGTCCTGGAAACATATGAAGGGTATCGGCATACTGTTTTCGGGGATTTTTGGGACAGGAAATGGATCGTCGGTTTCTATGTAAGAATCTGATAACCTCGTATCCATTTGATTGGAGAATATGTAATGAAATGAAATGTAATAACTGATATACTTTTTTCTTGACAGCGAAAATGCAGGCCTCTTAGCACTGACTCACGTTGGTAGCCGAAGAGTGGTGCAAATATCTGCCGGTTTCATGATCTTCTTCTCCATCTTAGGTACCACATTGTATTCTGATCTCATTACAGTCCTATGTTGTCAAAACAAAAGGTCATATGATTGATGTTCATGCAGGGAAATTTGGAGCTGTCTTTGCTTCCATTCCAGCACCGATAATTGCAGCATTCTACTGCCTTTTCTTCGCCTATGTCGGATCAGCAGGGCTAGGGTTTCTGCAGTTCTGCAATTTGAACAGCTTCAAGGTCAAGTTCATCCTAGGATTCTCCATCTTCATGGGACTGTCCATTCCTCAGTACTTCAACGAGTTCACAGCCATCACCGGCGTTGGTCCGGTTCACACCCGAGCAAGATGGGTAAGAACATCTTTTCTCTAAGAACATTAAAAACTAGGTTAACATATGTTTTGTCTCTCTCTTACAGTTTAATGATATCATCAACGTGCCTTTCTCATCGGAGGCCTTTGTGGCGGGGCTCTTGGCGTACATTTTGGACAACTCGCTGAAGCAGAAAGACAGCGGGAGCAATAAGGACAGAGGCGTGCCGTGGTGGGATAAATTCAAGTCCTTTAAGACAGATACGAGGAGCGAGGAGTTCTACTCGCTACCTTGGAACCTTAACAAGTTCTTCCCATCTGTCTAGCTTACCTAGTTAAGGTTAACTAAGGATTTACTCGGGATTCTTGAGGTTTTCGACTCATCTGAGAGTGTTCTTTTGCTTTTGTTCATCAAGAAGAAAACAACCTTAGAAGTAGCAAACATGAATTAGAAATGCTTTGCACCATTTTGTTGCAGTTGGATCATGAATTTTTGAAAATTGGTGGACTTAAGTATATAGTTAAGGGTACTTCAATTATAATTTTATGACATCTTAGTTAATTTATATTTTTTTATTAGATTAATGTTCAATTCAGTTCATATCAATACGACATAATCTCTTTTTCAAAAAAAAAAAAAATTATATCGGAATAATAGATCTAAATCCAAGTCAATTAAGGTAATTAATGACAGAAGATGAAAATTTAATTATAATTATTGATATATAATAATACGGATTAATTAAGTTATCCTTTATCCATCCTAATTAGGATTTGGGAAGAAGTATAATGCCATTTTTTTTCATTCCAATCCATTCAAATCCATATGACATTTTGAATAAAAGAGCCAATTTATTATCAAATTTATGGATTGAATCCATGTTGAATTAGATGTTTCCATGTCGAATTACAACATTATTAATATAGGCAAGTTTTTTCGAAATATTTTATAATTCCGTTCAGTATGACAGATGTTTTTGATAAGTTGCCGGATGAAATTGTTGCCACCATTGTGGACAAATTAAACTGGAGAGATGCAGCGACAACCACGGTTCTTTCGCACAGATTTCACGATGTTCTTCGCGATGTGTTTCAGGATAGATGCAACAAGCTGATGCATGAGAAAAATCTAGATCTTGGAGACAATAAAAACATTAAATTTCTAGACTTTGTGGATCATATTTTGCAGACACACAAAGAATCCAAGGTCGATTCTCTTAGAATCGCTATTGTTGCAGATGTAAAGACGTTTATTGTCAGATCTAAGGTTGTGAATTCTTTCACGAGCTGGCTCGAATTCGCAAAAGCTAAAAGCGTTCATAGTCTCGAACTTAATTTAACCCTAACTTGTATCCATTGTTTGAATTTGCAGTTTCCCACCATTTACAGTTGGGGCAAACTAACTGCCCTTTCATTAAAGTCGGTTGGCCTAGCCGATCTTAAGAGACGGACCGGCCTTGTAAATTTGGAGTCATTATGTTTAGAAGAGGCACCACTACACGATGCTGTAATTAATTTCCCTAAATTGAAGCGGTTGGAGATTAGAGACTGTAAGAAACTCTACAGAATTGAGATTGAGTCGACGCCAAAACTGATACAGCTGGAGATGAGAGGATGTGATTACATGACCTTAATCAAAATTAATGATGCGCCGCGTCTTCAATGTCTGATGCATTATAATGAGCCAAGAAAACTTCCATGTGTAGATTTGAAGTTTAACCACGTGCCAAAACTGTCACACATTTATTCCACTGGTGGTTATTTGGTTTCCGCTGTACCGACTGATACTGTGAAATTGGAGAAACTAGAGCTGATTATTAAGTGCAGATTTCGTTTGTATTTTCCTGCTTTGCCTCTACTTGACACTTTTAAACTCTATGTAGTGGGGATGAAACTTAGTTGCCATCCACTTCGTGTTTTTAATGACATTCTTGCTGCATGCCCCAAACTGCATAAGTTGACATTAGACTACGAGAAGTTTAACCCGAGCATCTACGATTATGAATTTCTTGATTTATGGAAGAATGTGTCACATCAGAGTTCACCTCATTATCATCTCAAGCAGGTTGAATTCATCGGCTGGCGTCAAAACAAAAATGAGCAAGAAGTAGGTTGTTATCTCAAGAAGATCGCTCCAAATCTTGAAAAGATCTCTATAGTCGCCCCCAAAACTTGTAAATCTCTCAAGTTTGGAAGGAAGTGATGAAGCTCGTTGAACTTATTCTAGCTAGGTTAATTTATAATTAAGTTGCTATGTAGTTTCTTATGAAGTTCAATGTTACATTTTATTTTCACTCATTTATAGAATAATATAGTTTATTGACTGAATTTTAGTTGAGAATTTTTGATAATATAGTGAATTAAACCCTAAATGGGAATCTACACTAATTACTACTTATATACCAGAATTCAGACATTTGATTTTGAGAAAAATATGAATATGATCGGCTTCATGTCTTTCTTGATCATGATCACCTCTTTGATTATAATAAAATGGACGATTTTAAGTAATTTCTCTTCAAAATCGTCTCTGAAAAACATTGTTTTTAATGTGATAGTTTATTTCGTCACCTTTTTAAACTAGTGGCGAATAACTTTGTCACCCGGCCTTCACTTTAGTGACGATTTAAGAATAATGTGTCACGGAAGTGTTTTAGTGACAGATTTAATAATATTAGTGACGATTTATGTGGTTGATGAGAATGTGATTTTTGATCAGACAACTGAAAATATGTACTAGTTTAATTAAATTAATTAAAAAGTCATCCTTTTATTTTAAGCAATATTTTATTTTTGAATTAATATAGTTTGTATTTTTAATTCAACGAAAATTTTTCAATAGTAGTTATAGTTATATAGAACCTTTTGAAATATAAATAGTACATTATTAATTCAAATATGAAAGATTTGTATTGCTTACTTTAAACTTGTACATTCTTATAATTATATAAAAATTTGAAATCACATGTATTATTATGATAATTCTCACACAAAGTTAATGCACATCAAACGGTACACCAGTTAATAATATTATCGAGGTTTATATTATAATTTTATTGGATTGAATCTCTGTAATGGTTACAAACACTCTCCGTCTTGCTAATATGTAATTTAGTTATTTTTAAAATAAACTAGATAAATTGGATCTCAATTCCACAACTGACGTTTCTTAATATGATAAATGATTTCCTTTTCAAAAAAGGAAAACTTGGACTGGTAGGAGACCAAAACTCTAAAGTTTAGGGAACCTTTTGAAATATTTTCCTTTTCCTTGTAGGATGGGTGTAAGATCAATATGATAAATATCCATATTCTACACTCCTTTTGTTGATTACAAACTGCTACACCTTAAACATGGAAGAGCATACACACGGAATCCAATGTCGATTCTCTTAGAATTGCATCCATATCACGTGAGGTACGGAGATAAAAATGAGGTTAAACCTCGAAACTATCTAAAGAAGATTGCTCCAAATATTGAGAAGTTCACTTATGAATGATTAGTTTATATGTACTAAGTTGTGTTCATGTTTATTTATGATTTAAGGATAAATTGAATTATAGATTTCATTGTTCATTGTTTCCCGCTGTGATATCCGGGGACTAGTACTAAAAAATATTGTGACTCTTGATTATTCTTCAGTTCATCAAGAAAAAAATTTGGATTTTTTTTAAACTTTTGCAAATCTTTTCCGACTATAGACCTTAATTATAACGAAACATATACATAATATTAAAAATTTTAGGACCCTTTAATTCTTTTCTGGATCAATTTCTTTCTCAGTTTATTTTTTAAAATTTCTACAAATCCTTTCCGATTAAATCTCGAAAGCATAATGAAATGTAAAAGAAAAATACAAAAAACTTGCGGTCCGGTGCGATCGCCCATGTTCAGGTTCATCAGACATGGGAAATCTCTGATTGATATTATTTTTATTCCTTTCCAGATAAAAGATAAACCAGTATAAAGATAAATCAGTGTGTTTATAACTCGGCATTAGTGCAAAAGAAATATGGTTATTCCAATCTGATGAAGAGTAAACTTAGAATTGAAAAGACTCTTTTTGTGCCCTAACCATAATGTAGTTGGTTGGCAGATTGGAGTATTTATATGCCTCTTCTATTTTAAATCATTTTGGACAATTTAAATAAAATATATATAATTATGGTTAAATATATTTTTAAACTAGACTTGGATTAATAATTTAATTCTTATTTTACGTTAAACTTTCCTTTTCCTCTCGGGATTGGTGTAAGATTTATAGATATATATATATATCCAAGCTAAAACCCTTTTGTTGATCCTATAAACTGAAAACCTTACAAAAATCCTTAAAGAGCAGTTATAATATGAACAAAGGAGCAGCTGCCCAGAAGCAGAAGACTCTGCTGCAGCGAGTTGATGCCGACATCGGAAACATCGTCGACAATTTCAGTTTCTTGGTCGGCGTCGGAAAAGTTAACGAAGCACCTGTCAGAAACTCGCAGGAAGCTTTCATGATGGAAATGCGCGCAGCCAGAATGGTGAACGCTGCAGACTCGCTGCTGAAGTTGGTGTCGGAACTGAAGCAGACAGCCATGTTTTCTGGGTTTGCTTCTCTTACAGACAACGTGGAGAAGAGGACTCAGGAATTTACTCAGCTCGCTGAAAAGACAGAGGATTCGTTGGCGAGGATCGGTGAGGATGCAACTGCTAGTCTTAAAGAGCTCGAGTCGCATTATTACTCTTCTTCTCGTTCGGTGATTGGGAAACCTGAATGAAGATGATCATGTCCTGTGTTTTTATTAAGGATGTTGCCTATAAAATCTATCACTTTATTTCGGTTCAGTTTAGTTTTTAAAACATAAGGAATGGCCTGTTTGCCTGTACTTATTTCTTACAGATCTGAATTGAATTGAACTAAAGTGGAATTAATGTCTTGAAAGATAGAATCAGTCTATCTAAATTTACTTGAATTTGATCAAATTATATTTTTTTGAATGGAATAGGATTGAACTGAACGGAACTGCACTGAACTGAATTGAATTGAACCGAACTGAATTGCTCCACTTATAAACTCCAGCAAACAGGGCAAATTTACAGAATAAGGGTTGTATGGCTAATTGAGTAGAACTGAACTAATTGAATAAGAACTTAACTAATAGAACTTAACCAAATTAAAATTAACGTACTACCTCTGTCTCAGCCTAATCAGCACAGTTGACTTTTCACACTATCCAACACACATTTTTGACCAACCGTATCTTTATTTACTTATATTATTGAAAAATTAAAATTTGATATTTGCATACTCTATGTTGCAATTAATCTAACGATACTAAATGTGATAATATTAATAATTATATATTTATTTGAATAAGCGGTCAAAATTTAATAATAAATAATGTCAAAAAGTTAAAGTGCACATTCATGTGAGACGGGGGAGTAATTGAATTAGAACTTAACTAATAGAACTGGACTAAATTAAAATTAACGCACTCAAAGTAATTAATCTATGGCTAAATTAATAGGAATTTCATTAAAATTAAATTGAATTGAATTGAACTGAACTACAAATATTTCTGATAAATTTGAGATAATTAAAAGTACTAGTGTCTTTTTCTCTCATTTTGTATGCAATATCTAACCAAAAAATTACTCGGTAGTCAATAGTGAAAATATAATAACATTATATAAACAAATCAAATAATATAACATAAAAAGTTGGTCAAATAAGATAAATGAATAATATTCGGTCAAATATATAGCATATCGTAAATAAATTTAGTCAAATGGAGGATTCTTTTCATAGGATTCAAACATTAATCCAACAAACAAAAATTCATTGAAAAACTTGATTATATGAAAGAGGATATTGACTTCATATCTTTATGCAATATCTAATTAAAAAAATCACTCGGAATTTATAATGGTAAAAAGATAATAAAATTATATAAATAAATCAAATACTATAACATAAAACCTGGTCAATAAGATAAATGAATAAAATTTATTCAAAAATAAACATACCGTAAATTGATATTAGTCACATGATTATTCTTTTCATATTCTGACTTGGTCAATAAATTGAAGAAACTTTGATTTTACATAATAGAGGATATTGACTAAATAACTTCAAAATTTTAGTATATATAGGTGCTAATTTCTTTCATTTTCACATAGTCTTTTTCGAAATTCAACTATATATTATCATGTTGAAGAATTCAGAGTCAAAAATGTTTACTGAAATCATGTTCATCATCGTTCTTATTTTGATTTCTCGTAAGTATTTCTTCATCATAGTTTGTTATAAAAATGGTGAAAAAGAATATTCATGAGACAGTTTAAGGGGACACAAATTAAAGTTTGATTTTTTTATTCTTGTTTAAAACAAATCAAGTATCATGGTTAAAATTTTATCCGCCTTAATTTAAGATTTTATGTTATTGTTCATATATATGATTCCGATTATTAAGAATTGAAGTTATTTTATTTTGTCAATAATTATGAAAATTATTTTGTTGTTAATGATTTGTAGATGGAAATGATGCATGTGTGGAATCAGCAGCAGATTGCTCGAAACCAGCGAAATATTTCATTGGTCCGCGCGTGCATTAGGAGAACCACGTGTCAGACAGCATGCTATAACGAAAATTATAGTGATGGAAAATATACGTCTGTTTTTGGCAAATGTAAATGCTGTTATTCATGTGGATAGGAGAAACATTCATCTTTTTGTAGTTGGAATAAAAATTGAGTTCTTAATTAACTATATAAAAATATATTTATTATCTTCATGTTTACCTATCTTTAATGTTCATACTTTATTTCTTTGTATTTTTTACTTTTAACCAGTATAGTTTTCCTACCGATCTACGAATATCATTTAAAAATTATAATTATAGGTATGTTAATGTAGTTAAAATGATATGTTTATTCACCAAGAAGAAGAATATTAAAACAAAATAACATACCCATGCGAATTTTAAAAGTTTTGAAACTGATCAAAGTTTCAACGGTTTAACGTGTTTGGGGACTATCTATCTTAAAATTATTGTACATATTTTCCTCAATAATTAATTAATAAATAATATTTATAAAAATATGTGCACTCTAACTTTTTGACACTATTTATTATTAAATTTTGACCACTTATTTAAGTAGATATGTAATCATTAATATTATCATATTCGGTATCATTAGATTAATTGCAACATGATGTATTCAAATATTAAATTTTAATTTTTCGATAATATAAGTAAATAAAGATACGTTTGGTCAAAGATGTGTGATGGATATTGTAAAAATTCAACTGTGCTGATTAGGCTGAGATAGAGGTAGTACTATATTTGATAATAATCATATTAAAAATTAGTTTTTTTTAAGTCAAAACCATCCAAGTGGACAGGAGGATTCTTCACATCTCCTCAACCCTTCATAAAAGCAATAAAAATACATAATCGGGTTTGGGTAAACCCAATAATATAAATAAAACTCTGGTGGCTAAAATATTAAAAAGTAGCTAAATATTACAAATAATTAATATATAACTTGGATTTTAAATGTCCACCTTTCTGAATTATTTAAATTGCGACCATCCATATAATATTTTTTTACACAATTTAATGAGATTATTTTGAGCATTACTAAATTCGATGTCGTTGTGCACATAAACAAGGGCTAGTTTTTATTTGATTTACTGATTGGCACTTAATATATTTTCTAATGTTTTCTAATACTATAATGACAATGTATATTTAAATATGATTTTATATATTAAAATTTTAAGGTAATATATATGTAAGAGAAACAATTTTTTTTACTACCAGCTTGAATTTAAACTGTTTAACTTAAAATTAATACCTTTTCTTATTAAATTTGTTACGGTAACATGTTAAGTCATATTTACTTTATGTGTATATTAAAATATTTAATCTAATGATATAATTTCATAAGTACATTTGTCATTGTAGTGGAAAGACATTAGTAGATTTACCCAAAAGTGTTGAGTTCAAATTTTAGGGAATTTTATTGAGAGCTCATTGTTTTATTATTATTATAAAAGAGATGTTTGAATCGTTTGATTTATAAGCTGGATGATTACATGCCAATTATTAGGTTTAGTTAAACAAAAACTCCTTTTTTTGTTTGTAATTAGATTCCTTTTCAATTCGAATCTCCTACTCCTTATCTAGGTTAAAATAGGATTAGTTAAAAGTGTTACATATATTTACCATTTTATTTATTCTAAACCAAAACAATCACCCAATCATGGCTGATAGGAGGAGAAGAATCCATGCCGGAGGCAGTTCTTACTATGAGAAGTTACCGCGGGATGATGAGTTGGTAATGGGTAGTAACTTTGATAGGTTGCCTGACGAGCTTCTGGTGAGCATTCTCGATAAACTGAACTGGAAAGATGTTGCAATAATCTCTACTGCTTCCAGCAGGTTTCATCGTATCTGGGAAAGCTTCATGTTTAAGAAAATTTTAATTCTCGAAGACAATACTTATAGATCTCCATCACTGGTGAGATTTGCTAAAGAAATATTGCATATACACAGTGGATCTAAATTTGTTGAATTCGTGAACCAGATCTCACATAGTCACAAAGGATCTAGGGTCGATTCTCTTCGAATTGCATTCAGAGATCTCTACCTGTTTCATGATAGTTTCGAGAACTGGATCACATTTGCTCGAACTAAATGCGTTCAGAGTTTGGACATAACCCTAGGTCGTTCATGGTGGATGTCTACCAACTTTTATCCACAGGTTCATACATTCCAAGGTTTTCATAAATTAACCTCCCTATCATTAAAGTCGGTTAATATAAGTTCTGAAGACCTTAATAACGGGGTAAACAACCACCTCGTCAATTTGGAGTCATTGTGTATAGAAGATGCTCCAACCCTAGGATGGATTCTAGTGAAGTCTCTTACACTACAGCAATTGGAGTTCAGATTCTGTACTAACGTTCTGAACATTAACATTGTTTACGCGCCAAACCTCAAATACCTAAAAACCCAAGAATGCACAGTAAACTTTCACTTTTTGCAGGTGCCAAAGCTGTCAGAAATCTCCTGTAGTGGTGGTGATTTGTGTCAACGAAACCTGCTCGCGCTAGAGAATGCTGATATGTTAGAGAAACTGGAGTTGGATCTGACTCCAAGATGTGTCCATGTTGAATGCAAGATGACTAATCTTCCACACTTTCCACTGCTAAACAACCTTAAGCAACTCGAACTCAATTTTTCAGTACAAATGGAAGGTTGCATCCCACTCATGATTTTCAGTGTTATTCTTCGTGCATGTCCAGATCTGCATAAGTTGACATTAAAATACAAGATAACATACAATTGGTATTTATTATATTCTAAGAAGTATTGGAATAATTTGAAGAAAGATGAACTTCGCGCTATATCATATAAACATGGATCTCTTAAAGAGGTTGAATTCATCGAGTGCCGCGAGCTCTGCAGGGACCGGGAATGCGAGATTTTGTCAGTCGACTATCTACTGGAGATAGCTCCGAATCTTGAAAACATCACTCATAATGGAAGGATCATTTGTAAAGACGCTCTCATGCAGCAGACGAAGGTGATGCCTGAAATTCGCGACTCAATGTGCTTAGCAGACGCTCTTATACACAGTATTATTGTTACGTTGTTTATATGGTTTGCTATTATTGGCAGCTCCGTCATATGTTTGCTCATTCATAAAATTTGTTCGAAACTATTTCTCAATATGCTATAGACTGAGATCTTTTTGTTATTTGGATGCTTGATTTTAAGTTTCAAGTGTTAATAGTTTGAATAAGGCACACATCAACAGATCTGTGGTGTTGTAGATGCGCAGATCCCCAATTAACAAGATTGATCGGGTTTAGATGTGAATTCCTTGTTAATTGGTTTGTGACTTTCAGGCAGCTAGTTATATTCTCGAGGGCTAATAATACATGGGAGGGGCTACGTATTGAGATTGAGGTACGATTAATAACCCCTCTAAATTTATCGTAAATCCTATTATTATAGAGGAAATGTATATATTAACATTTATTAACTTTAATCAACATAATCCCAGTAAATATGAATGGTAATAATGGAGTAAGATGTATTCGATGGTATTGTGCCGAAACTAAATTATATCACTATTTTTTTCTTTCAATAATTGGCTACCGTTTCCTTGGTAAAAATGCAACGTTCATATTGATGTTTATGATAGGTTTAATAAGCATTCACCAGTACTCTTTAACCCAATACATTTTTTAATGACCGATCCATGATTTATTTTCAAATTTTAATTTGCGTACAAATTTTCACTATTATTATTATTATTATTTGTTAATATGACACTAATCTAATAAGACATTACTTATAAAACATTTTCTCATTAGTGTCCTATAAAACAGTTTAAATGACATTAGATTTGAATATTTAATATAATACATTTAATATTTCATACAAAGTGTCAAATGAATTTTTTTTGACAATATCAAATGAAATTTATACAAGACATGTATTAAATCAAATAAATAAGGCTAATGGATAATTTGTTTGGGCCTTTTTTGGTGAATCTTGATATAATTATCATTCTGAAGTACAAATGCAATTAGATAAAGAACATTGTAGTAGATCAAAGAATCCAAAAACCAGATCCATTTGATTTAACCGAATCTGAAAGATCTCAATCTTATTATAGATTGAGTTAGAGTTTCGATCACAAAAAACATCGGAAAAAGGAACCACCTAGTTATATCATTTACCACAATTTTCAATTTCCTTTTGTAATACTTTTTTTCTGTCCAATTCCTTTTGCAATTCGGATTCCCTTTTCCTTCTTTACTTATGATATATAGGATTTGTTAAGAGTGTTACATAAGTATATATACCGTTTGTCCATTCTTAACCAAACAATCACACACTATAATGGCCGATCGGAGGAGAAGAATCCGAGCTATTGAGAATTTACCGTGGGATGACGAGTTAAAAGCTGGCAGTAACTTTGATAGGTTGCCCGATGAGCTTCTGGTGAGCATTATAGATGAATTGAATCTGAAAGACGCCGCGACAGTATCAACGGTTTCACGCAGATTTCATCGTATCCGGGAAAGTTTCTTACACAAGGAAATCTTAATTCTCGAAAACACTACTTACAAATCACCATCATTAGTGACATTTGTCAAAAAAGTATTGAACGCACGCAAGGGATCCAAATTTGTGGAATTTGTGAACCAAATCTTGCATAATCATAAGGGATCCAAAGTCGATTCTCTTCAAATTTCAATCAATGATGTATACCTAAGTACTTATCTTCAATGCGCGTTCCAAGACGGTGCCTAACAACAAGCCACTACACTTAACTTCTTACACGATAGTTTCCAAAATTGGATCGCATTTAGCAGAGCTAAATGCGTCCGAAATTTGGACATAAACCTAAATCGTGATTCATGGTGGGTGTCGGAGGACTACAGTCCGAAGTTTCCGACATTCCAAGGTTTTCATAACTTAACCTCCCTAACATTGAAGTCGGTTAACATAAGTACCGAAGACCTTTATGACGGGTTAAACTACCACCTCGTCAATTTGGAGTCATTGTTTATACTAGATGCACCAGGCCTGCAATGGGTGCAGGTGAACTCCCATACACTGAAGCGATTTGAGATCAAATGGTGCTATAACATTGTCGAGATTAACATTAATTACGCGCCAAATTTGAAATACTTTGGAACCGAAGGTTTCCGGCATGTAAACTATAACTTTTGGCACGTGCCAAAATTGTCAAAGATCTCCTCGAGTTCTGGTGATTTCTGTCAAGGAAACCTGCTCAACCTCGAGATGTTAGAGAAACTGGAGATGGATCTAACTCCGCGATGCAACCATTTCGAGTGCATGGATGCTCCTCCACAGTTTCCACTACTCAATAATCTTAAGCAACTCCAACTCAATTTCGTAATGTATGCGAAAATTACCTGCATCCCGCTCATGATCTTCAGTGTCGTTCTTCCTTCATGTCCGAATCTGCAGAGGTTAACCTTAAAATACGAGATAACTAACTATGCGAGCCGAGGGGACGAGGATCTTTACTCCGAGCTTTATTGGAAAGATTTGAAGAAAGATGAGCTGCTCGCGATATCTCACACACATGAATGTCTCAAAGAGGTTGAATTCATCGATCTCTGCGACTTCTTCAAGTCCCGGAGATCGAAGAAAAACGAGGTTTTGTCTATCGACTATTTGAAGAAAACCGCCCCGAATCTGGAAAAGATCGTTCATCATGGATCGATCGTTTGTAAAGACGATGTTATGCAGTGGGAGGTGATGCCTAGAGTGTATTATCTAGTTTTTGAGACGGTAAAAAACATTGGTTTGGTTTGTATCTACTTCTACATTTACATATTCGTCCGTGACAAGGTTCTTAGATCTACTTTGGCTAAATCGCTATGGTTAGCCATTGTTATACTTATTAAATGTCAATTGTCAAGGTTTAGACTAATTAATTAAGTTATACAAATAGATATTCAATTTATTTTTCCATGTTCTACTGTGTTTTTTGTGGTATGTAGTCAATTGTTATATAGTTCCGTCATATCAAAATTTGACGGGGTAACCGATTACTATTAAAAATATGGTAAAAAAAAATTAGTTCACCGTATTAATATGCGATGGAACTATATAAAAAGCAATGGAGTTGCCAACAATTGTAAACTATGCAAACTTTTAGTTGTTTTAACTTATTAATTGATTACACCTATGAACAATGTTAGTTTTATTAGACATGCCATAAACATTTTCTAGATCCAGTACTGATAATTTATTTTCTAGAATTCTTTTAGTTATTTCACGTTATTAATCTGTGACGGAGTTATAAAAAGCAACAGAGTAGTCAATAATTATTAAATTATGAAAACTTTTATTTATTTCAATTTATTAATTCACAACTATTATCAATTTTAGTGTTATCAGTTATACTATAAAAATTTCCGAATCCGCTATTCGTAATATATTTATTTCATTTTATTCTTTCTTTATTCACCAAATGGTCATCTTAGAGATTCATAATCTTAAACTAGTTGCCCTTATCATCGTAATTGGATGTGCACGAGATGGATTAGGATTGATGGTGCCATCACTAAATGACACAGTAACGATCGAATAAAAAGTGCATAACTTTTGTTGCCATCATATTCATGCATGCACAAACGCATTAAAATGAAAATTATTCACTTTTATACAAAAAAAAATTAACAGATTAAACACAGTTCGATATTTTACTCAATATAATACAACCTATCATCGAAATTATAATACAGTTTTCTAAATATTGTGAAATATTCCATAACAAATAGAATATTTTCATGAATTCATATTATATTTGATATTATAATTTACTATATGCAGGTCTAATTTACTTCACCAGGTACAGTTAAAGTGAGAAAATACCATAATTACCGTTCGTTCGTTTATTAGTTTTTATAGATACATTTCTAAAACCCTAACTTTGAATCCGTCTATGTAATGATTGAACACATTTCTTAATTATAAATTATTTTATCGTGAATTATATACATATTTAGAGGGGTATTATTGTCATTTCAGATTTAAGTTAGACCTGCAGAGATCAAATGGACCTATATATAGAATCACCTAAAAATATTGGACTGTGTACAGTAGCATATGCGAAATTCTCTATGACAAAAACACATCGACTGTTCTACCAACTGCCATGCAATTCGATAAAGATGCATGACATCTCAGTGCGCTGTGTTTCAACTTTCAACTAAATAATCATAATCATTCAGAACTCATCAACATTTTCCTTCGTTTTAATTGGTTTAGGGCATGAACACCGACGAATCTGGTCTTCAGAATGCTGCTATAAGAACGGCAAAGTGTTGTTTTCCAGTACCATTTTCTGTGTTTTTACTCTTGCTTTTTGCAGACAGCTTTGTTTTCAGTAATCTTGTCCATCGACGTAGTCACTTCGTTGGGTTAAAGGTGAAACATTAATTTGTAGCTGGCCATGCATCATTCGTTCGTTAATTTTTCGAAATGATAATTCAAAATCAGATCTATATATAATATTTGACGCCGAATAAAATATGATCAAATCATGTAAACTCTAAACATGTTTAGTGTGGTTAATGATATGAGTATTCTCTGTGTCTGTTCTTAAGCGAAGCGGGAGATTTATTTTCTGAAAGAGTAAAGCCAACAGTAGCGAATCTATAAATTAATATTAGAAGACGCTATATCAGTTAAACTGAAAATTATTGCAGTCGGGGAATTTAATGGTAGGCTGACACCTGCCCTATCGTAGGTATAGATTCGCCACTGAATAACGTTACACATCAAATAAAACTTAAATTTTGATAACTTAATACTCAGAGTTAAAATAAATTGAATATTGTATCCAGCTAATATTCGCCGGGGTGAAATCTATTGAAGAAATGTTGGAAGAACATTCTCAGCCAATGATCAAGGTAATTATATCAAGAAATAATTTATTTTTAGAATATTTTAAAAACATGTTTAACTGACTTTCTTTTATTATGAAGAGAATTGAGGTGATTGAAAAGGGATTTTATCCCCTAAACACGGCTCAAACCAAACTGGACAAAGACGTGAAAGCGGCTCAAACCAAACTGGACAAAGACGTAAAAACTCTAATGAAAGACGTGAAAGCTCTAACGGGAGACGTGGCGGGTCTATCTGTAGGCGTGGCGGCTCTATCTGTAGTTACCCTTAATAAGTTGAATATTGTATCCGGTTTGTGTTCGGTTAATCAGAATCTACTTATTATTCTTCGACTCAGAATTACAACACAACATTGATACGCACAAGTTGCCTATATATATTGGAGATCTAAAAGCGACCAAGATCGAGTATTGAAAGCTAATGATCAAGGGTTGATATATATATATATGTTTAAATGAAGTGATGATTGAGGGCTATTAATTTCCACCACTGTTACACTATAGTTGGGCAATCATGGCATGAGATTCGTCGTTTCAGTAAAGCTAATAATTGCACGCCGACGAGACCAGCGCACCAAAGAGTAGTCAAAGCTATACAATTACTATTTTAATTTATTATGACGATATGATCATCACCACCACCAAAAAGCCTAAATTTATCAGCAATTAAAGTGTGCTTTTTGTGAATCCAAAAGTAATTAAAAATTCTTCCAACACAATTCAGAGATTATCGCATGTATAATTTTTCTAATGTACTATACACGCTTTAATATAAATTTAGAAAACCTTCTCGTAACCCAGAGTTAGATAAATCATATTATAACCCTAAATATTAGAAAATTTCTATTGTAATATTTATGATGCAAAAAAAATAAACTGTCCCACTACTGGATGGGTATCACCTGTTATTTTCAGCGGTATTACTAATTAAGGCATTTTAATTTTTTTAATGAAAATAATGTTAAAATACACTATCAATACTAGTTAATTTGTAATTATGGGACTTTTTATTCATTCCATGATTACGATAGGAGGACTTTCCAATATCTCAAAATTACAAGACTTATCTAAAAATATGGGATTTCGAGGGAATTCTTTCTTTAAATTAAGTAAACCCCAGAGGCGGAGCCACCGTTAGTGTAAAAGGTGGCAGCCGCCACCCTGAAATATTTTTTTTTCAGTTTATAGGATTAAATTTTGAAAATTATAAATATCACCCCATTATTTTTTGAAAATTGTTATAATGCCCATAAAATTTTCTAATAATTTTCATTAGTTCCAAACCTTATAAATTTAAATACCCCAAATATAAAACACAAATTCTCCATCTCTGCCCTGTTATATCCTAGATTTTACAAGAATTATAGTAAGGATGTAAAAATTTTCTTGAATTACTGTAAATATGTAAAAAACAAATTTGACGTAAATTGCTTGTGAAATGCTGGCTACACCATTGTTAAACCCTACCAAATTATTGACGTTGCTCCATGCATGCACATAGTCACGTTATTGTATAATCAAACCACCCTATTGCAGATTGTCGATGGTTTATAAAAATATTTAAAAATAGATTGTCGATGGTTTGGTAGTAATAATACTAGAAAAAATACAGTCAACAAATAAATTAATCTCATAACCAAACAAAAAAATATGAACAAGTTAAAATTCAACAACAAAATTTCTTCAATATTGCTTCGGTGCCACTCGATCTGGCAACAGCACGCACTGCACACTCAGTAGGTGTCTGTTTATGCATAATCCAAAACCAATACATGCATAATTAATTAAAAAATTATTAGGGCAGGTAAAAATATAACTTTAATTAATATTTTTTTATTTGTAAAGACATTAATCCAACAGACAAATAATTGTGAAACTCTAACGTTTGTTATCTAAGTACTAGGCATCTTAGAATTAAATTAGAGAGTGGTTCACTTAAATCAAATAATTGGGTTTTGTATTTGTATTAATTGGGGGAAGAATGTGTTGAAAGCAACTGTCTCAATTAGGTACAAGAACCCCACTATTAAGAACAATTGTCCCACTTTCATTTAGGAAAAATTAATAAAACTAATAGGTGCAGTCTCATATTACTTTCGCAGTCCGTAGTTATATTTAAAGTTCTGATATACTCTTATTTATGAAAATCATATTTACTTTTGAATAAATACCGAGAGTATTAATGATCTTTATTAATAAATACAGATTGCATAAGTAAATATTGGACTGCATATATATAGTTAGGTACAAATTAGAGGTACAAATTACCTATCAATCTTATATATAGGTCCCCTTTCGTACACATTAAATAAACTAGTAACAACTATTTACATGTGGATGATTGAATGAATTGAAAAAAATAAAAAAATATGATGAAATATGAACATTTTATTATAGTTTAGAGTTATTGATCTGGTAAATTCAACTACAAAGTTAATAATGTTGCTAAATTTAGTTGTTGTATATATTTAGAATTGCGAGATTTAAGGGTGTGTTTTGGAGATTGGGATTGTGTTTGGAATTTTGCGAGTCTGATTTTGCAAATCTCGTGTTTGGTTGGGTTGGAATTTCGTAAGTCTGAAACAAAATTCTTGTTTGATTCGTCGGGATTTTGCAAGTCTAAAACAAAAATTAAAGGTTTAAAATTAAAAATTGCAAGTCTGGACTTGGAAGAACGAAAACCAGATTTGATAATGACGAAATCTGGACTTTTAAAATTTATTAACTTTCTAAACCAGCTTAAAGAACTTGAAGTAACATAATTTTCCTTAAATTAAAAGACAAATTAATTAAATGCTACTTAAATCATCCCATATTTTTATTATAAATCAAAATTATACTAAACTTTTCATTTCTCAGCTTTAATTTTATACAAAAATATTTGTTTTGATGAAAGGGAGACAATGTGATGTTGATCTTCACATAACATTTACTCAACATCAAAAATTCCATCCAATTAAAGATAAAATTGTTTAAAAAAATTACAGTAACAAAGTACAATAATAAGAATAAAATAATAGGTATTTGTACGCAGTCCCCCACACCCGTCTTGTTTGAACAAGAAATTAATAGTCCATATTTCCCCATAATAATTGGTTTAATAATATGAATGCCATCCCAACACATCACATGGCTAACACAATCACCTATTAAACTCTCAGATGTTTACACATCTCTGTCTCCTCCTCTTACCCAGATCTCCCCAGTTTAATACTGAACAAGATCTTCAGCGATCTTAACTGCTTCTTGAACTATCCGGACAATGTTTTATTGAACCCTAATTGATGAAATTTTGAATTGGACTACTCCCTACATCCAGCTGAATCCGCACCTTTTTTTCATAAATTTTTCGGATCATAAAATTTGTAAACATTGAGAATATATGTAGATACAGTTCTTAACGGTCAAACATGCTATGAAACAGTTGATCAAAAAAATTGCAGATTCAGTTAGGGCAGATGGTGTAGATCTGTTCTAAACTAAACCTCTGTCAAATTGAAATTTCGTAAAAATGATTTTGAACAATTTAATGTGGGACGGAGTATATTTTAGTGAAAGTTTTTTCTAACTATTTAACTTGTTAACAAGTCTAGTAATGTTAAAACATGTAAGGGTACAGATCTTGATCATTTTCATATTCAGTTGGGACAGATGGTGTAGATCTGTATAGATCTTAATCATCTTCATATCATCTCAGCAAAACTACCTAAGAGTTTTGATAAATTAAGAGTGTTGCTCTAAGCAGTCCAGTATTTTATTTTTGTGGTTTAAAATATAGTATAAATTTATGAAACTATCCTCACTTATTAGGTTTATTGGAAAACTTAACAATATTCAGGGGATGTTATTGTAATTTCAATGGCATTTTAGATTATGACGAGTAAAATATCGGAATTTAGTAAATTAATTGCAGATTTGAGACCAGATTTACAGTAGTCAACATCCTCTGCAAAAACTAATTCCAAGTTGCATTAATTTTGAGTATGAGCCTTGCATTTCACGTTTTCAAGGTTTCATCGCAGAGCTTCAAGTTGATGCTCACATGCAAACCCTAACAATATTCATAAACTAAACTGCAGAAAAGTACAATTGTCACAGGTTTCAATATATTGAAAATGACAGAATGTATAAAATAATTAAGGAACGAGCTTGCCTGTTATCTGGCTTCCTTGATATTTCGTAATTAAGTATATATCAGAGTTTTGATTATCAATTTATTATATTTCTGACACAAGATTTGGGGACAAACAAGCTTGTTTCCCTCCTCTCTCCAAAGTGATTTTTTGGTAATATTAATTATATGATATATGGGAGAAAATCTTCAAACAAAATAAATGTGGATTTATAAATATTATATTTATAAAAATATCTTTTAAAAATTATAATGTGAAAGTTTGTTTTCCAATAGTTATCTCTGAATAAGATATTATATTTTGATTGGATCTGTAATCTGTAATAGTACAAACATATATTCTGATCGACATTCAATTTGATTACTCTTGTGATAGAATAATATGAAATGACATTTATTTTATATTCTTAAAAATGTGAATAGTTGAATAGGATTCTTGGTGGAAGTATGGAAGGCATCAAAATGTAAATTCTTTTAATATATGCTATCATTATAAAATAAACGTTCCTAATTAAACACTAAAAAAGAATAATTAATTTGTTTAAGAACTTAATCCAAGAATCTTCTTAATCCTCTTAAGAAGATCGATGTTGTATAAACCCGACATGAAGTATAAGAACAATTAATGAACCGTGAAACGAATCTTAATAAAGGTCAATTTTATAATTTGCAATTCATGTAACACGTTTATACAAAACTAATATTAGCTATAATTTGCACCCCTACTTCAAAAATATGTTATATCAGGAATTATAAAATTGTGTAATTAACTAAATGGATATCAAATTGGTGATATATATTTTTAGCTGAAATGAAATGAATTTAGGGTAACTGATAGATTGATAAGATTTAAACTACATATCATTTCTTTGGAAAGAAATTTTGAGGGAACTATTCAATACTTTATCATCTCATCTCGACTCCCTCTCCGACTAGAGTAGACTCACATTTTAGATTCAGATCTAACTCCGATAAGTGATTACCGATCAGTAATTTCACGGATCAGATACCCTATCATCTCTGTGCATTGACTTTACGCATAGAGATGCAACTCTTTCTTTCTTTCTAGATTTCATTTCCTTTATTTTACGTTTCTAGAATGAGATCTTTTTATTTAGTTTCTTTGCTCTCTCTTATTTCTTCTAATTTTTCGTTTTTCTTTTCAGTAAGGCTTAAAATATGACTTATAATCTATACGTGGTTAAATTTATTCACTTTTAATATAGTATTGGTCGAGTCTATAGGTCTGCCAAGAAGTCGTTTCTTAATATCTTATTTGAACTGATGTTCTTTAAAAAGAAAATTAATTTGTAAAAATTCTCAAATTATTTGGGTTCATCCCAATCCCTTTTCCATGCTGCTTTTTTCAAGTGAAAGTGGACAACTGCATGCTTATTTTAATTTCAAAAAGAATAAATTGCACTAATAAATTATAATAAATCAGCCAACTAACTTTGAATTAAGAGTTTTACTGTATCAGCATCAAATCCACATTTTTTAGCTTTATAGATCGGGGGGCGATAAGCATAATGGCGAATTTAGATCTACTATTAAAATGCTTTTATATTTAATTATATTTTTGTAGTAATAGTTGATAATTATGAACCCTTTGGGATTAATTTATGATAAATTAGTGGGTGATTAACAAAAGGTGGAATTCATAATTTAGCTAAATCATCTGATATAATTAAGTCTAGATTAAAGATAAGGATAGGAAATGATTATTAACGTCCACATCAAAAATCATAATTTATTTTTTAATTAGCACTAACATTAATAACTTTAAAACATGCGCCGCTCAAACATCCTCGTGAATGCAAATGTCAAAAACTCGATTGATCAGAAACATTTTAAAAATTTTTATTTACCAAACTTTTGTTTTCATATATTTGTCCATATATTATCAATCCTTGGTTATAATAACTCCAAATCCTTATTTCAAAATATTTGTGAAAGAATGTCAACTGTTGTAAATTGATAGATATTATATATTATCAAATTTTAAAGAGATGCCCGGCTTATATATAACTACCAAATTTACACGTAGTTTATTGAAATACACACCATAAACCCTAAATAATTTTTCGGGTTTAATAATTGCAGGACGGGTTTGCTCCTATATGACCAAATTCAGAGTTGAATTGATGATAATGCCCCTGCCACTTTGAAATTATTAGTCCGCTTTTTACATAGACATTCTGTCTATTAACATGTTGTAATTGCACATATATCTAAAATTGAACGTAACTGCACGATTCAAATCTGAAATTTGATCCTGCATGAGCAACCCGTCCTACAATTAGCAAGCTCATAAATTTTCCGCAATTTCCGAAACCAAATGCTATAAAATGCTATAAAATTTTGGGATATAATTGATTATTTTATTATTTATCTTTAAATAATCGATGAAATGAAGCATGAATGGTGTAAATTCAGTCATTTTTGGCCTGCAAAATGACGATTAAATGATCATTTTTGGAGCTTTTCGTTCGAAACAAGATTTGGTATAAGACAAAATAAACGTAACGTTTACTAAAATTGTCTAGAACGTTATATTTTATTAGTTTTGTCAACTTAAAATTTGTCTTTCTTTTTATTGTGAAAAAAAATTTACATTTGAAGATGCACGAACTCATATTTATATTTGGTATTTAAAAACTCAACGGTAATTTTTATTAATTTGTTTATTTAATTAGGCCGGACATGCATTAATTTCATTTTTTATAATATAATTCACCGTGCAGCTAGCAGAAATGATTATTTTTTACTCGTTTTCTTTACGATTTTGTAGTATTGACAAATGCCAAAAACATACGTCCAAATGAAAAAGATGATAATTAAGATTAAATTCGTTGCATATTGAATACAAGAAACCAACTTAGATAATTACAAAGCAAAACCGGACAACTAATTTTGCACGAGCCATGCTCAAGAATCTTTCTACATTTTATCTCATTTTATACATTTTTTTACTATATATATAATTCACATTGACTTGTTATTACGATTGTTTTCTTTTAATTAAAATCCATTTTTTAAAATTTACTGTACTTGGGACGTCAAGATCAGACGACGACAATTACTACTATATAATATAACCAATCTATTACAAGAGTAACCAG
This sequence comes from Sherardia arvensis, assembly GCA_948330725.1. Taxonomy (NCBI): domain Eukaryota; kingdom Viridiplantae; phylum Streptophyta; class Magnoliopsida; order Gentianales; family Rubiaceae; genus Sherardia; species Sherardia arvensis. The sequence goes on from OX415244.1 coordinate 1,554,368, forward strand.
ATCATATATCAAGGTGTTTGTTATATGCAAGTCCAGTTTTCTTCTGCAAATCTAATGAAAGTGGGAAAATATCATAATTATCCTTCACTCGTTTATTAGTTTTTACAAATATATTTCTAAAACCCTAACCTTGAAGGCATAAACCCGTCTATGTAATAATTGAACACGTGTCCAAATTATAAATTATTTTTCCATGAATTATAATACATATTTAAGAGTAATATTATTATCATTTCAAATTTAATTTGAACCTGTAGAAGTAAAGTGGACCTGCATATATAACCACCCTATATCAATCATATAGACCTGAAAATAAAATCCAATGAAACTATAATACCACTCTCGGGAATATTAACTTGATAATCATGAAAATTATCAAAATCGTTTGACAAACGGGAGGTTTCCGTGCATCAATTATAATCTAAAGCAAGATTTGCTACAGCTACAACACCAATTTAGAATATGATCACACATAGAAACACGATCTGTAATTAGATCGAGAACAAAACATGAACTGTAAATTAGATCATGAATAAAATACCACTTTTACAGCCATGTTAAGAAAAAATATCGATGTGAAAATTAGATCAAGCATTATAGATACAAGATCGCGGATTTATTGATTGTTCAAATGATTAGCCACTTCAATGAGAGTACTATAACAACGATTTTCGAGTCAATAAATCTTATAAATTTCAGGACCTTTTATTTGATAAGGTGACAATCGAATCTGAGGGCAGAAGCATGCCATGATTTGGGTTCTAACACTCTTTATCATATAATTAATTCCGGCCATTGACTTGTGATGATTATGATTTATCGATTTAATAAAAATAGTATTTTATTTTCTTTAAATAAAAGAAATAAAGAAGAAAATCGTCCTTCAATAAATACAAATCTTGACTCGTCCACACCACCGCCGATCGCTCGACCGTCCAATTTGATAACATTTGACGTTGACCACGTGGCACCCTCACCACCTTGCCGGCCCCACTACTTTGTGCCCAATTGCCCTCTCCATTTTTACTGATTTTTAACAACATTTTCAAAATAAAAAAATGTTTAACCAAATTCCAATAATCATAAAGTATCCCATTGATGCAGTTAATCATAAAGTAAAAAAATTGAGTAAATGTTAGGGTTTCTGAGTATTTGATAAAGTGTTTGTGTAGTATGATTTTATAAAATATATTCACGTACTCCTAAATCGAAGTTAATTTATAGTGAGGTTGGTGCCATTTTTTTATTTCATGTTACGGGAAAACGTCAGAAAATAGAGGAGAAAATTCAAATTCAGCTAAATTCTTTAAAATGAATAATACTTTGTTAGGAAAATTAGAACCCTCCTATTAATCCACATTTTTATGTATTTTAACCTTGTAACACCATTAATTAAGCATATCTACCTTTAGAATAAATGGCCAAAAGAAATGAAATAGTAATGTGTGTTCTACAAGCTCATTTCCAGCAGACAAGAAATGGAATCCTTCATACAGTACGTTAGTTCTTCACAAGTAACAACCACTAAATATAGACAAAAAATGAGTTCATTCACTCATATTATTGGTGCCCTTTCTTATTTTAGGAACTGAGTAGGAAAATGTTTAATCTTGCCTATAGGTAAGGGAGTAAAAGGAAGGTACAAAGAAAGAAAGATAGTGAGATTAGATAGACGATTCTGGTAAAACCGACATCTTACTTATTTATCGATTTTCATACAAGTCGAAACATGTATTAAAACAATGAGTGAAAAGATTAACGAAAAAAATACAGACTGGAACGACAGTTGCATGTGTGACAATATTATTCTGATAAAACTGACGTCTTACTTCTTCATCGGTATTCATACAAGTTGAAACATATATTAAAACAACGAGTGAAAAATTAACGAAAAATATACAGACTAGACTGACAGTTGCACGTGTGACAGTATCAGAAGCACGGTATCAGAAACTATTTAAAAAGTGCCACCATATCATTGGTCACCTAAGAATAGAGAATATCATAATTCACAAGGTCAGGGGCAGCGTTTAGTATATATAACCACCTAGGAGTTAGTTGGCTATGGAGGGACGGCATTTGCTTGAGAGAGACCTATTTTACCATCATTTATGGTTCTTTAGCAGATTCAGAACAACTTGAACTGGTCCTTCCTTTTCTTCCTCCATCTCCATCCTCCCTTCTTATCTTCTGTTCATCTTGTTCATAAAAAAGTCTCGAAAATCGCAGTTTTCTCGAGAATTCGGTTAGAAATGGGGAATTGTCAGGCTGTGGATGCAGCAGCTTTGGTGATACAGCATCCCAGTGGGAAGATAGATAGGCTGTATTGGTCTGTTAGTGCTAGTGAGGTTATGAAGATGAATCCAGGGCACTATGTTTCCCTGATCATACCAATCACAGAAGGCCGCGGTGGCGGCAATACTGGCGGCGATGAGAATTCCGACGACAGAACTGTCAGATTCACCAGAGTTAAGCTGCTCAGGCCTAATGAGACTCTAGTTCTTGGCAGGGCTTACAGACTTGTCACTACTCAAGGTATGCTTTTTCGAGTTTTCGGTTTTTTTCGACTCTTTTCGGCCATTTTGGAGAAACTAATGATGTTTGTTGGTACGATGTTGCAGAGGTTATGAAGGTTTTGAGAGCGAAGAAGTATGCGAAGATGAAGAACAATAATCATAACAAACTGGATTCAGAGGCAGAAAGAAAGCAAGGTTCAAGTGGTGGGGCTGATCCAGGGATGTCTGAACTGGACAACAACTGCCAGGTACTAACATTAATTTATTCACCAAATGATGATGCTTTCTTTTCTTAAAATATATGTTAGAAACTCAGAAAACATTACATAGTACTGATCTTGCCTGAATTGGATCATTCCAGGTGACCAGAAAGGGGAGAAATAGCATCGGCAGGTCCAAATCGTGGCGGCCGAGTTTGCAGAGCATTTCAGAGGCTGCAAATCCATAAACTTTTGTTCAGCAACGTTGTATAAACAAATTAGGATGTCCTTTTTTTGAGGTTTTTCAGGTAGCTTCATCAGAAGGACAAGGAATGGAATGTGTGTAGATAGTATATGCAAAAACTAATGTACCATTGTTGTTCTTCTGGTTTGGATGTCCAAACTTGCCAGTCTCGATCGAGAAAGTTTTGAGCCCACAAGAGCGATGATCTGGCGGCTACCGGAGCTCCGGGGAGTTGCTTCTCCTTGAGGGCAATCATCATATCGGTGAAAGGCTCGACTAATAATGTTCCCGGTCCTCCATATTCCTTGTCCAAAAAATCTCGAAATATCTTGATTGTGACAAGAAATGCAAAGATTAATCAGTTCTGTCAGAAAAATTAACATCAAGAAACCTTAAACTACAGTCAAACAAACTCACTATGCTGAAATTAAGGAGGATGATATGAGCATCATTTGACTGCAATTGTTTATTAACCTTAGTTAAAATCCTCCAAATGGCATTTTGTCCTTAAATTCTTTCGATTATATACTAACCTAGTAAACTATGTCTTAACATCGGCCATACGAATCATATCTCGCCATTGTTCAACATTTTATCGGATAAAGCTTCCTACTTTGTCCAAAAATCATCGAAAACGTGTTCTATCTATTTCCACTACTTGTTCAATATTCTACAAACATGGTTAAAGCAACAAGAAGACAAGAGGCAGCATCCAAGTTCCGATACAGCAGTGCAGAAAGGATAAGAAGACAGGGATGACTAAACAATGAGACTAAGGTTAGGACAAACATGAGAAACATGAAACAAAAGACAGCCATTTCCTTTCCTTACCTTACCAGGCAACCCTTCAAAAACATCAATCAAGATAACATTTTGGCAAAATCGAATCCAAGAACACAATTATTCAGATTCTCCCTTTGTCTCTTTGTCAATCAAACTTTTCAAGCCTTTACTCTAAAGTGTTGTTCCTACAACTTGCCAGGCCTCAATAATAGTGTGGCCCGTCATTGTCCTAAACACCTCAACAAAACAAACTTTCATCGGCAAATGCTAAAAAGAAAAGGGAAGCCCAGATTTAAACCTAGTTAGCACTAAAATTTGACATCTTTGTTTAATTTATCCGTTCAGATGAAGAAGAGTCGTGTTTCTATAACAATAATAGCCATAGAAACAGCAATCCCCGCGAGGATTGCGAGGAATAATAAAACTGGCATCTATAAAAATGGACTCTTTTTTTCGGGGTAACTCACAAGACATTGAGACAAATCAGAATAGGCATATATTCCTTCGATATGTCCACGAAAAGACAGAAAGTAGAGGTACAAACTTCAGTGAATCTATGCACAAGTGTCGAGTCCCGACAGCTAGCCATCAACCTTCAAGTTTGAAGGGAGGTTTTACCGAAGACATTTTATCAAGACAACTCTAATAACATCAAGCTCATCTTTTTCACTTAAAATTCCGACAATTTAATCCCAAGAGGAATGAAGATAAGTCCAAAGATTATATAAAAACTCTATCTTTATTCCACCCTCATAATTATACTACGAAAACAACAGAAAATTAGGGAAATTTCAAAAAAAAACATGTTTTTTAAACTGATCCGCATCCAAAATTTCTGTAATTTGTATATCGGAAATCATCCTCGAATGTATGACAGTAAAAATCTCCAATTCTCAATCATTATAAGCAAATCATTTGCCACAAGAATTCACTCCAAATCAACACTTGAGGCTGGACCTCATCCAAAAGGGATCATATAATTGAGTAGAAACAAAACCAAAAGTCTATAATACAAAATCATACTGTTCAAACAAAAACTCCCCCCAAAGATTTGGAAATCCCATTGGGCCAACCCAATCCCTCTAAGTGCATTCATAGCCATATTCTTCATTTCAAGAACTCCTTTATTCCAAACAATATCTGGTGTATGTCCCAATCACTTTAATGACAAATGAAAACAGATTTTATTTACCTCAGTACAAACGTTAACAACTGCATCAAGCTCATCCCCAAACTCCCCCTTTTCCTTGGACAGCTTCCTGGTCAGCTCCACCTTAAACTTCTGGGTCTCCTGAAAAAAAATTAAAACATTTTTCAGATGAAATTACTGCAAAGTTTTGATCTTTTTCACGAATTATGAAACGGGATTTTGCTGAAACTTACAGAAACGGCGAATTCGGGGTCGGGGTCGGGATAAGTGTACTTCTGAACTGGTTGCGCTATGATGGGGCTGAGTGGAGGCTTTTCCGAGATGGGATTGGTGGAATATTCCGGTGGAGGAGGGCGGAGATTGGCGGAGGAGCGTTGCCGGAGGAGAAGGTTGCTCCGGTGAAGGGATTTGGCGGGAAATGATTTGGCGGTTAATGTTGCCAAGGTAGCTGTTGAAACCATTGTTGTTTAGTTTTGCGGGGGACTGATTGCCCTGAATTTATTCTTATCGGGTTTTGTAGTGGTCCGAAAAGCCCAATGGGCTAATATTTATACAGATGAAAATAAGATGGGCTAAATAGAGAGCCTTGAGCAAAGATAATCAAATTTTGAACAATCAAAATGAAAACTTGTTTCAAGGTAAAATGGAATAATTTTACATGATTATTACACGGTCTAAATATAAAGGTTGGTTTTTTATATGAAAATGTGAATTAACTTTTTTGAAAGATTATAAAAAGTTGAATTTTCACAAGAGCAACCTAATTATCAATGACTATTATTATTGTTCTTTCTTTTTGGAAAAATAAATTATAACAAGGAATTTGTTGGCAATTTGAAAGACAAAGATGAAGGAAAGCTTATACATATGTGCATGAGTTTATAATTAGAACAGGTCAATTCAATTTATTTCAGTGCAGGAAAACATAATTTAATCAAATTCAAGTACATGCAGACATGTTGATTCTATTTTTCAATGCATTAATTTTCAGTTCAGTTCAGTTTAATCAATTCAGTTCAATTCGGTAAGAAATAAGATCAGACAAACAGGGCATTAGAAGAGTTACAATTTTTTACTTAAATGTTTTACTATTTCCTTTATGCTTTTCTTTTTGAGTTGTTTAGGTTACATTGCAGTACAAGAAATGATTTTTTTCTTACCCTAAACCAACACGAAAACAAGAATAAATGATAAATACTAATAATCCAAATAAATTTATGGAGAAATTATTGGTTGTTGTGTAACTTCCATGGTGCCTTAATTTCTTCTCTTAATCTAATGACCCTAATTGATATTGTCTCCGGTGACTTATCTTCTCCCGACATCAGCAGATTCAGCAGATTATGTTCCAAATTAATTTAAAATCTGCAGAGAAACGACACGCACAGGCCACATTTCCAGCACAAATGCCGCTTTCATCGAAGAAACAAGGGTTTAATAAAGACTTTCGAAAGTACATGTCATTATCTAATCTTAATTAATTAGCTAAACTTCTTATGAGAATTCTTTTGAAGTTTGCATAGCTAAGAGCAACAAATATTATTTGATCTCCAAGTTGGGCTGCGTTTTTGGCAAGTGTTACTATCGTAGAATATTGTAGGTTGGACGGTTTCAAAATTTGAGAGATTTATGACCATTATTTCATATGTTACAAATACGTTACTGTTACGTGTTGGGGCAATTTAAATTTGTAAGATCGGAAAAAATAGAATTATTCTTAATATAACATATTTTTGGCAAATTCTTCATTTGTTCAAGGCATTCTATCTATTATATAATACATAGAGGTGGGATGAGTTTGAAAGTGATGATGGTATATAAGTGTAAACCAATTTTTCAGATTCTATAATATATAATCAGCCAGTTACATTTGAATTGAAAAATACTTTTAATATTAACGTATCTCATCTGGTGTATGATGTAAGTCTTTGAGCAAATGAGGCAAGTTTATGGACAGGTACTATTAATTAAATGAAAAATAACACTCTTTAAACTTCGTTATTGGCAGTTTCAATTTTAAAAACAATTAAATAATATATATCGACATTATTATTGGAAAGTATGTTCATGGAATCTAAAAATGTCATCAAAAACTAATTTATTCATAATCTAGCCCTAATTTCTATAAAAATGAGTTGACTATGATTGTGTCTTATGGTAAGAATGCCTTAAATGAGACATTTCTTCTAATTTAAAATGCATGGGATTTGGATTAATGCAAGTAATTATATTTAAAAATATCTCTTATGCCATGCATGAAATAAAAATAAAAATGCATGAGAGCTCATCTAGTGCAAGTACATGAATCCAATAAAAAGTGGTTCTTTATTTTATACATAATCAAAAGCTATTCAATAAAACACACACTTACTAGGTATGTGAATGGATTGAGCATGAGATCAATGATGATATTTAGTATTGGATAAGTTATAATTACCATTAAAGTAATGTGAAAAGATTGAGCTTATAAAAGTCCTAAACCCAACCCATTCATTTGTTTTATCTATTGGCTTTTTCATCTATTTGTGCATAATTATTTATCATATATTTGTTTGCATTGTAAAAAAATATTTTTAGGTGGTTCTTGGTCAAAAGTATCAACTTACATAGAGTTTGTAATCACAATTGAAACTAGCATGGGAGCCTCATTCTTCCTCATTGGTATTCCACATGGTGGATTAAACAAATTAAGGTGCTTTCTTCTTTAGTTCCTAGTCATGTTTCCTCCATCCATTCACTTCCATTTCAATCTAGTAGGTACTTGAAATTAATATACAAACATATTTATGTTTGGTGTAACAAATTTGTTTTTGTTTGTTTTCTTGATTTTTCAAAATATATTTTACGTTATATTTTTAATTTAATGGATGTCTTGCAAGCTAATTTTACAGCAGCCTTTTCACGCGCCCCTTCTGTCAAATGCAGACAAGTGGTTTGGAAAGTTTGATGAACTAGTATCTGATCTCCGTGTCCACTTATGAGATAGAGAGCGGCTATATATCGGCTAATCTTGTTATCATACAGAGCCGTACTCTTATAGTTTCGAACACTTCTCTGAAAGATTATTTTTCATAATCTATTATGAATTGTTTTGATTTACTTGACATATTCTACAGTCTCTTCGAAAATGATAGATTTTCAATCTCTTATTTTATTACCCTCGATGATTTTGAGCAAAGCATAGCAGCCCGATTATACGCTCAAATTATTAATTTCATCTCAGAACGTACCGGCTATTCTGATCTAGATTATCTAATCCGCAAGAAAATTATATCTTCATGGAATTGGAGGCAATGGACTACCTATATTTAAATGGCACATATATGTGATCCATAAATTATAAGAGAAACATTTGAGTAAATTATATAACATACAAAAGTTATTTTCACTAAATATTGGGTGGCATCCATATTCAATAGTGACATATTTTCATTGGGTTTTTTTTTCTTTGCTTTGCACAATGAGTATAGTGACTTGGTTTTCAACCATAACTAGCTATAGATATGGAAATGGTCATGCTAGCTTTCGGCTATTTAACATCACAAAATTTTATATACATGGCCCTTTGAATGGCTGCTTCTAGCTAAATCAAACTAAATTAGTGTGACAAAAGTCCTCCACTTCCACCATTTTAGGTTGGAGCCCAATCATTATCAAACTCTACTACAAATTAATTCTGCTATACAAAATCAAAACAAGTCAATCAAGCTGTCTACTTTCAATAAAGGAGTATGAATTTCCCTTTCAGATGATGACACCACACAAAATAAAACAAATTAGCAAGGATGAACGATGTGCACCCATTAATAAAGCATTAAGAAGAATTAATATTGTTTTACAATATGGTTGTATTTAGTGGCGGAATTAGTTCGGATAGATCCGTGTTTATCTTAGAATCCGAATCTAGGACTTAAATTACTAGTCTTCTTCGTTGAGTTTTTCGCTGAAAGTTAGAGATTTCCTGCATCCAGTGTCGGAACCACTTGGAGGCACGGGTAGGCCTCGCTCTACCATAAAATTTGAAACACACCATATATTACTGTTCTCCGGTAAAAATTGGACCTTTCCGACCTCCGATCACCGCAGTCAAGTCATTGAACCTATTCCGATATAATTTCTTGATTCTGCCACTACTTTCACTCTAATCTAAAATAAATTTCCGATTCCGCTGCGAGTTGCTTCATTATGATTAGATAGGGTGACAGTTTGTCTCCATTTTCAAGAAGGGCACTAAATAAAATCAGTACACAGAAAGCAATAAAGAACAAAAACCTGAAACCATGCACGCTCCTCTTCAGGCCCGCGCGCTTTCAACTTCTCTCTTTTGATGCAACAAACGAAGCATCCAACCAACCAATTATATATATTTATGAGTTGGAAAGCCAAAAAAATATTGAAATGAGGAACCCTATTCATGATTTTTCACACACTCCATCTAGCAGTTTCTGGCAATTATAAAGCAGATGAAAGCAAGATTTAAGCTTTCCATGTAGGTTTAAGGTCCTACTGATACATGTTTTACTCATTTTTTTACTATGATTTGCTATTAGCCAGCGTTTGGTGCATGAACAATTTGATTTTGCAGGTCTGAAAAAGACAAAATTATCCTCATTTTTATACTATTACCTAGACCAGCATCAGCAATCCAGGGGTATTTCAAGTCAATATCAGACCTGCAAAATCAAAATGTCCCTGCACCTAAAATTCACGTTTTGCTAGGCCAGTGCTAGGTCACGTTATGAAAGATTCTGAGTGTTTTTCGGTTGTTTGAAATGAAACTATTTACATTTTGAAAATATATATACAGTCGATATTTGTGTTTCAGTAAGTTCAGTTCAGTTCAACGAAAAAATAAAAAAAATTATAATAAAAAAATTTGATCAAGATGATGGATTTATTTGCATGGGTATTGCATCATGCATGAGGGATAAAAAAAAGTTTGTCTTATGGAAAAAAGGAATATTCACTCAATTTAAGTTTCTTTTTGGCCAAATAATTCACAGTTTGTGATACTTTTGGAGTGTGATATGGGGACATACAGCACTCGATCGAAAAATGGAGATTCTGGGAGCGGCGTTGCTGTCTTGCATTCAGCATAAGATCTATCATCCCCAGACTCTGAATCATTCCTACTTTTGAATCTTTTTAGTGCCTGCTCCGTTCATGTTTATTCCTCTATACCGTCGTATTTAGATCGGGAGGATTATTCATGACTCGTGTCGATGGAAAATAATTATAAATGATATCATGAAGCTGGTCTTCAAAGTGATCAGTGAAAAATATTAGCTGTTGATGAGAATTAGCTGGTTTTGTAGGGTGTTACCATACGCAATCCAGTATTTTACTGTTATAGTTAAAATACGGTATGAATTTATGAAAAATATCCTCATTTATTATGTTCATTGTGAAAGTTAGCAATATTCAGGGACGTTATCGTAATTTTAACGATATTTTTTGGACTATATGAGTAAAATACCGAATTGCGTATAACATTTCAGTCTTTGTATCACAAAAAAAAAGGTAGGGTCAAAATGGTTTTGTGAAAATTTGTAGGCCTGATAAGTGCAGGTTCAATCTACTAATTGTAGATCCAGAAAAGACAAAACTACTCTTTATTATTCACTATAGTTTAGATATGCATTAACAATACTAAAAGTATTTCAAGTTAAAATCAGACTTGCCGCAACAAACTAGATCTGCATTTATAATTTTTGAAATTGGTTGTTCTCTCTCTTTCTTGTGGGCATATGATTTGTGCAGAATGGCACCAATTATGCTTCAAATTAAATAGTAAATGTTGAATTTTTCAGACATTTGACTGGTAAGTAGTAGTATATTATTGGCAATCACATTTATTGATAGGTAGGAGCCTACTCCCTTGTAATATATATGGTCCCATTCATAGAAAACAAACCTAATCATAAAGATTTATATTTTAAAAATTTTGGAAAATGCCAATCAACAATTATACTTGAATGATATTTAATTAAATTATTATATTATAAAAGTAATAAAATTATTACAGAATATCGCTTCAATAAAATCATAACATCGCCCATATAGATTGAGATCTCAACTACAACAAAGATTCAGAGCGTGCAATTCATAATCTCAAATTTTAGAAATCTAAAAAAAAGTAAAGATTACGAATGGGGCACAGATACACAACCTGTATGACTAGATCAAGAACGAAATATCGAGATGGACAAAGTATATCAAGCATCGTGATGAACACAGTTATAACAGAGATTCAGAGCGCAATTCATAATATCAAACCGTAGAAATCTAAAGAAAGGGTAAAGACTACGAACGGGACACAGATACATGACATACACGACTAGATCAAGAATAAAATATGGAGATGTACGATATATCTGAGACAATAACACCTCACCCTTCATGAGAGTTGCAAATAAATGTTGTAGGGCAAGTCACACATGTCTGAGAAATCTGTAGTACCAGAGTCACGGGAATAATGCCCCCTCTGCAGGTCAAGGAGTCCTTAAATTCAACGACGGGAGCCCCTCCACAGGGTACTCCTCCGACCGGCACCGTGCAGATCGACAAAAGTTTTTCCCAAAAATATTAAAGAAAAGTTTTACACTTTAAATCTCATAACGCAATAAAAACAAAGGGGAAAGCTACAAAAGTCCCCATTTATTCACGTGCATGGCAAATCAAAAAAGATAAATTAATAAACATGAAATTAAATTACATATTCAAAAAAGAGAAAATTAAAATCAATACACTCTTTCATAAAGGCCCCAAAGACCTTCGTATATATATAATTATGGCCAAAATTAGGCCTTCAAAAAGATGGGTATTTTTTATGCCCTAACTAATTATTATCCCCCACTAAATAAAAAATCCGAAAATATACAAAAAGAAAAGAATTAACAGTACCAGAACACATGTACCGTTACATGTGTCAGGTAGATTACAAGTCCAATTTAAATTTTAGGACTGTGAAAACAAAATGAACCGCCAAAAAAAGCACACATGCGTATGTGTATAGCCTCCGCCATTCCATATCAGCAGCCTCTATACACATCTCACTCGAAACTCATCAAGATCGACTCCAAGTAATATCTCCATATATATTACTCAGAGCCAACCTGTCTATCAAAAATGCAATTGAACCCTAGATACTTCCATTTATTCCCTTATTTTCTTCACCAAGTCGTCTTTCATACATCTATCCATCTTCCACTCACAGTTTTCGTATCGAAAATCTCTAAGATATCTGAGACCAGTCTTTAACAAGATAACCCCATCGATCATCGTCGACTCCCAACTACTAACATATCTCAAACTTCAAAGTGTAACAACCAACCATAATTTGCAATAAAAGATTTTCAATTCCTCTTTCAATAGACCTATGACAAGGTCCCACAATCTCCTCCCATTCCATTTTACTATCAATGCAGTGTTTGAAATCGAGAAGCCATTCATCATATCCATCAACAACACCATGACTCCACTACTAGAATTAAACAACTCTCTCACCAAAATTATATGTACCAAAATCCCCTTTTCCATTGGGAATATGCAAAGGCCATTCCTTGATGAATGCCATTGCCCACCTAATTAAAAAAATTAAAAAATCTCAAACCCACTCATTTGTATATATACTACTTCACTAATTTTCTGGTTATTTTCCAGCCTTTCTGGACCACCATTATTCATATTCCCTTAACTTATAATCAAGATCTTTCTTTGTCATCATCTGTGGAACTCCATGAGTAGTTATCTAACCTTCTTCTCTTACCAAATGAAGAAGATGAAGATGACGTCGATGACGATGACGATGATGTCACAGACGGCGATTCGCCGGACGTGAAGCTCATCCGCGACATCTCGCGAACCTGTGGTAAAAACTTCGATCTCTTCTTTGACCTAATATTGCAGTTCACCATCGTTTTCTGCATCAGTTGGTAGCAGCTCAGTAATTCCTCCTGCCAAGAAACATTCAGTTTGATTTAGTCAACTAAATATATAATCAATCAAACTAAATTATTAATCATGCTTACTCTGTGGAGGCCATCACACCATGATTCAGCAAATTCAGGATTCAAGAAAGAGAACAGTGGTAGATCTCTGGCTGCACAGATGATCGATGATGCAGCAATGGATGATGGCCAATATTCCAGAAAACCAGCATCTATAAATATTAAAATAATATAATCTATTAATAATCCAAAAATAAATATCCAATTCTTGAAAAAGTACTAAAAAAATAAAAAAAAATAGCAAAACAGATGACAGATCCCATCTTAATCAATAATCATAATCAATAATACAAATTCAACTCTAATTTAAAATACCCATGCATGCAAACAGACATGCATGCGCACTGGGAACAACGCATAAACACGCGAGAGGAATAATTATTTGCATCTAAAATATTCTTAGAATTATTTTTTCGATTTTTTGGGCAGAGAAAAATAATAAAATTAATTATGTACCTTGGATACTGGAAATAATTATCTGGGTGGCCCTTGAAATGAGAAATTTTGCATAATTTCCAGTCGGGTCAACTTTGTAGGCAAAGAACCCGATGAAGCTAAATGGTGTAATGGATCTGACCCGCCAATCCAACTTTGTCAGAACAAGAAGCTCCATTCTACTGATTGTTCTTGGCTCGAACACAAATTTAGCTCCTTCAACCTAAATTTCAAAAAATCAAGGGGTCAAAATGTTATAAATTAAAGAATGATTTGCTAAATTAGGCGATGTCAGTTTGACTGTAATTAACTGAGATTTACTGCACGAAACTGAAACCAACTGAATATCAGTGAAATATTTTGAAAGAATCGGGTGAAAAAAATCGTAACCAGCTACAATTACAAGTAATAATATGAGATGAAACGGAACTGTCTAAATTAAATTTAATTTAAATTAAGTGTATTTAATATTAGAGATTAATTAATTACCTGAAGGTCTAAAAGACAAGGAACGAGAGGTTCCTCCATTTTTGCAGCTAATGATAAACAAGCCACAGAGAGTAGTTGCAATGGCCATCCTTTTGTTTCCTGAAAAAATATATTAATATATTGTCAATTATCATATAAATAAAACAAACAAAATAAGACAATTAATAATATTCATGTTAAAATGAAAAAGACAAAGGTATCATTCTAATACAAACTTTTTGAGAATAAGAATATGTTTTTATTTTAAAAATGAAACAAACTAAGTAGGTAACTTGTATCTAATCTAACTTATTAGTTACAAATATAAAAGTCACATCAAATAATGATTTTTTAAAATCCATTATGAAAATATATTTCAGAAAAGTGTGAAAAACTAAAAATCAAATAAATGAAAGTGCACGAGCGTGATAATTATTGTCTTGATTTTTTGTACAAACCCATGAAAATGATGAGATGATAAAAAGTTGTAATAAAAAAAAAGTCATAGTGTTTAGATTCTTTTGAGTACATTATCAACAATAGTGATAATTATATATTATATAAAAAGTACGTAGAATATACAAAAATCAATACTTTTGAAATTATGATGATTTTTTAAAATATGATTATTATTAACTTTATTTATAAGTGGAATATTGACACGAAAATAAAAGACACAAAACGCTCCCAAATAAATACAAACAACGCTTTCACTGTGCCATTGAATTGAACCCGACATGATTCTGGTTTATAGTGAAGTCCTTTTCACCGTGGTTTGAAAAGTCGACCATTTTTATAACTATTTTTTTAATCTAGATCAGTAAAAACAATTATTTTTTATTATAATAATAATATCGCAAACGCTCCAAAGCTGCCCCGCCATTTATTTTATATTTTGTAGAGAGAGAAAAGGTGGAGAAAAGAAAAAAAATTCTGCAAATTAATAATATTATTGTTGACGGAAAATATGAAGTTTACCGGCAGAGAACGGGAGTAGAGAACTCGGTCGAGATAGTTGACGGCCAAACACGCCGTTAATGCATGGAATCCATAGTAATGCTGTACCTGTCGATATCAATTTGACTGCAATCGTTAACGGACGTTTTAATGAAAAGTCGTTAGTCAACGTCGAGCTTCGTCACGATCATCGTACCTTGAGAATCCATGCAATGGATTCAGCCCTGTCTGCGGCGGTTTCCGGCGAGAGAATCGTCGGATAATCTTTTCCGGGAACGTATTTAGCTTCCTGCTGAATGAGGTCGTCGACGGAATCTTCGAAGTCGGCGATCTCGGGTGGAATCTCTGACGATGACACAATCTCCGACGAGCATTCCGGCTGGTCGTCGCCGGAAATAACCGTGCCGGAGTCTTCTCCGCATAGCAGATCGGAGAAGCAATCTGACATGGCTGTTTTGGTGGTGATTAACAACATGGCATGATTTAGATTTCTCGCCGGAGATTGGTCGGAGTGTCGCCGGAGTAGAAGTGCGGCTAGTGAGTGTGGGTGTTTGACAGTGAGGGGAATGTGGAGGTGTTAGGTTTTTTGTGTTTGCTAATGGCCTGCTATCAATGTGTTTGAATATAAATAGTTGTTTTTCGATTTTTGCGTTTTATTTTTTTATTATCTATTTTTTTGTTTCATTTATTTTTGGTCATTTTCATTTTGTTGGTAAGGGCCATTATAATATGTGCATCGAAAAGATGCATCGAAGAAAAAACGAAAAAGCCAACCCCAATTTAGCTTTGTATATTAATTAATTAATTAATGTCTTGCTGTAAATCATTTATTCATGAATCATGTGGTTTATTTTAATTGATTCCTATTTGTAGGTATTATGGCATTATTTATCATATAAAATATTTTCTTTATTGATTTAAATTTGTATATAGTAAAACCTTTATGGTGATGCATGCATAAGATAAATGTAACTAGTTAATGTCAATTACTTATTCTTAATAGAGATTTATTGCAATTGTAATACTATTAGTTCTAGAATATTATTCATGTTTTCCGACCCTATAACACCTTGAAAAATATAAATCGAGAAAGATAAGACAGCCTACAAAACTAGATCGAGATCAAATACGATCTTTACAACTAGAGATCTATACCAAATAAAGATCTATAACAATTCTAATACTTTTAGATCTGAAATTAGTATAGTCTATGTTTTCTAAATTGATAATTCCTGGAAAGATACAAATCAATAATTGAAACACAGCCTGTGAAACTAGATCGAGAATAAATACGATCTTCACAACCAGATCGAGTACAAAATATCGACAGAAAAATCAAGATTAACCAATCAAAGAACAATAACAGGCGGACAATTCAAACTTATTCAATGGCTAAGCTAGTAGTTTCTTTATAATCTTGGTACTTAATTAAGCACATGGTGTAGCAGTAAATTAATTTTAACTTGTTACGTCTGCTGATGTCCATATCCATGTCGGTCTAGAGTTGGGGAGTACGTAGTTTCACTTTCTGGGAGCCACCAATTTATCTCATAACTGTAGAGATCTAAACTGAAGAATGTTTTGTAGCTGTGTTAGGATAATTATACGTCAGTACAGAATCTGAAGTACTAGTAGAATAGCTAGTAGACTAGTATGTAGTAAATAGTAGTAAAAAAGTTCACCAACAAGATCGAGATCCTGTCTAGATCAGCTTAATTTTAAATTAAATTTTACAGTTTCACCTGATTGGCGCGCGTTGGTTCATTCAAAAATATTACTGATTACAGTTTTTAATAGTTGAATTCAGTTTCTTCAAATCAATTTCAATTAATTATGTTTCAACTAGACAGGGTCTGATAGTACTAGGTTATACGACTCGACATAACATTTATATATGTCAATTGTTTTTTAAAAAGGTTAAAATTTTCTTTATCATATTATTTAGAGTAAAGATCTAGTTTTTTTTAATCTCACAAATCAACTCTATCTGATAATATGATATTTTTGTAGTTATAAATATTCTCAATTTAAAAAAGAATGATCCTGATATACCCCTTATCAGACACCAATAAGATAATGACACGTGTATAATTGTAATATTTTATTTGATTAAGATAATTTTAGTAATTAAATTTCTAAAACCCTAACCTAAAATGTCTAAACCTGTCTGGGTGATGATTGAATACATGACCCAATTATAAATTAATTAAAGATGATGTGTCGTTATTTAATTGGTGCAATATGATATTTCAGATATATCAGGATGATCCTGATATACATTAATTTGTTTAAAAAAATTGAATTCATGTTCCATCACAACTATGGGTCGTCATGCATGCTCAAAAAACATGGGAATTATTAGTCTTCTTGATTAGTCATTGAAAACCCCATTAAATTAAAATCCTTACGATTAATGGCTGGTACAAATTAAATATTAATAATAGAATTGGGTTAAGGTGTAAGATTCTCATAATTAATTCCTCTGTCATTTGATACCCCTAACTGCAGTCTGCTTGGAATTATTTATTTATTTATTTATTGGAATATTTTTTTGTTTTATGTCTGCTTGAATTAGCCCAAGCATGCAGAAACCGGATCAATGTGAATTAATTAATTAATTTATTTATTATTTAGCTGAGCAGATGAATCTAGCTACTTCCCACGCCCTCGTTAGCAGAAAGTATAAATTTGTAATTAGAAATACATCACAATAATTAAAAAAAGACTTTTATATATATATATATATATATAACAAATTAAATGATTAATCATACAATTAGGAAGAGGTCAAAAGTGATTAATCAGTAGGTACTATTTGTAATCTTGTGTAATGTTTACGTGTCACAATCAAAGTGATGAAATTTCGTTGATAATCCTTCTCAAAAAAAGACCCTACTTTGCATGTCTATAATCAACCAAACAAAAGTTATTAAAACTTTATGTCATTCATCAAGTCATTAACAGTAATAAATTACAATCAGAATTTCACTGACTTTTGGCACATCTTGTAATTTGAATGTGCCTCATTTGGTTAACTTTCTTGTTTTACAAATATGGTAAATTTGTGTATCACGTAGTTAGGGTTTTCTACCGATTTGAAATAATATAAAAAATACTCAATTTTGAAAGAAGATTGAAATTGGAGCGTAAAAAAGTGATAAAAATGAAATGTAGGCCGCCTTTGATCTGAGATATGAATAGTCATGTAGATCTATAAGACCTGCTTTGATCTGAGACGTGAATAGTCATGTAGACTATTCATATCTCAGATCAAAAATCTATATGACTCCCAGATCCACATGACTATTTATATCTCTGATCAAATGCCGTATTATAGATCTACATGACTATTTATATCGTAGATCAAAGGCCGCCTACAGATCAAAGATTTATGTGATTGGACCTCTAATTCAGAATTACGCTTGTCAAATAATTTTAAACGTTTTACATCAATTCGAAATAGTATAATATTTTCTTTTTAAAATTTATTTTTTGAAATGGAAATTGGAGGATGAAAAAAAGTGATGAAAAAGAGATGAAGGCAGCCTTTGAGTTGCCCATCATTTTATTTACTCGTACTATGAGAGACAAATCGGAATAGAGTCATACAATACATATGATTTGTTAATTTTGAGGGCAAGTACCCGTGACCTTTTCAGCTTTTTGAGGAGGAGGAGCGTCTAATGTAGGGTAACCCTAAAACACACAATTTTATATTATTGCAATATGCTAGTATTCAATATATACTGATCCATCCGTACCGGATCAAACTGCACATTTTGATTTTTAAATTGATTAAAAATATTTTTAAACATCATTATCTTAGAGTGTGTTTGGTTGGACAAGATTTTGCAAAACTTGGACTATTCAAGTCCAGTTTTATAAAATCTTGTTTGGTTCGCTATTTGGAAAGTCCAGATTTTTCCTTACAAAATCCAAGTTTTACTTTACCAAGTCCTGTTTTTGCAAAAGGCAAAGTCCAAACAAGTTTTTTGTTATAAACTTTCAAAATTCACTCCAACCAAACAAGATTTTTGTTTCAGACTTACAAAATGCAAACCAACCAAACAAGGTTTTAGCAAATCCAGACTTACAAAATCTCAAACAAAATCTAGACTTTCAAAATCCCAAATCAAAATCCAGACTCTCAAAATCCACTCCAACCAAACACACCCTTAATTTGTGTGTATGTTATAACAAATTTAATAATATCCCATATAATTATTTTAAATAATAATAATACTTTAGTTTTAAGGTTTAAAATGCTCAATTTTAACTAAGTAAATATGAATATGTGTAATTTGAGATAACAAGGGTAGTACTAATAATTTCAGGAATTAATTCGTCACAACTTATTTCTTCTTTCATATTTGTTCTAACTACCTTTATTTGTGATTTGATATCTCCGCAAATCTAATCAATCAGAGCATTATTGAAATTTATGGAGCTTTTGTTTCTCTAATTGCCAAGAGGATCTCAAAACAAATGATTAATTCTTGGTCAAGGCATGTCCAGGCATATATTGGCCTTTAAATTTGGATTTAATTCTATCTTATCAACTCAATAATTGGATTGAAAATATTATATTATTCGGTCTCTATTAACTGTATACAGTTGCGTATCTATTCCAGGTTAGGGGCGTTAGTTTACCCTCAAATCTGTCGAACTTGCCTGTAAATATTCCAATTAACTGACACGGTAGCGCCATTCCCATTATTATCACTAATTTGATACTAGTATATATTACCATAAGCCCTCTCATCATATATTAACCCTAAAATCAATTGTTGATAAAGAAATTGTAACACATATTATTCAAAATAAATTGTAACTTAAAACAAATCTATTATGTAAGCATTTTATTTGTAGTTGGCATTTGAACAAAATTATTTTTTATTGTAGGGCAAAAATGGGCAACCTAGTGGCCAAAATTTGATATATCTTTCAAGGTTAGTATGATTGTGCACCTATAGTGAGTGATCCAATATTGTGAAAGTTTTGCATAGCTAGCCTAGTTCTTCAATGTTGAGCATCCTATGCTCTCTTTTGTGGTATTCCCACCAACAAAGTTAAAGTTCATCCTGTGTCATCTTATCAAAATCATGAACAAATAGTATATATCAATTCATCACTATATATAACAGTACCTAATATCTTATTCAATTTTCAAAATATAAATCTAAAACTATCAAATACATGTACAACCAAAAATTAAGTTAGTGGAAGTGTCTTTATTCTGTGATCTTACAAAATAAGAGTATTTTTATTTTGTGATGACAATTATAAATACGTACAATCAATTTCTAGTCGTAATTTTCTTTCATGCGACTCGATCGTGTTATTGAGTCAGCCATTGTTAATACTATATTAAAAATACGGGTTCGGTTATGATATATTGACTTATGACTAAAACGCTAACTACAATCTTACGGTACTGAAGGTAGTATTAGAGTGTTTTATTGAAATTAGGGTTCTGTCTTTAGACTCTAAGCAGATCACGGGCCTATAAAATATCATCTTTCATTATGTGTTGATAATCATAAATACGTACTGTCAATTTCTGGTCGTAGTTATCTAGCAAATTCAACTCGATCGTGTCATTGAGTCAAATATTGTTATTACTATTAAACTTATGGGTTCACATATGATATATTGTGGTATGACTAGAACCCTAACTAGAATCCGATGGTGAAATTGTAAAACCCTAACTATATCATCGAAATTAGGGTTCTGCCTTGAGACTCTTCTATATCCGGTTTTCAATCGGAAAGGAAGAGACAATTCTCTTCACTTTATTTGATTTTTCTTTGTTTCATTCAGTTTAATATAGTTCAATTTAGTATATTTCAGATCACGACCCTGTGAAATTATGTACATGGTCTTGTCTAATCTCTCCTTCCTACATCGCAATCGACTCTACATATGGGGTGAGCCATGAATTATATGAATCTGTGGTTTTCCAATCATGCACCATAAAAAACGATGATGAATCAAAGAGTTGAGATATTGTGGGCAGTTGGCATTGTCTCTCTTGCCCTAGACACAGTCTGCAAACAGGGAACTGGATCTTAATTAAATTCAATTATATTCTCTTCCCATGCTTTGATTTACTTTCTGGATCTACATTTCCCATTCCTCAAATCATCATAATTTGACGCATAATTTTCCGACATATATAACTGAAAATCTTATAGATATAGTTAATAATTAAAGGCTATTTAGTTAGTTTTGAAAAACTAAAATGGAGCTAACATAAGAATATGTTCAAAATAATTATTCAAGTAAATATGTCTGTGTATTAGTTTACACGGATGTTGGGGAACAAGAAGCCAAGTTCCCTATCCTGGGAATTAGGAATAGATGTGTGGGAAAATGTTTATTAAATTGATTAATCAGTTTGTATTATACTGAGAATTATGGTATATATATATATATATATATATATATATATATATATATATATATATATATATATATTGTGATGTGGTCAAGGTTAATTTGATTACAAGGGCCATGCCTCAACTTGTCACACTGCCATTTTCCTAAAAGTATTAATGATATATAATTGTTTACATCAAATGATACAAATTGCACATGATTTTCTGCAGTCATTTTTCTTGACTTTTTAGAAAAAGATGCATTTCATTAATTTATTTTTTATTTATTAGATGGTTCTCAAGAATAAATTAAATTTTGATCGGTTCTAATTAACATTCATATTTATATCTGAAAATATTTAGTATAAAACTTGTCATTTTAAAATTAAATTGGAATGTTACAAATAAATACACACAAAAAATTGAATAAGACAATATTATGATAAGGCGTGACTTATTATGTATTTTAAAATAGACTTAATTATTATTTAGATTCAAAACTAGAAGAATTAAGTCATATCTTACGATAAGATTGAATTACATAAGTATTTCTCATAAATACGGGAGTTTAAATTAGAGGTTGTTAGATGCAGTTTAATATTTACTTATGTAGTCTGTATTTTGTTTGAACTAACAGATTTACCCTAATATTAATAAGGTACAAATCCGCCACCGATCTCCCGTATTTGTGGTTCTTATATCATTTTCGACAGGAAATGCAAACACGCAAAAGAATTAGATCAGGAAATCAAATACATTAACTATTGACCACTTTGGTAAGAGTATATTAAGTAAAAATATAGACTGTATAAATAATGTTGGACTGCATCTATTACCTCCCTTTAAACGTGAGTTTATTGGAGATTAAATTTGCATTTGGAATCTGGCAAGTTGGACTAACTTATCTAAAAATCACTAGCTGGTAGTAATAATAATCCCTATGCATATTATTAATCAATTTCTTCGTATTTATAAAAAAATGGAATAAAAAGGACCCATATATGTAAACTTTATGAATTGGTCGGTGAGGTAGGAGCACAGAAACATATAAAACAACTTCATTTCCAATCTAATTCTTATCCCTTTGTGCAAAATTATGGACTTGATAGGGATATATATATATATAATATATACTTCAAAAATAATTATTCATCGAGTTATTTTATGAAAAATAAACCCCACCATGTTTGTACGATCTATTTAAATTGTCGAAGAAATTGTCATTTACATAATTATCAATTTAATTTTATTATAAATTCAGTTGATTATTCATGTTATATGTTAGTAGAAACATCAATCCATAAAAATTAAAGTAAAATTGACATCTACGATAAAACTAGTCTACTACAAGTAGACCTAATTACCTAGTCTACTACAAATCGAACACTAAATTAGTAGAATTAATATTGAATCAACATGATACATGACATGAGCGTATATTGGATCAGACACGAAAAATAAAATAAAAATATTGGATCAGACACGAAAGGTCAACCCGGAAATCTGTCCCCGTTTTATTTAAGAACTAATTGTGTAAGTTATATTCTATTTTAGTGAAATTGACATTAGATTCATCTATGAAATTAGATATTTTAGAGCTTTTGTTCATCAATTATTTATTTTTTGCTGAAATGAAGTGAAAATTAATGTATTGACAATAGAATTAGTATGACCAAATTAACATGAATTTCATCATAAAACAATTTTCTACTAAGAACTTAAATGACTGATATGCTGATAAGCTCGAGATTTTGTACTAAGAACTCAAGTTTTTTACTAACTGGCTCGAGATTTTGTGACCCGACACATGGTTAGCTTTAGGTTCGAAATTTTTCAACTCGCCAATTCGACTTGATTTTCAGCCCTAACACCAATAATAGTTGATGTGAGCATCATCTATGTTCTCCTATTCTAATACATCAAAAGACATGAATTATGAATGAAAACACGATATGCAATACCAGATCGATATATAAAAGTACATCGAGAACAAAATAGTCCACAAATTATATCGAAAACAAAACAGGCAACCTTTAAAACAAATAAAAAGTTAACATAAAAATATAAAATCTAATCGATCAAATTGAAAAATGTTACTAAATGAGTGAATAATTTACACTTATTTAAATTACTTAATTACATCAATAAACAAACATAAGAATATTGGTATACCATAATTCAATTTAAAATAAGTAATGAGGTAATGGATCCCAGTTCCCACCACTTATACTGCCACAATATAAAACGCAAGTACTATTAAGTTCCATTTAATTTTACATTTTCTTCAAGGAATTGTCAACTCATGCATGCATAAATTACGTCATCAAAGAATCAAGTTTTTATAAATACAAATAATTTATTTAACGAATAACGACTCGTCTTTGAATATATATTAATTAATAAATGACGAGGAGCGTGCTGATGTGTTAGGTTAAATTTCTTCCACAGATTAAATAAATTAAAATTTCAGAATACAAAATTAAATCAAAGATCGTAGCTTTTCATCTATTTGCTACAATATTTGTTCCATTAATTTGTCTGTTATCTTGTATCTTTCAAGAATATATAAACTAATTAATGACAAAACGGTTTTTATATTTAACCAATCACTAGAGTTGCAATTTTCACTCAATAATGTCCGACGTGAAAGACAAAGATTTTTGGTTTAATTGACTCTGTAGTGAAGATTTGATGTCACGATTGAAATATATATGAAGCATAACAAAAGGTTTAGAAAGATCTGAAATATGGCTTAATTATATAATTCCCTAAGATCTGATGGCAAAGCTTATGCACTTCAATTCTCATGCAGTGACGGATATATGTCAAGCCTAGTACTGACGCGTGCTCTTATATCTGTCGAACGACCTAATTACTGTATAACACCTTCCTGTTCTGTATTATCGGCTACTCTAATATTAATTGCTAGATCCGTTATTAGGTGTATTTACCCAACATATATGTTTATTATTTAGTTTTTGTAGGTTGGTGTACAATTATTTTTGGTTGTTCTTACATTTTTTGGGAATCAAGAGTTTGAACACAAAAAGATGGATTATAATCAAAATAAACAAATTTTGATTTTGGTAAAAACTTCATGTGAATTAATTGAATATTAACTAAGGAGTTTTAACTCAATATTTCAATTCGGTATAATTTATATCATTCATTTTGTTTAGTGTTAATGAAATACGATTCGGTAAAATCATACATTATTACTATTACATTAATTTTTTTTTCCAGTTCGTTCAGCAACAAAAAAAAAACTACTATAAAGAACATGATCTTACTCAATCCAGTCTCCATGACACCAAAACCCACATTGATGGGCACAACATGTAAGTCAAGAATTGGGCACAACAAATTTTCAAGGCCTTTGAATTTTTGGTATACTCCTAAGTAATTAAAAGGCACAAAACTTCAAGTTCAACTACTCTTTTCTGTTATTCAATTCTTATGTATGGAAACTTTGATTCTAGTTGTGAACCCTACAATGCCTAACTTCAAATATTGTTGGAGCAGTGGATCATTGATTACATCTTTAATGAAATCTACTTCAACTTTATAGCATTAGAATAAGTTTAACAAGGACAAGGATGATATCTCTAGCACAAAAATTTGAGCAATAAACCAACTTTACTAACTCAATTGGTCAGAGTTCTTGTCTCGCTCATGGGACGTCAAAAACTCAAATCCGCTCAGGCGTAATATTTCAAAAAAATCAATTTCTCCTCTAATTTCATAGGTCAAAGTCTCAAGGAAGTGCCAAGAGCTGCATCGACGGTGTATGTGGAATCTTCACCCCACTCTAAGCAGTCTGGTGAGGATCTCGGCCACTCGACGCACATGATCGATAGAGTATAGTAGGGTTAGAGTAGGATAGTGATTGGATCATTGGACTAAATTAGATTGTTGTAGTGAATTTATCAAGAAAAACATTGGAGTACGCAATAGATGCCAACTGATCAAAGTATGCAAATATGATGTTGGTAAATGCATAAAGACGATGTCATAGAGAACTTACCTTGAAGGCTTAAACTCATATATAGTTTTTTGGTTGTTCGATTAGTTCAGTTTAATAAAAAATACATGGAAAAAATACTCAATTAACTAGTGTAGATAATTTAGCAAAATTTGACACATAACAATATCTGGTCAAAATAAAAAAATTAATTAAGAATTCAACCAAAATAAAATAAAATGAGAGTTTCAATAGAGTAATGCACATATAAATTTTTATTTAGTAAAATAGAGAATTTTTATTGAAATTTGGGCAGTAAGTATTTCTTTAAACCTGAAATTCCTTAAAACTACAATTTAGTTAAATTTATTTAATTAAATTAATTTTTACCTAATTTTTTCATTTCCACTCTAATCATTTTAACCTAGTTCTCAAAACACCATTTGATTCAGTTTGATCCATTTTAATGTAGTCGAGAGGCCCATCTGTAGCACCTGTAGTCGCAAATACAGAAGCCCAATTGCTTATCCAAATAAACAAATATCACCTTAAACAAAAAAAAAAAACTCTATCTTCTTCTTCATCTTCACTCGACTATTTTAAAAAACCTCTCTTTTAGACACTCTAAATTCTAATGTATGCTGTTATCACCTGCATTTGAAGGGTATTCATGCTTGTTTTTGCCTTCAAAAATGCTGAGTATTGCTAAATTCCCATCTGGGCAGCAGTGCAACTGGGCTGTTCTTGCAAATCCCAGTTCAAAATCCCTCCTTTTTCACTCAAGAACCTATAAATCCCTTCAAAAATCCAATAACGTGGGAGTTTTTAATGTTCCTGTGAGTAGAAAAGGTGGGCTCTGCATTCATGCCTCAAATGCTCAAGCAAAAGGGAGTGACAGTGTTGTTGAAATGGGGGAATTCGATGAAGAGGAAGATGAAGATGATGATGATGAGTTTCTTGAAGACGAGGATGAGGATGATGAAGATGATGAGTTTATTCCTCTGATAAATATGAAGGAGTGGCTTGCAAACAAGCCTACTGGATTCGGCGAAGATAAAGAGTATGATACCTCGATTGAGGATAAGCTGATGGAGGAGATAGAGCAGAGCAGGAAAGCACAGCTAGCTAATATCAATAGGCTCAAGAACAGTCCTGTCAACTCCAAGAAAGATAATGCTCAGCAAGACAAAGGTCATTCTTTATTTCTCCTATGATAATTTACTTACATCACTGCAGTTTCTCGCATCGTTTTGAAATTTGTAATGCTTCCTTATTAGTTTGATGACTATCAGTTTTGTGGCAGTGCTGTTGAATTGAGTGTTAGTAAAGTCTGTGTTTTTAGAAAAATGTTCTGTTTGGTTTTGCTAGGTTCGAATCAATGCCTAACCAATGTGTATGTATTCATTGATGGAGTGATGTGTATTTGGATCGTATATAAGTTTAGAAATGAGAAATGCATTAAGTTATCGACATATGTGTGATGAACATCGTGTCAGTGAACTTCTGTTTGATGACATACTGAACTGGAAATACCGACTTTGCTCATTGTTTTTTTTTTCATGAGCTTCTTCTAATGTCTATGGTTATAGCCTGTTGCCGTATATGCTCATGTTTACGATTTGGTAGTGAAGTTGAAAACTTTCTAGTATTTTACATGTTTCATCATAAAGTACTGATTATACGGGTTTAAAACTCCGAGCTATTACATTGCTTGCTATTGTTTACATATGTTTGCAAACTCTATAATATATATAATAGTGTTTAAGACTATGAGATTTGGTGATTCAGTTTCCAATGAATTTGGTGCTTTGTTTTATACATAAACTTGTATAACTGGCTTCATAAAAAGATGATCAGCGGTCTATAAGATACGAGTCTCAATCTTGCCCGTCCTTATAGGGAAAGTTGGGGTCTCTGAAGAAACTCCTGAAGGTTTTAGTGTCAGCTTGTTAAACCTCCCAAAGAAAAAGAACATTCACAAGGATCTTAATACAGCTTTCAAGGAAGTGCCTGGAATTCTTCAGATTGTCCCAGTCGTGTCTGGGAACAAAAAAACTAGGGATCCTATCTGCAAAGGCCTCGCCTTTGTCTACTTCAAAACCGAGAATGAAGCGCGAAGGTACGTGCATTTTATTTATCGAAAGAAATCAAAGAATGCATCTGCTGATTACATGTAAAAAGATAGACTTGTTTTCAATGTGCATTCTTATCAGTGATATTTGACCTGATATCAGTGTTATTGTAGGTTTGTGGAGACTTTCTCAGGACAGAGTATTAGTTTTGGGAAGATTCAGAAGCAGATAAACTGCGAAATGAACCTAAACTCCCCTAAACCTAGGAAGAAGCCTTCGGCTGAAACCACGGCCAATGCTGTTCAACCATTAATGTGTGGTTTAGATATTCCGAAGCCGAAAACCTCTCTCAGACCCGATGGTGTTGCAAAACCTCGCAGATTAACTAAATCAGTGGATGATGAAGAACACGTAGAGGAAAACCAGTCTCTCAAGAAAGCTCCCAAGATCAAGATGGCTTCTTTGAAGCTGAAAAGGGAACCCCGAGAGGAAGGAAGAAAAGCTGAAGCTAAAGCAAAGAAAAAGAGAGGTCCAAAGATGAACATTCCGGGATCTTCAAACAGGTAACCTAAGACACTATCACATTCTATTAATCAGCTGAGATTTGAAGATCTCGATCTTGTTAAGAATACGAGGAGTTTGTTTGCAGGTTGAAGATCAAGGATAAGACATTGCTTGCCGGGGTGTTTTCCAAGTACATGGCTAAAGAAGGTTCAAGTGTCGAGCAGGAAGAGCAAGCATGTGTTTCTAACTAAAGGTTAGCTATCATCGGATTTGGGGATAGATATCAATTGTATGAAACCTTTTTTCACAAGATTTATATAAAGTTATTTGTTTCCCTATTTTCAATTTCAAAAGACTACCACTTTTGCCTTCTTTGTATTGCTATGATGTCAGTAGCTCTTGTATTTCCGACCTATTTTGTACTAATTATGAAGCAAAAATGTACCAAAAATTATCACTAGCATATAGAACTAAATTAATCAGCTGAATTTCATCGAAATGAACTAAACCGAACTTAATTGAAGTGATGTTTATATAACCAGAGAGAACATGTGGCCTGATACAGATTTAGTCTGACACCATAACCCTATTTCGAACAAACCAATCTTCAAGAAACTAAACACCAGAAATAAAAGAACAAGAATCTCTAATAAAAAAGCTCCCAGTACTTGAACATAGAGTAGCAAAGAATGTCATACTTAAAAACAGTAACAAAACTCCCACAGTGGGTAGTAATAATCAACAATAATAATACTTTAAAACGAAACATAACATAGAGTTGCTTCTGAAATGGATGAATACGAGCCCACAAACACCAAAATTCCATTCACGACAACTTTTCCGATGCCAAATAAAACTACAAAAAGAGGTAGAAAAACAGTTTCAGTATCAAAAACCAACTGGTCGGGTAAAGAAAGTGGATTTTAGAACAGTTAGTACCTTGATCAGCTTTGAAATTAACGTCTGTCAGTTTTTCCCTTGCCTCGTTTGCCAGACAACAAGTGCTTGGGTTTAAGAGTAGGGATTGTTCTGTCAGACTCTCCCCGTTTGGCGTTCCGGTTCCTCTGCACCCCGGATTTCTTCATCAGTTTCACAGCCTTGAGCTTCTGAGCAGAGTCTCTGAGACCCATTCCGGGAATATATTCATTTCGAGGCCTTGACTGTGAGCGAGACCTTGAACTCAACCTCATCTTCTTGTTGTCGGGCTGGTCCACATCCATCGCTGAGCTGTCTTCACCACCGCGTGAAGGTGACCTCTCCCTCTTCCTGCCACGAGATTGGCTGCGAGCCCTGTTCACTGCCGCACTGGCATCAAGTCCAAGCTCTCCTAACTGTCTTCCCATCCTCTCTGAGGTGAACTTCCTGTCTTTGTCGAATTTCCTAGGAACAGTTGGTCGGCTCTCAGCTGTGCTCTTCTTCATTCTATGACCGGCAATCAGTAGCTTTTTCTTTTTCCTGATCTCGGCCAGGGCTAATTTTTCATCAGGAGTCAGTTCGGGACCATCCATCTCAACGTCCTCCTCTTCGCCTTCTTTCTCGAGGAGTAGACCTTCCTCCTGCTCCAGCTCTTCCAGCCTTGCCAAGATGTCAGGGTCGACAAAATCATAAACATTGTGACCCTCGAAGAACTCGGGCATTATGTCCTCCTTCCATTCCTCGTGGGCGAGGATATAATGCTTTTTCAAGCTAGCAGAGTAGACACCTGCACCTCCATTCTCATTCTCCAGATCCCTCTCCAGCTTCCTCTTCTCCTTGTTTGCGGCTTCGTCGGCTTGCTTGGCTTTAGCATCCAGGACAGCCTGTGGAATACACACTGGCCTTTCTTTCTGGTCCCTAGGCTTTGGCATCGCAACATGGAAGCGGTTCAGGCAGTCATTGATCTTCTTCGACCTCATTTTCAATTCCACCCTTTGATTCAGTAGCCTTTCACAAGCAGAATTCTTAACAGCAGTCACACCTTCCTCAGTAAGAGTGCTCATAGTCAGGAGAACACGATCGTTCTCAGTTGCCTCACCTCCCTGACCAAGCACAGTCTTCAAGGCTTCTGCCTCCATCTCCTTGACTAAGATCTTGTCATCCTCAGAGATTCCTTCAAGTGACTGCAAGTCAGTCTTGTTGCAGACTATAGTCAAAGGCTTGTTCATGAAAAGTGACTTAATGCTGTGGAAAAGAGCTGCCTGCTGAGCGATGCTGTAGCCACAAGATCCCGAGATATCGAGAAAGAACAGCACAGCAGCTCTCAGATGAGCCAGAGCAGTAATACTGCACATCTCAATGATATTACGATCCTCAAAAGGCCTGTCCAAAATACCGGGAGTATCAATAACCTGATACCTCAGATACTTATAATCTGTGTGGCCAACAAACAGGGACTTTGTAGTGAAGGCATAGGGCTGCACATCAACATCTGCATTGGTGATTTTGTTGATGAAGGAACTCTTGCCGACATTAGGGTACCCACAAATGAGGATAGTCCTAGTATTTGGATCAATAGAAGGGAGCCTAGCCATGTGTTGTCTGATCTGTTCAAGGTAAGCCAAACTGGGTCCGATACGCTTCACCACTGTCACCATCCGACCAAGAGCAGCCACCTTCAAAGACTTGCAACGATAGAGAGAGTCACCATACTTCAACAGCTTCACATAATCCTTCGATATCTTGCCAATCAGGTTCCTTGCAGTGTTGATCTGACCAAGAGCCAGCTTGTAATGGTCCTTGTTGTACAGAACATGCAGAAGGTCACCGTAGAAAGGATGGATATCATCCAAACGAGGGAACTCATCAATGATGGTAGACAGCTTCTCGTGGAAATTTGTCTGAGTGTACTTCACTTTGCGCATATAAAACTGACGAATCCGATTGATGGCATACCCCTTGTGCACAACTGTAGGAGTTTGGCGCTGTGTCCGGGAGAGGATGATATCAACGAAGTCCTTCCCAGTGGGAACCACTGTAATCTTCTTGAAGTTATAGTTCACCATCTTCCCAGATCCCAATCACAAAACCTAAAAAATAAACCAGATGTCATCCTTCATGAGCAAAAACATTCAAAATCAAAAACTTTTTCCCTAAACGGAACTTAAACACCAACACAGATAACTGTCATCCTGTTTAAGCACAAGCATTCTAAAAAACGACAGCTTTTTTCCACTGAATGAAACTTACAAACTAACACATAGCTATAATCCTATATATAAGCACAGACATTAAAAAATCGGAAGCTTTTTCTTTATGAATGGAACTTATAAACGAACACATTGCAATTATCCTCCATATAAGCACAAACATTCAAAAATCAAAACTTTTTCCATGACATAAACTTCTTATAACTGTTATCTTTTGTAAGCATACAAAAATCCTTTTTTTTCTCCGAACGGAGCTTATAAACCAACACATAGCTTCTATATTCTCTACGTAAGCACAAACATTCAAAAATCAGAAGCTTTTTTTCCATGAATGAAACTTTCAGTGGATGATTTCAGCTAGGGCAATCAATACAAAACCAGCAAATTCTTGCGAAAATCACATTCAAAAGAGTTAAAAATTCACACTTTTTAAGCATCATACCAAGCAAAAGAGATGGATTTAATGAATCACATAGCTCATCATCCAAATCATTCAACTAAACAATCAAATCGCAACGAAAAAGAACACTCAAAACCTCAATTTAAGCAGCAAAATCACGCAAAATCATCATGATTGAAACATCTAGAGCTAAGAATTTAGGGCGAAAACTCACCAGGATTAGAGCCGGTCGATTGGAGTTCTCGATTGAAGAGCACCGCTGCACGGCGGCGGGGAGAGAGGGGGGTTTTAACGAATGGCGGAGGGCCGCCAACTGAGAGTGGTTAGGGTTTAAGCAGAGCGACGGGCTTATATAGGTGTTGGGTTTTAGTGATGATGGAGGCTGCAAAATTGCATCTATAGGCTCGTATTTATGGCAATTATTTGCCACTCCCAAATTTGTTCACAAATAGTTTTATTTTATTTATTTTTGGCAAGTCCTTTTTTAATGAAAATTCAACTTTTTCTATATATACTCCATGCATTTTTTTAATAATTTTGTTTTTAATAATTTTATTATTATCATATAATAATAAAATTGCAAATATTATTATTTGAGAGTGGTTTTATAGCAAACTAGCAAAAGAGTGGATTGCCACCCTTTTTTAATATTGTGTAAAATTCAGGTTTTTAACCTTTTTCAATACATTTCAATATCTTCAAGAGATTCAAAACTTTGATTTATAAAGAATTACAACTTTTTATATATTTCGTGTTATTTTCACTTATTCGATATAAATTTAACTTTGCAATATATTAACTTATATTATACTTCAATTCATCAAAAAATTAGCTCAAACAAACATTTTTTAAATAATACTCTCACTAATGTTGAAGCTGAAAATATTAATTTTTTAATAGTATAACACTAAATGTTACATAAAGGCCAGCTTATTTCGAAAAATAAAATAAATAAATTGGAATATTTGCAGGATAAGTCCATCTGGCAATATCAATATAACCTACACCAATTTAACAAAAAATATGGATTTTGCTATGTATTGGCTCAAACCATAAACTACTCATCAGACCACTTCCTCTTCAACTTGGCCATCTGCAATAAAACATGAATTTCATCAAACATTAGTAACATCAAACAAATGGAAGACAAACAGCCAGAAGACTTTACCAGCCAGTTCAACAGCCAAATTCGCCTGTTTATCGGCCTCAGAGTTCAAGTCCTTTCAGAAGCACAGAACACGAATATTAGTCAAAGGTTATCATTGTATAGTTCTTCAGACACAAGAGCAGAATCTGAACAGGGAACATACTCGCAACACGTGCATGATCTGGAAAGACGTAAACTTGTCCTTAAGTTTCTTCGCTTCCTCGTACAAGATCGAGATGTTCTCGTTTTTCACCTTCCACAAACCTTGTATCTAAACAAACAAGTTTACATATAAACCTTAAGGAGTACAAAACCGAAGTACTAAGTAGAGAAAGGAAAAACGGCGGACCTGCATACAAACTAGCTTAGAATCACCACGGACACGGATGTTTGTAAACCCTTTGTCTAGAGCATATCTTAGGCCCAATATTACAGCCCGATATTCTGCAGCATTACAGGTAGCTTTACCTAAACCTTCCCGTAATTTCATGACCTATATATAATAAGGAAAAAAAGAGTTTTTAAACGAGAACTAAATGCAACTTTAAAAAAAAAAAAAAAACGAGAACTAAATGCAAGAGAAATTAGTATACGAGTCAGTAATGTGCTCACCACAGTTCCATCATCGGCTCGCAGAATAACTCCAGCGCCTGCTAGTCCAGGGTTCCCTTTTGACGCACCATCAAACTCTAATGTGCAAGACCGCTGATCGGAGGCAAATAATAAGCACATATTTTACATTTAAGCAATTTTACGAAGGATATTTGAAATTTAATGCTCCATAATAAGCTTGCCTTACCCCAGTTGCAGATGATATTGCATCGAGTGGCCTCTTCTTGGAGACGACCTGTTCGGTAGATGTTTCACCCACTGTAGAAGGAAGCTGCAATAAAAATGATATTTTTAAAACTTTGGGCGAGCGGAGAAAGTTAAAATAGGCCATGCTTTTTTTTAAAAAATATTTTGAATTAGGAGAGGAAATAACACGTTTTTAAAATAATTATCTAGAATAAAATTGATGTTCTGCTGCATAAAACTACCTGCGTCTGAGGACAACTACGGGAAATAAAGATAAATATTCATTTGAAACAATGAAAATATGAAGAGTCATCCACCTGATATGGGCAAGCTACGAGAGTGCCAAAAATCCCTTCTGTTAAATCTTCTGCCTTGATAGTATATAGAGCATTCTTCAGGCCACGGGAAAGTAGGTGATTCTCTGCATCCTTCTGCATGCCGTGACCTTTGAAAACACTGACGGGAGGATCACACACCTTCAAAAAAATGCATAATATCATTAGTCGATCACCAAGTGAAACAACTGTATTTTATACCAAGTGAAATTGCCAAAAAGAACACAGTACTCGGCATCTTTGTAGCAACACAAAATATAAAGTTAAGAACTTCCCGGAGAAAGAATGAAACTTTAACAAAAGAAAAATCTTCCCAAGGTAAACGAAGGAAGAACAAAAGGAATAGTTGTAAAATCACATCACACAAACACGCACACCCAAGAAGTCAGATTGGTTTACCGAGTTTCCCACTTGGGCTTGACAATCGCTCAAGCTCTTGTACACGCCAACAATGTCCCCTTTCCTTACTACAAAAAATGCTTCCTTTTCGTCCTTCATCACTGGCTTTGGCTTCGTTTTGGACGGTTTCTTTTTACCAGAGCTCTTAGTTGAATAGCACTGGCAGTGAATTTGTGTCAACAAGAATCTCAAATTAGTAGGTCTACTATATTCAGCATAAGGAGCTGCCGAAAATCCCCGAAGTGCACGCTTCACAACTAAAGTGCTAGTTCTTGGCAGTAAACTCGAAAAATATGCACGAAACAAACTGCTCATCACACAGCAATTTGCTCAGTATTCTCCAAAGACCTGAATGAAAAATTCATGATTAAGACATCACTTCTGGGTAAGTTTTTCTATGACAACTACAGGGAGCATAAATTCAATTAATTGAGAACTTCAACAGAACATTTCGACAAGAAAAGGGAAATCAGCAACCCCAAACAACTTGACCCATTTCGGTATGAAAATTGAAAGATACAGAATTCTTATGCAACTAAGGAGAAATCATACTGAACCCCTACCACTCTAGAGCTGTTAGTATGAGAATTCTCCGTGATTATCAATGTTTTTTGTTGCTCAAGCAAAAGTCCACTAAGACAGGCCGACACCCATTCTAGATTAAAGAAACATTACTATCTAGAGCTTTTGACTACGGAAACATACTTGAGCAGACAAGAATCAATCGACACAAACCATTCTTTATTTCTATTCTATGCAACCTGCTGGTCAAACCAAAGTACTTTCCACAAGTGCAAGCAACTAATGCAACCTAGCTATAGGCTCACTGAAACTCCAGTGAGTGTGTGAGCGCATATTTTTGTAAAGATATGTTTTTTACTTCTTACAACATTTCAAACGAACAAGCAGCCACAAATAAGGCATGTCCCATCTGCAAATGTTGTAAAAACATACTTCATCGTGAACAAAAAATAAGAAAGAACAGTTTTTTACTGCTATTTATCCCATCTTTCTGAACACAATGACTGTGACTAAAAGGGTTCGATACATATAACGAGAAAAGGAGAACACGCAGAAACTACCTAGCATTCGGGAACCAACCAAGACTCCACCTTGAGTTAACAACTATTCGGATAACTATATCATCTAGCCTTCAATAAAACGTTGTTCTGCATCACATTGTGCTCAAGTATGCAACTAGCTGAGTCCAACCTAACCATAAAATGCGAAGCTGGAAAAAAACAAGCATATGCAGCCCTAGCAAATAGGGACACACTGAAACAAAAAATGGCCACAAACTACTTTCGGGAAGGAAATCCAACAACGTAAAAACCAAGAACAAGAAAACACAGTGAATAAATTCAATCTGATCAATGGGGGAAAAGAATAACCTTGCTATGATTTGAGTTCTCTCGTCCCCTTTCTGCTTCTTATCAGTATTGATTGCTGAAAGGTTCTGGTTTTCCCCAAATTAGTGTTTTAAAATGTAATCGCGTGTTGGGTAATAGAGTAAAAAGGGGAAAAACAAATAAGAGTATAGGAGTAAAAGTATTCCCTTTCCCTCCCTAAACAAAACATAAAACACAAATTCTGAAAGCTCACGAGTTCAGCTATGGAGTGCGCCGGAAAGTCTAGCCGGAGCCGATGCTCCGGTCCACCAACCAGGCCCTGTTCCCGCTGCGGAGCCGTCGCTTACTGCTCTATCTCGCATCAGGTACCAAATATATGTATGTATGTATGTATATCTACTGCAATATTTTGAAAGTATTATCTGTTTTAAATTGTTCAGATTTCGCACTGGAGCATGCATAAAGATGAGTGTGAGAGGCTAGAGCTTCAGATGGAGCAGATTGATGCTTTAAATGATTTCCCTTTCACTTTCTATCAGGCAAGTTTAAGATTTTCATGAGTTTAATCAGCTATAATGTAGTATATGTTTGTTTTGCAATCTGGGATTTTCATATGGATGATCCCTTTCAGGGATTTAATCAGTTGTAGTTCAGTGTATGTTTGTTTTGCTGGTCTGGGATTTTGATTACGAATATAAAAATGACAACTTTCAGGAAAAGGATGAGTCTCGCTGTGGTTTCTTGACCAGACAAGGAGTTCATCGGCTGGGGATGTGGTCGTATGAGTGTAGATGTGGAGCATCACCAAATACGTCTTCGTGTTGCTCGAGGTAATTCCTCAGGTGCTTAGTTTTCTATTGATTCGGAAATATTAGTACTAGAAGGTTGATAAATGCATCGGTTAGGGATCCTCACTAGGGAGTGTTTGTATTTGTAGGGATGTTGAAAGTTGGAGTCTTTCAAGCACACCGAGTCCTTGCAAAGGTATTCAGATTGGTTGCTTTTTACTGTTGCGCTTTTCTTACGGTATATTTTTGTATAGAAGAAACTCGTATACCTGAGAAAATAGCTAGTTGGAAGGACTACTATGAATGGAGGCGAATACCACTTTCTTCTCCCGTTGCTTTGCTTCTTCACTGGGTATGATCTTTTTAGAATCCTTAATAAAGTCGCTTCGTGTAATGGTGATTGTAATGAGAGCCGCTTCTTAATTCCTTCAGCCACTCACATTATATCGGGCTTGTCAGCTTGCATCGTTAAGAGTTGGTCAGAAACTTCATATACATTACCTAGGTATCCTTACATCGTTTGTTGTCCTTATCCTGTTTCCGACTTCAATCTGTGTTCAAGAAACGACCTTTTTCATTCTACGAGGAATCCTTTAGGGCCGGATAAGGAGCTACATCAGCTTGGAGCATTTGGCGAGCTGCATGTTCTTTTCCCCGAAGCTGAAGTACACATCGACTTTGTGGGGCCTGAAATTCCTCGAGAAAGGTTAGCTACAAAAGAATCGATTTTTTTTGTTTGTAAAAGTTGTTGCTTTTAGCTATTCATCCTATTTCGATTGATTTCAATCTGCATCTGCTTATTTAGGGACGGAGAGAGGATTGAAATATGCACAGATTCATCGAGGAACAGATGTTCCAGAGTCTCAGTACAACTTCACGCGGGCTATTACCATGATGTCCAGACAAAGTTACTCGAGGTTTTTCACTTCCTACGATATTCCTCAAAGTTCGCTCATTTCCATTCCTAGGTTATTTTTACATATGATTCACCATGCCTAGGTTTCTTCCCCCGATTTGGTTGTTGCCCTAAATGCTGGTATTGCTGCTTACAGAAGCTGGTTGCCGACGATTGTAAGTCAAATATCTCTCTGCTTCGGGTTTTTTAACGTCGTATTTTTTATTTTTACTGAGGTTGTAAAAACTTTAGGAGCTGTTAAAGGAGATGAAAGTTGCAGTAATTTTCTCAGATTTTTGTGAAGAAGCTTCGCATCTTGCGAGTAAATGCATAAGTAGTATCACCAGCTCTTCTCCGGCCATTCCTGTAAGTACATTAAAGAGTTGCAACCTTATTTTTGTTCTTTCATTTGTTTGATATGAAAGTCTTCCCTTTGTGCAGGTCCAGTTAAACCCCTTCAGACAACCGCTACCTTTAGAGGACAGTGCTTTGTTACTGCCATGTTATTCGAACTGCTTCATATTTGGGATGTAGATTTTAGGATTAGTCTTTTGTTGTTGTTTGATCTCGTAGATTAGAAGTCGAGATCATTTTCCTACAAAATGTACATATATAACAGTTCGAGCTCAAAACAATATTGTTTGTGAAGCTAGTCAACCTTAAACGAGTTTATCATAATGTTTACACTAAAACAACGTAAGGCAAAGATCCTATCATGTAATATACACATGTTAGATGACCTTTCAGCATCCATGTCTGTTTCTCATAGGTTCCTTTCATGCGGTTCAAGCCAGGGAAACCCGAGGAAATCGAAAACCTCTTTCTCTGTCCCAAACTTCAAACTTGCACTACCCTTATTCTGTATCAAACATAGGATTTTTAAGGTAGTACAAATATTAAGGAAACAAGCGAGAAGTGAAGCGGTTTCATACCCGTTGACCACCAGAACCACGTGTGGCTAGATACAAGCCCGTGTCATCCAGACTGAATCCCTTGGAATCTGCTAAAAGCCTCAATCTTGCAATGACACGACCATCGGTTTAAGAATAGAATCAAGAAACTGAGGTTTTAAACAAAGTTAAAGCGAACAAACCTTCTGTTTAGGACATCATTCCCTGTCCAAGCTATCAATGCAAAAGCGTAGATGTCCCGAGGATAAACCTATGATAGTGCAAGAATTACATTCGGGAAGGGCACGTTTGTAATAA
This sequence comes from Sherardia arvensis, assembly GCA_948330725.1. NCBI lineage: Eukaryota > Viridiplantae > Streptophyta > Magnoliopsida > Gentianales > Rubiaceae > Sherardia > Sherardia arvensis. Next base: position 1,592,488 of record OX415244.1, read on the forward strand.
AAACATCGAATTATCACAAATTTGTACCTTTAAATCTACCCGTCGCCTCAATTCTTGTCCGGGGGAAGTACACAGCCCGAAGTACGTGTCTACTCCGGAATCCGTACCCTGAAAACCACAAATAACTGAGAATTGTAAATGAATTCTAACACAAACATTAAATTAGGGCTTGCAAGAACCTCTTCACTGTGAACACTGAAGACCAAATCTTCTCTCAAGAATTTTACGTCTTTTAGTCGCTTCACATACTTCGAGAGAAAACCTATGTGGCTGTAAGAAATACAGAAAAACCTTAAATATCCATCGAGTATATATGTATCAGTAGGGACAGATCAGAGGTACGAGAATACCTTTTACCATCGGGATGAGTAATTACAATATCAATGTCCCCACAAGACGGCTTTCCTCGTCTATAAGACCCTCCACAGACAATATCTACCTATGACGAGCATCATTACATGGTAGAGCACAAACTGCTCTCTAACAGTATTCAATTGTATGAGAAAACAAAATCGGATTTAACTCTTACCCCGGGCAGTATTTCTTCCCCGACTTTTTTAAGGAGGCGCTCCATTTCTTGAACCTGTGTGATCGAAAGAGCTTCATGTGATGAACATAAGTTATATAGAAAGAAACATGTTACAAACAACTTGCCTCTTCCCGAGGGATCCTAGTATTGATGTCATCATAGTACTCTAAACCGAGCCTCTGTGCACGTGTGAGCGATTCTTCACTTTTTAGGTCGTCTAAAGTTCGATGCCCTTTTTCATAGAGCTTCACGGCAGTGGCTGGACCGACACCCCACACGTCTCCAAACAAACTAATGGTCTTGACCTGCACGATTCATAAGACATATGTCTGAGAATGAACTCTCGACATAATTTATTAGGCCTCGGGACAACAAAAAGAATCCCCGACATTCAAAAAACAGCTTCTCAAAATGTCGAGGATTCTTTTTGTTGTCCCGAGGGCTAATAAAAAAGGTACCTTTTCATCCTTCTCAAAATGCTCCAACTTTGACAGCTTCCCGGTGGTCACTATCTCCTGAATCTGCATTCAAACATCACGTTCAAGGAACACTGAAAGTGTTATTATTTAATCAAGTTAGTGTGTGTGTGTGTATTAAATATATATATATATATATATATATATATATATATATATATATTTACTTACGTGATCCTGAATCGACTTGCCAATGACAGGCAAATGTTTCACTTGCTCAGCGCTCTCGATTTTGAAAGTCAGCTTTTCAATTACAGCAATAGCTTTCTGGTAGCTAAATGACCTTCGGTTGTCACCCAAAGCTACCATGATATTAGCATTAGCCAGGTCTCGAAGAAAACACGTAATTCACGGAAAAACATCGTTCGAAAACTTACCTCTGTATATGTTCAGAAGCTTCCCAAATATCTCGGTTATTTCCCTGTTCAAATCGGGAGGTTTGTAAAGCGAGGTAGAATCTGCTGTTCCAACCTGTAAAGAATGTCCCTTTAAACCTCCTAATCTAGAATCACAAAAAGGGAACGAAGAATGTTAAAACTTACTATTTCGGGGTTCTTTTCATCAACCTCGAGAGTTAAACTTTGAGAATTCATCGAGTTATCTGAGCCAGTGAGAGTATCGGGTGAATTGGACCCGTCGTCTTTTCCAGGCTGCTTATCAACTGTTCTTAAACTTGCACTTTCCGATTCCTGAGTTAAAAGTTTGGCCCTTTTCCGACGTAGATCTTCATTATCAGTGTTGCTAACCTGTTCAGCTCTTCCAGACTCCAACGACAGTATGTATGAATCTTCAGACACTGTTTTCCCTTCTCTCAAGCTGTCCTCTAGCCACTGATATACAAGTACCTTCTGAACAAAACATGAAAAGACGAGAAATGAAACTAAATAACAACAGACTTAGGCCGCCCTTTTAAGTGCTACGATCCAGCATCAATATATCGAGACAAACTAAACACGATATGATATAGGGAAAGAAATGATTTTTTTACGAAAAATGAAGCGATTAAACTCACAGTTCTAGAACAGTCTAACCGCTCAAGATCAATGCTTTCTCGCAATCCTTTTAAATCCATAGCAAATACATGTGTGACCTTCTTCGAGAACCTGTTCTCTATCGCCGCCCCCATCTGCTCTAATCTCCGCTTCCAAATCTATGCAACAAACAAGGAATTTCACAGCTCAGTTCAAGCCTTGTATTCATGCTGACATCACAGCTATGCTCATCCTCGTACTCATTTCGATATACATATATGATATAACATCATTCTTTTAACAAACACATGATCTCTACAGCAATTCAGAATCATATATAACTCAATACATAATTAAAACCGCTTTCAATTAGGAAAAGCATACCTCTAATCGACGAGGTTGAACTCCTGAGTCAATTAGCAAGACAACCATCCCAGAAAACATCCCATCAGGATCCGACGGCGTAGATTTCTTCTTCTTCGGAGTAGTTTTCATTGGCGCCATTTTCCCCTTCTTTCTCACAGTCCAGAAAAGACCAGAAAACAAGAAGTAATAATAATAAAAAAAATCCCTTCTTTTTTAATAACACGCCTTTTTTAAAAGCGTTTTTTCTTAAAACCCTGTAAGAACCCTCCACAGTTTTAAGATAACTCTAGCAAAGTGGAGAAAAAAAGTTGAGATTTTTCATGATTTTACATAGGTCAATTGTGAACCCAATGCTTAGCAGCATATGCAGATTAACGTACGGATCATCTCCTAGCTGTATACTGCCGCTGAGGCATTCTTCTGTGTTGGTGTATTCGCGAAGCTTTAGAATCAGAGCATTTGGGACCGCCGCCGCCGTAGCGGCGGAGGACGGTGGTGCTAAAGATACTTTCTTTGCTCCGGAAAATGTGACGTGGGGCTCTATTGGTGTGTCCAATTTGGTCGCCGGAGCTTTGTCTCTAGTTGGCTTGGATAGGCCCTCTTTGGTTCAGGTACTCTCTTTGTTTGATTATGCATTTGTTTGCTTTGTATTCTGAAAAGTTAGCTTTTTTTACAGTAGATTGTTTTGCTCAGGTCTATTAAATGTGTTGGTGTTAGATGTTTTCTATGACTTATTTTGGTGCTCATTAGTGGAGCGGAAACGAGAGTGATTATATATGATTTTGCTCTGGAAAATTTAAACTTATCCTGCTATGTTAATGCTCCCTTGAATTCTCGGACGAATAAGCTTACAAAATATATTACAGATAAGTAGTAGAGGTGTAGTAGAGCTAAATTCAACACTTTACAACATACTGTATATCTCTATCAGTATAAATTAAGAATTGAGTGAAACCAAAGTATTCACCTTTTCTGGTATCTCTCACATTCACTGGATTGCATTTTTTGAGAATGTTACACATTGCTATAATTTCGTATGTATTGGTGAAATGAAGATTGGTGTTCTTCTGTGTAGGAGAAAAGGAGAGTGGTATTGAATGATATTTTAGTTGTAAATTGGATGCTTACGAAGTTTTCTGTAACTTTTAGGCAGCTTGCATACCGAGTATCTTTTCAGGAGCTGATACAGTAGTTTCTGCGGAGACTGGGAGTGGGAAGACGCATGGATATCTGGTTCCTTTGTTTGATATGTTATGCAGAGCTTCTGATGATTCAGAAGACCTGTCGGAAGGAAAGGTGAAGAAGCGTCGTAATCAGTCCCTTGTTCTTTGTCCAAATGTCATGTTGTGTGAGCAAGTGGTCCGCATGGCTAATTGTTTGGTTAACGAATTTGGTGAACCACTGCTTAGTGTGGCAGCTGTTTGTGGCCGCCAGGTACTGGTTTCTGCATGTATATCTCTTTGGTAGAATTGTCGAATGACAATAGTTTTTACAGTGAGACTTTTTTTGGTTTTGTTAATGCTATATTCACACTTTTACTCCAGGGATGGCCAGCTCTTGAGCCTGACATTCTAGTATCAACGCCAGTCGCACTTCTGAATTACCTTTATGCAATTGATCCAGAAAGAAGCAGGCGTTCTAACTTCATACGTGCAGTGAAATACATCGTATGCACTTCCCCTCTTATCACCACTGTTATCATTGTCTTGGTGTATTGAATGTCATGGAGATCTCATTTATTTGTTCAAAAAAAATTTAGGTTTTTGATGAAGCAGACATGTTACTTTGCGGAAGTTTTCAGAACCAAGTTGTTCGTATTATAGATATGCTTCGTTTTGAAGAAAAGCAACTCTCTCGATTGAAAGCCTTGGAAAATGCAAATCCTGTTACCCAAACTGATAGTGCATGTGTAGAAGATATCGAAGAAGACAATGAAGACTTGGATAAAGATGTCATCTTAGAAAGTGATGATGAAGATACTGAGAGTGGTGTTGAGATTGAGGCGGTAGAAAGTCCAGTTCCTGCTGTGCAAGGCAAAGACTGGAGGAGAGTTAGGAAGACTTATAGGCGAAGTAAGCAGTACATTTTTGTTGCAGCCACACTTCCTGTGAACGGGAAACAAACTGCTGGAGGAGTATTAAAACGTTTGTATCCAGATGCCCGTTGGATCACTGGAAACTATGTCCATCGCCACAACCCAAGGTGTGTGACTATGTGTTTGAACCTTCATATATATATTGATTCATCGTATATTCATCGTATATATTGCATTTTAATCCATTCTAATTTTGATTCATCGTGTGTGTGTGTGTATATATATATATATATTATTCTTCCTCATATAGTTTCTCTTTTACCTTAGATTGGAGCAGAAATGGATTGAAGTAAATGTGGACACGCAAGTAGAAACTCTCATAAGTGCCGTAAAGGAGTCTAGGTCAATGTCGGATACATCAGAAGTTTTACGCACAATGATATTTGCCAACACTGTCGATGCTGTTGAAGCGGTTGCCAACATTTTGACAGCTGCTAGAATCGAGTGTTATCAATATCACAGTGACATTTCGCTAGATGACCGTACAAATAACTTAACCGACTTCCAGCAAAATGGCGGAGTCTTTGTTTGTACAGATGCTGCTGCACGTGGTCTGGATGTTCCTAATGTGTCACATGTTATTCAGGTACCGCTTCTTTTTCATACACTCATGTTGCTTAACGTGAGAAGCATTTTATTTTTTACCGAAGTTTTTTTAATTTATTTTTAGGCTGAATTTGCAACATCTGCTGTGGATTTTCTCCACCGAGTTGGTCGAACAGCTAGAGCTGGTCAGCCTGGCGTTGTTACCAGCTTCTATACTAAAGCAAATCGCGATCTTGTTGCTGCCATTCGTCATGCTGAAAAACTCGGTCAACCTGTGGTAATACATCAAAACCTGCAAATTTTTTGTTGCGTTATTTTGATTATAACTAATCATTTCCTTTTCGCGAGTTCGGCTATCTGTTTTTATAATGAGTGGATTAGGTCAGTTTCGTCATCGTGTGTCTTTTCCAAGTATAACAGAATTATATGTGGTCCTCGATTGCAGGAAAATGCGTTTAGCAGGAAAAGGGGCTTCAGAAACAAGCTTAAAAAAAGAGGTTCGCCAACTTTCTGAAAAAAAAACTTTTTCTGCATTTTGAATTTACCTAATTGCATATTCCGTGTTTCCGTATGCGTAGGCATCAAGAATAATGCAAGCACAACCGAAAGAGTTCCAGCATAGTGGACCGAGCAATTATACTTCAGGTTTTGTAAAAAGATTACGGTAACAAATTGAACTCACTGAAATCGTTTATTGAGCTTTTATTAATCTGATGAGCCCGTCTATATGGATTTAATGCACTATTTTATTAGAATTCTTTAAATGATGCACGAATTCATTGATACACTGATCTGAGCTTCCTCCTTCCCCGACTGCTTCTCTAGCCATGTCCCTCCATTTCTTAGCATTTGCCCTAATTTCACGGCTTTTATCTCCGTCCATCACTTGGTTCAAACAGTGCTGAAGCTCATCTCTAGTCACGACCCCAAACTCATCCTCCTTTGCCCTAACTCCCACGCCCCATATCTCCTCTATGAACTTAGCATCCGTCATCTGGTCTGCCCACTGTGGCACCCCCACCATCGGCACTCCAAGGCTCAGCCCTTCGAGAGTCGAGTTCCACCCACAGTGCGTGACAAAGGACCCCACAGCGGGGTCCGCCAGCACTTCCAGCTGGTTGCACCACGACACAACCAGCCCCTTCCCTTCCACCGAAGCCATGAATCTGTCGGGTAACTTTTTCAGTTCTGTCTCCCTCACGACCCATAGGAAGTTAAAGTTGCTGTCTTTTAGAGCCGTTGCTATCTCCTCCAACTGTTTGGCTGATAGCGACACCATACTCCCGAAAGACACAAACACCACTGATCTTTTAGCCTTACTTCTTAGCCATTCCTTACATTTCCCACTGAGCGGCTTCCATAGGCTTGCTCCATAGCCATAGTCTCCCTCTAACCTGCCGTCTAGGTAGGCCGAGGGCACCATAGGCCCAATCAGCTTAGCCGGCCAGAGCTCCGATACACTCCTTGCTGCCTGGAAAAACACATGATGGGCAGTTTAGGAAGCTATAAACATAGTTCTCGGAAGAACAAAACATATTATCATCATTCATCATTCATCATTCATCACCCTTACCTCAGCCTCGAGTTCTTGGAAGCTATTGTTAAAGATCCAATCAGCCTTCTCCAAATTGGAGAATTGCATCATTTTCATGGCCAGGTAAGCGGGGTAGCTTTCTGGTGCCTTGATGAAGCTAGGGATATCGGTAGAGTTCAACGGTGGCAGGCCGGGTAGAAGCAAGGGTAAATCCTCTTGCTTCACCGGCAATGACAGCCTACCATGGTGTATATAACAGAACACCGAGCTAACCGTGGTTGAGTTAGTGAAAAACGAGGCTCCATAAACCCCGTTTTCCCTCGCCACATCTAGAGCCCATGGCAAGAACGAATCATACACAATGCAAGTGACGGGATGGCTTGATGCCTCGTACTTGTGGATGATTTGAGAGAGCGTTTTTGACCCGCTCTGCCTAAATGCACTTAGGTACTCATCTTCTTTTCCCGACTCGGGCTTTTCACCATGGTCGAACCCGTCTGAGATGGGGTCAACCCCGACGTTGACCATCCCGCTGATGGATTTGACTGTCGAGAAAGTGGTGGCGATGGTGGATTTGACCCCTTTTGAAGCAAGGCGCTTCGCGAATTGGAGGAGCGGGTTGATGTGGCCTTGGCTCGGGTATGGAACCACCACGACATGGGGCTGTTGGTGATCGGAAATGCGCTCCATTTCTGCGATTTTTCAAGCTCTGGTTTTTTGTTGGTGACATGTTCTAACAAAGTGTCCCTATTTATAGAACTACAACGTAATCTAATCTTGTACAGCAGCATGCATCATAGTATGTACTAGTATTCAATCCTTGTGAGGTAACAGGTATGGACTGACGTTAATGGCGGTGATGTCGTGCCGCTGACGTCATCGATGATGTAATCGGCCATACGTAACAGTTTTTCAACGTTGATAACTTGATATCGACCCATTCTTGCAAATTTTCTCATTGACAAAAATCAGTAGTTGATGTCTTTTCTTTCTTTGTGTAATTTAATTTCCATTTTTGCCTTTAAAATACTTGTGTAAAAAAAACGTGTGATATTAAAACGTGACATTTTATTATGATTATGAAATTGCCTGCATCTATTCAAGCAATTTGGAGAAAAATGGTCATTTATTTTCCGATTTGCCGATGATTAACAATTGCAGACGTCAATTGTGAAAAGGTTGGTTGTTTGAACTATAATAAGAAATGGATGGATTAATGCGAAAACCGGCGCCGACAAATATACTAGAAATAGCATAGCAAGCCGGCTGCGACTGGCCGACGTTTTCATTTCACATATTATGATCACCGGCAACTTTGAGAATGATGTTTTCCTCGGATTGGAAAGGGATGTACGTTTAATTATTATTTTCATTTGAGGACCTCCTTCCGTCTAGACTTGTATTACACGAGCGAGGACATTTGATGAAATAAATAATTAAAAGGAATGGAAAATAATAAAATTTGAGAAAGAAATTGGTGAAATAAGTGGATGTAAAAAAAAGAAGGTGATCAAATAAAAAAAAATGTAATTTAAGGTGATGTATCAACTAAGAAAAATATTCTAGTTTATTAAGTTAATATCGATGAAGTAGTGACTGGCAGGAGTTGGATGGGTAAGGAAAAGAAAGTCTTGTTCTATTAAATTCATAGTTTATTAAATTCAAATGAACTGAACTGTGTTAAACAAAATTAAAATGAATTTACAGATTAAATAATTTCTTACTCATCATCATACTATAATAATTATACCTTATTATTTCTAGTTTTAGTTTTCAATTATTAGGTTAATTTTGTATTTTTAGTTCAAACTTTAGGTATTAGAAATATTTTTCATACCATATTTTTTTCTTTATTACTTTTAGCTATGATATTTTTTTACCTATTTTTTTAATTTTAGAACAATTTTATTGATTCTAAGCTATTTTATATCGATTATTAAATCAAAACAACTAGTAACTAGTGAACTTACATCTATAACAACAAATTTCTACTAATCATCAGTAGCGGGTGTAGAAAGTAATATTAAAATTCAGTCGGAAAATACTCGTCGTCGGATCCGCCTGCCCTAACATACACATAGACCGAGACTAAATTCAAGTTTTGACCTTTTAAGGAACATTCAATCATCAAATCCAAACGTAAAATAAATTGAACGACTATAGTGACACACATGAACAAGAGTCATAGGGTGCATAGAGTTTATGCTTTTTATTATTTATTAAACATGACATTATTACACACAACATAAGAAAGAACATAATAGTGCATACAACATAATTAACATACAAAAAAAAACTTCAAAAAAAAAAACAGAAATATATTTAGATTCTAAGGGCACTTGAGGCGGTTCCCATGAGTGGTCATGTCGGTGTAGCAGCTTCCACAGACCTCCCTGTTTCCGGCGGTCCCCGGCGGCACGCACTTGCACCTCCGGCAGCATGTCCCGCAGGCTCTCATGCACCGGTTAGGCCGGGAGTGTAGGCCACACCTCTTGCTGCATAGCCCCGCACAATCTACCAATGCAAAATAAACCACTAGTTACTTTTCACTGTTGATTCAGTTCAGCAAATTTCAATTTAATTCAGTTCAGTCCAGTTATGATCAAATAAGTCAAGGATAATCTCAAATTCATAAATATAAAAAAATCAAACTAAAACTTAGTACTTATTAAGAATTCAGTTTCATTCAGTTCAGATCAGTTAAACGATGTATATAGGGGAGGCAAATACCAATGAAAGGGCTTCGGTTGATTGGTCCTTTCACCACCTATACATATTGAACAAAAAATCAGCATAAGAATGTTCTTAATAGCATACTAAGAAAGTTTAGTCAAGAAGAACTAGGTCATTTTTTACCATGTTTTCCTGGTTCTGCAGCTCAGGTTCAGCATCCATATCAGCAAATGATATCTGTCAAATGATAGCAGCTTTGATTACTACAAAGAAAACACACACAAACACACAGTGCATGTGAAAATCAGAAGACTTTGATTAGGTCGATTTACCTGAGCAAGGCAGATCAGCAGAAAGGTAGCCAGAAGCAGAAAACGAGGACTCATATTTCCTCTTCTTCTTGAGATAATGGTGAAAAATGGAGTGAAAAAGACGGTTGATTGTGCTTGTATTTATAGTGGTAGAAGAGAATTTTCACTTTTCATTTTTACCCGTACTTTCTCCGTCCCAGTCAAAACTGTATAGAGAGAAAACGGAAGTTGAATTTTGGACTGTGAATTGCACGGCGAAATTAAATTTTTTTTAGAAAAAGTGATTTAGCGAAGTAAACACTATTATATAAGAAAAATGCGCAATTCAAATTGAAACGTTCGAAAAAAATATAGTGTGTAATTTCGACAGATATGGAAAAGATTAACTTTTTTTTAAATCTCTTAGAAGTAAAAAAGAACGAGTTAAAATGAGGTTAAGAGGCTCGTGAAATTTCTAGTCCATAGTTTTTCAATTTCATTTAAGTTGCTTGCATGATTGAACAGAGTAGTATGAAAGTGGCCTAACTTGCCATCGGGAGCTGCTACAAGTTTGTCGTTTTGTTCTGTAATTTTGCAAATATTTCCGTACATAGAAAGTTGTGGATTCTTTCTGCTTCCTCAAAATTACTCTTTTTACCATGAATGGTTAAAAATGTTGAACTGAACTAACAAATGTTAAAAACTGTTAAATTACAAAAGAGTTACATGTTAAATTTAAAAGTACTGAACTTAATTGAAATGTGATCAAATTTAGGGATTCTACTTGGTTCCATCAATAATTATATGTATTGACAAATATATAATAACATCTTTTTAAACATATTTTCAAGTAATTTATCAGATAAAAATGTATATAGTTACTGTTACATTGAAAATACAGATGCAGAGGAAAAATACAGAACCAGCTAGAACACAGATGGAAAGATAAGTCTGACTCTACAGGTTTCTACAGATAGGGCTGTGCTGAATACAGTATTATATTCACAGTGCAATATTTTACTCTTATAATTTAATATATATTATGAATTTTAGAAATATTATTATTCATTATTAATAATAATAAAACATTTCACTGAATATACTGCACACGGGTCTGTGCATACATAATTTGAGCAACTTCTAGGTTCATCTCTATGTTTTTTATTCCACTATTAGCTGTATCCCACTGATCCATGCACAAATCTCAATGATACAATAATACAAATCCCCACAAATTTAACTTATTTGCAAACTCACTACTTTAAAAAAAATGATATTTTTTAACATGTCTGCAAAAACTACTAGTACTGACTAACCCTAACAGTTGATACACAACTAATGAAGGTTCAAAAATTTCACAGTCTGTACCAACAAAATTGCCGCCAAGGTTCACTTTCGCTCACACTAGTTTCCTCAATGCTCCTTCGGGTTGTGGTATGATACAAATAGTAATGGCTTTGTCTTCCTCATGTAATGCTGCCTAGAAGAATATGGATACTTCTTTTTCGTTCATCTCAAAGACGTGGTCTCTTGCATCAGTTAGCGCCGTCTGCATGACATTTTATGGTTGCCTAAGCTTATGTATATATACTTCAATGGTAGCAATAAGCATGGAAGAGAAGGGGCGGAGAATAGCAAATACCTGTCCTAGCTTGGTAAGGAAGTTGCTTGCAAGATTGATGGAAGTTAGTCTCACATCTTCATTTGCCTTTAGCGCTTGTCCAATTGCAAAAGCCCCTTCGTCCTGTGTGCATAAGGTGGTCAACGATTTGTGAAAAATGGCAAAACTGTCGAAAAGATAAAGTTGGGAGGTGGAAGTCTCATACCCGGATTTCGTTAAATCCCAAATTCAGCGTCGTTAAAGCTTCATTCACCACCTTCAAGCTACGTGCTATGCAAATTGCCCCCTACCGAATAATATTAAGATTGTAAGAGATAGCTGATTGGCTGAGAAGGAAAGAGAGGAGTATTTTGAGAGGCTAACCTCGTCTCTAAGTCCATTGCATCGAAGGTCTAGTGATGATATGGTACCGTTGTACTTCAACATATCTGCAATACACTCTGTACCTTTGGCTCCAATCTGTGAAGAAATCATACATCAGAGAGGGCTATACAGCAAAAGGCTCGTAGATTTCTTTTTCATAAGATTACCTGACACCATCCAAGCATTAGGTTCTTGATATTTCCATGAAATTTCAAGACCTCGGCTAATGCCTTCGCTCCATCAGGACCAATGGGGTTATATCCAATCTCCAACTGAGAAAGAAAGAGAGAAAACCTCTTTAAACTACTTCTGAATAGACTATAGCGTAAGAGCAAAAGGTAAAACTGGAGACAGAAACTAACCGTTGTGAGGATAGAATTGTCTTTGAGAACTTGTGCTATCGCAGTGACACCTTTGGCGTGGATGTCGTTTCCACCCTGTAAGAATCCTCTCAAGACATTACTCAACAATACAGCTCCCAGAAAAAATGCTTGTAAAATACAGATATTCGAGCCAGGGTAAACCATTAAAGAGTAAGAACTTGCCAGGTCAATGACTGTTACAGAGCGGTTCTGCTTCAAAGCCTCTGCCATCTTTTCAGCTCCCTAACAAAGCCAGGGCACGACAACTATGAGCTTGTAATAATTTACTCTCTTAACAGACAAAACCTTCAAATAAAATGCATAAAGTTTTTCTAAGGAAACCAGATTCAGTTTATTCCTAACATTTCAGCTATCATTCCCAAAACTACCTTGAACTGAACCAAGATTAGTTTGTTGTCTGAGTTATAATGCCACTGGTTCCTCATTCTCACATTCACTCAGTTAAACCAATAGGGAGGATTAAAACGAATAACTGTACCTCATCTTTAATATCGTTCATGTAAATACTTATCCATTTCAAGCTTTTGCTTCTTTTGATAAACTCAGCAACATGAAAAGAACCAGTTGCCGAGATCGAATTGTTGGAAATGTCCAAATTCAAAATTTTCCCTGGAAAGTTCTCACATTAGTACGACAAAGTTGAATGAAACTCCCCAAAATCCAAAACAATTTATATGGCTCAAGTAAGAACCTTTACGAGCGGATAAGCCAGTCATCAGAGCACGGATACCTTCATCCCCAATGGCGTTCCCACTTATAAAAAGGTTCTGGACATTTACAGATAAAAACACAATTACTCCAGCAGACACCAGATCTTAATAAATTAGAAAACCATTTCAAAATGCTACGTCATAGTACACTTGGATAATAATCACAAAGTAATTTATAGACTTCGGTCTAGATTTAAATTAATCTCGTAAAAAATGGAACATTGTTAAATGGTGAATTTCAGACATAGCAAGTTACAGGTCATGCAGAGACCATGACTAAAAGAAAACCATAAGCCAGCAGGAGAATATAATGATGTAGATATTTTTACCCTCAGTGTTTTGTTCCCCTCCAGGCCTTTACCAAGAGCAGAAGCACCCAAAGCACCACCATAGTTGCCACTTCATCAATAAAAAACAAAAAGATAAGACATGCATGGCCTAAAGTGCAGGGATGCTGTTTCTCAAAAATAAAGACTACAAAATTGAGAAAGAAGGATAAATTATTCACATGCATCTCTCAGAATTTTCCATTTTTTCATCACATTAAAGGGGTCAAATTTGCTACAGACTAAAGGTAAAATAACCCACTTACTTGAGGTAGAGAGAATCTAAGCTCTTATTCTCCAGAAGTGCCTCAGCGATACCTGAAAATCCCTACCTCCATTTCCAAATAATAAACATCATAGAAGGTTAGTGGAAAAGGCGATTTTGTCCATACATAATTCAAAGTTGATATTAAATGGTTGATTTGAAGCCATACAGAGTAGTCAATCAGATTGTTGTTGAGTTCAACAATCCGCAAATAAGAATTCTTCTTTAGTAGCTCGGCAATTGCCTTAGCTCCCTGTAGTAAAAGTTTCATCATTATAAATTCCTGGAACCTTGCATTTTTGCAATCGTGTTATGTTTAATTAAAAGATCAACAAGACTGACCTCATCTCCCAAGCCTGTACTATTCAACTGGAGCTTTTGGATTCCAGTATTTCCCATAAGAATATCAGATAATAACTGCAACAATATAATTTAAACCTCATCAATAATATTAAGCAAGGCAAAATACGTATATCAATATGAAAGGGCATCTTGTTATTCGACTTTGTCATTGTTTCAGAAGGAATATGAGCAATATAACATGGACAGAGTACAGCTTACGGACAAGCATATATATTGCTAGTTTGTTAAACCAAAATTCCAGACATAGACCAATTTTTAGACAAATAATATAAGATTATATAGCCAAAAAAGATGAGGTCTTTTTCTGTAAAATTTTCAACGTAGAGTCATTAACAATAGACCAAAATGTGCAACAATATCCAACAACTTGAATGAAAATTTTATGACTGGTCCACTGAACTTCAGCAAAATATATGAATAAATAATAGTAAACCTTGAGCTAAAAGAGAAAATTTTCCATGCCCCAATCATATAATGTAAATCAGATATAACCTGGTGATTAATTCTAGGAAAAACTTATAATGGATGATCATAGGGGTCATCAAAATAGCAGAAACCAATAATTACCTTAGCTCCTTCATCTCCTATAGGATTTCCTGAAAGGTCCAAAGTCCTTAGAGCAATATTTGATTGTAAAACACCGTCAAAAGCTTTGATACCATCTGCAGTTATTGCATTAGCACCAAAATTCACTTCCTCTGCAGTCTGAGAGAGGGGAAGATGTCAATAATGGACAGTGCAGTACTGGGGATTAGACACTTCTCGTTTTCCAGTATTATACATTACTATTGATCTCTAAGTTGAACACAATTGCCAATGTAGTTACCATGCAACGTACCTGATTGTAAGCTAAGCTCTCAGCTAGAAAATAAAGTCCCTCATTCCCGAAACCGCGCCCTGCCAATATATTCTCATTCCATCAAGACAAGCATTGCATTTAATCAAAAGTTAAAGATGAGGATATAAAATAACACTAACACCTGTCTGAGAGCCTAACCATCGTCTGTCAGCAGATGTTTTAAAGTGAGAAATGTATCAAATATTATTACTTTGCTCTCAAAAATCCCCTAAGATTTAGAATTGATTCCTAAAAACTGTTTTTTTTAATTTCCTTGTATATAACATAACACTAACAATTGATTGCACAAAGCAGAAACTGTAAAAATGAAAAATTTATCAATAAAGAAAACGAAACAGCAGCGAGAAAACCACATTACCTGACATATCAACACTTTGGAACAACCGCAGCTCTTTGGAAAATTCATTCAGCCTCTGCTGCGATTCAATCTCAGCCTTGGCGCGAAAAGCAGACAAAAGATTCGAACCTGGAGCAAACGACCACTTAAGTCCGTTTCCTTGACCAGCCTTACTTCCTTCAGCCACAACCGACTTAGCTGGTTTAGGCACAAGAACTTTCTCCACCAATTTCCACATAACTGTCAGCTGAAACAATGATCAGTTAACTGATTGACAACACAATGGCAACCAAATAACCTCATAATAACACAATCAAGATAAAAACTTAACTGAATTAGCAAAAATGTAACTGGAAAGGTTCATACCGTAAGTAACAACGATGAACGCGCCAACAGGAGCAATCGAGGAGGCAATCTCTTTCACCGGCGCCGGTATCACCCCCTGAGCTTGAGACTCCCTGTAAACTCTCCTCCGGCCATCCGAGGCAGCTGCTCTCACCCGCAGACTCACACTACCACTCTTCCTACTTCGAAAACTGAGCGGAGCAAACTGAAACAGCGCGTTATAGCGCGATGAACTACTCAAATTTCGAACTTTACTTCGTTCATATTCCGAACAATTCAGCTGCAAAAAAAGAAATACATTAAAATCAAAATTTGTGAAAGCGCAAAGGAATGAGTTTGCAGGTGGAGTTGGTGCGAGATAGATTACCTTAGCAGGAGAGCATGACGATAGTGCAAAAGTGGACCCCATATGAAGAAGGTCTAGGGGTTTTGGAGGAGATAGAGTAGCAGAAAAAAAGAAGTTGCAGAGATTTTGGGGAAGAAGATGACGGAGATTCCCGGGCTATTGGTTTTTTTTCGGTTGTGGTTTGGGCTCTTGTTATTCATGCTTGTAAGCATGGATCTTTCAGCCCATCTTATTTTTCTTCAAATTCATTCACAAATGTTCATCGGTCTCATCAAAACTTTCATTATTTCCTATAATCACGTTCAGTCCTGTGTAATTTCTCTTAACAAATTCATCAACTGGATTTTAAGATATGGACCAGAAGTATCATAAGTAAACTTAAATTAAGAATATAGGTGATTCCATTTAATTTTATTTAATTTACATTTAGATTAAAAATTACCAAAATACCCTTAGTAAAACAGTAAAAACAATAACTTAATTTTCAAATTAACTTAAGATACAAAAATTGAACAATATTAGAATGTTAGGTACAAAAGGAACAATATTAGAATATTAGGTATAAAATCTGAATACTTTGAATGTTAGGTACAAAAATTAACATTTTGAGCAATATTAGATACGAAAAACGAATTTCAGCCATTTTTTTAGAAATATTTGTGAATACTAATAATTTTATTTTACATATATTTGAGATATTTTACCCAATAAATGGGTTTAAAATGGAAAGATCATGAGAGATTTGACCCAATAAATGTGAGATTTGAAAGATCATGACCCAATATTAAGGCCACCAAAAAATATGATGAGTTCAAACTTCAAACTGACTCTCCTATTATATATCAGTTTGATTTAGGTCAATTTAATTTATTTCAACCAACTTTTGTAACCACAAAGATTTTGTAATACTTTTATTAACAGTCTCGAATATTTCGTAATAAATTGAAACAAATTGGCCCCGATTTAGTGCAAACCACGAAGAGTCGAGGACTGACATTTGTTCTCTCACATCTGAATATTTTTTTACAGTTGACTAAATATGTTGATGATCATGAAAGCTAAAATGAATCATTCAAACATGGAAATATATTTCAATTATATATTCAGATAACATACTAAATGATTGACACATACAATCCAATATTTTACTTTTTTTTTAGTTCAAAATACGGCATAAATTTATAAAATATTATAATTTATAATATTTATCGAGAAATTTAGCAATATAGAGGAGAATATCATAATTTTGTAATATTTAGAAGACAGAATTAGACTGAGTAAAATAGGAGACAGTCTACTATCCAAATATGTACAATCGTGTAGTACAATCGTACAACTTATAGATCGTGGGAGTTGTACCGCAGATTCACTTCCAGCAATCAGTTGACATTCGTATAAATCATGATCAATTACAATAAACATACACAAATAATACATCTTTCTGACTATATATATATCACCCAAAAGAAACAAAGTTCATAGAAGCAAATATTATAGATACATATTACAAAAACACAATGGCCATCTCTTTGAAGTCTGTTGCTTTTTTTACCATTTTGCTGGTGGCAGGACTGGTTGCTGTAACCGCTCATGAAGGCCACGATCACTCGACGATGGCTCCGGAGACTGCCCCTGCTCCGTCTGCGGCGGTGATCGGCTCGTTTTCGCCGGCGGTCGCTGCCATTTGCTGTGCTGTGGCTCTTTCTTTCTCAGCTCTGAGAATGTAGGGATCGAGTTTTCTTCCATTTTGTTCATCACGTTTGAGTTGAATTATTGTTGAGTTGTTGGATTGTCATTTTGTTTAAATCTTTCTTGTTTTTTCCCCCTATTTGTATTCATTTCTTTGGTTTCATGATTCATCTATAAATAAAAAAATGCTACTTTTTTTATTAATTTTTTATTGTGACTTTGGCCTTTTTAATTAGTTTTGATAAATAGTACAAAGTTTTGGGCGAGATCTTATAAATCTTATTATTTCTCGCCAATGAATTGAGTGTATATTTTAGACCACGATCTACAAAATACCTCATAATAAAAATAGCATTAAAGCGGCCTAAATTGTGAAAATAATCTGTTCTAAGACTATTACTACTTTTTGGTCTTATCATAGTTTTTTAATATGACCATTTTTTAAAAAATTTATAAAATTAGTTTATTTATTTTTACTACTAGACTATTATTATGGTATTTTTAATTGTTTATTTTAATAAAAATTCAATTAAAATTTGCAAATTAATTTGTATTAATGTGACTTGTGTTTGAATTAAATATTATTGGATTTACATTCAATATCTTAAATAAACTAATTGAGGTAGAAATACAAACAAAAATTACAAACATATAAATTATGGAGATAAACATATTAAAAATTATTATTCTTAATAGGAAGACGGTCTCACCAAAGATTTTATACGATTTTATAGTCACAAATGAGCACAATTAATCTCTACTATAAGAGAAGAGAATAGGATATTATCCCAAGACTCCGAACATTGATTGATCTGATCTATTTGAATATTGTGATGTCAAATTAATGATTTTTGTAATCTGATCGGGATTTGATTAGAATCAGATCTGGATCTGACTGATTAGAATCAGATCTGAATCTGATTAGAATAGATCTTGATGAATCATACATAGATCTGATTAGAATCAGATCTTGATGTGATTAGAATCATATATAGATCTGATTCAAATCAGATCAAATCAGAATGACGACCGGAATCCCTACACCCTACTCAAATAAAATTTTCTTTTTTCATCATAGAACCAATTACAAATTTCCCCATTAAAAAGAGTTGATGAAAATGTTCATCAAATCCCATTTCTAAGAACAAGCCAAGCTTTCAAGATAAGAAACAGCAAAAGCAGCATGTAAAGCTGCCCCAATGGGGAGCACATCCTCATCGATATTGTACCTAGGGTTATGTGGAGGATAAACCGCAGCGCCGGTCTTCTCATTTTTCGTGCCGAGGAAGATGAACGTTCCCGGAACCGCTTCTGCAAAATGCGCAAAATCTTCACTTCCGGTGTACGCCGGAGCTAACTCTGTGTTCTCTTCGCCGACGATCATCTCTGAGACTTTTTTCACGTGTTCGTACACTTTAGGATCATTCACCGTCGGAGGAACGGAAGATTGCGCCGACTCAAACTCCATGTCCACCGTGCATCTGTGCACCGCCGCCTGAGCTTTCACAATCTGAAAAAAACGATTCAGATATGAGTTCAAGAAATTGTCAGTAAAAGGGCTTCTTCTTCTCACAGCTTATTTATAACTGAACTGAACTAAAAATTTTAAACCGAACTGAAAAAATACGAACCTTAATGTGTTACAAATAATGTAATAGTATGAATATTATTAAATCACACTCCAGTTTTAAATGAAATAAATTGGACTGAACTATTATACAAACTAAAAATTAGTGTATTCACATAATATTTTAGTATGAATTTTATTGTGATTTTATCAAAAATCAAACTTGAAACAAATGTAAAAAAATCAGATAAATTAGAGAAAAATAGACCCTAAATATGACTTATAAGCAAGATGCATATTTAATTATGAAAAAAATTTGTTAACCGAAAGAAGCATTTTAGGGTTTACCTCTTCAATTCGTTTGCTCAAGGAGTAGAAAGTGCTTCTCTCCACCGCCCTATAAGAGCCACCTATAGTGGTTGAGTCGGGAATGACATCGGTGGAATCTTCCGCAGATTCCACCATTGTCACCGACACAGCCTGTCAGAACTAAATCGTGAGACACCATTCATTATAATTTATACAGTCCGATATTTTACTTTATGAAAACTAAATAATTTCTGGGGACAATCATATCATTTCATTACCAGTGAGTCGTTGGGATCACTCTCCCTGGAGAGGATGTTCTGCAAGCTGATGATTGAAGCTGCAGCCGCCAAGATGGGATCAACGGCTTGATGCGGAGACTCTGCAGGGCCGCCCTTTCCTTTGATCACCGCCCTGAACGCGCCGTAGCCGGCCAGGAACTTGCCCGGCTTGGCTCCGACGACGCCGAGCGGAAACTCCCGAACCAAATGCATACCGAAAACCGCAATAACGTTCTCAACCGCGCCTTCTCTGACCATCTCCTTCGCGCCCAAGCCGATCTCCTCAGCCGGCTGGAATAACAGAATAACTGTTCCCTGCATCGACAGGGAATAGTTTTAAGTGTTTGATAAACTGTCAAAAAATCCCGATATTTATGTGTAGCATACCTTTAGGTTGTTTTTGAGTTTTGCAAGTATCCTGGCTGCACCAAGAAGCATTGTAGTGTGGGCATCATGTCCGCAAGCATGCATTTTTCCATCGACTTTGCTCTTATACTCCAATCCTGTCAATTCCTACAACAATTTGTTGAATGATTAATTTTTATATATTTTTAAACACTATAATGAGCATGGTGTAATCTTGGATTTATAACAATGCATTAAATAGGGTTTATAGTTTCAAACAAGGGTACTAGCTAGAACACTTCAAAATATTGGTATTTGTTGCAACAACAATGCATTATTAGATAAGGAATTTGATTTGTTTCAGTTGATTTGAGTTGGACTGAATTTAACTAAGTCAAATTAAACGGGCACTAAAACATCTGTGTGGTAACTCAAAGTTGATTTGAGAGGTGGTTTTGCAAAAATAGTTTGGGGTAAGATCTTGCATGTGTGCAAGTACAAGTGAGTTTTAGATTTTGATTTAATTATTGAATTGTTTTATTCATTTTATGTACTCCCTCCGTCTCAGCCTAATGTGCACTCTGACTTTTTGGCACTATTTACTTCTTAACTTTAACCGGTTATTTAAATAGATATATAATCATAAATATTATCGTATTTAGTATCGTTAGATTAATCGCAACATAGAGTATTCAAATATCAAATTTTTATTTTCAATAATATAAGTAAATAAATATGCGGTTGATTAAAGATGTATGTTGGATTGTGTGAAAAGTCAAATGTGCTGATTTTGGTGAGAAAGAGGTAATATGTGAATTATTTTACATTATATTTTTTGTTTATACACTTAAAGCAAATGGAGGTGAGATATTTAAATGAATATTTTTTTTGTAAAGTTAGTGATAATAATATTTAAATGAAATTAATTTAAATTATTTAACATGAAATATGCATATATGGATCTAACAATTTATGCTTGTATTAATTTATTACAGTTTTCTTAAAAATCAATTCAAAACATTAAAAATATTATCAAGTAAAATCAAACTTGGTTCTGGTTTTGACCAAAACTAAGTTCCGCTCAAAACCAAAACTAGGTCAACCATAAAAACCAAAACTAGTCCATCCATCCACAATGCATTAATATTAGATAATGAAGCTGATTTCTTTTCCCACGATTTGAGTTGGACTGAGTTGAATTAAGTTAAATTAAATTAAGACAAACTAGCAAACTAAACTATCACAACCTATCAACCCCAAACTAACTCTCATAAATTAAAACAAGTCAAATGAAAAAGAACTAATATAAGCAACATAGCATCAACCAACAACACACAATAAATACAAAATAATTCCAATTGTTGAATAATTATATCAATTTATGCATTCAAACATTATTTAAATCATTGGCGAAGTTAGAATTATATATATGGTACTAGATTTAGCAGATGCTGCAGATCTAAACATAAATTTATATTACCTGAACGGGGAGAGCATCCATATCACCTCTAAGAGCAACAAACGGTGCAAGCCCGGTTCCGACCATCCCCACTACTCCGGTTCTCGCCACCGGCCACCGGAAACTGATTCCGAGGGCCTCGAGCTCTCGCCGGACAATTGCACCGGTGGCCACTTCTTCAAAAGCAAGCTCTGGGTTCTGATGAATCTCCCTCCTAACATTTCTCATCCATTCAACCGTTTCAGCCTCGTTTGCTAGCCTTTTCACGGCGTCTTTCAGAGAAGAGTTGTGGTCAGCAAGAAATGGATTCAGACAAACATTTGAAAACCCTAAGCATGAGCAAAATTGGATGGAAATAAGGAGGATGAATTGAAATAGTTTGAAGATCCCCATTGTTTTCTGGTGTTTTCTTTAGCTGCAGATTTTCTGGGGTTTTATAGAAATGGTGGGCTGGTTTTGTGAGTTTATATATAAACAGCTGGAAGTTGTAAATGCTGGTTTGACAATGTCTGGAATTTGTGAGTTCGATAGTGACGTCAGCATGATACAAAAAACATTATTTTTATTAATTATTTGCGTGAAATACTGTTTAATGGTTTTTATAACGGCTCTGAATATTTTTCAAACCAGTTTAATGAGCTACACAATCATTATTTTTGATATATGCATTTTTACTTTAACTCAAATTTCTGTGAAATAAATTGCAGAAAAAATGTCCTAAATTTGATTTTGAACGTAAATATTTAATTTGTTGCCATTTGATCATTCAATTTTTTCTACCTATAAAACGTATGTTTTTTATAATTTTAGATGTAACGAATGGAAAAGATTGAATACTTATGAAATAACTTTAATTGACGTTCTAATTTGTATAAAATAAGGGGTTGGAATATCGTCCAAGTACTCTCCAATTTAATTTCACCAAAATTGTACAAATTGTCACCTCTAATAAATCTATTAAATAAACGTAAAATAATTAGTATTTATAATTTTCAATCATTTCTATATAATTCTCTTTTGATAAAATTCATTGTACTATTTTTAGTTTTATAAACATATAATATATAGTACTCATATTATTATTATTTATAATTTATAATTTATAATTTATAGACGTGAGTATAGTGGAGACTTGTGGTGAGCACAGGCTAATATTAATAGTAAATCATGCATCAATGGATTTCCACACAAAGAGGAACCCTCATTTCCCACACCATTTTTGAACCTTTGATTCTTCCCTCTTATTCCTCTCTACTTCAAAGCCATTCTCTTCAAAAACCATTTTATCCATCATATACCCTCTCATACACACTAAACAAACTCACCTCCTCCAAAAAAAACACCACCATCATGGCAAGGTCGCCTTGTATTCTCGCTCTTATCTTATTCTTAGCGCTAATCTGTCTGGCTGAATGTCAAGGCCACCGCAGTCATCATCACGAGCCCGGACACAAACACAAACATAAATCCAAACACGGTAAACATAAGTCCCATATCGATGTCACGGGAGGCCCGATCTCAGGCTTCGGTCCGGCTCCAAGCCCAGGTGCGAGCTCCGGTCCAGGCCCAATCTCAAGCCCGAGTGCAAGCCCAAGCATGAGTCCAAACTCGGGTATAAGTATGATGAGTGCGAGTTCGAGTTCAAGTTCAAGCTCCGGACCGAGTAAGTTGAGCCTTGACTACTACAAGAAAACATGCCCGGATTTTGAGAAGATCGTGCAAGAAAACATCATGACAAAACAGTTGGCCAACCCAACCACAGCAGCTGGGACCCTCAGGGTATTCTTCCACGATTGCATCGTGGGAGGATGCGACGCCTCGCTCCTCGTCTCCTCCAACAGTCTCAACAAGGCAGAGCGTGACGCCGACATCAACCTCTCCCTTCCCGGCGACGCCTTTGACGTTCTAATTCGAACCAAAACCCAACTCGAACTCAAGTGCCCCGGGGTTGTATCATGCGCGGACATTCTGGCCGAGGCGGCCCGTGACCTGGTCACTATGGTCGGTGGACCCTACTACCAGGTCAAGCTGGGTCGCCTCGACAGCCTGGAGTCGCACGCAGCTGACGTGAAGGGACACATCTCGCTGCCCAACGACACGGTGACGGATATGATCAAGGTGTTCGAGTCCAAAGGGTTTGACACCAGGGAAATGGTTGCCCTCTCCGGAGCCCACACCATCGGGTTTTCTCATTGCACCGAGTTCTCTAACCGGATCTACGATTATAGCAAGTCTGCCAAGGTTAGTAGATCTACGTTCTGTAATGCAACTATATCAAACTTAAAGTTATGCATGAAAATGTCAGTGATATATAAAAACACATCCTTAATTATTATTAATATATATAATTTTTTTATAGATAATTTTTCTGAAAAAGTATCTAATCATAAGATTACGATGAGACGAGAACTAATTTTATATATTTGATTAGTAATTTTAGGTAAATATGTTTGTTATTATCGGGGATTTTAAGGTAACAACGTAAATGTTTGTGTCCTGCGCAGATCGATCCCTCGATGAACCCTCAGTACGCAGAAGCCCTGCAGAGGCTGTGCCAGAACTACAAAACCGACCACTCAATGGCGGCCTTCAACGACGCCGTGACGCCGGGAAAGTTCGACAATATCTACTTCAAGAACCTCCACAGAGGCATGGGGCTGCTCGCCTCCGACCAGATCCTGGCTTCCGACCCGAGAACCAAGCCCATCGTTGACCAGTACGCCGCCAACCAGACCGCCTTCTTCATCGACTTCGCCAAAGCTATGGAGAAGGTGAGCGAGTTCAAGGTCAAGACTGGCAAAGAGGGGGAGGTCAGGAAGCGCTGTGATGTGTTTAATGACCATCCAGGGATGTAGGGTTTGTTTCTCGTTTTTCTAAGCGATTCTGATACCATGTTAGAGTCGGTTTTATGAACACTTTTTTGGGATTTGAAAATTTGCATTGTATGAGTTTATTCATTTGATATATATGTAGAGTTTTGATTTATTAATTTTTTGTAATGAATAAATGATTGTTAGATGTGGAAGGACAAATAAGTTTAATCCACTATTTGGTGATCTGTATTTACTTTTAAGGTTTATATTTATTCTTCAATTTTTAAGAAAGAGATTATTCAATATTAATCTAACTTTCCCTTGAATTTATGTATTTTTTTATTGACATTTATTAAAAAAATTATGTATTTTTGACTTATTCCGTGGTAAAATGGAAAATCTGATCATACCGGTTTCTGCATTTCCATCACTTTTGGGCCAAAAATGCCTCCCACTTATATAATAAATAATTTTTTGAAGTATACCAAACACACCCATAAACTCCCTTAACTTTCACCTTTTGTAAGTGTAGTGTGTGTTTTTTTTGCCTTAAAAATAAAACATAACACATTCATGACTCATAAATGTGGTTTTCTAGGTACAAAGATTGTGATGGATATCAGAAAAAGAGGGCATAAAAAGAAAGCATTTAATTGTGCTGAAAATCATTAAAAAACGCAGGCCCCAGCTAAAATGAATTAGAAGAAATTATATTTGAATATAAGATGAAGAATATACAAGAGCATAATTTTATTATCAAAATAACAGAGGGGGGGTAAAATAAATTCAAAAAATATAATAACTACACACAAAGGCTTCCATGGTTTTACTTTTAACTTAGTAGTAGTACAAATGTATTTGTTCAGGGCTACTGGCAGGGCTTTCTTTTATCAACCTTCAAGTGAAAATGGTGTAACCATTTCTTCTTCTTCGGTCGCTCCCTCGTAGGCTTCTTATCTTTCACAACGCCATCGTCACTCCCCTCCTTCGACCCGCCCTTACTAACCTTGCCCCGACTACTCCCGCTCCGCCTCATTGGCTGAGGAGCATTCGTGTACGAAGCGTGTATCTCATATCTCTGCTTCAGAAGCACGTCGATCTGTAATGTCAAAATGCAAAAAGATAAATTACCTAGACTCCCAATCAGCTCCAAGTATGTGTATGTGTATGTGTATGTGTGTTTGTGTGTGTGTGTGTGTGTTTGTGTGTGTGTGTGTGTGTGTGTGTGTGTGTGTGTGTGAGCGGAGAAATTTAACTTACTTCTTGCATTTCTAGCGCATATCTACTAGTCATTTCTGTAAATTGAGCGAGAACCTGTTGGATAATCACAAGGTCACGATTTTAGGGATAAAGTTTTGGTATGATCCACCAAAAGCAGGTAAGATATAAGAAATGGCGTATATCGTATTTTACCTCTCGGTATTCTGCTTCAAACTTGTTAAGTTCTACCCGTTTAGACAGTATTTGAGCTTCCACAGCTCGGAGGTTTTCTTTCTCCTCTGTGAAAGGCTCAGCACAGAGAACTTCAATGCTGTAGTTTACACTTTTAAAAAAGTTATCACCTGAATAAATAAGAGAGAAAAGCAGTTGGATCAAACTCTTGTACAGCTCACATAAAGCTAAAAGGGACAGCTTGGAAGGGACCGAAGCTATTATACCGTATACACCGAATACATGAGTTCCTGCCTTTAATTCATTTATTTCGCACGGTTGGAATCCGTCAAGCTTCTTGAAAAATGCAGTGTCTGGCTCTTTTGCTGCTAACACCTAAAAATTTGGTGAAATTTTATATTTTTGATAGACGGAATATGGTGAAATTGAAATGTTGTGAAAATATGATGAGCAAGCGATGATTATAAATAAACTACTTTCGCTTACCGAGTTGCACGAGTGATCCAGCCGGTAAACAGGGAAACCTAGAAAAAACATCCCGGCTGAGGTGATTTTTCCAGTTCTTGCACTATCCTCCTGCAAAAGTAACAACAAATTATCTACTGTACAGGAATAATATTGCAAAATTTCCGCACAACAACAGTAATTTGAAACTGAAATGAATACCTGCAGAGCAAGATTTAGTCCCCCATTTTCCTCTCTATCGAAGTACAACAGCTGCATAAAGTTAAGAGCCAAAAAGTTAGCTCGGCACAAAAACTAATGCTCACCAAGTCACAGAGCATTTAAAGTCAATAGATCAACACAGAAAACCGATGATTCAAAAGAGAATGAAAAATCAGTTGTTTCACCAAGAAGAAAAGGTTTTGATTCGATGGCAACTGAGAAGGTGCAAGAGACTGTTGCCCAGCAAATAAAACCGAAGAATACATAGAGAAAGCTGAACATGTGTTTCACTAAAACAAATGGAACTATAGATCCCTAGCATCATCAGTATACCTTGAACTTGCTTTTATCTGTGGATTGAACTCTGCAAACAAACCCTGCCTGTGCTTCCTTCTCTGTTAACGTAACCGAATAGAAGTGTGCACATTGTTTTTCAACCTGTAGAAATGTGGAAGAAAAGTTCCAGACCTCAGTAGAAGACATTAAGCTAGCTAGAACAAAATTTAGGCAAAGATTTCAAAACCGAACCTTTCTAGACAAAGATTGTCCCACAGTAAGTGAGCGTATAGATACAACACCATTCAACGCTTCTTCCAGGACTGTGGCTGAAACTGTTGTCTTGATTGGCACACCAAGTTTACTGTTTTAATCATCAACCAAGTTATTGATTTGTACAAACTCATACTGGAATTAAAGGCAACAGAGGTTCAGAACAAGCATTATGAACATATGATTGACACAATAAAAAGGAAGCAAAAGCATTACTGATTGATTACACAACTCACCTAAAAATTGCAGCAAACATAGTATTTACAGCCCCCAAACTTGAAAGGTCCAGCTCAAGCTCCTGGCTTTCAGATTCAACAGCCTGTAGAAATAAAATTAGTGCCAGTAGCAATAATTCATAGTTGAGGTTTCAATGAGTAAAAAGCCTCGAACCTCAAAACCAGCTGAGTCATATTGACGCCGCTTGTCTGGATCAGACAAAATATTATAGGAAAATGTCGCCTCTTTAAATAAATCTGCTGCTTCAGGGTCATTGGCATTCTTATCTGGATGATGCCTGAAATTCAAATAACCACGACATTACAAATAAGCAACTGCAACAAAAACTGATACCAGCTGCAGATAGACAAATCAGACAAATAAAGATGATTCAGGGTGAGGCAATTTTAGCAAAGACAGGGGCCAGGACTCATTTGTAGAACAGAGTCAAAAGTATATGGAAATTTCAAAAGATTATGGTCTCAAATTGCAAGCGCATACTATAGGCATCAGAAACCAGAAACGATTTTTTCAAATGCTACTTGGAACACTACTTACAACTATCAATAATTGTTTTTTGACAAAATGACATAAACGCCACGAGATGGTGAAACTGTTCCAGTACTGGCAAAAATGGCAAATGTATATGCTTTCTTACATTTGGATAGCGTGTTTTCACTTTTCTATTGTCAAGGACTCAAGGGTTCATCAAGCTAACCTTCACACATCAGATTATCGAAGTATAATTTCGAAAATTCAAACCATTTTCCCATTTTCTAAACATCAACGGATAAGAGAACATAGCTGCAACTATCCCGGACTGGCAAACAAACACTTAAAACCTCCATATTAACTGCACATTTTTAAGATCTGGAAATCTAAAACAGCTCCCAAACAGACGAAAAATCGCAATCCAAAACTTCAAGCACCAATCTTTACAGCCCCACAATCAATCAAACATAAATACTACATAAAAAGCAAGATGGGCACCCAAAATCTAGCTTCAAAGATTCAAAAATTAAGTTTAAAAATATGCAGGAAAACAACATACTTCAAAGCTAGCTTCCTGTAAGCACTCTTGATCTCCTGATCCGTAGAGCTCTTCGACACGCCCAGAACCTCGTACGGGTCCCTCCTCAGCTGCTTCTGCTGCAGCTTCCCCGACACCGACTCCGATTTCTCCGACTTCCACTTGTGCCCCGGCATTTCTGACACAAATTGGGAGGATAATGCAACTTCCCAGCAGCTATTTAAGCATTATCGCCAAGAATTTTCGGGGAAATTGATGAAATTTGGGGGGAAAAGAATCTTAAAAACCCTAAAAAAGGCTTCTTTTTTTTTCCTCCCAAGCTGGAGCTTTCAATGACAGGGTGAAAGGGAAAGAGAGAGAAAGAGTGTAGAGAGAGAAAGAGGAGGAAAAGGAAAGAGAGGGAATTGTGTGGTTTTATAATATTTACCATTTTCTAAAAAGTTTTGCCCCAAATGCAATATTTTGTGTGTTTTTAAATTGGTCCTCCTAATTTTTTGTTTTCAAACTAATGTCCAAGGCAACTAACAATTTGGCATTTTCTCTTTGTCTTTCTTCTACATTCTACTCACCTGATCATAAACAATGTTTTTTCTCTTATTTTTATATATATAATTCTCATACTAAAGTTTATTTTCTATGCTTATACTCATAACAAGGCTTTATGCGTTGTCTAGTTCAGCTGAAACTGAACTATGTCGAATTTAAAAATATTAAATTGAACTAAACAATGCTGAAAATTACTAATGTGTGTGTGGGAGAATAAATTGTAAAACTGAACTGAGTTTGTTAAATATAACTGGAATATCTTGAGAATAAACTGAACTGGATAGAGTTTTATTTCTAAGATGTTTAAATTGAGTTAATTCAGTTCAGTTCAGTAAAATTTTATACAATACATTTAATTTATCAAACTAATTCTATTTTTAATACATTAATATTCACTTTAATTTAATTTAATTTATTTCAGTTAAAAATAACAAAATCATCTGAAGAGATAAAGCCTAATTATGCATCAACAAAAAATTTACATAAAAAGTAAAAATTTATTTTTCATGCATCAACAAAAAGCTAAAATAGATGAGAAATAATAGAAGTTGAGAGAGTAAAAAAGGGTATGGAAAATAATTAACTTTTTCCACTATAATTTCTTTAAATATAAACTCAATTTCACTTTCATATCTAGGATTCTATATTAACCAACCGACATTAAAATAAAAAAAGGAATGAGAGTGTGGCATCAAAATAAAACATTTTTTTATGGGAGTTTTGAAAGCAATTAAGCATTTATATATCTATCATATATATATATATATTCTTGTCACAATGGAAGGGGAATAAGCACAAACGAAGTCCAAGGTACACTTTAACCTATAGCCATATATATACTTTTTTTTCCTATATATATTATGGATTTATTTTTATTTAAAATTTGGAAATTAAAACATCAATAACCATTTTACACGTTTTCCATGGTGTTTGCTTGGCAATATATTATTTATGAGCATATTTTTAAAATGTGGCCAATGTTTTTAGATATAATCGTAAGAAATCAATCTCCATTTTTTATTTTTCTTAACAAAAAAAGGTTCTCGAAAGTATATATCTAAGGTCGAATCTCTACATCACTAAGTTGGGACTTAGAAATCAATAGGTAGTATATGAAGCTTTAACACTTGAAGAGACAACGATCTAAACTGGTAACTTTCTTTATCAAAATAAAGAGTGATCGATGCGCTACTATAAATAAATTAAACTACCTTTTATTATCAGGAAAAAAGTTCACGTGAGAATTAGATTATTTCAACACACCGATTTTGAAGGAAACGATGATTACATGTTATAGTAATGTATGCATGATTATCTAGCAGTTGGTATCAAAAGATGTACTGTCATATTGACGTATATCTAGAATTATCACACCGCCATCTCTAAATTTCAAATCCCAAATTCCAACTCCGAGAGTTCAAGATTCTAACAAGTAGTCAACCAGCTCGACTTATGATCTGGTTAATCTTCAATATTGAAAACATGACCTTAACCCTAGTGCACCTATATAGGTTGGCACTAACTCTAATAAAAGTTTTTTAGATAATTTTCAAAAACATAGATACTACTAGTATACCACCTTATTTATCTTCTCTTATTACTCTTTGCCTGCTTGAACTTTTTTATATATTTTGTGTGTAACTTGACAATTTTTAAAAAATGATTTTTGGGAAATATATAAAACCCTCACCCGTAGTGGTTTAAATTTAAATATATCTATATCCAGAAATTTCAGGATAATTTATTGGATCTCTGAAATTAGTACTAATTGAAATGAAAATTCTATCTGGAAATGATCATGAGCTGGACAAAATGGTCCAACTACTGCGAAAAGTAATTCGGCCCAACAAAAAGAGGGAAGCCCAAACTCAAATTGTCACATTAATTAAGCATGAATAATTGAATATCTAGTATAAATGATTTTAAAAAAACAACGTAGTCAATTCAATCGTTTGTTTAATAAGCTGATAAATAATAAATTTCCATTCTAAATTTAACATAGATCCGTTTATGTATTTGGGATTCATTTAAAGACAATTGCTCTTTTTTTTTTCTTCTAGAAATTATAATCAATTAGTATATGACATTCTGAGTGTATTTTATTCCAGATCTTAATGTGCATCATATAGATTAA
The DNA here is from genome assembly GCA_948330725.1 of Sherardia arvensis. Taxonomy (NCBI): domain Eukaryota; kingdom Viridiplantae; phylum Streptophyta; class Magnoliopsida; order Gentianales; family Rubiaceae; genus Sherardia; species Sherardia arvensis. The sequence goes on from OX415244.1 coordinate 1,622,879, forward strand.
GAATATGCATTATATAATGCATACACTATTTATAGAAATTATAAATTAAAAAATTACGATATTAAAATAATAAACATGTTTAGATTTTGAAATGTGTAAAAAATATATTAATTACATATTTCAGATATATGGTATAATTTACCATAACCACCTTAAATGCATTCATTTTAAATCGACTGGAGTAATACACGCCAATATTAAAGTTTGTAAACTTCTTTTTACAAAGAAGAAAACCTAGAAATTCACTGTAATATTTTAGTTTAGCTTTATTAAATTCAAATTTAATACTAGTTTTATGTGTATAGCCCGCGCCATCCCAATTTTTCTTATTTTTACCTTTATAAAAGTTAAAGATACTTGAATTTTATCATAAGATATCATCATATATCACACTTTTCTTATATAATAATATTTAATTATATATAACTTTTATAATAATGAAAGCTAAGACTTTGGTCTATCAATGCGGAAGACAGTATATTCGAAAGCTGATATGTGCATGTTTAATTTACTAATTGTAAAATTACTCTTTTATAATAATAAATATTTCAATTCAAAATCAGACATATATTAACAAATAGATACGCACGTATAATTTCTGAAGTATTCCTATCTAAAAAAAATCGGAAATGATTAACTAATTAGATCATGATTAGATCCTGAAAATTTTGTAATTTAGTATAACTACTCCATAAAGTCAAAAGAATTACAAATTTCAATTCCAATCCAATTAAGAATCTATTTCTGTGTAATCCAACACAAATACTATATATTAAAAATAATATATCCTTTTTCTTGGATTAACAAAAGAACAAAAATCCAATTTATTAATGTAAGCTCAAACCCAGATGAAGATCTACGTTAGAAGATGGCTTGATCAAGGGCTTGTTCATCACCCTCGAGTTCTCCACATGAGTAAGCGTAAATCTACAAGATGACGACGACGTTGACTCTTGATTCCGCCGGTGATCGCTGAAACTGATCTGAGACTCGTCGGAGATGGTGAACTCCGGCGAAGAAAACAACTGCGGCGAGGATGAATAAAAATTGCTGAAATTATGGTTCTGGAAAGGCTGGAGATAATAGCTGAGGCTAGCTTTTCTTGCTTGGATCTGCAGCCTCTTTTTCCTCATCCTCTCTTTCTTGTGAGCATTCTGGTGCCCTCCCAAAGCCTGCGAGTTTGCGAAACCCTTGGAGCAATACTGGCACTCGAATTTCTTGCGATTTTGATGATCATTTGATGAATCAGGCAACAACATTTCAGGAGATGGGATGTTTTTAGGGTTCTGATGATCCCTTCCCGATGAATCTGTCGAGGACGATGAGTTCACACTCTCATCGTTCTCGGCATATCTAGGGTTAGGGATCGTGTTTAGCTCGAACCCGAAGAGTTTGAGCTTCTTCTCTAGGGAGGGTTTTGTGAGAAAGCCACTCATTTCTTCTTGCATCATGTTTTAGAGGAAAATATGGATGTTTTAGTAGATAGGTTTAGGTTTGTACAAATGTTTTTGCCTTCCCTTCCTTATATAGCTAGATGAGCTATATTTCATGTGGTTTTTATAATCAATTTAAAAAAGGGTAGAAATTAAAGAAAGAATAGTCAGATTGAGGAAGCTGTCATTCATGCAAATAATAATATAAAACTAAAGATTTTATTTCTTCCAAATCATAATTAAATAATGCTCCACAAAGAGGTATATTTGAGGTGGGAAAAAAACATAAATAAAGTGAATAGAAAATTATTCAAACAACCATGCCATTTTAAATAAGTGATCAACTTGGTGATTACATAATTAATTATAATCTAATCCTATGCTTAAAGAGTGGGGAAATGTTAATTAATATTAAATTAACTGTAACAACAAAAGTCAAACGAAGGTTGGAATCGTAATCACCTGGAAGGGGGAGGGTACAAAGCAGATCTAATAGTGTACTTAATTTTTTGTTAATTAAAGATTACTTTGATTGACCAACTCATACAAAGTGGATTCATGCATTCTTCTATAGACTAATTAATTGATTGATTAATTAAAAACCTATCTGTGTAGTTAGGTCTGTTCTTCCCAACTTATTTTGAAAATAATTCAAATTTTTAGTTCAATTTAATAAAATCCAGGTTAATTTAGTCACATCATTATTTCAATAGATTAAGGTGTGTTTGGCAGAGATTTTCAACTGTTGTGTTTCAAAGCAAAGCAGATTCTAATGTTTGGTGAACTGTCAATATGTTGTTTATTTCATAAGTAAAACACGTTTATAACCCAAAAATGACCTAAAAGCAAAAACTGATATGACCAACTTCTGCTTTTTGTCACAGTAAAAGCCAAAAACACCCAATTTTTTTAAAAGTACAGCTCCATCAAACACATCGTAATTTTCATTTCAGTTCAGTATTTTCAATATTGTTTCATTTAAATCAGTAAATATAAGTTGGAAAAACAGACAATTAATCAATTAATTAAGCAATTAAAACTTGGTCATAAGAAAGATTTGTAGGTTCCCTGTCCCATCAATTACAGCTCAAAAATATTATGTTCATACATTAATAAGAGCACTAAAGAACAAAATGAAGCTTCTGTGTGATTATCCAAAACCACCCCATTTAGTGAGATTAATGGTTAAGTTAATCTTGACCAATTTAGAAGATATGCAATATAAAACTTGTGAAAAGACTAGTTGATAAACAAAGGAATATTAGAAGTGGCTAATGATGCAAGCAAATATTATATATAATAACAATAATAAGAGTCTTCATAAGATCTTGGCATATCTTCTTAGAGCAGGCAAAACTCTTTATTTTATAGGTTTCAGATGAATCAAGTAGTCATCTAGTATTATCCAATTCATAAGCAAAGCATCTGTCTTGGACAGTTGTTCCATTTTAGGTCCACCATTTTGGTAGCTTTAAGAAGATCTTATGAAAAAAAAACATAAGATTGTGTTGTTTTTAGTTGTACAAATATTTTAAAAAAATAATTCTAGTACCAGGCACCTATTCTCGGATTCGCTGAACAAACATGTAAATAGTATTTTTCGATTAACTGGCACTGTTACGTCTTTCTTCTGTGTACTATCACCTATCCTAATATTAATTTCTAGATCCGTTACTGTATGCATTTATTTATTCATGAGTCTGTCTAATCAATTAGATGACACATTATAATATGTATGATTAGTAGAATTTGATGAAATAAGGTGTTTTTATCTTGTTCTTGTCATATTCCTAAATTTGAAATGAATAATATGTAATAAACTAATAGTTTGAGTTGGATAAATTCCACCTATAAACCATTCATTCTCATCAATTCCCACTCCTTTTTCTCAACTTTAAAATGTTTTTTCTAGCCTATTCATTTTGGCTTTTCATATGCTTTGGCAAAAGTGGGGAAAATTCCAAACTGGTATGCTGTCATGAAGGAATTATATAAAAAATATGATCACTATGTTAGCATGTGGAAGAAATTAAATTGGAACCCAATCTTTTGTGTGTATTCTATGTGGAAATGGTGGTTGGGTGGGTGGTTTTGATTTATCTCCTTTCATTTCAATGTCTAAAACCATATTTCTTAGCTTTGGATGATTAAGCATGAAGATATGGATTTGGTCCCTCCACCAATCTACCACCTTCCATCTCAATTGATTTGTGTATTTTTTTAATAATATTGAGAGGATAGTCAGATGAATTACTCACAATGCTTTAATATTTAATTGTCAAGTTCAAGATCATCTTTTTTTTAGGAACTATATTTTTCATTACATTTCAAATAACCAAAAGATTACATTTTCAAATAATTCAGGATATTATAATGTCTCACTGCTATTCTAAAAGATAAAAACTTAGGTCTAAATCTATAGTCAAATTTTAACGGGTCTGTACATCATATTTATAAAATATCTAAACTGAATAACCATTGTTTTTCTGTGAAAATAATTTGAAATATGTTATCGGCTTAAGGGAGAAGTCAAAGGATATCTAATGAGATAGACTAGAAAGTGATCACACAATAACCTTTGATTAGCCAGATTAGATTAACTTTCAATTGCCTTTTATATTGTAAAAAACGATATGTATAATCTCTACTAATCATGAGTCGAAGAAAAGAACAAAATAATATATAATGATATGATATGTGAAGTGATTACAAATGAATAATTTCCATTTTATAATCAATTAGACCGACTCAACCTGGTTATGTTACTCTGATTTTATCCACTATCTATTATCATTCTCATTTAATTTAAACCGAAACGACTTTTACACTTTTTTTTTAGTATAGAGCAATATATTGCAGTATCATAGATAAAAAAACTTCTCCATAACTTCACAAATTATCACTCAATCAAAAGTATAGGGTATTATAATGTGTCATTATGGGATAAGTCAGGTTTCTTTATATTAATAAAAAACAGATTTAAGCATGCAACCATTACTAATTTATTATCACACTCTTTAATTACATTTTAGTACATGGGAAACGAGGCATTAGTTTAAATATGGAATGCATTTTATATCATGACAATAATTAATTTTAATTTATTTTGAAAAAGGGAGGAAATAAGTGTCTCGCAATTTTCAACCCTGCGATTTCTTTTCTGGACTGCAAGAATTAAACTACAGCAGCAAAATCTGCCAAGTACTTTCTTCAGCACACCAAATCTTCAAAAAGAATGACAAATTTGACTTAAGAACAATATAAAACTTCAAATTGGCAAAGAATCTAATGAAATAATCATTAGGCAAACAAAAAACCAATCTTTATTGCGGCAGGGAAGATCTATCTTTGTTTTCATGCATAAGATATGTACATATACTATACAGAAAGACCAAGAAAAAACATACAGATGATGCATGAATCAGTTCATTAAAAAACACAGAACATCGAAATATATATCATAGATCTTATGGAAATAGCGCGCCAGACGCATAATCTGTCGCAAATAAGACAAGGTAAAATTCCATGAAATCAACATTCTCAAAGCGTGCATACATACACACACATACATATAGTAGGGCAGGTACGAGTCTCCCCTCGGATCTGTCGAACAAACTCGTGAACAATATTTTCCGGTTTAACTATTATTATAGTGCCTTAACGCCTTTTATTATCGTCTAGTGACGGATCTATGCATACACTAGGGCATGCGTCAATGGATCCATCGAACAAGCCCTTCACAGTATTTTCCGACCTAATTATCACATGTATCACCTTCGCACTCTGTACTACTACCTACCCTAATATTAATTCATAGATCCAGTACTACTACCGCCTACTCTAATATTAATTTGTAGATCTGCTAAAACTATATATAAGTATCGTATTATAAGTATATTTAATGACTGTGGATCTTGCTTGTGTCTTGCGTCTGTCAATCTCACACGAGCTTTGAATATTCCGTCACCGGCCGGCACTTCATGCTTCACGTTCAATTTATGGTGACTAATACATTATATATATATATCTGAAATATATACTTTTGAACATTCTAATTTTAATTTTAACCTGCCACATAATACATATACCAATTATAATGTTTTAATTGGTTCAGATTTTATTAGTAAATTTCTAAAACCTAACCTAAAATGCCTAAACCCGTATGAGTAATGATTGAATACGTGACCCAATCATAAATTAAGTAAAGATGATGTGTCATTATTTAATTGATATCTGATATTGCTTATATCAGGATGATCCGGATATATGTTAAACTGTATAATAAAAGAGCAGATCTAGATTAGGGAATATTGGCTTCTATTTTCTCTTAAAACTGAGAATCGATAATACTGACATGTCTAGTTGAGATTCGTGTTATGATGATCAGTACTATGCTGAGATAAATAGTGCAGATCTTTTACTGAAAAATTATAAATATTTTGAAATATGGGATCTCATATATATATATGAGTTGAAAACGATTGAATGCCAAATTGACAAGTATTCCTTAGAATTCGATTTCTTAATAATACGTTGCTTCTTATGATCTTATAAAGTTGCACATTTAAATGGTCATTGGTGGGAGAATAACGTTGCGAATGGTGATTGGTTGTAGCCATATTATGTTCGATTCCCATATCAAATGCGACTAAGTAAAGATTAATTAATGGTGCACTAATTAAAGATTAAATGCATTGACTATTATAAATATATCTTATACTTTAAACATCTTGATGATCATCAATTCATCATCGTGATCCTTAATCCTATTTTATATTAATCTTGCATACGTGATTAGACGTAATTATAAACTATTTGGTTTACCACAAATCAAGAAAATTAACCAGCTTAAACAATTAACAATGAGTCGGATTGAAAAGGGCATGCACGTTTTTAGATAATTCAACATTGGCTTTCTAGCTTCTACAAATATATTGAGCTACGGATTTTTTATTTTTTTTAAATTTGGAATACACAATTAGCCTTTTTGGGATTTCTTAAAGTATTCATTTCCTCCATTTGTAAAAGCCGTGCTCAATTGAGTGACAGGATCTACATCAACTGACGTATCAAATACGAGGCAACGAAGTGTATAAAGTGTGAGGCTCACCCCTCTCAAATTGATAGTGTAGGCAGTAGACTAGATCTGTGTATATAATAGACTAAATATTCAAAAAAGAAAAAAAAATTGTATAGTAGCTATCCTTTATAAACTTGATCAAGAATTAAAGAGCTGAAATATGTTCTGAAGTGATACACTCAGTCTGATTTTTACTCATTATAATTTAAGATATCATTGACATTATTACAATTTCGCTCTCTAAATATTACTAAATTTCTCGATAAACATAATAATTCAAGATAATTTCGTAAATTCATATTATATTTTAAAGTATTATAATAAAATATCGGATTGCATATAATATGCTAACGGTGTGTCGGTGTACTTTAATTTGAAACCATGGAGAAATTGTGGGAGTACTAGCTATAGGCCTAGGGTTTGTCTTCAGAAAAACTACGCACATTCCTCTTTCCAAGCTAATTTTGATGTAATATACAATCTAATATTTTACTCAGTGTAATCAATATTTTCATATTTTATGTTAATTTTTTTCACATGTTATAATTTTTATATAAATATTTATGAATTGATTGTTCATAGATAAATTATACAGTAATTTTGCGAAAAATTACAATTTACAAGACCTGTGGTATGGAGACACCTGGCTAATTACAACCTAATTTTAATTAGGGGATTAAGACACCACATAACAACGGGATCAACGAAGGTACAGATGTACCTATCATGTCTACTACAGTTAATTAATTTAATTAGTTTAACTTAATTACGGCATCTGATATATAATGCAATTTAATTATGTATAAAATATGTATGTATTTTTTTATATAACACAAAAGTCACACTCAAATACCATGTTTGCCAGCTTATACTTTTCAGATATCTCTTGTGCGTCATTTTATTTATTTAAATGTAAAATACGTTAATTAATTTGATTCCGGTTTGGCTGATAACCTAAAGTTAAAAATTTGGTATCATTGTGGCTAATTAGATAAGTTAGATCTGATTTTTTTTAAGGATATAATATACTTCTCCAATGCTGCACTGTAAATTATCAAACTATGCCGGTAAATAAGACAATTATTAAATAAATATATTAATTAGTATTTGTTTTATTTTATTTTGTACAATATGGGATCTCAATTTTAGCTAGGACAAGTAAATGCATGTTGTTTCTTTTCAAAAAATTAAAATAAATGTCTTAATTTAATTTATTGAAAATTGTACCATTGAACCCATAGTTTTAAGATGGTACAATGCAAATATTAAATAAATGGATTTGAATATTGACTGGTTCCTATATGGAGTACATTTTTTTTACAACTTCAGAAAAGTCTGGCTGAGAACTTCAAATTCAAATTTTGTTTGGGAGCAGATTGAGTTTGATATATTTCTACTTTCCCCCACTTATGTCCATTAATTTTACCCAATTTCTGATATTTTACTGACAAATTTGGAGAAAATAAAGAAAAACTCCTAATTTCCTATTGACTTTTACGCTTGTAATCATCGCTATGACTGATCCATGTCTAAGACAGTGCAGGTGTCAAGATCGACCGAACAAGTATATGAATATAACGTTCGATTTAACTATCACTGTAATATCAATTTCTAGATTTGTTGCTGATCACAGGCCAATACATTTTAAAGAATCAGAAAATTTGAATTGAATGAGTAAATATACATAATTTGGAGTAAAATTTTGTAGTAACTGGAACTTTCTAGAAGAAAAAAAATGTGAAGTTTGGAGAGTAAATTTTGTACTAGTAAAATTTAGAAGTAGCTGAAATTTTCAAATAATGAGAAGCAGTGATAAAGCTTTAGCTAAAACGTGAAAATAGGGCGAAATACTTGTTCTGTTAGCGCATAGACTTTGTTGCAAACCAAAAGTACGACCATGTACCACCACTCCGGGCACCACCGCCATTACATTTCAGAGCCTGCCCGAACAATCAGGCAAAGGATTCTTCGACAAAAAGGCGGAAAGGAAATGCCCGCTAGCGTTTCTAAACAACTTATCTTGCCTGCTTCTCAATTACTATCTAGTACATAGACTCTGCAGATGCAAAGCCCCTACATCTGCCTCCTCGGTCGAGAAGCCAGAGATTGGAAGATCTTCTTCCGAGGTCCCTGTAATCCATCAAACAAACAAACAAACATGCGATTATGTGCTGAAATGAAGCATAATGTGATTAAATGCAAGCTAATATACCATCGGTACTCCCAATTCCTTGAGGTCGGCATCACTCATCTGCCTCAATGCCTGCATATCCACCTGAAAGTGTTCCGGTCAGCTTAAAATCAGTCTTCACGAGTACGTTTCTATAATTCATGTATGATTACTATCACTCGTTTGACCACATCTTCCCGATTTCCATGCTTACTAATTTGGCCATATACACGATTCTTATAGGATTTCACAGAGTTAAGCTTTTCAATACCAGTATCGTTATAATCTATATCTGGGCAAACTAAAACTTTTCAACAGTGATGCTTCGAACAGCATGGATAGCAATAGAAAAATGTATGCGACTACTGACTAGTCTATCTTCTGAAGCAGAGCAACATACATAAAACGCTCAGCAATTTCTTTCGATATAGGAAAAACAAAGTAACAATCTCAGTGATGGTTTCAGGAGCCTACCTCCTCAGCCTTAAAAAGAATTGCGTATTTATCCAGCTCCAGCGAATGCAGAAAGCTGTCGACAGTAGGTGGATCATTGATCTGCATAACCCAAATAAGAACAATAAAAGTCTCTCTCTATATATACATAACTGATGAGAAAAGAAATTGGCTATACCGTATAAGCATTTTTCTGCGAAAGAGAAGCTGGTGGACGGAGAGCAGGCGATGATGCCATTGCAGGCCCAGCTGCTTGAGCGGATTTGGCAAGGTAGCTTGCAGAAGCCGTCGGCCGTGAGTGTTCTAAGCCTCTGCTTGTATATGAAGCCCCTCTGTAGTCATCATAAGCCCGGGCAAGAGGCCAAGGCCGTTGTTCTTGCACTTGGTCCTCCTTCCTCCTTGGAGGAGAGCCAGCCCTTGAAGCACCTGTAAATCTCTCTGATGGCCTCTGCCTCAAATTGTCCAAGGTCCAAGGAGTAGGAGAACTTCTTAGAGAATCCATTTGGTGCACGAAATCACTGCTTCTTGAGGATAACATTTGCCCAGGGAACCTTGAACCATTAGATCCCGGCCTAAGATGTCTACCATCTCGTGGCTCAGGAATTCGCATCCTATAGCCACCTCGATCAGAAACTTGGTGCGTAGCAGTCCTAGGTTCTGACATTAACTGTTTTGAATCCCTTCGATCTTGCATTTGCTGTCTACCATCCCTTGGTTCCAGATAGTGCCCCCTAACATCCCCTTGTCGGGCCACACTCTGCTGTGTACCCAAGCTAGCTGTTGAGGACTTGGCAGGTCTTGATAAAAAATTACGGAGGTCCATATTACTCTTCTTGCTGCCGCTTTGACTCATCTTTTTGCGCATAAGTTTGAACCGTAGATCATCCTTCCTTAGGAACATGTCTTCTTTCAAAATACAAAAATTTTAGCCAGTTCAGACTTCTATAACAACTCAGATAATTTAATACCACAAAGAAAATTACCATCCACTTCTGCGACACCACTGGTCAACATGCCATCATCTCCACGCTGCCTGCAAAAATATTGAGACTTTTTATATTCATGAAATTCAAACCCCCAAAACAATCGAAAAAACTTCACAGATTAACCACTGAATCGCATTTTACTTCAAACTTCCCAAGGATCAACCACATGGATCATAAAGATAAGCAGAATCTACTTAGACACACACACACACACACACGAGTTTGATTTGTACCCATCTTATACAGACTGGATACATATGAAACAACAAAAAGCACGAAGATTTCTGAACTTAATAGTATGTAGCCTCGTATAAGGAAGATATAGTCTCGATCCTAATCTCATTCGAATCATACCACATCGGATTTCCGGGCCTTTTTCTTTTCAGCTTACTATGTTCACAATCATTAAGCACATGCTCTCAACATCTAATTCCACAAAGTTCATCATAAACTCCAGAAATTATGTATCGATTTTTCAGTTTCTTTTCCCTACCGTCTCATTCCAACTCATCTAAGCATTAAACCCCAAATGTAACAGCACAACAAGCAGAAAACTTCATCACCAATGTAAAAAAAAATCGATTTTGTACCGTTTGCTATCGAAATGAGCTGCGGAATCAAAATTACTCCCCAATCTATCCATCACGGATCGTTTGCTCCCAGCTCCAACCGGTCCGCCACTGTCCGACGCTCGCTTCACCACCTAAGCAGCACAAAAACATTCAATTTCTCCGACCAAAACAGTAGCAAAATGAAATTGTAAGAAATGCGTGAAGTTTGGCTTACCTGGCCGCTGCGGCCGAGGGTTATGGTGACTTGAGACCTCGAACCATCGTCCATCTCCGAGCAATTCGAAGTTCAATCGATTGACTGTAAGACTGATAAACCCTAGCTCCGAACCCCCGCCGAGAGAGAAAGAGAAATAAAGGGACAAAGTTGGGTGCGATTAGCGTTGGCGGGATTTGTTGTTAACGTGATCTTAGAGCGCGTGTCCTCTATGTTGTATTCCTTCTCGGGTTTGGGCCGACACTTCCTCCTCGGGCTTGGGCTCACACTTCCTCCTCGGGTTGGGCTTCCCTTGACGGCTTCTGAATGGAGTTGGTCGACAAGATAATTTCTTCCCTTGTGAATTGACTATCTTAACCTTTCTGGTGTACGAAAATAGGGGTGTGTTTGGTTGGGCAAGTTTTTACAAAACTTGGACTATCCAAATCCAGTTTTGTAAAATCTTGTTTGGTTCACCAAGTTTCCCAAAATTCAGACTTGCAAAATCCTAAAACTAATCAAATATTTTGTTTCATACTCACAAAATTCAACCCAACCAAACAAGGATTTTGCAAAACCAGACTCTCAAAATCCCAAACAAGAACCCAAACTCTCAAAATCTCAAAACAAAATCTAGACTCTCAAAAATCTTGCGAACTAAAACACACCCTAGAATTACAGAATGCTTCTTTTATTGTCTTGAATAAATCAATATGAAATAATTAACACTCGACACATTGTTTAATATATATATGTCATAATTGAATTTCATAACTATAAAATCACAACTCTCTAAAAATAGTTGTTTACTATATCATGCATGCCCAGTTTACTTCTGCAGGTCCAATGATAGTGGGAAAATACCATAATTACCCTCCATTCATTTATTAGTTTTTACAAATATATTTCTAAAAACCCTAACCTTGAATGCATAAACCTGTCTATGTAATGATTTAACGCGTGTCCAAATTATAAATTACTTTTTCGTGAAATATAATACATATTTAACAGGGATATTATTGTCATTTCAGATTTAATTTGGACCTGCAGAAGTAAAGTGGACCTGCATTTGTTGGGAGAATGTTAGTCCAGCCCAAATCCGTATATTTTATGGAAAAGGAATTATCTCCTTTATATATTTGGAAAAGAATAAAGAAAAGTATATAAAGAGGTTTAGGGTTTTCTTGTATATACATGAGACAAAATACAAGAATACAGAGAGAAGAAAAATAAGGGTTTTAGAGGAGTTTGAAAAATCCCGTTTTTTGTGAGCAGTTCTGTTTTGGAGATCTGATCGAGGGGCAAACGTAGTCCGATTTTGCTGAAATTTGTCAGCGCGTTCGTGACTCTTGAGGCTTCGTTCTGAACGGTTGGATCGTCAGTGTGTGCTCTGGTTTGGGAGTTATAGTAGCTCGAAGTACAGCCTTATTATTTGGTGATATCTTGCACCTTTTATCCTCTTCTTCTTATTGATGATGCTTGTGGTGGGTTGTAACCCTTTGTAGACTGATTGGGGTTTGTTTCCCTCATTTTATCATAATAAGAGAGAATAGATGGACGCCTCCAGTCCCGTGATTTTTACTCTTCACACCGAAGAGGTTTTCCACGTATAAATCGTTGTGTTCTTTGTGTTTTATTTTTCCGTTGCCTGGTTTTATATATCTTCATCGCTGGTAGATTTTGTGATTGCGTTTAGAATATTGGTTGGTTGTTTTGCCGTGTCCTTGTTGTGGTGTTTTGAGTTTTATCTCTTCCGCTGCGCCCCAACAGCATTTAGAACCACCATAAAAATATGATCATCTTCATGTATAAACCTTTTCCTTTTTTATCTCGGAAAACTCTTTTCCTTGTGTATAACGGATTCGAGCAAGAATAGTATATAAATTAACCACACTTTACTGTCGATTGTAACTCAATTGAATTAATATAGGGAACAAAAAGGATTGAAGAAGAAGATGAACAGAAGATATGTGGATGATGAGAGAGAATATGAGAGCTTGGGGAAGAAGAAGAGAAGATTATTGTTGGTAGATGAAGATGAATACTACTTTGATCTGTTGCCTGATGATATTGTGTTGTCCATTATTGATAGGCTCAGTTGGAGCGATGCCTTTAAAACCTGTCGTCTTTCCCGCAGATTTCAACATTTATCGAACACCAGCATCTCGCACAGGAAAAACCTAGATTTCGAGGATTCCAGTATGGCACCAAATATGAAATTTATTGAACACGTGAATCAGATTATGCAAAGACACGAGGGTTCCAAAGTAGATTCTCTGCGGATTGCTTTTAATGCTCCCCAGACTTGTACCATGGAAATGTATGAAGATTACAAAGTGCTGTGTGATGGTGTCAGGAAATGGCTCAAATTTGCTAGGGAAAAATCCGTCCAGAGTCTGGATTTAGACTTGTCTCTTTCAGGTTTAAATGAAAGTACCCTATTTGATCCGCATTTTCCTGTGTTGGGTAAATGGGACACGCTAACCTCTCTGTCATTGAGTTGGTTTCACGTTACTGATGCAGACCTTGAGCACTGGTTAAAGAACCACCTCGTCAATTTGGAGTCGTTGATTATAAAACACGCGGAATCCCCAAAAACGGTTAAAATTGTGTCTGAAAAACTGAAGAAGTTAGAGATCAGAAGTTGTTATAATATCAACAGCATTGTCATTGACCTCGCGCCAAATCTTGAGAGTTTCCTATATGATGGCAACACATTCGATAGCGGTTTGAGCATAAAGTTTAACGTTGTACCCAGGTTGTCACACGTTTCCCTTGGTGGAAGAGCCCTAAGTCACGGTTCCATGTCAGAGCTGACGAAGATCCAAACGTTGGAGAAGGTGGAGCTGCTAGATCCATGGCTATTCGAGGCCTGCTTCAACTTTTCTCCACATTTTAGAGTATGGGACAGGCTAACCAGCCTGACGATGAAGTCGGTTAATGTCGAAGATTCAGACATTGAACACCTCGTGACAAACTTGGAGTCTTTGTACATTGAAAATGCATCAAGCCTAAGAGTGGTTTCGATTAGGTCTATGAATCTGAAGCGGTTGGAGATCAAATGGTGTCGTAGAATCAACAGAATTGAGATTGATTGCGCGCCAAATCTCGAGGTCTTGGGCTATAAGGGCAACGACACATATTTTGGTCGGAGAGTTATGCGTGTGAGGGACGCACCTAAACTGTCGCACATTTCCATAGCTGATAAAGTTGATCAGGGTTGGATGAAGAAGAGAAATGTGGCCGAAAAAGTGTACTGTCCGAAAGCTGAAGTGGTTGAAATTTGCTTTGCTTCAAGATTTGTATCTATGTCATGAAGTGAATTAGATCAATTGAGTTTGATTTTGTTTGTAGAAATTATAATTTAATTAGCCATTAACAAAGTAGAAAATTTAAACTTTGTTTCATAAGGCCATTTCAAACCCTAGACAAATCATGATCAGTAATATCATTCTTCTGAACTTATTTCTTGCTAAACTTAATCTGATTAAATTTAAATACATTAAACTAAATTAGAAAAAATAAATATATTTACCATGTAGAATGACCGCGGATTGTGTGAATGGGAGCATTTTTTTTCTCATTTGAAAATTTTAACTTATATATAAAGCCATCAATTAGGGTTAGAGAATAGTACTAGGCACTGAGGCCCTGTCCATTAGATAAATAAATAAAATTATTCAAAGTATCATAATTCGAGTCTAATAAAATATATAAATGCATAAACTAATCAAATAAAAATGTAAAATAAAAAACGATCCTAACCAAGAATGCCTCCATTTAGTGATATTAACCAATATCACCACCACCTTACTTCTCTTACATCCTTCTCAGCTGTTCCTTGATTTTTTCAAGCTCGTCTATGGCGCCAAGGATGGAAGCCTTGGATTTAATAGCTTCCTCTTGTTCCCTGCTTAGAACTTGGCCACGGTTTAGTGCCTCCTCCATTCGCACGATTATTATGTACTTGCTGCGTAAACGGTCGAGTTTCTTGTTGATTACTTTATGCGTATTAGCCGCGCGCACTGATTCCCCATTACTTCAATCACCATCGGTACTCTGATTATCGTCACTCCGATCACCATCATTATTCCGATCTCTCATTACTTTAGTCATCATCATTACTCCGATCATCATCATTACTAACAGTGCAACCAAGAAGAACTCCCCTGTGAAGTATAAGTGTACCCCTTAAGTAGCACTTGACTGAAAATGAAAATGTGTTGGATAAAAATGCGATTCCGGCCAAATTACAGGTACCATTTCGATTTCCATTATTATTTTTAATACTTTTTTCCTATATGTGAATCAAATAATCCTCAATTATAACTTGAGTAGGCCGAAAATGTGAAAAGATCTGCAAGCACGAATTTATAGATCTGAATGACTATCCCTTGTGCTTGTTGAAAAGTATTGTAAATTTAAATATGAGAACCAACAAAATACAATGCCCTATAAATACTGATACAAATCCACGCGGTATTCTAAATTGTTATTATTAAAAGCCTATTTCTTGATGGAAAAGGAAAATTAGGAGACCTCTTGTGGAGGGAATTGTTAATTTGTCATTGTGTCGGACGTCTGTGTCGATCAATTTTTGTTGTATGTACCGCCAAATCTCGATATTTTTCAAGCGATATATATATATCAATAATTAAATATTATTGATGAGTTCTTGAAGCAACTCAACAAACTCAAACAATAAAACATATATAACAAATTCGAGCTATATATATTCAGTATATATATATATATATATATATATATATATATATAAATATAAATGTAACATGATCAATAATGAAATCAAGGAAATTAAATCATGAAAAAGAAAAAACCTTTAATCATAACACAAATGAAGTATGATTCTCTTACTTAGTGTATCCTCAAACCATAGATCTGCAACAAACGAACGACTTCGGACCGATCGGCTTCCATTCCCAGAGAAGAAGAAGAGAATAAACTCATGGTTGATTCATATCATCCCCAGAGAAATTAGGGTTTCTTGCATCCTTCTTACAAGATGAACATATGATCATCTTGATCATGATCTGGAAATATTGTTGAAAACCCTTATTTTTCCTCTTCTCTGGCTATGAACTTCGATATGGTGTCTAGATCTGAATCTTATGATCAGGATGATGAAAAGGAGGTTCTGTTAATGATGGTATGAAGGGGCTGGAGGAAACCATAATGATGATTGCTAGCTAGCTGCTGTGCTGCTTTTCTTTTCTTTTCTTGTCCATTATATAATAACTGAATGGATATACGTAATCTGTTATTTTACTTAAAAAAAAATCAAAAATTATTATATTTCTCAGTAAATATAATAAACTGGGATATTTTCATAAATTCATATCGTATTTTAGACTATAAAAATAAAATACTGATAATAACACAGCTTCATACAAGTCTATTTATAAATCATTTTTTATTTAATAAAAATTTGGATTTTCAAGAAAATCGAAGAGAAATCATAAGTACTATTTTATCTTTATCTCCCACACTATGAAGAAAAGGTAAAACAATTTAATGGTGGACTTTGAACCAGTCATCTTTCTAGCTCATTGCGGTTAATATTCAAGTCTAACCACTTTACCCAACCCAACAGCATATTATATATGAGTCCTTGTTAATTACTCGTTAATTGACGGTTTTAATCAAATAATAATATTTGACTGTAAATATTTTTAATCACACGTAATAATGACGCATAAAAATTTAAAAATATATATTACGATAAATTTAATAATATCACATGTAATAATAATATTATTAATTATTTATTCAAGTATAGGGTCATATTATAAAACTGAAAAGTGTCCAATTTATTATGAAAAGAAAATTATTTGTTAAAAGGATAATTATCCATCGACTTGAAAACGCAATCATTTCTCTTCAAAAATGTAACATGTCCTGTTGGGACAATGATCACCACCATGAAATGATGTAAAATTTCTTCTTTCTTTTCCAATTAAAAATTAGCAATATAGATCATTAACCATGCAAACATTTATCTAATTAAATAATACAACAAATTAATTTCTAGTAAAAAAAATTAAAGAAACAAAATACCAAAATATGTGATATTCATCATCGTATAATTCATTTAACCTAAGTCAACGGAACTGAAATTTTCCAAACTTTCAAGTCAAAGTCCAAACTACCACTATACACTACGTACGACTTCCCGGTAGAATCATCGGTGGAAGAAGATTCATCCGCCGCCGCAGTCAAACACTTGACTGGACCTTTATGCCCTTCCAAAACCGCCAAACAACAATAATACCCGCTTTCTGTACTTCCCGTTCGCCGCCATATCCTCACCGTCTTATCGGCTGAGCCGCTGCACACCAACTCATGCGCCACCGTCAAGCTTAGTATCGCCTTCGTATGTCCTCTTAGTGCACCGGAAACCACCATATGTTCGCCATTGGCGGCGGTGCGTGGTTTCACCCACACAACTATCGACCTGTCGCATGCGCCGGAGTACAAAGCGACGCCGTCTGAGCTGAGTGCGAGAGCGTTGACGGCTGACTTGTGCTTCTCCAGGGTGGCGACGAGGCTGTGCTTCTTATCTCCGTCGAGCTTTTTCCAAACCTTGATTTTCCGGTCGGCGGAGCCGGTGTAGATGTGGCCGTCGGCGGACAAAACGACGGCGTTTATGGCGTCGTCGTGTGCGTCCTGGATGGACTCAAGGCATTTGTAGTCGGAGGTTCGCCAGATCTTGACCGTCCGATCCCACGAGACGGAGTAGAGGAACACGCCGTCGTTTGATAGGGCTAGGGCTGAGACGGCGTCCACGTGGTGAACCCACGTGCACTTCTTGTGTCTCCGGACGTTAACGTAGTTCTTTGCCCGGAATATTCTCCTCCACCGGTCGTTCAGTGTCGGCAATGTTGAAATGCACCTGTAAAGCATTGAATGCATCTTTTAATTTAATAATCTAATTATAATTAAACATGAAATTAATTACAATATAAAATTTATAAAATGCCATTATTAAGCAACAATCATAACCCAAACTTTACACTAATCATATGTTTCATGCACATATTAAATCATTTTAAAATCTAGTGCCAATTAAGTCTATAAATTTGGTCCCTTGGAACCTTCTAGCTAAAAGACAACCTAAAAATTATGAATAAATTATGTAATCCTTTCACGTCACTTAATTAGAATTTTAAAGCTTTTTTGGGTCAGTATCCCACTTAAACTTTTAGCTCAAAGGTCAACAGTGCACATTAAATTCATTTTCAATTTATGAATTAATTAATAATAATAATATTGATGTAAAAAGCTTATAGTAAAACTGAAGTCATTATCATAACACTGACTCGTACACTTATTTGTGAAATTTAATCTCTATTAATTCATGTTAATTATGATTATCAAATATAGCTTTAACAATTGAGCTAAAAATAATTAAGTAAAACAAATTTATGATAAGTCATGTCTGATTATTATTAAAAAATAGGATTAATTACTAATCTATAGTTAAGAATTAGAATTTTGCGTTAAGCAAGTATTTATTTTTCAATATATTATATGTTATCTATTTATGCATGATAATATCTTCTGTTAACTCTAACCTATCCTTTAGGTCATTATAATATCTGAGTTGGAGAAAAAAAACACATTTATTTATTTTTAGAATAAAGCTTCATTAATTGTTTCACTAGAAATGTGTAGTATCCTTGAAGAAAAACTAGAACTCTGTTCAAATATTTTAAAAAATAAAAACTTTGTCACAATTATTAGCTAGCTAGTCCTACCTGTAAGTCTTGTGAGCTTCGCCGTGGTCAATTTTCCAGACGCGGATCTTATGGTCGTGGTGGGCGGTGAACAGTTTATCTCCGGCGACGACTATAGACTTAACCGAGCTGTCACTCTTTCCGACCAAAACAAGCGCATCTTCATCTCCACTGCTGCAAACGCGTATCTCGCCGTCGGAGGAGCCGCTGTAGAGGTGTTTTCCGGCGAGGGAGAGGGAGAACACGTGGCCGGAGTGGCCCTTGATGGTGGCAACAAGCTGAGATTGTGCAGCCGGAGCTGAGTTTTCCGGCGGCGTTAGCGACGGAACTGATGGTAAACTGGGCTGTGAGTGGAGCGATGAGTTTGATGCAGAGTTTGATGATGAGTTTGAGGAAGAAGAAGATGTGTCGGAATGTGGATGAATGTGGTGAGATTGGTCGGAGCTGTGGCGAGGCAGAGGACAGGGAAAAACGCCCATGGTTTGTTTTTCTGGCGGTGGAAATGGTGGGATTGGTTTCTGGTTTTTTTCAGGCTTATAAAGATGGCTTGACGAAGGCGGTTGACGCGTGGAAGTACAACTGTTGAGGTGTGGACAAATATTGGGACCAAGAAAACGGTGGATGTGTCTCTATGAAAATGCTAGTAAATTCAAGCACACACTCATTTTTATTATTATTATAAAATTAGATCGACAACCAGACACGATCTTTATTAATAAGTTGAAAATAAAATATCGATATGAAAAAATAGATTAACCATTGTAAATATAATATTTAAATAATTTGAACAATTTACATTTATCAGTAATAAAACTAACCAAGACATTATCGATGAGGATATTTCGCACTTATAATTTATCGAAAATAAGACACAATCTTTACAATTATCAGGTTGGAAATAAAATACAGATATGGAAAAAATTGTCAAGTATCGTAAACACGAGATCTAATGGATGGGAACAATTTACACGTAATAAAACTAACCAAAACAATTATTGACGGGGACATTTCGCAATTATAACTTATTTTTCTAAGTATTTCATTTTTACTAACTATTAGGTCCTGTCCAGTTCAACTTATTGCAACACATTTCAGCACAACACACACTCGTCAGCACAGCACAACACTCATCAGCACAGCACAGCACTGGTCAGCACAGCACCTATTCAGCTCAACACATTTAAGCTCTAAATGGACACTATTTTTATGTTTTGTAAAAATAATATTAATTAAGTGAACTTTTTAGTTCTTAAGTAATAAATATTGTGTTTTTTCTTCGACTCAAATGAACAATATTCAACACTTTCAACACTATTCAGCATAAGATCAGCACAACACAGCACTGATCAGCACAGCTCAGCACTTATCAGCACAACACAGCACTCATCAGCACAGCACAACACCAAATAAGTTGAACTGGACAGGGACTTAGTAAATTAGTGAAAATAATGGAAACGCTAATTAGATTATGTTGTTTAATTCTTCTCCTCTAAATTTTACTAATTTACAGATTCAGATGATACAATTAATAATAATAAGTTTGAGCTTCCAATTCAAATTTGAGGTCTTTTAAAAAAACTATTTTACAAAATTCATATTGTACCACTATACCTATAGGGACTAACGGAATGTTTTTAGTATCCTTCTAAATACTTATTATTAACAATTAACAATATTTTTATTATCCTACGTATTTTACTTACTCGGCCATTTTAAATAAATTTATATACATTGCGAAGCTAAGGTGGAAGGAAAATTAAGTTAATCAATCAATTTTACTATATATTAAATGGAATAATCTTAATAAATATTTACATTTAATCAATTTTATATTTGTATAAAATGAAATAGTAAGTTGTCAAATGTGTTACTCCATAAAAAGGAATATATTTTCTTAAATAGAAAAAAGGAGTTGAAAGTGGATAAATTTCAACAAAGCGAATATAGACAAAATTAGAGGGGTATATAATCACCCAAACAATATCATTAACGAACAATTTCTTTGAAAAAGAATATGTAATTTTAACAAAGTGTACAATATACTCTGTTAAAAGTTTATTGAGAATAACTTTTTGATTTACAGACTTAACGAACAAGATATATAATAAGGCAAGTCGGTCAATATAATAAAATCTCATATTTTGAACAAAGCTTGTTCATTCGCAATCATATATACACTGAAGGTTCCTATCCAGTTCAACTTATTGCAGTATATTTCAGCACATCACAACATTGGTCAGCACAGCACATTACACATCAGCACAACACTGTTCAGCTCAGCACATTCAACCTCTAATAGACACTATTTTTATGTTTTGTAAAAATAATATTAATTAATTAAGTAACATATTTATTTATTAAGTAATAAATATTATGTTTTTTCTTCATCCCAGATGAATGCTATTCAACACTTTCAGCACTATTCAGCACAAGATCAGCACAACACAACGCCGATCAGCACATCTCAACACTCATCAGCACAGCACAGCACAACACCAAATAAGTTGAACTGGACAAGGTCTAAGTGAAAATTCACAAGTAACTAATGATATGGTGCACTCAAAAACAATAAAAGTAAAATTAACATTAAATGTGAATAGTTTATTATATAAGTAACTAAACAACTTTACTATTATACATTTGGAGATCCAATTCAGTAATATTATAATATCCCCTTTGGGAATATTACTTTGTTAACTACAAAAATCACTAAAATTGATTGGACATTACCCATTAGAATGTTCTTATGCATCAATCATTACGTCAAATAGTAATCTATTATAATTGAAACACTTGATTCAAAACATAAAATACGTGTTCCACTGTTAACACTTAGAAAATCTGTAAAATCATATGAAGAACAAGATACGATCCTTATAATTTTAAAATCGAGAACAAAACATCGACAATAAAAACTAGACCTTGTAAACTCATGATTAATAAACACTTAAACCATATAAGAACATAACCCTTACAGTTTCAAGGTTGGGAGCAAAACATCGATATAAAAACTAGAACTTTTAAACTCGTGAACAATAAACACTTAAACAAGATATATAATTTATAAGCAGGTCGGTCAATAGAGTAACATCTCTCATATTGTGAACTAGACACACTCTAGTGCCCGTCAACAAAGTTGGTGTAGATCGAAGGAGAGTCTCACATTCGCAATCATATATAGAGTTGAAATTCATAAAATTCTTCAACTTTTTGTGGTTTGATTTATCCACCATGCCTTTTCGTTTGTAATTTTGTGTTCTTTTATGCTTTTATGAACAACTTGTTCTTGGGGAAATCCAGATACTTCCAAGCTTCATGCATGTAGTGAAAGAACTGTGAAGAATTTTTGCTGTTTCTTCATCACTTTAACAACAACTAGAGGAAAATGATGTTTGTATTTAACTTGTTCTTGTTAGTTTTCAACATAAAGGTCCTACCAAGCACTAACTTTTCTTGTAATTTCAGATGAATTAAATTAATTTTGGATGGTTTGAGAATATGGTGTGAATTAAAGAGTAATTAAGAGTTAAATTTTGATGGTTGTGACAGTATTCAAACTTGGACCACGTTCGGTTTCAGTGAAAGGACATGTTTAGAATAAAATTCAGCCATATTCGATTGAGCTAAATTAAAAAGTGTTTAAAAATGTTAAAGAAACAGTTTAAGAGAGTGTTGAAATGTGAAACAATAAATGTTAAACTTAAAGATCTTAAAAGCGTTAAAGATAATCTGAACTGTACATATCTAAGAACGTACAGATCTAAACTAATGTCTAATCTTTTTTCAAAATTTTAGTACAGATCTAAACATAATTAAGGAAAATTTTAATTGTACATATCTAATTAGAACATGCATATCTAAACTAATCTTCATTCTAGTGAAAATTATAGTTATAGATCTAAACTAATGTCTAATCTTTTTTTCAAAATTTTAGTACAGATCTAAACATAGTTAAGAAAAATCTGAACTGAACATATCTAAGAGCGTGCAGATCTAAACTAATCTCCATTCTAGTGAAAATTATAGTTATAGATCTAAACTAATGTCTAATCTTTTCTCAAAATTTTAGTACAGATCTAAATATAGTTAAGGATAATTTTAACGGTACATATCTAAGAATGTGCAGATCTAAACTTATCTCCATTCTAGTGAAAATTATAGCTATAGATCTAAACTTATCTCCATTCTAGTGAAAATTATGGCTATAGATCTAAACTAATTTCTAATCTTTTTTTCAAAATTTTAGTACAGATCTAAACATAGTTAAGGATAATTTTAACTGTACATATCTAAGTGCAGATCTAATCTAATATCCATTCTAGTGAAAATTATAGTTATAGATCTAAACTGTCTAATCTTTTTTCAAAATTTTAGTACAAATATAAACTAGTTAAGAATAATATGAACTGGACATATTTAAGAAGATACAGATCTAAACTAATCTCCATTCTAGTGAAAATTATAGTTTATAGATCTAAACTAATCTCTACTCATTTTCAAAATGTTAGTACAGATCCAAGAATATATACACAAAACTAATCTCTATTCTCACTATTATGATCTCATCATATATTTCATATATGCATTAATAGATGTATATTTCAAAAAGGTTGAGTAGATAATGGTCAATTTCAAAGCGGGGTTAATTAGCCCCACATGTAACCCGCTTACAGGACCCGAAAATGAGAGAAGCATTAGAAAATTAATTGAGATTTAATAGATGACCCTCCAATACCTTTTCTCTTATTAATAAATATTATTTGTATATTATTTAATGAAAAATGGATATAAAGTGTGTTATAAAAGTCACTCCATATACGATGTCGACTCTCAACGGTAAAATTAATATATGAAGGTGATGAGTAGTTAATCGACACGAATACTGGTTGAAAATGATTTATCAGATAAATTAATATAAGTGGGTTAAATGTAGATTAGATATGGATTATATTTATATTAATTTTATTGTGTTGCTTACATATCAGATCCAGAGTGATTATCATGAACTCTCCGCATGCTCTCCATCTGTCACCGTGACAGTAACAATCTTGGCCAGGATGTTAGGCATGTAAAAAATCCAAAGTGATATACACAGTCCAATATTTAGTCAGCGTAATCTAAAATATCATTAAAGTTATAATAGTACAGTCCCTTATATATTGTTAAGTTTTCAATGAATCTAACAAATAAGAATATTTTCGTAAATTCATGTCGTATTTTGAGTTACAAGAGTAAAATTTTGGACTGTGCACAACAACACCCAAAAAAAATCAATGGCAAGTAAGTTGATAGTGCGATGAACTGAAATAAAAACTGTAGAATTTAATTGAAGATGCTGAAACTGTTGAAAAGAATAAGCTACAAAACTTCATTGATCTGAAAAGTATTGAAAGTGTTGGGAACAAACTAAATATGATCTTAATTTTTTATTTTATTTTATTCATTTTTGAAATAGTTGTGCTAATTTTACAAATGCCAACACATCTTATAAGTATCAACATCTTATCTCTAAATTTAGTGTGTTTAAGTCTTAATTTAAAGTCTCATTTATGGGAATGGTGATTGATTTAATGTTGTATTTGATGTTCACATGTCATGCCATCAACAAAATAGACAGACTTATTTAAACATGTTTAGAAAATATCTATCTTCACAACCACTTTTTAGAAAATATCAAGCTAGCTATACCAAAGTGTCCATCTTATTGTTTTTAAAAAAACAAAAAAGTAAGAAATACTTTCATACTTTGGATTTTATAGTTAGAATTTCTGAACTTTGTCTTTGGCACAGATAGATAGTAATATATTAATAAAATGTGAGGGTACTTGCATTAATTACAGAACAGTGTATTGTGAAATTACAAATTTTGGAAATTTGTAAAGAAAAAAACAAGGGAAAAAAATTTGAGTGCCATTTGCCGTCTTTACTTGAGTCTGACTTCGCCACGGATCTGTTCTCTAGCATAGATTATTTCGTAATTGACTCAGTTTTTGAATTTGTAACAAAATTCAATTATGCAAAATCATAACCTAATGGATTTATGAGTTCTAGATGAACTATGATATAGTGAGAGATATTAGTGAAAGTTGAAAGTCATATTTACTTACACCTAATGGATTTACGAGTTCTAAATGAATTATTGATATAGTGAGATAAGTGGAGTAAATATTTTCTTATCATTTGTTTATCTTCTAAATCTCATATTTTAATCAGAGTTTCCGATGTCATGTCAAAATAAAAACTGCATTTCACAAAACTTGTCCATCTTAAATTATTTTCTTTACCATCACTACAATATAGTTTTTTTTTTTTTTTGAAGATCAAATATAGTTTATTAAATTATGAAGATATTTCTAAACTTTACCAAATCCCTCACATTAAAGTTAGTTGGAATGAAGAAGAGTCGCATTCGCATCACAGAACTGAATGGAATTTATGAAATTTCTTCAACTTTTAAGCCTTTTGATTCATCCAGTTGCACACAGCCTTTGTGCTTTTCTGTTTGTAATTTTGTGTGCTTTTCCTTTTTATGAACAACTTGTTCTTGTTGAAATCCAGATACTTCCAAACTTGAAACATTTGGTGGAGAAGATTAATGCTCAGAGATTGTGAAGGATTTCTCCTGTTTTCTTCGTCACAGTTCACAAAAATACACAGTGCTTTTATTCGGGGTTTTCAAAGTTAATTTGTGTATATTTCGTGCGCTTTGATCTCGATCTAATTACAGATTTATTGTTGTAACTTAAATTTCGTGTCGGATTTGAGAATTCAACACGAAAACACGGTGTCATGTCGGATTTGAGGATTCAACATGAGGGCACAAAATTTCTAAATTTTGTTGACACTCAGATTCAGTCAACAACGTGTTTTGACTAAAATTATCAATACGGCTATCACATGTCGTGTCCTAAATATCATCCGATACGTCTATTATACATAACATCATGAACATGTTAGATCAAATACGACCTTACTTGACATGATCTGTTGTATTGACTCGCACCTCTGGATCTCGAGTTCTAAAAATAACATATCGAATCAAATGATAAAACAAAATATGATTATAGAACTTTTAATTAGATTATGGCCCATAACATTATGAAAGTGGGCTAAATTAATACAAAAGACACCCAAAGTTCAACCCATAATCCTTTCCCCTACTCTTTCCCTTTTTCATTTCAGTGAACATGAAAACCAGAGATTGGAAAACCAGAAGAATTTGAACCTTAAAAGTTAAAACCTCCCTCTAATTCTCTGCATCTTTCAGTTCTTCATGCATCCTCAATTCACTAGGACAAAATGTCTCCTCTTTTTCTAGGCCGATCAGATTCGACAGTCATGTTGATCTTTGGACAGGTCGCCCGACACGCAAATCGTTCATTTTTTAACACATAAGTGTCAGATTTTGTGTCGTGTCGTCGACACGCGACACGAGATCAATTTAGTCGTACATGTCCGAACAACATAATAGATAGTGATCTCGATCTAATTTCAGATGCGGGTTTCTGTTATATATATATATAATATTAATGTAATTTCTATGATTGGTGGATATATACATGATTTATAATTATCATACACCAATCTCAAATTATTACAAGTGTATCCTATATATGTAATGATGAAAAGCAATCTTGGTTAGTTTATACAGTGTTCATACTTTGTGAAATCAAACTATTTAATATGAGATATAAATTAAAGGCCTTTTACATTAGCTTATTTCTTAAAACTGTATTGAATAATGTATTGTAAAATAGAATAAATATATCTAAATTTATTTAAATTTATTTAAACTTCTTCAAATTAATGTATTTTGTTCAACTTAAATATACTGAAGTGATTTAATTATAAGTTTCAGAGAACGTGGGTTAAAACTATAAAATATTATAAACATTCCACAACTCATGATATACATGTATGGGTGATCCAATGACAAACTCAATCTATAGCTCCATCAAAATAATACAAAGAATGAGAGATAAAAATGTGTCACACTAGCAAGAAAAATATGCTAGTAATAAGCCAATAAACAATAGGATCCAAGACCTAGTCAATTCCGGAGCCCCGCTCGTGTCCCTTTCCCCGCTTGGCGTCAACCTGGGCAGGGTCCCGTTGAAATCCGGGTTCGACCCGTATAGATCCTGGATCCCCGCCACGTCATCAACCGTCAGCTCCACCTTCCTCGATGACGAGTCGATAGTCGGGTACATGATCGCCGACTCGTCCGACGAGTGGCCCAGGCCCAACAAGTGTCCGATTTCATGCACCGCCACGGACTCCAGGTCAACGCCGGAAGTGAACGACGGAATATTTATCTCGCTGCCGTGAACCACCCAGTTTTCGGCGCCGTCGAGGTGGAGAATCCCGCTCGGCGGCGAGAACGCATGGGCCAGCGTTCCCAACACGCCGTCGAACGGCTCGGCGTCGTTGTGAGCGCCGGAGTACATCCCGATCTGGATGTCGGCGCGCTCTAACGACGTCGTTTCGGTGAAGGTCAACGGCGTCACTTCCGACCACCGATCAAACGCGCTTGCAAACACCGCTCTGACGTCAGCCTGCCAGTCCTGCTGACGATTCGGCGAGAATGCATACGACAGCGCCGTCTTGCGCCAAGTCGGCCTTCCTTGGAAGAACGAGTAATGCTCCACTGTATGTATATGCTCGGAGTTCGTGCTCGTTGGCTTTCCGGAGTTCATCGTAGTCGTGCCGTTGACTATATCGGCGTTGCCACATCTCGGCCGGACAATGTGCGCCAACGTTGTGGAATCGAGTTCTCCGGTGGCGTTGAGGTTGAAGTTTTTCTGGTAAACCTTCACGGCCTCCTCCAACGAATCATCGAATTGGTCGGTGAAGTTTTTGAATGAATCGTTAATATATCCGAACCTCTGGAAGTACTGCTTGAGCTGAGACAAACCGGTCAGATTCTCGCCGTACCGGCAGCCGGAAAAGCTGTTGAACTTGTCCCATGCGGTGCCGTTCGGGATCAGCGATCTCGGGATGGAAGAGACGTTGGGGAAGAAGTGCGCTGAGATTCCGGGCGTGGAAGAGAGATTGATGATGGCGATGATGAAGATTACTGTGAAATTTAATCTCGTCATCCTTAATTTGCGGAGTGAATTGAAATCGAGATCCGGAGTTTGGGGGTTAAGATGATTTGGAAACGCTGTTTTTATGTGTTTGGACAGAAGTTTCTGAGAATGATCTTAAAATTTGCAGGCTTTCCTGAATTCTATATTTTACGTGGATTTGTTCAGAATTGGTCATGCAAAGACGTGTGGGTTTTGACTTTAACATATAAAGATCTCCTTCTCTTTTGCATGAAATTGTTAATTAAGGTAAAAGTCATGAACAAAATTGACTTGAATAATGTGTGATCCAGTTTTATGAATGAACAAAATTCATCAATTAACTTTAGAAAATATGATATTTCATTAATTACGTGGATACAGAAATCTGAAATATTGCGTGAATACGATTAATGTATATTATTATATCACTCAGTTTGTATCACATGTACATTGATCATATATGAGGATAAAATAAGCGTGCAATTGCACGTATATGCAGTAGCGGAACCATTTAAAGTCCGGAACATAGATTATATTACTATTTTCCGGTCAAATTTTGTACTTTCCGACCTTCATATGGGCTACGCTGCCGAACTGCATATCTGCACTTTTAATTTAACCCTAACCTAAAATAAATTTCTGATTCCGCTACTGTGTACCGTAATATCCGAAAACATATTAGAAGAAAAAATATCATATTTGATTCAAATTAACGTAACAATTTAGATTTGTGGAGTGCCACGCAAGGCATGACTACTTTTACTTCTAGATAAATAGAATATTTGTGTTTTCTGATGTGATGTAATTCATGACATTGTTTGTCTGCTAATTAATTAGTTTGATTAAGCGCCTAATGAGAACTGATTCTAGTGTATTAGGTAGCCACAATTTGACCTTTTTCGACGGCGAAAACGATTTTGAACTAAAAATAATAATTGTTGGTCATGTGGTTGAGATATTAGCACGTTCGACTGGTTCTCTAGGAAGCACCCTACCATACGTCCATACCATATCATATATGTTATTATTATTATTCCTAAAAAAAATAACAATAATTTGAAAAACATTTCAAATTTGTCACATCCTCTATATTAGCTAGCCCACGCGCTCACATGATCATAGATAAAAATCTTGAATCTCTTCTAGAGCATCATTTCCAAAGCATTTCCTCTGACCTTCCTGGTCAAGTCTTCCAAAATGCTCATACAACGAGTCGGGAGATGCATCGACGGTGTCCAGAGTATGGGGAGTACCACAGGACGGTGTAAGTGGAATCTTCACTCCACTCAAAACATCAGGGTGAGGACCTCGGCTACTCAGCGAGTCAGCATACATGATCAGTAGAATAGAATATTAAAGTAAAGTAGGATTCAAATAGTTTAAGGACGCTTGCATTTGATTCTATCATTGTGATTAGAGGTCAATATTAATTGCCTCATTCAAAAAAAAAAAAAAAATCTTAACCAATTGACTATCATTTTTTCCAAGTCAAAGCCGCCAAAGAACTGGATAATTTATAAATTATATGTCCCTTCGTTTCAACCTATCAACCTTAAAATAATTCTATAACCTTCGAGAATATTTGACAATTGAAAGTTACTTCATGGCAAAAGTGTCACCTAAATTTTAACACACACTTTCAAATATGTCAAAATAATTAACTATTCCTTTGATGTTTTTTTTTCCTCTATATGATCTTTAATAAACATAATAATTAGAGATAATATAATTTCATATAGTTAATGACATGAAGAATTTACTACAAAATATCTGTAAATAAATTTAGTTTTATCGGTATTTTACTAATTGTAAATATTAAAAGTAAATGATAATAAAAGTAAATGGTCGTTCAGCGTATATCATATCTTTTTTTTGGAAATTGATAGGTGCATTCAAACATTACTTTTGCAGTCGTATTTGTATTTAAAGTACCTAATATATTTTTATTTATGTGAACCACATTTACTTTTGAATAAACCTGAGGGCATTAACGCCACTTCATGAATAAATACGGACAATATGAGTAAATATTGAATTGTATATAATAAATGCCTATTTTTAAAACAATCTATACGAACTAAAATTGACCTATATGTACAACCATGCATATTGCGATTCACGAGAATAATAGACACGTTAGTTCAACCATTTGAATTAAAAAGTCGCGACTTTTCAAAAATGTCAGTGAACTTTCAAAATTATCCAACCAACAAATAATTCTATTCTATTATTATTCGCTATAATATTGTTTAACGAACCTTCTAAACCGAACCATATACACCACTATATAAAACACCCAATAACGAATTCATAAACAAACTCAAAACAAACCTTTACCATCTCTGTAATTCCTCTTTCAAATCGGAAAATGGATCAGAAGCACGCAGTCTTCAACACCAGCGAGACTTCATGGGCCGATCAGTGGGATCCGGAACCCGCTTACGGCTCCGGCGAAGGGTATTACGGTCAGAAGAAAAGCAACACTTCCAAGATTTCGAGCAAAGCCGGCGAGACGTTTGATAAGACCAAGTCGGTTGCCGCCACCGGAGCGAAGAAGGTGAAGGAAGGAACCGTTGCCGGGTTTCACTGGATCAAAGATAAGTACCAGAAAACGACCCGAAAGCATTGAGATCATGAGCATGCATGATTTATTCGGGTCGGGTTAAGTATTTGGCAGCTTTAGGGCTAGACTTTGTTGATTTTCTTTGATTCTTGGATTTGTGATTAGCTTTATGTTGTTGCATGGTTTTTGTGTATTTATTGAGACTAGATAAGTTGTTTTTAATTTCTTGATTTTTGTAATTATTGAGATATTCATCTTATGAGTACTTTGATTATTAGTGTACATAAAATTTATTATATATTCATTGCTTTTCTAAGCGCAATTGTCTTCTTTTATTTCTCTTTTCATATAAGTGTTTACGTGTTATATATTTTTATTAAAAAGTAAATTGTAGGTGTTTGGTATACATCTAAAACATATTAGAGGATAGTAGTACGATTTAGATTATGCGATTTGGATCAAGTTATTTACGTTCGAATAGCATCACGTCTAACGTCTTCTTCGTGCTGTAGATGTTGATCAAGATAACACTGATTAACAAGATGGAATTTTATTCTGAATGAATACTACTGTCTCTAAATCACATTTTCTTTATGATACGAGAATTAATCTGATCAACATTTAGTTTGATTATAAAGCCTCTTAAATTATGTAAAATAATGATCATCAAATTATTAAGTGATTTTCTTGGGTACGTACGTAAGTGATTACATGGTATTACATATAAAATCATTATATGACCTTGAATTATATTCATATTTCCATACTAAGTTCTTATTATTGGACGCATTTGACACGCTACCAAATCTCCAACGTGGACCATCAATTCACTTCTTATCTTTTAGGCATCAATTTCGATCCTTAATTGAATAGTAATTAATTAAACATCTTCCAAACCTTTTATTTTAAAATTAAAATTTTTAAAAAATAAATTAAAAAATTATGATAATGAACTAGTCAAATCATAATCCCAAAAAGAGCAACAAACGACAAGAATTCAACCTAATTTTCATCATCAAAAAGATTAAAAACACCTAATTTCTTGGTGGATTTTTTCAAGAGCATAAAAAAAAGACGGTAATATTATATTTCTTCGTACCAAAACAACTTTTTCATCCTCACGTACGTAACTTCATATGAAAGGAGCCGACCACTTTAAAAAATATGATCAGATTCTGACCGGAAAAAGATTATTCCGACGCGTTGGAGAAAACAATAATATTCCAGTTATATTATAAATTGACATGTTTTTTTTCCTTGCCGTTTTCTTGGATCCTTCCAAACTAAATAAGCCTATAAAACCACCAAGAAAAGTCTCTCGACGATATAAACTTCTCTTCTTTGTATTTCTTCTGCGAGACTATCTATATTTTCCGACGTCATCACAAGCCGGAGTTCTGTTATATATTGTCTGAGTATTAATATTCCGATCATGGCGACGGAGTCTTCGTGGGCGGATCAGTGGGACCCCGAGCCGCTATACAGCCATGACACGGCGGCGAAGAAAGACTCAGCCGGTGGAAATTCGTCGAAGCTCTCCGGCAAGGTCATCGGAGAGAAAACTAAGGCGGCGGCTTCGACCGGAGTGAAGAAAGTTAAGAGTGGAGCGTCGGCCGGAATCCATTGGATTAAGGATAAGGTTCAACGGAAATCCCAGAAATAGGCAAACAATATGTTCGATCGATCGGATTATTCTTTTCTTGTAACGAATGATACTAGTTTCTTGTTGTGGTGCAGCCTTGTTATAGCTAGTGTGGTATATATTTTATTCGAAATTTGATTTTGCATTTGTTTCATGTAATTTATTAATTATTATATATCACGATTATTTAATTTTTTCATCCGGTTATCCGTCACGATTCTATATGATTCATCATCTGGTATTACGGTATTACCAGAGTTCTATTTTTGAAAGTGAATAATTTCAAGATTTGGAAATAGATTAAAAAAATTGAATGAAAAATATGTTATAGAAACTCGGGCAGTGAAAGACGTCCAATATCGTTTGACAAAACGTTAGTATCATCTAGATTCATTCCCACACATGTATCAAGATAATGATCACTTATAATATTTTCAGATCTAAATACCCAACATGGTTAGGCAAAATAATTTTTCTCAAGTCAATCTCGGACCAGGGACACATGATTCTCTAGGCTTTGACTGTGGTTTTCATCTCCTCGAACCCTTCGAATTAGTCTCGGTGTATCTCCAATAATCACAACATCAGTCTCCAAGAGCCACGACAACAATAGTAACTTGATCAAGTGCTAAGCTTTCTACTAGTGTCGGTCAGTGATTTTCTTATAAAATTACTCATACAACCCCGAATTCTTGAAAAGCACTCTTATATTCTCTGACTATCATTGATTTCAACGATTTGAACTTTTGAATGGTTGATCGACATTAAATATGAATTATTTATTCACTGATACTTCAAAAGATAAAAAAATTCATAAGGAGCTAGAATTTGTTTCATCAAATGCAGAATTTTAACCTCTTAACTAGGGTATTATAATCTTTTCAAGTATCAATGCATCTGAAATTCATATTTAATGTCAATCAATTATTCAAAAGTTCAAACCGTTCAATTGATTGATATAGTTATAGTCCATATTTTATATAACAACTTAACATATATTCTTATAACATTACATATATACATATTATTGTTCTTATAACATATAACGCTGCAAAAATCTATACATATCATTCTCATACTGCAAATTATCAAAATACAGAACTGAACTGTTGAATACTCCGCTAATATTAATAACTAAAATGGCCCAACAAAATTCGAACGTTATATGTGTGGATTCTTTTCTCTGTACGTACCATGTTTTTTTTTTGTAATTCAAACATTGAAGTCGCGTTTTAATTAGGATTGAAAAATCACACCGTCAAACTTCCGGCATGTTGCCGTCACGGATGACCTATAAATCTATCTTTCTCGCCTTCTAGAAAACAAAATAATTTGGTCAAACAAGACCAAATCGATTTTTAAATATAATTTTTGATGCATGCCTTGATTGAGATATCGTTTTTCAGTCGGAAATTATAGATGCATGTCTGGTTTGTTAATATACGTCTAATTCTAATTCAAAATATTTTTAATTTTACAATTAAGGTTTAATCTATTGTAAAATTATGAAGAGTATTTTATTTTTTCCAAATTTACAATTAGTTAGTAAATTAGATCTACATGTATCAGCCCTTCTTTTAGATGAATTATTATTATTTTCTGCTCCTAATTAATTTATGAAATGCTTCTAGTAATATTTGAGGATATTCAAATCCATTGGACGAAAATCATTATCGCAGATAGACATTTGCGAATAAATTGGTAAAAATAATAAACCGACGGCTAAAGAAACCACATAATAAATAACACCATTCAAACAAAAACCTCTCATTTAGCCACACCTTTCATTAATATCTCTCGCACTCTTTCTCCCCTCCACAAAAATTAAAAGAGATTAAATGGCCGGCGGGATTGACTTGCCGGAAAACCCATGGTCCGTCGTGGAGGAGAAGAAAGCAGAGAAGAAGAATGCTTCATCCCACCAGCCGAAAAGGTTAGGGGATCCACCGCAGAAGCTTTCCCGGCGAGTCAGCGACAAATTCGAGAGGACGAAAGAGGCGGCGTCGGCCGGAATGAAGAAGGTCAAGGAAGGAGCCACCACCGGAGCACACTGGCTTAAACTCAAGTATCATCAGGCTAAGAAATGAAAAATTAGGAATATTAGTTTTTTCCCCTTATTTTTTGTTCATGCATGAATTAATATAATATATATTATACTGATTTAACGCATAATATTGATTTTTTGTCACTTTTTTATCCATTTGATTGTTTTTATATCGGATGATTTTTATAGATAATGTGTAATATAAGGAATTTATCCGACATGTTTTATCAATCTTTTTGTTCGGGTAAATTATTATCTTTAATTAACCATAGGCATGCGGAATTATTGTTCTTGCACATTGTTATTCTTGCAGTAAGAATGTATATTTTGTGAAATTCTTATTATCATTTCTGATTTGTTAAATATTATTATATTTTGTTTATTTATATTAATCATATGCATCATACATATTACTTATATCACATACAATTAGAAATCAGTTGTATATTAAAATTATTGTATATATAATTATATAATAACAATAAATTCGCAAGCATATAGTAGGGCAGTTTTAGGGCTGATAAGTGCAGGTCCAAATGGATTATGCAGGTCAAAAAAATGTGGTTAAATGACCCAATTGCCCTCAAAAATTATGTTTCAAATTTCAACTCTAACTTTACAGGGATATTCTAGTCAATTTAACACATTTTTTTAACCTGCATAATCCATTTTGGCCTCCTCCACCTAAAAATTCCGTTCTTTTTTCGAGCAAGTAAAAAAAATAACTCGAATATTAAAATAATTTAACATTGAAAAGAATAGGGAAGGAAACAAGAGCATTATTATCTCTGTTTCCTCGATTATTATTATAAATATTACATCCAGAAATCAATAAATTGATGCCAAAATAAAGAATTTAAAAAATAAAGAATTAAAGAATATCGAAACTAGGGGTTATTAATAATAAATAATGGAGCTTAGTTGAAGCACCCTTCAATGTCCTCTGCAATTCTCTTAGCATCCATTGATACTCCGAGCAAGCCACGTCGTGTGAATCCGACGGCGTACAGCCCATTATCACCTTTCCAATTCCCACTAGGAAACGGCTTCCTCGGCATACCGTCTTTCTCTGAAAACATCTCATATTCCTGGCATTCATATATTTTTTAAAAAAATTAGTATTCATCTATTTCATGTATAAAAAGATAAATATATTTAGAAAATATTTATTTCACAAACCTTTAACCAGCAAGGAACATTGCTCTTATAACCGGTTGCTAAAATGATTGCATCGAACTTTTCCGATTCGCCGCCGTCGAATATGACGGAGTCGGAAGTCAATCTTTGAATGGCCGGAGAAACCTGTAAAATCATTTACGATTCATTAGCAAATATTAATGAAATATTTTACCTTGCTATTTTGGTCAATTATTTTTCATTTAACCTATTTTTGTGTTACATAAACTTAACAAAAAAATGAAAGTTGATAAATTTAGAACTCCAAATTTTGAAAATATCTTGATGTCATAAACTTCTTTTCACTTAAATAAACTGCACGCAAATTTCATAAAATTATATTTTCCTGAACTGAATTGTCACAAAAATATGTAATTACCTGAATGTGGCCGGATCTTATCTTGGAGAGTGTCCCAACATCAAGCACCGGTGTCCTTCCGGCGACATTCTTGAGCTCAATCGGGCCGGTTTTGGGTCGCCGGAGACCGATCTCGGCCGTGTCTCCGATCACAAGCCAAGAAATCATCAACAAAATGAAATCCACAATGCGACATGGTAGCCATTTTAGTAACGGGCATGCCAATCCGAATATTGATATACCCAAAATCTCTCGTGGTAGAATATGCACCTATTTATACATTCAAATCAAACCAATAATCAATTAATCATCAAATCACTAAATATATATATCAAACCAAAACATTGTAAGAAAAAATATATACACAAAAAATAACATCTTTTATTAGAAATTTGAATCCTTAAACATTTCATATGTTTTTCCAGAAAATTAACTATTGATTGAAAAACAACATGAAAAAGAACAATTAATTGAACGAAATAAATAAATATTCTTACTTTGCTTCTCACTGCAAGGGTTGGAACAGCACCATAATTGAACAGATCCAAACAGATCTCCATCCCAGAATTTCCACAGCCGACCACCAAAACCTTTTTCCCGCCCAAATTATCACCATTTTTGTAGCAGCTCGCATGCATCACCTCCCCGCCAAACTCCTTCATCCCTTGAATCTCCGGCACCACCGCCTCCGCATTTTCTCCGGTCGCCACCACCAGCCACCGCCCGGAAAAGCACCCACCTTTGTCGTCACTAACCTCCCAAACCGCCTCCTGTTCGACCCACTCCGCGCTACACACGGTCCGGTTGAAAAGAGGGCTAATCTCGAACTTTTTCGCGTAGCAGTTCAAGTAGTCAACGAACTGGTCCTTGGAAGGGTACGTCGGAAACTCCGCCGGAAAATCCATCAACGGCAGCTGGCAAAACTGCTTAGGCAGGTGAAGGCAAAGCCGGTCGTAAGTTCTCAACTGCCACAGCGAAGCAATGCAGTTTGACCTCTCCAGCAACACACTAGGGATGTTCTTCTGCTTCAGCAACGCCGCCACCGCCATTCCCGCCGGTCCGGCGCCGACGATGATCGCTCCGGGAACATGCACACGTGTTGATTGCGTCATCGTTGCAAAAAAGTTGCAGAAAAAAGGGGTGGAATTATTTTAAAATGAAGAACAAGAAGAAGGCAAGAGCCGAGTGATGAGAAGTGACGAACCACTTCACAACCTCTTGCAGAGGAGTGTATTTTCTTGGTATCGACGTCGTATTTTGTTGTGTATTTTTGTACGTATTATTTCTGTGCCGGAGATGAGTACATTTATACTGACAGGTTTGAGTCTGATCAGTGTTTGTATGAAACACTAAGACACTTACTAGGAGTGTACTAGTGTTGATTCTATGGAATATTCAGAAAAGATCTTTATTTACAGTGTTTTATTAGTACTTAATTTGATTTTTATCTATTAATATATGTTGGTTTTGGAGAACAATTCAAAATCCTAGCGAGGGTTAATTTGCCAAAAATTGTGAAAGAAAAAAAAACGAAAGAATTATCAAAGTAGTAGAGTCATAATCGTTTTTGAATTTCACGTCTATATAGCATAATAAAATATGTAATAATAATAAAAAACAATTAAGGTATATATTTTTTTTCCATCAATTATACTGTACTTATCTGAATATTTTTCAGTTCAGTTCGGTAAAAATAAGCCGTAGTAAACAAGCCCTAATTAGTATGTTTAGTTAATTGTAATCTCTAAAGGAAAAGACAGCATCATTTATTCAATAATGTAAAATTTTCACATTAAATATGTGACATATTAATTAAATATTACGGACATTTAATACATTCATTATCTATACTAAATTAAATATTTATATACCATATATGTTTAAACTATACTAATTAGTAATTACTAGCTGTAAAATGTGGTAAACTTGCCTCTGGACTTTTACATCAGTAAATAGAGAAAAACATTCATTCGGATGATCCTGATGCAGGCCTTATCAGGCACCAATAAGATAATGACACGTGTACAATTGTAATGTTTTAATTGGTTAAGATATTTTTAGTAAAGTTCTAAAATCCTAATTTAGAATGCCTAAACCCGTCTGGGTAATGATTGAACACGTGGCCCAATCATAAATTAGATAAAGATAATGTGTCGTTATTTAATTGGTGCCTGATATTGCCAATATCAGGATGATCCTAATATATATTAAACTGCAGTAAATGTGGAAAAGGTTTGATATGTTCCCTGAATTTGGATCAACAATTTGATGAGATACTTGAGAAGGGGCGATATGACGTGGTGATGTTTTTGAATACCATTTAAAAGTAGGTTATATTAAGGAATTTTAGTATTTTTATTTAGCTTAATGAAAATTTATGATGTGATTGGATACCATTTAAAAATTAGGTTATTTGAAGGAATTTTAGTATTTTGGTTTAGGTTAAATTATGAAAAAATGTGATTGAAAATGTGATTGGATTTCAAATCCATTTGAGTACACTTCAAGTACAAAGTACACACAAAGGTACAAATCAATTTTCCCTAAATATATCCGGCATAATACCTGAATTCATTCCTAAATTACAATATATTATCTCATATACTATGTTCATTGCCGTTTATCCGAATATTTATCAGTTTAGTTCAGTAATTTTCATTTTTTATGGTATAGTTCAGTATCAATTTTCCTAAAATATCATTTCATGAAATTCACTTAATTTTTAATTTAGTTCAGTTCAGTATTTTTTTATTATTATATCAGTTCTGTTCAGCCGTATCAAACATATATGATAATTTTAGTTTAATTCAATTTCTACAAAATATCATCTAATGAAATTCAGCTTAATTTTTATTTCAGTTCAATTTCGATTCCGTTTAGTTCAATTCATACCACGTTTTTATAAGGGCATTGTTATATGTAGTCCAGTATTTACTTATGTAGTCCGTATTTATTCATGAAGTGTCATTAATACCCTCAGTATTTAATCAAAAGTAAATGTGATTTCCATAAATGATGGTATATCAGGAACTTTAAATACAAATACGGACTGCATAAGTAATGTTGCACTGCATCTATCAATTACCTTTTATAATAATGGAAAAGTTTTGAGTTATTGTTCCCTAGCTTGGCTCAACAATTCGATGGAAAATTTGAGAAACGGCCAAATGACGTGGTGGTGTTTCGAATTCCAATTAAAACTAGGTTGTTTGAAGAAAGTTGTTACATTTTTAATTTAGGTTAATTTATGTGATTGAAAATGTGATTGGATTTTATCAAACATGACAAGATCACACAAATTAAAATACCTAAGAGTACAAATAAAGTACAAATTACACGCAAAGAACATGGTCATTCTTTCCTTTTTTTTAATAAATCAAATATATTCCGTTAATAATACTTCAATGTATTCTTAAATTACAACATATTATCTCATATACATAGAGAACGGTTCACC
The DNA here is from genome assembly GCA_948330725.1 of Sherardia arvensis. Lineage (NCBI taxonomy): Eukaryota > Viridiplantae > Streptophyta > Magnoliopsida > Gentianales > Rubiaceae > Sherardia > Sherardia arvensis. The sequence goes on from OX415244.1 coordinate 1,661,828, forward strand.
ACATCTTATCTAAAAATTTTCACTTCACTTTAATTCAGATTTTATAAAATAACATCTGATGTAATTTAGTTTTATTTAGATATATTGTTAGCATTTTTAATTTGTTAATTTTATTTTAATTCAATTTAATTTAAGTATTGTCCAATTCGACTTATTTGGTGTTGTGATGTGCTGATATGTTCTGTGTTGTGTTGATCTGTGATGTTCTGTGCTGATGAGTGTTATGATAAGCTGATCAGTGCTGTGTTGTGCTGATCAGTATTGTGTTGTATTGATCTTGTGCTGAACAGTGTTGAAAGTGTTGATAGTGTTCGTTTGATCTGAAGAAAAGATAAAGTGTTTATTACTAAGAATTAACAATTTTACTTAATTAATATTATTTTTACAAAACATAATAATAATGTCTATTATATCTTAAATGTGCTGAGATAAAAGATGTTGTGCTGAAATATGCTGCAGTAAGTTGAACTGGACAGAATTTTTAAGCTCTTCAATTGTATCATGCCCTAAATTATAATAAACTAAATAATTTCTATAATAATGAAAAAGGTAGTTAATGTAAAGTTTTGATATGCTCCCTGGCTTTCACTCAACTTTGTAATGTTCTACATTCCATTTAAAATTATTATATTTTTATTTGAACAGTTTTGGTTTAATTAGGTTAACTTTACATTCATGAAAATGTGATTGAAGAAAGTTACCGATGGTAACAAGTGCAATACACGCAATACTATGAGTACAATTCAAGTACAAAGTACACACAAAGTACCTAATCATTTTTCCATTTTTGTAATAAATAAAATGTGAAACCTGAATTCATTCCTAAATTAATTAAGATATAATTTCATGCACTTTAAAGGACAAAATATCTCTATGGTTTTTTATTTGAATTTATATAGTTTGATTCATTTAAGGGTCGGTTAAATATGACTTATTTTACTGAAATGAACTGAACAGAAAAATATTAAAATGAACTAAAAATAGTTAAGTAATTTGAAATAAAAATAAGTGTATTGAAAGTACTAATAGTATATCTATATTATGTTAAATTTCATCAATTCATATTTCAGGAAAACTGAACTGAATTGAAGTAAAATGAAAAATGATGAATTGAATATAATCAAACAAGTTTGATTCGTTAACTCGATTTATTTTAATTTACTTTAATATTTATTGGGGGATTTTAAATTTTCAAAATCTTTATCTATCAAGAGTTTGCAATGAATATCAAAATATTCAAAGTTATAAGAGTGCAATAACCCAAGAGTTATGAGGAAATTTTGTCTAAATTTTAAAGTAAAATATACGCTCTTCAACTTATTAGATATTAATTAAACTTAACAAAAATAAACTAATTTGACTAAACTCAAGGGAGAGAGAGATTTCACATGTAGAAAATGGTCCTAATGCTTTTCATTTATCATGCACGTTTTTAACGAAATGTGACTTTCTTTTAACAAAGTATGGTACAATTATTTTAGGGTAGATCTAAATGCAGGTCCACTTTACTTCTACAAGTCCAAATTAAATTTGAAATGACAATAATATCTCTCTTAAATATGTATTATAATTCACGAAAAAATAATTTATAATTTGAACACGCGTTAAATCATTACATAGACGGGTTTATGCATTCAAGGTTAGCGTTTTAGAAATATATTTGTAAAAGCTAATAAACGAATGAAGGATAATTATGGTATTTTTCCACTTTTATTGGATCTGCAGAAGTAAACTGGACCTGCATATAGTAAACACCTTGTTTTATTATAAAATGAATATAATATTTAGATTTTACGGATTTTTCAATTTATTATTTTCCAATACTAGCTACTCCTATTAAATTTTAAATACATCTTTTAAAAGTAATTAAATACTCACAAATCTGACTTATAAATAATTTAAAGTGAATAAATTGCAAATCATGTCCACTTTAAATGTCAAATATATTATTTGACCCCTAAATAAAAAAATTCAGTTTATAACCTCTAAAATATAATTTACATATTTCACTATCCTTGAAAAATAATTTACATATTTGACCTATAAATACTACATTTCTATTTTTAAGGGTCATAATAACAAACAAATAATTTTATAAGGGTATGAAAATTATTTTTTCAAAGGTATAAATTATTGGGCACTCTTAAACTTTTAAATTAAATCAATATTTGACGTATAATATTTGAAAAGTATGACCTTTATGTTGTCTTTGTCCCAAAAATAGAGTCATGATACTTAAAGATGTGGACTAATTAAATAACGCATTTTATGAAAATTCGTGAAGATTTAGATAATGCATAAAGAAATGCACAAAATCTGATTTTGTACCAACTTTATATAAAGCATTCAAACGCACTAAGTCTAAATAATGTGTTTGAACAAAAAAATCCCAAATGGCTCAACATCTTTCCCCGGTGCCGGAAATCAACCTCGGCCAGGACCGCCGTCCGATGTCGGTGATCGGATTCGGGACCGCGTCTGACCCGACGGCTGGTTTCGGAGCCACAAAACAGGCCGTTCTCCAAGCCATCGAGCTCGGCTACCGCCATTTCGACACAGCGGCTCTGTACAACACCGAGAAGCCGCTCGGAGAAGCCATTGATGAAGCTTTACGCCGAGGTCTGATCAGATCTAGAGACGAGGTTTTCATCACATCCAAGCTTTGGTGCAGTGATGCTCATCAACAACATGTTGTCCCGGCTCTGCGAAAAACTCTCGAGTAAGCGAATTTGCTATACACAGTCTGTTATTTTATTCAGCATAATCCATAATATTGTGAAATTACAATAATGCCCCTGAATATTACTCACTTTTCAAATGAATGAGGACATTTTCGTAAATTCATATTATTTTTTGGGACTACAAAAATAACTGTAACACCTAGTCATATGCTATACGCAGTCCAGTATTTTACTCCGCCTAATCCATAGTACTATTGAAATTACAATATCACCCCTAAATATTACTAAATTTCACAATTGATCTAATAAGTGAAGGACATTTTTGTACATTTATACTATATTTTAGAATACGGAGTAAAATACTGGATTGTGTATAGCAATTATTTTGTTCATTTTTGTGTGGATTGTTGGTCTGATTTTGCCATTTTTGGTGTAGGAATTTGAAGATGGAATACATAGATCTTTATCTCATACACTGGCCTGTGAGTTCCAAGCATGGAGTTCATGAGTACCCCATCAAGAAGCTGGATTTTCTTCCCATGGATTTTAAGTCTGTCTGGGAAGCCATGGAAGAATGCCAGAGACTTGGACTCACAAAGTCCATAGGAGTTAGCAACTTCTCCATCAAAAAGCTCACTGATCTGCTCAGCACCGCGACGATTCCACCATCTGTGAACCAAGTAAGGGCTTGTTCTCCCTAATTTATCTAAAAAAAATTCAGGTATTACAGTGGATGGATTTCGATCTGGGCAAAATTTCGCAGATTAGATGTTTTAACATTGAAATGCGTCATCAATTTCTGGTCATGTTGATGTCTCTTACTTTTCATATTTAAACATTACTGTTTCATGTTTAAACACCGAATATCCAGACTCAGTTGAGAACATAGAAATTGACAGTATTAGATCAATAGTAATTTCATTTCAAGTATTTAAGTTCATTTCGATCTATTTTATCAATTCATTCAACATACCGTATCAGTTCAGTTCAATTCAGTCTTGACTAAAAAAAATTGGGGAGAACATGCTGAGTTGCAAAATCCATTATTTCATTTGAACATTCATGTTTGAAATTTGAAACTCCTTCCCAAAAACCTTGTTTCATTCTGCTTTTTCCCCAAACAAAAAGTGACATCTTGTGGAAATGTGTCTCATTAATTGCTTAGGTTGAGGTGAATCCATGCTGGCAGCAGAAGAAACTGATAGAGTTCTGCAAGGCTAAAGGGATCTTTGTGGTGGCTTACTCTCCACTTGGAGCCTATGGAACTTTCTATGGAACCAACAGGGTCATGGAATGTGAGGTTCTGAAGGAGATAGCAGAGTCCAAAGGGAAGAGTGTGGCTCAGGTTTCCCTGAGATGGATATACGAGCAGGGAATCGGGATGGTGGCTAAGAGTTTCAACAAGGAGAGGATGGAACAGAATCTGCAGATCTTCACTTGGGAGCTCGATGTCGAGGAAAGGAAGAGGATTGAAGGTATCTCGCAGAGCCGAGCGTGCACCGGCCTCGACTACACTTCTGTTAATGGACCTTACAAGACCACTCAGGAGCTGTGGGACGATGAATGATAAGGAACTTTCAGATTGCAAAATGCTAGTGAGGCATGTTATAACTTTATATTCTGTGTTCAATTTCATTTGTCACATTTGAAACATTATGTACTTTTAAAAATGTTGAAGTTGCTCTTTTAGTATTTATTTTAATTGATTTTTTTAATATAGTATAAGATTAGGAGAAACAAAACTTCTCCAAAATTCTCTGTGACAAACTGAAAGCTAAATCAAACAACAATACATGCACATTATTTATTACACAAGGGAAAAGGATTACTAGACAAAATTTATGATTTTCTAACCTAGGAATCAATCCTACACCAAGTCTAATTTCAAAATAGTTTGACCTGAATTCCATCAACAATATTAAGACACTATGTATTGACATAAGAGCAGGGGCGCACCTAACTATTTGGGGGCCTGAGGCGGGAAAAAAAATTAGGGGCCCCAACATATATTCAAAACATACCTATTTAATGATATTTAGGGCGGCCGGCGGCCGGCGGCGATGGACGGCAGGGCGGGGCGGGGCGAGGCGGATTGTTCGGCGGCGAGTTCGATTCAGTCGCTCGGAGCAGAGACAGAGAGGAGAGTCTAGCGTCTGGTTTTTCTTTTTTCCTTCTTTTTCAATTAAATTTTTTTAATGCTATCAGTTATAAAAAAAATCAAAAATGAGGGCACAAAAATATTTTGAAATTTGGGAGCCTGAGGCCCAAGCCTCACTTGCCTCTACATATGTGCCGGGCCTGCATAAGAGTCTATTAATTTCACAAAAAATAATATAAATATAAGGCATGTTTGATACAGCTTAACTGAATTTGAACTAAAATGAAATAAATTCTAATAAGCCAGAAATATATATTCTTCATAAACTATACTTTGAAATTCGTCAACCAAGCAAAAACACGTATATTGAATTCTGATCTATTTCTCGCGACTCTTAAAGTTTTCAAACACACTTCAACACTAATATTTCAGTTAAATTCATGTTCACCAACTAATTCCTTAACTCCAAATCTCTATTTTCTTATTAGATAATAATTCAAATGAGCCCTTATAAAATTCATTATTTTCCCCTCCATATGAGTCAAAATTGATATAAATGTATAAAATGAGGGTTTTTAAAGTATATTGACTTGGTCTTCAATTTTTCTAAAAATATGTTAGACATTTTTTTCTAATTTGCTTTTTTTAAATGATTAAGTTACAAGCAAAGTAGCTCGTATACAATCACCTTCTAGGAGAAGAAATGTATACAACCCCTTTCCTTTCTCCAATTTCTAATTTATATTAATGTCTACGAGTTTGCACTTTTATTTTAGGGTGTTTTAAGTAATTAACGTTTTAAACTTTCAATCAAATAAATTACTATATTCATGATATCTAATCAATATGTTTGTCCCCTAAAATGAATACTAGGCCGGCCATGAAATTTTCAACTCTAACATGGCATTCCAAAACCCTAATTACTCGAGAAAATTTTATATGTGGGTGTTTCTTCTATGTGTGGATGTGGGCCAAATAATAGATTGACACTTGGCAAAGTGGGACCAATATTTAATGGAGAAAATTCTTTCCCTTTGTTTTAGTTTTAGGTCCTTCTTTTCATCCTTTTTTTCCTCTCAATCATAATTATTTCCTCTTACTCTACATTTCCCCCCTTCTGTATCCTCTTCTGTCTCCACCACTCATCGAGTGTTTTTTTCCAAAAACAATTGTTTGTTTCAAGTGGAACTAAATAATTCAAACAAATCACTTGCTTTTTCATTTTATTTTTGTCAATAAATGTATTAATTCATTTATATTATAAATAATAATAATAGTATATTTAAATTAAGTTAAATTTGATCAGATCATATTCAATTAAAATTGAACACTAAAATGTAAAATACTGAACTAAATTGAATTTAATTAAATTGAAACAAAAAAATATACGAACATAAAGTGTAGAAAACGTGCGTAAATGGAGCTTGATTACATATATTGTCAAGTTATATCTACGGCTCGCCAAACCTCTCTACTCATTTTTCTAACTTCTACTTTGATTCTAAGGGCCTAATTGCCTGATCTTATTTTTACTGAACTACTGAATTGAAATTAAGTGAAAATTAACATATCAAAAAATAGAATCAATATGTCTAAAATTTATTGAATTTGATCAAAATATATTCTCACCAAATCGAATTGAGTTAAATTGAATTGAATTGAATTAAATTAAACTAAATTGTTCTACTTATAAAATCCATAGAACAATGCCAAAGGAATAGGTTAAAAGCCTATAAGATGCATAAATGATTAAATTTTGTATTCGCAACCTTAGAGGAATTAATAAAATAATAATCTATTCTTTCACACACATGGTAAAAATTAGCTAAATAACAATCATTGAAATATTCATAACGAGTCTAATATTCGTCAAATTTATTTAGTACTTACACAGAACTTAATGATCGCTAAAATATTTCACTTTAATTAAGTTTAACTCAGTTCAGTATTTTACAGTTGAATTTAGTTTAAATTTAACTTAATTTTAATTACTATTATTATTTTTAATATTAATGAATTAGTAAATTTATTGAAAAATAAAATAAAAAAGAAAGTGATTTGTTTGAACTATTTCGTTCAGCAAGTGATTTGTTTGGAAAAGAACACTCTATTAGTTGTGGAGATAGAAGAGGATCAGCAAGGGGAAAATTCAGAAAGGATGAAAAGAATTAAGATAAAGAGAGAAAAAGAATAGAAAGAAGGACCTAAACCTGAAACAAAGGAAAAGAATTTACTACATTAAGTATTGGTCCCACTTTGCCAAGTGTCAATTTATTATTTGGCCTACATCCCCACATAGAAGAAACACCCACATATAAAATTTTCTCTAATTACTCTAACATTTACAAAAATAAATTACATGCTAATTAACTTATCAAATTCTAAAACCATTTACCAAAGTTTAGAATAGTAATTCCGACGAAATTTATTTTGTCAAACGTTGATGAACGTTTTCAAGTATGTTCAGATGATATACAAACCTTTTTCCTTATTAATTTCGAACTAAAAAACCCTAATTATTTATATAGCTAGCCTCAACCCAAGTTCGAACAGGAATGGACCTTCGTCCCAAAACCAATCCTTGCTTGGAAAAGGATGAATCCATTCCCAGCTCTCCCTATATAAATGGGGATCTCTCATTCAATTCCCAATTTCCAAGAATTTATACAATTAATCAACAGAAAAAAGGGGAAAAAAAGAGAGAAAAACATTACAATGAAGTTCATGATTGATTTCATGGTTGAAATTGCCAAGTCCATCAAGATGGAAGAACAAGCCAAAGAAGAACAAGCCAGAAAATTCCCTCAGCGGAAGAGAACTCCCCGGGAAGTCCTCGGAACCCTACGACTCGCCGCGGCGGAAAGCTCTCAATTCCCCCACCACCGCTACGTTGACGATCATGACGTCACTCCCCGTCAGAGAGACGCTGATGACGTCACTTCCCGTCAGAGAAACCTCACCTACGAAAGGTCTCTCAAGAAGCCAATGCCGGTTAATGAAGACCAAAACGCCGCCTCGGAGAAGAAGCCCCGGCTCGATCTTTTCGATCCCGAAGAGATCGAGCACAAGTGCAACAAGGGGATCGTGATCAGAGATCAGGCCGAAATTGAACCGGAGAAGAAGAAGAGGATCATAAAGAAGAAGAGAAAATACAGTGATGATGATGATGAGTTCAACTGCAAAGAGGAGAAAAAGAAGAGGAAAAGTAGCAATAAAAAGGACCGTCTGGCCGTTGCAAACCTGCCGGAGCCGGAGCTGCCGGAAAATCTACGAGCTCGGATCAGAGAGGTTGCAAAAGGAGATGAGAATTTCGACGAAAACAGTATAGTTTGTGTCATACAAAAGGATCTTCAAGAAAGCGACACAATCAGACAGCAAAACCGCCTGGCTATGCCTAAGAAGCAGATTAGGGCTGAGTTTTTAACCGAAACCGAGGAAGTAATCTTGTCGGATAAACCCGGTCCCCACACGAAGCCGATAGAAGTTCCGATCATCGAGCTCCCCGGAGAAGTCACCGGAGAAACCAGACAACTAACGTTAAGAAAATGGCACGTGGGGAAAAAATCTGTGTCTTACGTGCTCAACGGTGATTGGATGGGTGTGGTTGCCCGGAACAAGCTCCATGTAGGGCAGATTGTGCAGGTTTGGGCGTTTAGGGTTTCGGGGAAGTTAAATATTGCATTTGTTTTTCCTGAAATCAAGGTTAAAAAGGAAGAAGAAGCATCGACATCTTCTCAGGAAACCCTAGCTGCTCCACCATTGTTGCTCCTTACTCAAGGTGAAGCTGAAACTACTACCACTGCTGAAACCGCTGGATCGTCGGGGTCGGGATCGGGGTCGGGATCGGATGAATCAAACGTGAGAAGTGGGGGATTGAACTTCGACTTGAACATGGAGCCTGATGGATTTCTAGATTAGTTCTAGCTAGTCATGTATTGATGAGTAGTGTTGAGAATGCTATGGTTTTTTTGTCATTATTTCAATAGTTTATAATTTATTTTATTTTTCTTTGGTTAACTATATATATAGTATGATTCACAATAAAAAGAGAGGGTGATATATATGTCAAAATAATAACATATTGTTAAAGAAACAAATGGGATTTACAACAAAAAGATAGGATATTTTTATAATTTTTCTCATCTTCTTTCCATCCTCCTCTAAACTCTAAGAAGATGAAAAAACAGTGTTTAATAGTTTTTTATATTAAATTCTATATCTGAATAAATGTGGTTACTTTTCACACACTTTATATCATTCTGAGATTTTAGTAGGTTGTTTTTTCTTTTCTGGAGATTTTTCTATATATTCAAACCCGATCAAAAGTCTAAATAATTGAGATATGATTTTTTTTCATGTTTCTTAATGTGTCTACACTTTGATTCAATGTATCTACACTTGAATAAAGAAACAAAAGACGTGTCCAAATGAATTTTCATTTTGATTATTTTTACTACTGTCTATTCTCTTGAATTTATTAAGACCTAAATTTAGTCGTGTTTTTTCGTGTTCTGATCAATACCTCTACACTTTGGATCAATGTATGTACACTTGAACGACGCTAACTACTAAAATAATTAAATTTTGTTTCAGAAACAAAAAGACATGTCCAAATTTAATTTTTCATTTTGATTGTTTTGGCTACGACTCTATTCTCTTGAATTTATTAAAACCGAAAATTTGAACACAGTTCCCAAATGTGTAATTATAAACTAATATCAATTATAACTTTTAAAATTATTAATATAGAAGAAGTTGTTCTCCTCGTGAAAAACCAACTGTTGTAACGTTTCATGAAATTTTTTATAAAAATTAACTGAAATATATTATTATTAATGTTGTAATTCGGGTTAAATTAGAGAAGAAATCAAACTTCATTCCAATACTAATTACCATCTCACATGGAAAAGATGCAGTAGTCACCAAGGTAACCACGGCTGATCTCCTTTATAAGGATATGAACTGTTCTCATTCTGATCTAACCTAAAATAAAAAAATCTTAAAAACGATGAAATATTTGATTGATTTCATGGTTGATGCAGCAAAGGCTGCTAAAAGTGCAATGATAGAAGATCAGAGGAAAGAGAAGAAGAGAGAAGAAGACGACGAAACGCACCGTTTGGAACAGCCGCGCGGGCGGAAGAGAAGCCACCGGGATGTCGTCGGAACCCTAGAACTCGCCGAGAACAGCCCTCAATATCCTCACCATCACTATGTGAACGTAGAAAAGTCCGAGAAAAAAACAACGAGGAAATACACCAAACCTGAGAAGAAGAAGGCAAAGAAGAAGATATTAGGTCAGAATGTCATAGAGCTGCCGGAAAATCTGAGGGCGAAAATGGTCGAAAAAGCGCGGGAATCGGGAGAAACGACGTCGTTTGACGATGGCAGTGCGGTTTTGGTGATAGAAAAGGCACTTCGTAAGAGTGACATCATCAAACAGCAAAACAGGCTTGCAATCCCTAAAGCACAGGTGAGAGCAGAGTTTTTGAGCCCTAGCGAGAAATTGCATCTGTCGGAAAAGAAGGAGATGTTTGTTCCGATCATCGAGCCGGCCGGAAAGACGTTGGTGGTTCCCCTGAGAAGATGGAAGATCGGAAACACTTCGTCCTCGTACATCATCAACGGCGGTTGGAAAGAAGTGGTTATGAATAACCAGCTTGAAGAAAACCAAATCGTGCAGGTTTGGGCGTTTAGGGTTCAGGGGGAACTAAATCTGGCCTTTGTTTTTTCTGAGAACCAGCAAAAGCAACCTAAAGAAGGAGATCAAGATGAAGCTGAAACTTAGAGGAAGATTTAATGAAAAAATGGTTTTGGTTGCATAATATACACATAAAATTGTTGCATTTTGATATTTTCTCATCAATGACAATTTAGGGGTTTTCAATTTTTTTTCATATTTCCATCCAATTTATATAAGAATTTCATTTTATTTGTTTGATGATGATTTTTAGGCCCTGTACATATCACATCATCTCAATTTATTCTTTGCATTCATGTAGTTTCAATTTTTCGCAGTTGAACCTTGCGACTCAATTGAACATAGCCTAAAATGTATAATTAGAAGCTATCGATAAAGTTCTAATCATTCCGAACCCAATACCTGCTTTAAGAGAGGAAATTTACTGTTACATTGTTTGCACTCCCTCCGTCCCAGTTCATCATGTTCAAATCTCTGTTTATTTAGTCAAAATTGATTATTTGTAATATTTTAATTAAATTTGGCTAGCATTATTAATTGATTATGATCATATGAAATATTTTTAGATTGAAAATGTCATCACACATAATTATGAGAGTTATTACACATGTTTATGAGAGTTGAAAAGAGTGTGATGATTTTTTAGTGCACATTTGAGCCAATGTTGGAATAAAGTGTCTGTTTGCCTGAATTTATTTTTTACTGAGAACTGAACTGTAATGAATTGATCTGAAAATTGATGTATTAGGAAAACTTTTTATCTGAATTTGATCAAATGATATTTTTAATCAACTGAACTGAACTTGATTAAATTAAATTAAGTTAAATTAAACTAATCAAGCTACTCTATATATAAACTCCATCAAATATGCCAAAGTCAGACAATTGGAGTGTATAATATTTTTATCATATTGGTTAGTCAAATTAGTACACCCAAATAGTGTTTGGCACAATTAAAACAAATCTAAATTAGCTAGTTGCTTTGTGATATTCTTCTACTACTAGTTGTGATTTGTGAATGATATTCTTCTTATCACCCATACTTGCAAACAAAAACAATATGGCTCAACGACTTTCTCCGGTGCCGGAATTCAATCTCAGCCACGGCAGCCATCGGCTGCCGTTGCTGGGCTTCGGGACGGGATCAGACCCGCCGGTGGACGCCGAAACCACAAAACAGGCTGTTCTCCAAGCAATGGAGCTCGGCTACCGCCATTTCGACACAGCACCACTGTATAACACCGAGCAGCCGCTCGGGGAAGCCGTTGACGAAGCTCTGCGCCGAGGTCTGATCACATCTCGAGACGAGATCTTCATCACCTCCAAGCTCTGGTGCAGTGATGCTCATCAACAACATGTTGTTCCAGCTCTGCAAAACACTCTCAGGTAATGTTAATTCAGTTCAATTCAGTTTAGCAGAAGTCGGGAAAATAGGATCTTGACCTAATTTTACTGTTTGGTTCAGGGAAATGAAGTTGGAATATATAGATCTTTACCTCGTACACTGGCCAATGAGTTATAAGCATGGAGTTCAGGAGTATCCCATGAAGGAACAGAATTTTGTCCCCATGGATTTCAAGTCTGTCTGGGGAGCCATGGAAGAATGCCAGAGGCTTGGACTCACTAAGTCCATTGGAGTCAGTAATTTCTCGATCAAAAAGCTCGTAAATTTGCTCGCCATCGCCACAATTCCACCGGCTGTAAACCAGGTAAGTTATAAATTTATTGAAGCGTTATACGCAGTCCAGTATTTTACTCAGCGTAGTCCAAAATACCAAAGAAATGACACTACCGCCCCTGCAAAGTTGCCTAGTTTCTCAAAAATCAAATAAATTGAGGTCATTCTCGTACTTTTACATCGTATTTTAAACTACAAGAGTAAATTACTGGACTGCGTATAGCAACACCCTAAATTTATGATCCTATGCTTCACATGAACAGTCGTGTTTCTAACACTAACCTGCTATGGCTAGGTTGAAGTAAGTCCATGCTGGCAGCAGAAGAAACTGATACAGTTCTGCAAGGCGAACGGGATTCTTGTGGTGGCATATTCTCCTTTAGGAGCCTATGGAGCCTTTTATGGCACCAAAAGGGTGATGGATTCCGAGGTTTTGAAGGCCATAGCGAAGGCTAAGGGAGTATCTGTGGCTCAGGTTGCTCTGAGATGGGCGTATGAACAAGGAATCGGGATGGTGGTTAGGAGCTTCAACAAGGAGAGGATGAAACAGAACTTGCAAATCTTCACTTGGGAGCTTGATGTCGGGGAAAGGGAGAAGATCGATGGAATCCCACAGATCCGAGCTGTTGATGGCCTCGGCTTTGTTTCTGAAAATGGACCTTACAAGACCGTTCAGGAGTTGTGGAACGATGAATCTTAGAGGTAGCTTGCTAATAATGTACTTTGGTCGAGTATTACAATTCAATTCAGTTTAAATCAGGCGAAAAGAACAAGGCCTATATAAGTCAGTTAATACATGATACAACATAATGTTCATACAGATATGAATCCGATTCTAAACCCTACCTTATTGGAGTACATGTATCCAGGTAATTAGCTAGAAAGAAATAGATATAGGTCAAAGAGAAACTATATACAAAGGGTTGAGTATGTTTAAGAGGCCTACGAGAATGATCAAGAATGAACTAGTCGAGAATTCAGACTAACAACCGGCAGGCCTCTCGTATGTTGGAGGCAGCGTTGGACAGTACTCGTTCATGTGAGCGTAGGGCTCCAGAGTGTTGTAGAGAGGCAGTTCCATTCTGTACTCCCCGAGAATCTGGCAGAAAGGGAGCTTTTCATCCCCGATGTTGCACCATTCTGGAAGGCGGGTCTGATTGTCATCATAAATTTTCAGCATGTAGGCATCTCGAATCTGTGAGGGATTAAGAAGAAATTGTAAGTTTACCAGTCTTTCGTTATGAAAAATAAGTTAAGGCATGGGGTGATTAATAATTACTCACTGTGAATTCTGTTACTTGAAGGGACTCGGCAATGGGACCAAACACTCCAGCTTCCTTGTACATCGCCAAAATAAAAGCTACACAGGTAGTAGATTTCCCATCACTGTATATCCAATCATCATTCTCGGGAATGGTGAGAAGCTGATCAAAGGTTAACCCACGCCTTTCAGTCTCGGTGAGGATTTCATACAAGTCTAGATCCTGCCGGGAAAATTAGATTACAGTTAGATACGATGTGAGCAAACATCACCATAATATATATTTTCAATTAAGGCATCCTCAACGCATACTCTTCAACCATATCCTTATTAAAGCTATTCTCATTGGTTGTGGTGTAAGCATAACTCGCAATTTTTTGCTTTATAAGACGATAGAACTACCATCGTTGAGTTCAGGAAAAATAAATACATGGATGCTTTTTTGTATGAAGGTCAATCCAGGGCTTAATAAAAGATATACCACTCACCTCAGTTTCAAGACGCTTATTCAATGCTTCATTCCACATATTTGCAGCGTAAGATGGCTGCACTCTCGTCCACATTGACATGAGAGAGATCACCTGCATTTGGCATGTTTGTTCGAACCAAGTTAGATCGCCATAAGATTGACATGCCAAAATAACGCGATGAACCAAATATATCAACATAATTCAAGTAACAACCATAAATGGACCATTTCATACCAAGTGAGCATCAAGTGGTGGGGGGTAATTGTCAGCCACTGTATCAATCCAACTAAAAATCATGTTGTGATATCCGTATGGTTTCCCTGACATTCTTTGTACATATTCCCAAGCAGCAGAAGAATTGAACTTTGCACGAATATCTGGATGCAAAGGTAGCAATGCTATTTGAGGATTAGAGTCGTCTTTTAGAGCAGATTCCCACCATTCATTCCACGGGACTACTGCAATAATTTCTTCCCCCTGTAACATAACAAACAATGAGATCAAGCTAGGCCATATAAGAAACACAATCTTCTCGCTCCCTGTAATTTATTAGATAAATAAGTGTCTTAAACATTGAAAAAAATGGATAGCATGGTGCCAAGTAAATAACTTTATATTACTAATTTACCTATATGAAAAATACTACGGAAATATAATCACCAAAAATGTACCTTTATGTTACTGAGTTACCTATATGAAAACACTATGGAAATATAATCACCTTCTCATTCTCATATCCTGATTCGGCAACAAAAAGATTTCCCTGGTCGTCTTTTAGACAAACAGCTGTATGGCCGGCAAAAGCACCAGTTACCCACTTCTCAAGCGTCTCAAATCCACCCCATCGACCACGGATTTTTGACAAAGCTAGAAAATCTCCGGTGTGGACATCATCTGGATTGATAGTAGCAATCCACGGTGGAGATCGTCTTTCAAATGTTGCACCCATGTGTTTCGTTAGGAATGCAAGGTTAGCATTCTGGCCCCACGCTGTATTGGAGAACAGAGGCAATACATCAACCATGGAAAGCAGTGTCCCAAGCATTCCTGATGGCATGAGAAACACAGAAAATCCATGTTGCCTTACCTGCAGAGTAATCAAAATGTCAACTTTAAAAATTGCGAGTCATAAAAAAAAAGCATCTTCGGAAACACAACACGCATACATATTCTTCTTCGGCAGGCTCCTCCCAGGAGTCTATTTTCAACACATGCTCCTTTGATGAAAAGTAGTAATCCCATGTAATCCGATAAGGCGTTGCAAACACATACAGATCCATACATGTCCAGCTGTGAGCTGCACTCGTCTGCAGATGAAAAGTAGTTCTCAACAAACTGAAAATCACTTTTTTTTAAAGGTAACAATTTCCACCAAACTGAAATAGAAAGCACATCTTCAACGCAACAACCATCTTTACACTCAACAGTTCGATATAAGCACGCTTCCTAAACTCAACAATCTACAGTGTTACTTTCCCACCATGTCAACCACGATGAGTTCCAATCAATACTAATTATGAAGGTTACAAATGCAAAGTCAAAAATGTCATATTTAAGTATTCTACATTCATCAAACATGACTCAGGCCTCATTGGATACCATCTGTAACACCTGGTTTACTCTAAGCGTTCCTATTTCGAATCGTGAAAATCTGATTCTGGAGTCACATTCAATTGATTCCAGAAAAGGAATCTCAGCCAAATATAAAGAATCAGAATCCTTAATTGCATCATTAATGTCAACATCCTATTCATTTTTTATTTTTCCACCATGATCCTTGCAACTTAACTCAACTTTTCAGTTTTCACCAACTTAACAACAGTATCTGAGAGCAATAAACTACAAATGAGCTCAATTTCAAAGCTGAAAAAGGGAGCTAATTACCGAGAGATAGATGACGGCGCCGCCGATGCCGCGATCGCCGGTGGAAGTGAGCTCAACTCGAGCAGAATTATCCAGAAAGCAAGCTCCTTTCCAGTCCACGGAGCCGTTCTGCGGCGCCAGCGAGCCGACATAGGACGGCAGCAAGTCGACGGCGCTATGAATGTTATTCAGAACCGGCCACGAAATCTCCCGCGGCAGCACCGGGAGCACGTCCTTGACTCGGAAGGGAACTTTAAAGGCGTCCCCGAACCCTAACCCCAACGCCAGGCCCAGAATCAGCAGGATGAATCTGGCTATGCACAGTTTCCGAGACATGGAATCTGCTGGATTCATATCAGTTCATGAAATTAGCAAAAAAATTACAGAAAATCGTTGAATTTGGGGATTAGGGATTGATCGGAGAAGACGACTTGTTGAGTGGTTAGCTGGAGAGGTGCGTCTTTGTCGAGCAAGACGATGACTGCCAAACTCTGCGGGAAAGTTCGGTTAGTTTACAAAAGACATAATTAATGACGTTATTTTCTTATTCGGATTAGTCTTTATTATTACCAAGGTAGAAAATATTATTTTAAATTCAGTTAATAATACATAGTGCACCTCAAAAATTGTTTATTATTTAAAATTTGAGTTAATAATACATAGTGCACCTCAAAAATTGTTTATTATTTAAAATTTGAGTTAATAATACATAGTGCACCTCAAAAATTTTAGTAGTAAAAGTGGTTTTTCATAAATTGTCCATCTACTATTGCAATAAGGTGTTACAGTCGCAATGTGCGTCCTTGATGATCCGTCGCGATGGCACGATGAGAACACCTGCTAAGAATCAAGGAACTCTCAATCAGGGCGGGGCGGCTTATTGCCGTTCCCGCTCCGATGCTAAAGTCAGTAGACTGTTCGGAGAGTGGGGATGTGATTGATTGTGTTTTGTCAACTTACCTCTCTCTTGTGAGAAAGGGATATATATATGGTGCAGGCAATTGACCCGATCTGATCAGACCGCGCCGTTAGGCGGTCTGGGAAGATTCTTCTGTCAGGTCAGGTAAAACTGCCGTCTGCGGTCGGGTCTGGCCCGATCGTCATGCAGGATGAGGGGTCGGGATGAGCCATGCCTGATGGTGAGATGCCCGACCCTAACATAAGGCATGTTGTTTGTAGTTTATCTGATTATTTTACAGTTAAGTTTTGATAAAATACAATTCAGTGAAATTCAAGTTAAACTAGTTATTTTTGGGTTTAGTTACTTCAATTCGATTCAATTCAGTTAAACAAAAAATAAACAGTTGAAAACATGCCCTAAATTGAATTCAACTAATTGTTATGGGAACTGATGAGTCGATATCCATGTCAGAAGGGACAAATCGTCCGACCCGTTTTTATTATTTGGGTTGGGTTATAAGATTTACATGGGTCTGGCGGAATTCAGCGGAGTTGGGCGTCAGTCGGGTTTTCGGCGGTTTTTTGGACGCCTGGACGACTAGTCGTCCGCAGTTCGCGCCAAACCAATTTTCCAGCGAGTCGAGCTGTCATGGCGGAACCTTTAGAGCATCAAGACGACTAGTCGTTGCCAAATGCACGACTTTTCTATGCCATATTTCCTTGAGTGCAATTAAACAAATTGCATTTATAATAATGACAAATGAATGCGAATTTGAGTTTAGGATCATGAAAGATATGAGCTAGATTTTTCAGTTTTTTTTTTAGTTTAGTTATTCTCACATTTTTACACTAGTTATAATTGTTTTGATGTATTTGACCATTTTGGTATCCTTAAAACCTTTAAAAAAATTAATAAATGACATGTGATTATGTTATAATGAATAACACTTGATAAATATAAAACCAATACACTTCTTTATTTGTTTTCCATCATAAAATTTTATTTAAAGATATAAAAGCAACTTCTCCATTCTTCATGTTCCTCTGATCCGGTGAATTTGCATGTTGACCAATCAGTATTCGAGGGTACTGTTTCCTAACTTGGGCTTGGAAGCTGATTTGGCCCTTTGAAAATTGGGCCTTAAAAGATAGTTTATGATGAAATTTTATTTTATTTCATAATCTTCCAGTTATCGATATTATACATTTTGATAATTATATTGCTAGATCTACGTTCAATGTCGATTAAATGTCACACTAAAACTTTATTGCGGTAGAGAGTTAAAATGAAATTTTACTAAATCTAACACTACAAAATAATTTATCCAACATTTTTATTACGAGAACATTTTTCACTTTTCTACTGGTCAGTGATAAAAACAATTTAAACATATAGTTGTTTGTGTTTGTGTTCTTTGAGATGTTTTGGAGGCTTGGCCTTGAGCCATGAGGTGATGCGGGGAATGGGATGTCAATTAAGTAGTTACTATGCAACATTAAGGAATTGTTATTATTTGTTTGGTGTGGTTTAGTTTAATAAAGTCTAACAATACAATATCAGTATAAATTAGTTGTCAAAATAGCCATACAATGAATGTGATAAAGTTTAGAGATTAGTGTATATAAGTACTCTGGTACGTTGAGATTTACCTGGTACACCCAAATTTATAAATAAAATGGAACTTGAAGAAGTTTAAAATGCATGTATCGAGAAAAAGTGGCACTAGATGGTCATCGGCTCATCGCATCGCTAACTATGAATACGAAGACAATCAGGAATGCTCAATCAAAAGACGGGAGTTGCATCAACGGTGTTAATAGAATTAGAGCATCAAAATCGATGTAAATGAAATTTCCACCCCACTTTATGTGGCATGGTGAGAACTCCGATCACTCGACTTACATGATCATAGAGTAGAGCATGGTCAACTTATAACAGTTGTGAGATCATTGTATCAGATAACGTTGTTGTAGTGAATGCATAAAAAAACCTCTCTTGTACACTTTAAATTTGTTTCATTATATCACACTTAAAGGTTACAAATGGGACATTGCTTATAAAAAACATTGAACTAAAGTTCATGTGAATTTTCAATTAAACAACTGATATTTATAACACAATTATATTAAACATCGTCAAATCTTTAAAGAAATATAACACAATGATATTGAAAATCGTTAAATCTTAAGAAATACATAGACTAGTATACATTAATTTAATTAATATATTATTGCATTATAATGAGCATAATAGTATATCCTATATAATTATAGTTGTGGTACGGGATGAGATGAGACAGACACTTTAAAATACCCACGCCTGCCCCATGACCTACAGCGGATCATGAATTCATCCTCATCCCTGGCCCCATTATCCATCAATCTTTACCCATAATCCCATCCAATTACGATACAAATGAGATGAATCTCCCATCAAAATTCATCTCATTACCATCCCCAATCAGAAGCGAAACTCCAATTTGTTTATGACAAAGATTCAAGAAGGGAAAAGTATCAAATCAAAGGACTTCACTAAACATAAGTTCATTAGATCACATTATAGTCTTGCTATCTTTTATTTTGACAAAAATGTTACTGCCAACAAACAAAATGCAACTTGCACTTTTAAAACCCAAATATACAGTCAAGTAATTAGCCTTTTGATCAAATTGATGAAACCTAGAGTACGTATACTAGCCTTTGTTCCTCCCAAAAGTACCAAAATCCCAGTAACACCTTTTTATAGAAAGATTCATGAAACATAATCTCTCGATTCCCTGGCGCTCAAATTTCCAGAAAAAGATAGAAAATAAAAACTCCCACTTGAGTCGTGGATGGAGCTCCGAAAACCACTGGTTCCGTTTCTGTTGAAATTATATACTTTTCTATTCTTGAGCGTCTCAATTTCATTCACACACTTTTTCTTTTATAATAATAATTTTTCAATTTCATTCACTCATTTTTAAATTCAATTTCATATGTTTTTTATAATCTTTAATTAATTTTCATTTTCTAACTCTGCAACTTTGAAAATAGGGAATTAAAAAGAAAAGGGGCCGGTGGCAGAAATCCCAGGTGGTGGGCAAAATGTGACGAAAGAAGGAAAAGCTGCAAAATAAACTTATTAATTTAGATCCGATGGATCAATGCGGATCTGATCATCTCCTCATTCAGATTTGCAGAGAATAGTCATTCATACTTTTTATTATGACTCTTCTGCAACAAGTTTGCAACTTCCTCGACTTTTCTATATTTGTTACCTAGTTCAAATCAGATGGTGTTGTTATTCATGGTCATGTTGGTATTTTACTTTTTGTAGTCTCAAATATAACGTAATATTTTAAAATTATTCACAATTAGCATGTTTATAAGAAATTTTAGTAATATATAGCGGTGCTATAGTAATTTCAATGATATTTTGAAATACATTCAGTAAAATATCAGATTATGTATAGCAGTGAAGTATCAGATCTGCTATGAAATAGATAAGGAGGTTGTTCTTATCAGTTTCGATCAGGTTTAGTCAAGTTTAATTTAGTATAGTAAAATAATAACAAAAGTTTACATTTCAACTAATATCAGTAAAATTTAAATTAGTGTTGTGTAGGTTATAGTGAGATGATACAAGGTTTAATGAGATTTATCATGAGCAGGGATTTGGGGGCCTGAAACGAGATATTTTTTTAAAAGGGTCCTAATAGAGGGTCCCGAGAAAAATAATGATTTTTTTAAAAAGAGTCCTAATAAAGGGTCCTAATTGAAATAATGATTTTTTTTTAAAAAAAATGGGCCCTTATTTTGGCAATTTCTAAAAAATATAGGGGTTTAAAGAATAAATTTTTAAAAAATACACAAATCTGAGTATTTTTAAGAAAATGAGACCCTATTTTAGCCCTTTTTTTAAAAAAAAAAGCCCTATTTTACCGCATTATTTGGGGGCCTGAGGCGCGGGCCTCACATGACTCGTGTTAGGGCCGGGCCTGATCATGAGTCGTATTTATCCTATCCAAAATAGATTCCGATCATAGTCTTCTAAATTTATCTTCAGTTCAATTCAGGCTCACGAAAATATAATTTTATAAAATTCAGATTGACTGATTCAATTAAGCTACATTCTATGCCTACACTATTTAAGATTGGAGTGAAAATGTGAGAAAAAAATGAATGAAATTATGGGGATCTGATGAGATTTGATTTGTAGTTGTCCGAGATATTGAGAGAGCAAAAGTCCAAAGACCTCCTTGAATTAGAGGGGCGGGCCCCCCCAAAGATTTGGTTGCCCCTCCCCATATCTCCTCTTTTCTTTACTCTCCTGTCCTTTTTCTTCCCTCTCCCATCGCTATTCCTAGTGCTGATAAATGTGGCTCATTCACCCCCACTCCTTTTACCTCAACACTTGTATATTTTTACTGTTTAGTTATTCCATTTTGTGACTCAGGTGAGCGACGGGAGTTTCATCTGTCGAGAACTGTCGATCGGTATGTGTATCAGACGAGATTTTTACTCGAAAAAACTACATCTGTCATAAAATACTGTCAATCAACATGCATATTAAGTTGGAGCTTTACACTACTCAAAAAAATATATATTTATTGACCGGTTACTAAGTGTATTAAGTAGAGTTATTACCAAGTGAGTGAGTGACAGGAGTTTGGTTGTGACTCGAGTGATGAGATTTGCATTGCTCGAGAGCTTTCGACTGATAGAACTACATCCGTCGGGAAAGCTACCAATCGACGGGTATACTAAGTTGAAATTTTTATCCCATTCAAAGCAAGTGCATTATATCGATAACTACCAACTGATAAGTATATCAAGCAGCGCCATTATCCAATCGAAATGCATTGTAATGTATCTTACGAAGTACATGACTACTTTTAAAAATTAATGAAATCTCAAACAGAATGAAAATATTGTCAATAATTGTAGTTATCAACATGTATATCCATTAAGATCATGTCCAATTCAACTCATTTCACCACGTTTCTACATAATGTAGCACTGATCCGTCCATCACAACACCATATAAACTGGACATGGACTAAATTCAACTACATTGAACTAATGCATATAAATGAAGAGAGTAGGATCTTCCAGAATGATGTAAACAGCACATAAGATTTACCTTGATTAATTGTTTTTTGTATTTTAGGACCAAATTAGGGCATCAAGGAAAAGATTCAGTCCATTACAATGACAGCTTTGACAATTCATAATCCAATGGACCATTGCTAAGTTTGTCTGGAGAAGCGTGTGCTCTTTTCTCCCCCCTCTACTTTGACTTGAAGACTCAAACACCTTTAAAATATTCACTTTATTTTTTCAACCCTACTTTTCTACTTTTCATAATCTTCTTCTTGATATGAAATCATAACAAAATATACTTCTCAATTACGTAATAACAAGTAATTTTGAAAAAACATATTAAAAGAAATCTAATCATCGTTAGATGTAAAGACAATTCGATTTGGAGGGCTGAAAAAGATAAAATAATTATTCATTATTAAACTATGACCTAGACCTGAATCAGACAATCGAAAGTATTTCAAGTCAATATCATATCTGTAAAATTAAAATATTCCAACACCTAAAATTCTCGTATACGTAATAAAGAACATATGATATCGGCAAAACTACATGTTTTTGTCTTCGAAATCGGAGTAAAATTTAGTGATCAAAAGTTTAGTAGTTTTAGAAGCGTATCACTAAATTTAAAATATGATCGCACAATTCACACTTTTTAGTCAATATCATTTAATTTTGTCACTTAATCATCATGATTATTATAAAATCGTGTCATTTCTAGTTTAACTTCTAACCACTATCAGCATTTTCAACACTTTTTAATCTAACGATTTTCAATGTTTTACCGTTCAGATCAACTGAACGTGACCTTATAGGGTTTTAAGTACCCAAATTTCTTTGTTTGATTTCAAATAAATTATGGAGGCTCCAAGAATCATGTGAGTTGTAACAAAGAGAAGTAGTGCACACTGTGTGGGTCGGTGATTACTGATTAACGATTTGTTTAATCATAAAAAACAGGCAAACATACTGTAATCACGCGGCGTTTAAGGTTCTGATTATTGATTAACCTCAGATTTCATCTAAACACGTTCTGCACATTTTATTTTATATTTTCGTGTGTGGAAAAGTGCTCGTCGGTTAAACGTTCTAGGATGCTCCCTTTTTGCCCATTGGTTGATTTCATTTCCATGCAAATACTCAGGGTGTGTTTGGTTGGGGTGGATTTTGAAAGTGTGGATTTTGTTTTAAGATTTTGAGAATTTGGGTTTTTGTTTGGGATTTTGAAAGTCTGGTTTTGCAAAAATCTTGTTTGGTTGGATTGAGATTTTGCAAGTCTGAAACAAAATTTTTGTTTGATTCGTCAGGATTTTGCTAGTCTAATACACGAATTGTAAGTGTAAAATCAAAAATTGTAAGTTTGGACTTGGAAGAATAAAAACCAGATTTTCAAGTGGGAAAATCTGGATTTTCTAAATCCATACAAACCAAAAAATTATTATAAAAATTGGATTTTGAAAGTTCAGATTTTCATAAATCAAGTGAACCAAATGCACCCTTAATTTCATGCATTCTGAAAATAGTTCAGAAAGAGTGGAAAATTAGAGAATTTTAACTTCTACAAATTATGAAAAGATAACATTGTTTCGATATAACACGAGAAATATGTGTGTTCTATCAAAAATATTTTATACTTATAGTGTTTTTTTTCCATATTACATATGATATGATAGAATCAGAAATTTGTTTGATGAAGGGCAATATATACAATAAAAATATTATAGCCACATAAATATCATTGGGGCGTCTAAAGAAAACTATAAACAGTAAATACTTAGTCGTCGGATTTTAAGGAAGGCGACCGATCTCTCTCGTTTTCTCCTAATTCCATCACTAATTACAGACTAATTATATCTGTATTTTAGATTATAAGATATCGGAGTGCGTAAATCAAAACCAAATTTCTATTGGTAACACTATAAATAATACTACATGCGTGAGTATACCCTCCATCATGTGTAATTATTGCGAATTGAACTAAGGGGATGCCCCTGGTTAAAGGTAACACCAAACTGGCAAACAATATGGTGAGCGACAATAGACCTAATTGGAACCAAACCGATATTAAGCATGTCACGAAGTAGTAATTACTCCACCTGATTCATTATATATATTAGCATTTGTATATATTTAAACGGATTAATGCATAATAAAAGCAATGGAATTGGTTTAGTTTACAAATTATACTCTCGTACTTAAAGGGGTCGTATTTAATACATAGTTTTTTTGATGATTTCTTGAAACTGTCGATATCTTTTTTATGATCTCTCATGATTTATGTGAATGTCTGATTTAGTGACGGTAATCTTTCATATTGTAGGTTCTAGAAGATTCGATCAAAAAGTTAAATTTGGTGATTTGGTTGCTCGTTGGTAAACTATGAGTCTGATCTTGAGAGCTTTCGAATTGTGGTGTCTACTAACACTATTTTAAATTAAAATATGTATGTAATTGGTAGATTAATTTCATAAAAGATCATTTTCCCTATTGATAATAGTTTATTGTCTTTATAGTTATTCCCACCTTCAAATTTCAATGATAAATATTACACTCCACTATAAACTCATCATCATCATGGGAATAAATACAATAGATATTCATTAATATATCCTAAATTGATATATACTTGTTTTTAGTGCTTAGAATAAACGATATGGTTGATGAAAGGTTACGAAGTCATTTCCCAAATGCAGCATAATGTTGAAAACCCTAGATTTTAAAAATATTATTTTTGATAAATAATATTAATGCATATTTAATACTCTAAACGCTTTGTCCTCGGCTCAAGACAACATTTTAGACGAATGAAAAACACAAACCTAAGACAAATTTCGGATCACAAATTTTGAAAACTTTCAATAAAGATGGAAAAACAACATTTAATAATATATTTATAGCGTTAATTACAATTATCAGTTCATCACAACCTATAAAATTAAACTATAAAAATAGATGGCAGTGTCAGTGAATAGGATGAATATAACGCAATGTTGAACTTCCTCGTAAAATTGTTACCATGCCAACAAGAGTTAAAAGCATGTAGGGTAAAATCCAAGGAAACTTGGCTTTGTTGAATTTATTTCCATTATTTTATTTGTAATTAAATCGATAAATATTAAATTAGTTAAGTAATGGTTAGACTCTATTGATCACTTGTAAGTGTTTAAAATCTTGTCCAGTTTAATCTAATCTCGACACTTTTAGTATATATTAGTTCAATTATATAGTTTATTTTCTTGTGTTACAGTAGTTTTCAACATTTTCGTCAAGTTTAACACCTTTCATTTCAATATAGAAATTATTATTGTAAAAGTTGAATAATAGTTATCTTACCTAAACATTTTGGATTAAATTCAAAATATTTAGAATTAAGTGGTTTTGATGGAATTATTTCCATACATCATCACTGTTTAGGATAAGATAACGCTCTAAATTCATCATTTCAACATTTCGTAGTTTTTAAAAACACATGACTGTCTTGATATTAGACTAACCTTCACAGTTTCATTAGTTTTAATAAAGTTTTATAAAACGTAACAACTGACATTTCTTTCTACCAATTTTAACCTTTACAAGTTTTACGTTTTAAATTTACTTGTAATTTATGAGTAGCATTATCACAACATTAATCATTTATCTAGTAACTATTTTATTTTAAATATATAATTCATAGAAAAATGTCATGTGAAGAAACTGTTCAAAGATTGAAGAACAAAAGGAATCATCGAACAGTAACTGGCGGGTGATGACTTGCCATTCTCATTTTCACCATGTCTCATTTTACCTGACAAACTTTGATTTGACTACTCAATTTTCCAATATTGAAATCAGTCAACTTGTATAATTTTAATTTAGTTGGTCAACCTAATTTGCAGAAAAAAAAACAGCTTACACAATTCTCTAAGCAAAAGGTAGTAATTGTCTTCGTAATATAATTTTATACGAGGAAATTAAATAAATTACAAGAAATTAGATTGTTTTGTTTTGAAATTACTCTAAATTAGATAACTTTTGTTTACTCAACAATAGGGGGTGAACGATCACAAGTGTTCATTAAAATGATCGAGATCGGATCGGTTAAAGATCGGATCGAGATCGTTCATTTAATAAATGAATCAATTATGAACAAAGTTTTATGATCGTTTTATCGTTTATTAAATGAACGATCAACGATCATGAACATAAAAGCTCGATCGTGATCGCGAACAGATCGATAAGATGATCGATCGATAAAGTGATCGAGATCGATCTGTAAAAATAAAGTAATATAATTATATACGTTAATACCAATAGAAAATATTTTAATTTTAATATGTATGTCAATAGTTTGTTGTGTATTTTTATAAGTTTGACATTTTGTGTAATTTTTGACCTTTTTTTTAATTAACTTTTAAGTTGATCAAATGATCGATCATCGATCGTTATCAATCATTGATCATTTGATCGATTATCTATAACGAGTCGATCACGAGCCGATCATGATCATTGTGATTCTTAAACGAGCCGATCACGATCATGAATTATTTTGATCGACTATGATCACTTTAAATTTTAAACACGATCCGATCATAAATATAGCGATTATCAATATATCCAAGCATTATCTTCATGAACGTTGCAACCTAACAAACCTTTAGTTAGAGAGCAATCTTCACCGTTGAAATCCTCAAATCTTTTTGATCCGATCTGAAACAGATTTTCTGATCAGGCACGTTTGGCATTTCAACTAAGCACAATATGGCATGTAATGTAGTCTCTATTTTATCCATCTAATTTTCATCACAGTTTTGGTAAAACACGATACTTGTTAATCGGCACATTATTACGTTCGTCATTTCGGATCAGCACAACATAATAGTAATTGATACAGTACTTTTAGCACCAACGATTTAACATATTTCAGAACGTTTTATTCCTAACTATCACTTTTAATTTAGTCCAACAAAAATTGAATTCAGTTGAGTAAAATTGTTACTTTCACATTAACACAATCTGATCTATGTCTAACGGATCAAATTTAGTAAAATTTGAATGACGAACTAAAAATGAGCGAACTCTATGAAATATGAATCCATCTTATTCTGTGTCTTTGACTCGCTGTACTTGACAGTTCCTTTTTAAAAAAGAAAATAATTTAATTTCATGATATTTGTTCCTCATATTTCCACACTCTTCGATTCTACATTTTATTCCTCGCATTCAATACCTGTCAGTTCATTACTCTTCGATATATCTGAATTATATATATATCAAAATGCTCTCTGAATTCATATCTTTATTTTTTTAAAAAAATATAATGAAATCAGAGAGCGTTTTTGGCTGATGAATGATACTTATTAATTATTCTATAAAATATATTTTTTCCACTTTTAAGGTGTAACCTATTCAAGTGGTTAGTTTAGTCAAAATATCGCGAGATGGGTAAAATCTCGTATGATATGGGAAATCAAATCATATCAAGCTCCCCAAAGTGGATATCAGAATCTGAGCCGTATGGCTTACAAAATATTAAAAGTAGATTTTCCCAGATTTGATTTTGAAACCTCCTCTCTATTCATATACCAGGATAGGGACCCGTATCGTATGTGAGACAGACAACAATATATCTTAGCACCACTTTCCTCCTCTTCATCCTCCTTCCTGTTCTTCCTCAATATCCACCAATCCTCGTCATTTCCGAACATCTTTTGCCGGAATTCGATCTGGGCTCCTGCTGAAATGGCCAGAAACGGCGGAGTGTTTTCCCGGAGGAGGAGGGTAGACGAGGATCTTTCGTTTTCTCCGATGGAGTCCCATGAGGTTCATGTCCTTGCTGTCGATGACAGCCTTGTTGACAGAAAGGTCATTGAAAAGTTGCTCAAAATCACTTCTTGCAAAGGTAGAACCTTAAAAAGAATCCCTTTTTAGCTGTTTTTGATGATTTTTTCTAACGTTGGAATCTATTGGTTTCTCTGTAGTTACTGCTGTTGATAGTGGGAGGAGAGCTCTGCAGTTTCTGGGACTGGACGAGGAGAAGAAAACCTCGGATGAGCTCAATGTAAGAAATTATAATGGTTCAAAGATGACATTTTTATGCTAAAGTTTGGATTTTTTGTTCTGCTTTTGTTAATTCTTGCTGTCTTAATTACAGGATTTGAAAGTGGATCTGATTATCACTGATTACTGTATGCCTGGAATGACTGGTTATGAGCTACTCAAGAAGATCAAGGTGTGTTCTTTAGCTCTATTTTCACATAATATTTGGACAGTAATTTTAAGATTATTGCAAACATTTGACTGAGATTTCATCATATTTGGTTGCCAAAACAGGGTTCATCCACTTTCAGAGAAATTCCTGTTGTGATCATGTCATCTGAAAACGTTTTGGCGCGAATTGACAGGTAATTTTTAACCTTATTTTTTAACCTCTGCAAGTTATTATTATTTTGATGATCAGACAAGATTAGTTGGACTGTGTAATAATATTAGGCTGGATTAGGCTTGTGTTTGTTTTTTAATGTAGTTGAGTGTTTGCTTATTGAAATTGAATAAGCTGTGATGAAGAATCAAATCTTGACATACATATCCTCTAAAGATTTGCCTGGGTATTTAATTAGGTACGATAATATAATAACCTTAGACTCTGAGTTTTCAAGCTTCGGATTAAGGTTATGATCAATGAATCGACAACCACTTGATTATTCTTATGATTTGAAAACTATATCTTAGGAAAGAATCAAAGTGTGTGATCATTAATCTATTCTGGTTGTCTGTAGGTCAATGGCTTTTATTCTTTGTTTTCGAATGTCAAAACTTTGTTACTCACAGTAGTTGTTAATGTTAATCATGCCCTAATCTTAGATTTGGTTGGTGATCGGGTGATTACGATGTCTGAATCGAAAGATGTTTAATGATTGCAGATGTCTGGAGGAAGGGGCAGAAGACTTCATAGTAAAGCCTGTGAAGTTAGCAGATGTCAAGCGGTTGAAGGACTACATGTTTGGTGATGATAAACAAGTGAGAGGGGCATACAACAAGAGGAAGCTGCAAGACACTTCCGATGTTGAAATTACAGATTCGCCCTCAAAGTCGCCGCCAGCGATGTCAACCCTCTCGCCGCCACCGGCTGTCTCTGTTTCACCGCCCGCCTCGCCCAAGTCCGCCCTGATGCTGGACTCGGCCGACTCATCCCCGCCATCGTCTCCCATGGCAGAGACCTCGGACTCGGCTGTTTCATCAGACGAGACCGAGTCTCCTCCATCCCCGGTGGCGGCGTGCATCGAGTCGCCGACCCGGAGGCTGAAAATGAGCAACATTTCTTGAATTTTCATTACATTTTACTTGATTTTCTTAGGCAAGCCCACTTTGATGAATGCAGTTGTGTTCCCTTTTGTTGCTTGGCATGGCCTAGGGTTCAAAGCCTAATATTGCCTCCCATTGTAGATGTTTTTCTATTGGCTTTGTCACACACTTTTGGGCTTAATGTTCATACATTTCTTCCTATTCAAATTTGTTACTAGACAATATTTTTTTATGAAATTTTGTTGAAGATGGACAGATGGGATTTTGGTGATAATTGGGGAAGAGGACATAATGAGAATGATTTGATTCGGATACGATATAATTTTGATGTCAACTCTTGTCTGGAAAAAGGGGCATGTGGGATTCGGGTGTGTGAGTTGTGGACTGGTGGCCTGATCCATGGATTCAGCTGCCTTCTTTGTCTACTTGTGAGAGGGCGATGCTGTATGCAGTCCAATATTTTACTCTTATAGTCTAAAATACAGTGTAAAAATATAAAAATGAACGTAACTTATTTGATTTTTGAGAAACTAGACAACTTACAGGGGGCGGTAGTGTCATTTCATTAATTCAATTTACGTTCTGAACTGTGAACTGTTAGTCTGTTATACATAATCTGATATTTCTTAGCGTATTTTGAAATATTATAAAAATTATAGTATTGTTCCTGAATATTACTAGGTGAAAATATTTTCATAAATTCATGCTGTGTTTTGGAATACATGAATAACATAACATACTACATATAACATATGTATTATATACAATTCGATAACCTGTCATAATATAAAATATTATTAAAATTACAAAACCGTCTTTTAATATTGCTAAGTTTAGATGCCTCCTTCTTGTTTTGCCTCTCTGCCTAACCTAAACCAAATTAGTTGTCTTCCTGTCATGATTTTGTATCTGTTAGTTCCACCCAT
Source organism: Sherardia arvensis (assembly GCA_948330725.1). Classification (NCBI taxonomy): domain Eukaryota; kingdom Viridiplantae; phylum Streptophyta; class Magnoliopsida; order Gentianales; family Rubiaceae; genus Sherardia; species Sherardia arvensis. The sequence goes on from OX415244.1 coordinate 1,691,772, forward strand.
CTGCCCTGTCTAACACGCTGTTCAGGCCATCTTTTTTTTGTGTGATTGAGTGTTTAAGTATGTGATTAAGGGGGTTGTTTGCAATTTATTTAGGCCGAATTAAATTGAAATGAAGTAAAAATTAATTCATCGAACTTAATAAGATGACCAAATCAAATTGATTTTATCGATTACATTTTATTTTTTATAATAAAAAAACGTAATGATACAATTTGTGAACTTACATTATTGGGATGCGTTGAAATGAATTCAAATTGTTCATGGAGAAATAAATGAAAATTTATCGGATAAACCATGTGGTCTACCCCACACGGCTCACATGATTAGAGATAAGAATTTCGCCCAGCGGAGGTCAGAGGCTCGAATTCCATCGAGCGCAATATTTCCAAATTATTTCTCCCCTGACTTCCCTGGGCCAAGTCTTCCGAAGTGCTCGTGCCAATCAACGAGACGGGAGCTGCATCGACAGTGTCAAAAGCAGGGGAGCACCACATGTCGGTGTAAGTAGAATCTTCACTCCACTGATGCCTTCCGAAGTGCTCATGCCAATCAACGAGACGGGAGCTGCATCGATGGTGTCCAGAGTAGGGGAGCACCACAGGCCGGTGTAAGTGGAAGCTTCACTCCACTCAAAAGTATATATCAAGGTAGGATCCTGGCAACTCAACGTACAGATCAGTAGAATAGAATAGAGTTAGATTAGAAATAGTTGTAAAATCTTTTTACTTGATTATGTCATTATAACTGAGGCAGCCTTCTCTCAAAAAAAATTTTATCGGATAATTAAACAAGTAGGAATATAAATGAACGATTATAACAAATTATACACTCCAAATCAAAGGAATTAAAAAAATATTAGAAAAGGAGAATATTTGAACTGTTTCATTGTTTATTCGAATCTAAAATGGACCTACGAAACCATAATTAATAAAACACTCTTGCCAGTATGTATTTTTCTTTTTGAAAGAAAAGTCACTTTCAAAGGGAGGCAAAACAATTATGAGAAATAATATTCCACAATTTGCATGGTCAATAGTCACCGATGAGCAAATACCACAAATCCATGGCCTCAAAATTAAATACAAAAAAATAAAGCACTTGAACAGACCACAACGCTTTGTTCCCCGTTTGTCATCTTAAAGGGTTTCAGGCACCATGCATTCATTTTAAATCTCCCTTTTGGATTTTGTCAATTTAATTTTGGGCCAACAAGATCATATATGTAGGGATGCCTAGAAATAAAAGATGGAAAAAATGATTTGGAAAAAATAATATGATCCCTCCATTTTAATAGAAGGTACAAGAGAGAAAATTGAATATGAATTAAACATCGTATTATGAATGATATAGATTGAATTTCAGAGAAAAATGGGTGAAATAAGCATAAGAAATAAAAGGGAAAAAGAATGGAATCGATTCGAAAAATAGAATACGATTCCTTCGTTCTAATAGAAGGGGGACGAGGGAGAAAATTGAAATTGAATTTAACATCGTAACAGGAATGACAGATATTGAATTAGAGAGGATAGCGGATGAAATGAGTGTTATCATAGAAGAAAAGTATGAAGTTTAAACTGATACATTCGAAAAGAAAAATTGTGCAGGTTAAATTGTGATCGGGCGGAGAGTAATTGATTGGTTGTTAGATTGTTATCGAGTGACATCAAATCCAAGCTAAAGGATGGAGCATAGTAAAGGTTGTTTTGATTCGGTTCATGCCTTGCAACTACTTTCATCAACTTCTCAAGAAAATAATATTATTGTAATCATTTTCACCATGAAAAAACACCCACCATAGATTCAATCAGCCAAATTTTACAAAATTTTATGTTTGACCTCAAAATCCAGATCCGTAAAATTCTAGAAACTAATCAAAAATTTCGTTTCAGATTTACAAAATTCCAACCCAACCAAACAATATTTTTGCAAAATCAAACTCTCAAAATGTCAAACAAAAATCCAAACTCTCAAAAAATTATAATAAAATCCAGACTCTCAAAATACTCTCCAACCAAACCTTAATTTCTATATTACTTGTCAGTGCAATGTACAACCGGGTATCAGTTTATAATCAAAACTGGTATAATCAAACTTACACAATCAGATCGACAACAAAATATCCGTAAACTCGAACATTAGCTCACTATCTTCTACACTAGAATTCTACATTGCTGTTTTCTTAAACGAAAAAATAGAGACAGAATCTGGGTTTATCAAAGGCTAAAAACAGATGTGAAAGATCACATGCATGCAAATATGGCGACAAAGACAAATACTAGTAGCTAGTAAAACACCAATTATTCGTTTTTATTACATATGGATCCAATGAATGGGTTAGAATCACTTTTTCAAAAGAAGGAACATTCTCTGACTTCAAAAAATTGGTTAGAATCAATGAATCGATCGCTTTAAAAAAGATATCAGATCATATAAACGTGAATCGGGATAAATAATTTCTGGTTCTTGCGAATTTATTCGTTTATGTCTTTATATGAGTAACTAGATGTATTACATCTAGTGTATTAGATAGAATATAATCTATTACGTGCTTACACTATATATACTTTGAGCGGGATGAGTTTCAGTGGCGGAATCAAAATTTTATATTAATGTAGGCTCAAATGACTAAATAAACAAATGACAGAAACGCAGGTTCAGAATTGTCGTTTCGGCAGAGGTCAGAAAGATCAGAATTTGGCCGGTGAACAATAATATAGACTGAAATTCAAATTTTTGAGTAGGCCCGGGGTTTAATCGGGGCTGGGCGTGGTTCCACCTCTAGTGAGTCTTCCATTTAATACACCGTTCTATGCATTTTAACGCTTGATTTGCCGATTCCGTCGTTCAGTTAAACACGCCTCTTGCGAGTTGGATCGGAGCAACATTTTGATGAAGCATTTTCTCATGCGCAAAATTTCAACTTCCTTGGTTCTTCCTATCTTCTCCTATTCAATATTTTCAGTTTAAATGGATTGGGCTTTTTATATATTAGCAGGCCTCTACTTCTTCACAGGCCCAAAGTTCTGGAGAGCCCATAAAGTTTAATTGGCCCAAATTATCAATTTATTGCTCACCGTCCACCATATATAAATTGAATTGGATTTCATTTTCACATTAAATGGAATTTTCATTTTCATTTGCACTTTATCAAAGTCAAAAGATGTGAATGGAATTTCATTTTCACATTCAGAGAAATAAATGAATAAAGTATTTGCTTCATTTCACACTCAGATTCCATTTTAATAAAATAAAATATGAGTTTGAATTATCAATTTAAATTTGAAAATGAGGCCTTTGCCTTTGCCTTAAGGATAAGGGCTTAAATACGTAAATAGCCCTTAAGGCATGAACCAGCCCTTAACTATTTTGAAAGCAACGTTTTAATTTTCATCTAATATAAAAATTTAAAACGTCATTTAAAATGTCACCTATCAATTATATATCATAATAAAATAAATTAAACAATCCACTCAGAATATTATAATCCAAGAATACCATCATCGTGTTGTTCAAAATTTCAAAGTCTTTAAGACTTCAAATGTTGTTCAAGACTCCAATTCTTGGACATTTATTATGTCAAAATTGTTAATTCCATAATCCCTTCAAATAAAACAATTTAATATGAAATAATGCAGCCAACCATTAACTGAAAAATGAGGAGTCTTTCGTTAATATAAGTCCAATGCCTTCGATTCTTCTTTTTGTCAAATTTTGTATTAGGCATATGTTTGAATTATTATTCAGTCGTGTTTGATGAAACTGTACTTTTAAAAAATGACGGGTCTTCTGATTTTTGTTGTGGCGAAAGCAATTTGATCATACTAGTTTATGTTTTCGGGTCACTTTTAAATTAAAAATGTCTTATACTTATGAATAAACAATTTTTGACACTTTATCAAACATTAAAAATTTACTTTGATTTGAAGCGCATCGGTTGAAAAGTTTCGTCAAATACACCCTAATTGTGTTTAAAAAATAATTTAGTGTATTAAAAGTAACGATATCTAATATGATGCTATTATATTTGAAATTGATATTTAAACGTAACATTTCGATTGAAAATTTTGAAGTTTAGTTTGAGACGGAGGGAGTAATCGAGAATGATTGCATAAAAGACTTGCGAGAGAATGTCATCACACCAACAATTTGTTGACCCCTAATTTAGATTTCTATTTACTGTGGAAAAAAACACTTAGGTCAACGCCCAAATAGTCAACACAAAGCACTAGTAATAAATAACTAATAACTTGAAGTTGGACAACGAGCCTTGACCTTTACTTAGGTTGAATATATTTTTACCATTATTTAATGAAGTTGTAATAAATTGTTGAGGAATTTATGACTAAAGTTCTTGCCCAACTACTAATTCATAAAATTGTTTTTTTTAATTTGATATATATATTTTGACAAATAAAATTTAATATTTATAGTAGTGTAGTTTGAAGTTGTCTGGCCTGGATTAGCAAAAGATCACTTTCCAACTACCTCCTACCTCCAATTTCCAACATAGCAAGTGCACCATATCATTTATTAAACCCATTTTCTTGATTTATGGCATTTAGGTGAACCACTTTCTTTCAACTAATTTTGTCACCCAATGTTTACAATTTCATTATATATGATTTACATGCACATGTTAGACATTTTCTGACGGTTTTATAAGTAATTAAACTCTGTCCAATTCAACTTATTTGGTGATATGTTGTGTTAATAATTGTTGTACTGTGCTGATGAGTGCTGTATTGTACTGATGAGTGTTGTGTTGTGCTGATCAGTGATGTGTTGTGCTGATCTTGTGCTAATGAGTGCTGTAATGTGCTGATGAGTGTTGTGCTGTGCTGATTAGTGATGTGCTGTGCTGATCAGTGATGTGTTGTGCTGATATTGTGCTAATGAGTGTTGTAATGTGCTGATGAGTGTTGTGCTGTGCTGATCTTGTGTTGAATAGTGGTGAAAGTGTTGAATAGTGTTCATTTAAGTTGGAAAAAAAAAAGTGTTTCTCCACTTATATAAGAAACACATTGTTATTAGACACTAAACTCAGAATAATAAAGGAGAAAGTATTTGATTTTTAATATGTAAATTATATTATATTATTCTTTGGTGAATAAATATCATTTGAATCCCTCGTATGATATTACCTTAAATAAAGTTAATTATGGGGTGGTTAGTTTCTGGCACTTTCGTAAATGAACAGAAAATGCAGTCCCTTTTTCCTAACCTGTCTTATATATTAGCTGTTAATTTGATATAGTCTTCTTTCTTAGTATTAACTTATATAGTAATGGTTAAACCTCCAAGCAAATACCAAATCAAATTTACAAAATTGCCAATTCCAAGTTGACCTAATTCTTAAACTTAAAATGCCCAAATTGACACCCAAGTTGCGTCATTGTGGCAAAACTAAAAAAACGTTTAATTAATGGTTTTTAAATTTGCAACAAAAGTCATATTAAACTATCATTTGTTAAGGTTCTCTTATTTGTTTTGTGAGGTGGAGTAAAATGTTTACCATCCATCTTTCCAAAAAAAAAAAATTCAATTTAAACAAAAGTAAACATAAGGGTTGAACTATAATTGAACTGAAATAAAAATAATAATAGTATACTCAAATTAAACTGCATAAAAGTATTGAACTGCAATATACATTATATGAAATAAAAATATTTAAATAATCTATGAACAACATGCTTTAGTGATGTTAGTAATACTCAAAAAAAAGCTGACCATTGTTCAGTTTAATTGAGTTCAGTCAAATAATAAATACTCAAATAAATGTTCCAGTTTGATTAAGTTAGTTCCAATAATAAAAATTCAATCAAATATTCCACTTTTTCTTATTTCGATTTTAATTGAATTCAGTTCAGTTAAAAATTATATGTTGTATCTAAAAATGTTTCATTTTGATTACATTATAATCAAATTCAACTACATTACTATTACTTTCAATATATTCATCGTTAAATTTAATTTAATCCAATATATTTTATTTCAGTTCGATAAAAGCGTCCTAATAATATTTGAACTCTATCATCATTTCAAAACTTAAATACTATTCAAATGTGCACGCAATAAAGTACGATCCATACCAAGTCAGAAGCTATTCAAAGAGTGAATCCGATTTCCTTTCTCCCGAGATCGGATTGTCAACCCACAGAACTTTCCAAAAAGGTTATACCGAATCCCAGCGTTACAAGCGCGTAAGCGTGTATTCACTGGTAAATTCCATCCCATCCGAGGGCTCATCCGTAATTTCCCTGTGGAAAAGCCCGGGAAGTCCAAAGAATTACCGCATTTACCAACTACTTCCCTTTGACAGTGTCCTAAATAAACCCAGACATTTCAATTTGACTTCGCCCCCAAAAACATGCCTCAAATAACAATTTTCGAAATCAAAACCCAGATTTCTCCGAATCATCAAATTCGTCGAATTCATTCTTTCATTCATGGCGCCACCAATTCTTGCTCTGTTCATAACTCTTGTAATAATCTCCACTGTCCCACAATCATCGTCCCAATCGACTTCACCTAGAAACATCCAAGTTTCTTACCCGTTTCCCCTTCTTTCTCCACCCTCGCCGGAGTTTATCCCGTCGCCGGCGTCCCCCGGCGGCGGTTCTGTACTCCCTCCGCCGGAATATTCTTCGCCGTCGTCCTCGTCTTCGACGAGGAGGAAGGTTGGGGCGGCTGTCGGGATAACAGCGGGTACAACGTTGGTCTTGTGTGGGATTATGTTTTTCATAATTACTCGGTGTTCGAAGCGGAGGAAGAATATGAATCAGGTTCAGGGAGTTCGGACAAACCCTTATGCGGACAGGGATCGGGTTCCGGCGGCGGTGAATCGGCAGGATGAGTTTGTGAGGTTTAACGGGAACTTGAAGGGGGTGATCGTCGATGAAGATGGTCTGGATGTGATTTACTGGAAGAAACTGGAGGAAGGGAATAAGAGGTTTGAAAAAGAGAGGCGAGTTTCAGAAGATAAAGTGGAGGAGAAGAAGGTGATCAGTCACGCGCCGCCGTCGCCGGAGTTTCCGCTTCTCCGGGGAGAGTCCTCCACCTCGCACAGCCCTTTCTGGAATGATTTACTGGTACCGTACGAGAAGAGTTCATCTTCAAGCTCAGTCGTCGAGAAGCAAGAAAAATCCGTCATTGAAATCACGCCGCGGAAATCATCTCCCCCGCCGCCGCCGCCACCAACGCCGCCGCGTGCGGTGGCGAAACCCCCTCCTCCGCCGCCGCCTCCGACCGCATTTTCAGCTGTTTCTAAGGGTCCTCCGCCGCCTCCACCACCTCCCTTCGCTATGGCGGCGGCGCCTCCACCGCCACCGCCGATTCTGCCCAAGGCAAGAACGGTGACGGTTGCGACTCAGTCGAAACCGCCGCCGATTCCGATATTTGGCCGGAAAAAGGAGGCAGTTGCAGAGGATAATGCAGCAGGGCAGGTGAAGCTAAAGCCATTGCATTGGGACAAGGTGAATCGAACAAACGTCGATCATTCAATGGTTTGGGACAAGATTGACAATGGCTCCTTCAAGTAAGCACCTTTTTTTCCCCTCCTTAATTTCACAGAATAATTTCACATTATTTCTCGAAATGCTTATAATAAATCCTTTAAAATTTCATAATTATTTAGGGTTGATGATAATCTCATGGAAGCTCTATTTGGTTATGTTGCTGTGAACAAGAAATCCCCGCGAAACGACAGCAGTTCATCATCCCCGTTGTTGAAGGGCGATAAGGCATCATCATCATCACAGGTCTTCATTCTCGACACGAGAAAATCTCAGAACATCGCAATAGTCATCAAATCTCTCGGGATTTCTCGAGAGGAGATCATCGATGCAGTCATCCATGGAGGGGACGATCTGAGCGTAGACATTTTAGAAAAGCTCTCGAGATTTGGACTGACAAATGAAGAAGAGAAGGAAATCCTTGCATTTTCCGGCGATCCTGGTCGCTTAGCAGATGCAGAAGCGTTTTTGTTTCGTCTGTTGAAGGCTGTCCCGACAGCGTTTGGCAGATTCAGCGCGATGCTTTTCAGGGCGAATTTTAATACCGAGGTTCCTCATTTGAAGGAGTCGTTGGAGCTTCTAGAAGCCGGGTGCAAGGAGCTTCGGGCGAGAGGGCTGTTGCTGAAGCTTCTAGAAGCTGTGTTGAAGGCCGGGAACCGGATGAATGCTGGCACGGCTCGAGGAAACGCTCAGGCGTTTGATCTCACCGCTCTGAGGAAGCTGTCTGATGTTAAGAGCACGGATGGGAAGACAACGTTGCTACATTTCGTGGTTGAAGAGGTTGTTAGAGCCGAGGGGAAGCGTTGCGTGGTTAACCGGAAAGGAAACCTTAGCCGGAACAATAGCCAAGCCGGTTCGAGTCAGGAAACCGGTCAGTCGGGTGAAGATAGGGAGAAGGAGTACATAAAGCTCGGGTTACCAGTTGTCGGAGGGCTCAGTTCCGAGTTCAGTAGCGTAAAAAAGGCTGCGTCGACTGATTACGATGTCCTAGTTAAGACCATTTCAGGACTAGGTTTACAGGTTGGTCAGATTAGGAACCTGGTTGAACAATGTGGGAGCGATGACCGAGGTTTTGTCGAGGAAATGAGAGGTTTCTTACAGGTAGCAGATGAAGAGCTGAGAGTTGTCGGAGAAGAGCACAGTAGGGTTATGGAGATTGTGAAGAGGACAACTGAGTATTTTCAATCTGGGACAACGAAAGACAAAGGTTGGAAGCCATTGATGATATTCTCCATAGTGAAGGATTTTCTTGACATGGTTGATAAAGCATGTGTAGACATTACTCGGAATCTGCAGAAGAGGAAGCCGGCGGCGGTCGGGAAAAGCGGCAGCGGCGGGGCGGCGGGGCCGTCTTCGCCGGAGTCGCCAAAGAATCGGCCGGCGGTGAAGTTCCCCAAACTTCCGGCTAACTTCTTGTCTAGCTGATCTAGGGTTTATGTGTGTAAATAGTGAAAAGGTACATTATTGAAAATTCTTGCCATTTTTTGGTGTGGCTAAAAGTGTATTATTGAATTTTGATTCATTTTTTAAGTGGAATTTGTAGAGATTTTGGGAATTTTTCTTTCTTTTAAAAAACTTTTTAAAAAATTTAATTATTCTAGACCATTTTGGGCATGGGAAATGAATAGAGAGACTAGCCTGGCATTTGGTCATTTTTGTTGACTTGTGTTTCATTGTTTTGCTGCTGTTGTTATCTCACCAAACCGTAGAAGAATTAGGTCATTTTCATTACTGACCGGCGTTCCATTTTCCACACTAACTCCACCATTTCGACACTTGTCTTTTCAAAAATCTAATCAGTTTTAAGTATTTGATAAATGGCAGTGAAATGATAAATGAGATAATATGATAAGTTATCGTAAAATTAGAGTGTTAGAAAATAATATTTGTCATATTTACTCCGCCGGAATATTATCATGGATATTTTAATAATTTGCAAAATTAAAATATTTTTTATTTATTTTTAATGTTATTATGAAATTACTAAAATACCAATAATAATTTAACAAAAATTACAAACTTAACGTCTTCTAATGGCCCAAATTAACAGAGATCCATAAATAGTATGTTTTCAGAATGTTGGATACTAAATAATAGGGATTCGTAAAATTAACATTCTAAACAATGTTGAGGCCATTTTATGAAATTTAGTCCCAAGTATTCTTCTCTTTAGAATTAGAAAGCATATAGTTTTTGCTAAATTATCTTTTCTAATCGGAAAACTGGAAAGTGGAAACTTATTAAATTCAGTTATCTTTTTGCTAAATTCAATTCAGTTTCAGTCCAACCGGACAGGGCTAAAATAGGGATTTCACATTGAAGAAAATCGATAGAAAATTTCTCTTACCTTACTACATCTGTCTCTCTATACAACAATACAACATCTATAGCAAACAAGTACAGTTACCATTACAAAAGTTGAACTCTACATATCATGAAACCCGAAAACCGATCTCCATCTCGACTTCTGCTGCGAATCAATCACTCTTTTGCCACCCGACGGCTAACCTTATCACTCTGAAATTCCATGATTTTCACTCATTAGTGCTTCCATGTCTGAAGTATGAGTGAAGAAAAACATATGACTGTAAGAAAATCGCTAATGAGTTCAAGATCTTACCTTGTCCGGGGTAGTTTTCGAGGTTCCATGTCCCCTTCTAACAGATGGCGAGCCGATAGCAGTCCTAGGTTTGAGCCCTTGGCCGACCTTTTTCATTTGATTGCCTAAGGTTGCCTTTGTCGTCGCATTAACATGCGATCCTTCAGCTTCTTTCAAAAATGATTTCTCTCCGGGTTTCTTAACGAAACAAACAAATGAAATGTGAAGTAAAATCAGTCACATGTAAGACATCAAAAGCACAAAGGTAGTATGTTCCTACAATGGATACCTCTTTCCATACTTCTGCTCTGGCATCGGTTCTGACACTGGCGGGCAATGAAATAGCACCCGTTCTTCTCTTCTCTAATCCAGAACTTTTTGCTGACCTGCTTCACGACATGACTAGGTTTATTACAAGGTTCAATTCTTATCTTAAAAGTACAATTTTTAAGCACTTTTTTAAGAATAGATGGTAAGAGAAACCTAGTTTACCATGATGACGCCGAGCTAGATGTGGTAGCCGATCGGCCTCTTTGAACAGTCTTCTCCACGGATTTCTTCGGCCTGAAAGAAAAAACCAAATAGAGCTCATAACAATATTATATTTAAGGGCCAACAGCGTTTCATCCACAAGAAATCAAGAAACCAAAATGGAAATTCTCGAGCAAAAGCATGTTTTTTTAATATTGGGGAAAAAACGCTTACCCTTCATTCTCTTTTCGAGGAGTCAAATTCGAAGAGGACTTCTTCATAGGGACCTTGAAAAATATATCATAATCAATAGTAGAATAAAGAAACAGCACTAACTGAAACATGACATTATCGATTTACGAGTAACTAATAACAGAAATCTCGAGAGAACAAACCTGTTGAGGACTAGAAGTAATCCCATCATTTGAAGATTTGAACCCGTTGAGACTGTTTTGGAACGTCTTAAATGCTCTCCTCACAATGTCCTTATCCCCCATGCTCTCCATAATCGAAGACCTTCTTATTGTCGGGTGTGAAGAGCTGGGAGTTGCGGGATCCAAGTTCATCGACATGTGAAGAGAAGTTGGCACACGAGAACTCTTGGTCTTTGGGAATGACGGCGATCCATTGACCCCCTTTGGAGAGGGTCGGGTGAGAGGACCATTTGACGATTTTGATAGCGCCATTGTTGATTTCGATAATCTCGGTGCAGAATGTGGAGACACTTTGGCGACTGAGGGCAACTTGGTGGCAGGTGATACAACAGGCTTTCTACTCATTGGCACAGCCTTCTCCACTCGGGTTGGAGTTGTCTACAAAGAGCGTAAAATGAACCAGAAATTCAATTACTATGATGAAAACAACAGAATAAGAGTATTTTAACAGTTTCAAGATTCGATCTTTACCTTCTTAGCGTTAGCGATGTTCCCTGTATGTAATCTAGGACTCTTTCTATTGCTTAAAGGCGTTTTCTTGACTTCCTTATCGACCTTCAAAGGCTGTTTTACGACTTCTGGAGAGGTAGGAAAATCAGTAACTTCAACAACTGTGACTTCTTCTTTTTCTGGACTTCTCAATTCATCTTCAACTACAAGCTCAACTTGACGACTAACTGGTTCGGGTTCCTCCTTGACTGTTTCTACAACATCGACTTCATTGTTAACTGAAGCTCCACTCCATTGGCCTTGAGAATCAACAGAAATAACATCATGCTCTTTCTCTTCTTCAATCACTGTGATTTCCAACTTCTCCTTCACAACATCATCTTCCTCAAATCCTTCACTTGATCCCTCATTTGCAAGCATTACAGCTTCACCATCAGCAGAAGATCCATATTCAGCAGGTGGCTCGAAATCCAGTACTCGTGATGAATCTTGATGTGCAGATTCCATCAGCCTTTCCTGCTCCATTTTCTCCATCTTCTTAGCAGCAATCTTCTTGTAATGGGCTTCGAAGTAAGCCTTCTTCTGAGCTACTGATCCAGGAGTAGCGCACTTCTCGACTTCATCCAAATACTTGTTCGGCGAAAAGGTTGACCATTTCTCCCACGAAAGCGAATCAGACTCGAATTTACCAAACGAAACAGACACTTCAAGAGATGCAGGAGATGCAACAGAATCACCCATCTAAACCACAAAACAATCTCATAAAAATCTCAACTTTGTGAATAATAAACTCTCCAAGAAACCAAAATTCTTCTATGAACAACATAACTAAGCAATCAGGACTTCATGGTACAATCATATGAACAAACTAAATACCTTATTCTCAACAGGTCTCTGCACCATAGATTCAGCCATTGGAATCAAGCAAGAAGCTTAGCAGCTATGACAGAATGGTTAAACCAGCAAGATAAACTGAGACCTGGACAAATACATGGGTCATATAATGAATGAACATGCAAAATCACATTGAGACAAAAAGAAGACCCGAAAAACTGCAGCCATTTTAGACAGATCATGTGCCTTGCTCCCACTGCTTAGTTTAGTTATTACAACCATTTTATCCTAACAGCTCATTTTACAGCACAGTAAAGATAAAGAGAAAATCTAAGGATCCTGTCTTCTAATGGGAACTTCTAGACTCCCCCCTTAAATGATTACCTTAATCATCATCAATCACAACAACAAAAGCTGCTCTCACTTTACACAGCAGCAAAAGGGCTTTCAGGAAAACACAAAATCAGATGAAAAAGTTGCAGTCTTTTTACATTTCTCTTCATTTTCAACCAAATCCCAACTCATAATAGTGGAGGAAACTCAAAAGGCAATAAAGAAAACATAATTCAACACACAAAAGCATAGTTTTTTGTATTACCTGGGGTCAATCCAAATGAAAAAGGGTGTATTTTAAAGGGATTGGAGCTGATTATGAGGGTAGAATAAGGGCATTTGGAGAGTTTGATGATGATTATGATGGAGATTGGAGAGAGGGCCACATTCTAAGAAGTGGGGTGGGGTTTTCATTTACAGTTTTTCTTTCATTTTTGTTGATCCAGTGGAGTGAAGAAGGAGACAGAAGTGTGGGTGGGCAGTGGACACGTGACAGATCGCGGTCCATGATACCTCAACTAACATGGGACACGTGTGGACCCTTGAAAATTCATTTTTTTCGGTTTGAATTATTCATGCAAATAGCAAAAATTCATGTTATTCTGCAAAATAAGACAATAAAAGTAGTCATTTCAGGAAAGAAAACACATAAACGACGATGAAAACACTCTTGAGCAATAATATGATAATGATAAGAAGATGAAAACACTGTTAAGTAGTCAAAATTTCATAATTAAATGTTAATAAACTAAATTATTATGCTACGAAATAGCAGACATGTCTTTTGAAAGTAGTCTAGTGATTAGAAACGTAATTAAATTCGAGTTATTCAAATCAAAACTAAATTTAGCGAATCCATATTGCACTTAAAATTCATGATTATAAGTAGCAAACTAATATTTCTAATCATTTTCAAATTTTCACAATTCAAAACTCTCACAATTTCGCTGCCCTTCTTTTTAGCGAATTCATATCACTTTTTTTAATTATTGCATTATATTATTTCATATCTTTTTTGCTGAGTTAATATATGAATTTAAAATTATTTCACTGAAGTACGCTATTTAAAATTATGGATAATATGCGAATTTTTATTTCAGAGTGCTTGCCATTTAAAAATATAAATCAACGTATCTAGTGATATACTAATTAATATTTAATATTTGAGGTATATGTGTTTTTCGCCGATAACTAATTAATTATGATTGATAATTTTCATTCCTCTGCAAGAAAACACCTTTTCTAGTATGGTAGTGCTTATTTCATTAATAAAATCTATCTAAATTACAAATATTTTTTGATTTCATGTGTCTCTGTTACAAAATAAAATAATAGTCCATCAACATTTTTTTAAAATGTAAATGAAAAGAGTTGAGGCTTGAATTCTAGAGAGTTGAATTATTCATAATGCTTATGGCCCAATGTTTAAGTGCACACCATTCAATTTACTGGATAGGGACCTGGCCCAAGAAGCCTACCCCATATATCCATTATTATGCCTAAATGCTTCCATTTCTACTGTTTAATTTCATCATAAATTTACCCATCCACCACAAATTTATGCATTTTCCTTTCTTAAAAAAGTGAAATAAATAAGTAAAATACGTACTATATTAATCATCTGAGTTTACTAATCATCGGATATGAATGTGTTATTCTAAACTTTTATACTGTCGGTTAGTGGGGGAACCAGACCGGAAACCCCCTAGTTTTGTGGTTCTGCCAGTGACGCCGGTTTACTTTACGTTATAAAGCGAATTCAATGTATTCATCTGATCTAGCATATGTAACAAACAGTACAATGATATGTTAGTATAAAACAATGGTATAATGGTTTAAGAAAATGATGGTATTAGGTCAAAATCATTCCCAAAATACTTTGTTCTCAAATGCATCACTACAATGCTCATAAGCTACTCAATTAATGTCCACTTTGCCAAGCTAACTCAACAACAAACTATAGCCTATATATACACCTAACAGTCACTTGAAACCAAATTAGTTATGTTGAGAACTTCACAAAATTCATCATGAAAATGAAATACATTCTTCCTCATTTTACAATGGGCCTCGTGATCCTTTTCGGCCTCGTGAAACCCGACCCAGATCCACTCCAAGACTATTGCATCGCGTTCACAGAAAACCCGCCTAAATTCCGCGGAAATGAAATGCCCTGCATTCATCCGGATCAGGCTAGGGCATCTCATTTCGCCACATCCGGACTATCAAAACCCGGAGAAACAGATAACCAGTTCGGGTTCAGTCTAACCATAGCCAATGCACTAAATCTACCCGGGTTGAACACTCTCGGATTATCCATGGCCCGGTTGGATATCGGGCCGGATTCGGTTGTGCCTTTGCATTCCCACCCGAGGGCTTCGGAAGTGACCATCTTGCTAAAGGGCTCGTTGTTTGTGGGCTTCGTTGACGGGTCGAACCGGCTGTATAACCGCCAATTGAACCCGGGTGACTCGTTTGTGTTTCCGGTCGGGTTGATTCATTATTTGTACAATATGGATATTGATGAACCGGCGGTTGCGATTTCCGGGTTCAGCAGCCAGAATCCGGGGCTCCAGATTTCGTCGTTCGCGTCGTTTGTGTCCGTTCCGGGTATTCCAGATGAAGTTGTGGAGAAATCGTTCAAGATACATGGTCCTGATGTTGCTAAGATTAGAAGGAATCTTGGATCATGATTTAATTATTTAATTTGTTTTAGATTTGTGTGATTTATTTATTTTATTTTTGATGAAAAATGTGTGTAAAAACAGTTTATAGAGATTGCTGGTAAGTTTTAGGATTGAAATTGAGATGGTGGAAAAAACATCACAGAAAAAAATAAAAAAATTGGATTGCTTAGTTTTTGGCGGGAAAATCATCCGCTATATAATGACACAAGTACTATTCTAATCATGTATAGAATATAAAAGATTGATAGGGGAAAAGATTGATAAAGTTTATTTTGATTTTGTTCTATATCAGTGTATTCTTTAACAGATAAAAGATAATATTGTCGATTTTAAAATTTAGAATCAATAATGTTAATTGCAGTTGAGATACAAATATGTAATCAAGCGGTTTATTAATTATATTATTTATTTTTGGTATGATTCTCTACCTTTTGAAAAACTTTTTCAAAAAAAAAAGACAAAATCATGCATGGAATATATGAATAGGAGCTTCCATTTTATCCAAATCAAAAATTGTGATGAAATTCTTTTAAAACATTTGGCCAATTGCGATGGTCCAATTGATGAATGATGATAATACAATGTGCACCGATTGAAGAATTGACGGTGATATCATAAAGCTATTGACTTTTTATTAAAAAAATAAAATTATTCAATGAAAATATATTTAATTTCTTGAATAATGGATCAATAATCATATAAAGCGAATATCCAGAAGGGATAATATGCAACTCTGCGCTGTCACAGAATGAAGGAACAATGCTAAATTGAGTAGTGGTACAGTATACCAAGATAATGTTTCTTTTCTGCCTTTTTGCTTTCTTTAGGTCTCTCCATTCTTTTTACCATGATCCAAAGATAACTTTAAAAAGTTCCGAAAATCGTCAAGAATTGAATGATATATTCGGGAGAGAATTCGACTTCACATAATTCACATTCGAGACAGAGAGTTTTTGATCAATGAAAATCCAACTCTTATCTCATATAAACTTAATTTTCATGTAACGACTCGCAAATTGTGCATTCGAATCATTTACACTCTCAAAATGAACTGTGGATTGGGTTGCACAGCACCAAACGGCGCCATCAACCCCAAAATATATACTGTAGCGTATTTTATCGTTATTCAGAATAAAAATATAATATAATTTAAATTTCAATAATTCTCAATCATATTCGGCAACTCAATATATATATGTCTGGTTCCGTTACTGAAAAGACTATTACTCCTAGTACACATTGTTGCTAGCTGGCTTGTTAATTAATTTCTTGCTTATAATATCGATGCACTATCAATTTGATGGGAGTTGTGAGCAAGTTGGCGATGAAATAAATGAGAAGAACAGAAGCAGAGAGCGAGACAAGGTGGAGTACTTCTTCCTTTCTTCCGGACAAATTCATGCACCCACGTTGTTTTAACTTGCAAGCTTTCAATCCTCGCATTCCAAGTTTACTTGTCCTAAGTATCCAAAAAAAAATTACTGATGTGTTATACACAGTCCAGTATTTTACTCGGCGTAGTTCAAAATACCAATGAAATGACACTACTGACCCCTGCAAGTTGCCTAGTTTTTCAAAAATCAAATAAGTTTAGGTCATTTTGGTACTTTTACGCCGTATTTTGGACTACACGAGTAAAATACTGGACTGTGTATAGCAACACCCAAAAATTATCTTAAATGTTACTCTCGCTCTTATGATCTCGTCACTCTGTTAAAATCACAGATAAGTGAAGAGCTAAAAATATTACGACGTTCAAGAGTTATACATATATATCATTTTATGCATGACGAACTGATAATTAATACATCATTATCAAAGCCAAAATCATGCCTATAGGTCCAGGTAGGCTTGCACCTGCCCTAAAATTTGAAATCCAGCTTATATTAATGTTCACCGATTAAATTTGAGCATTTATTCGAACTCCGGCGAAACGGCAGTTCTGAACCTGCGTTTCTATCATCTATTTTTTCAGTCATTTGAACCTACTTTAAAATAATTATTTGAGCATAATTAACTTTGTTAGGTCTTAAAAATTAAATTGATAAAAGTATTAAAGTACTAAATTGAAATTTAGTTTTTTTATGCTGAGATAAAATAGAAGGTCCCCGGGTATTTTGAATGGTCAAAACTTTGATATTTATTTGGTGATGGCTTGTGAAATTCGCAATGAATATTCTCAACTAATAATTTTCAATATTCCCAAATATGCCTTTTAATTTTCAGCCTCACTTCAATAAAAGAAAAGGTATGGGCCGACATCATACAACTCATCACAACATATAAAAACAAAATTAAGAAAGTGACGCCTGACAATACCGTATTCATCTTTTTCTTGAATTACTACTTTAGGGGAGGTAGAACAAATTAAGACATTATTTTGTTTACTTCTCTCAATTTTTTGTACTAAGTATTGAAATTATTTATATTAAAATGTGATAGTCTTTTATTTCACAATAATTAAATTAAATTGCTCACATTAACAAACTTGCGAGTCAGATCGACCGGTGAAAATTAGTTAAGTTCAAACATTCAAATTATGCTCAATCCTGCTTATTGCGTTTGAGGTATGTTATCTCATCAAATTTATCAAACCAATAATATGCATTCAAAATACATTCAATTATGATTCTAATCAAATTTGAACTCATTAATTTCAATCAAATTTTGATCTTGATTCGAGGTCTGACTGTATCGTGAAATTTAGACCGAACTCAAACTCAAAAAATTACAATAGAAGGGATATGTTCAATCTCGGCTCGTTTACTCTCCTCATTTACCCTCTCCTCATTTACCCTCTCCTCATTTACCCTCCTAATTTGATATGGACGTTTGTGTTACATCATTTTGTACCAATTTTTACCGTTTGTGAGTACAATGCAATAAAAATATGTCGTCATCAATTATATGTACAGATGACAGGTCGGTAGATGGCAGCAGATTGACGAATTTCCCACGTGTGAATGCAGGAATATATTCAATTCTCAGCAACAAGAAAACAAAATAGACTTGAACAAGGCAAGAATAGTAGCAGTAAAATACCTGAACTTTAACCTTTTTGCTTTGAATAAGTATAAATGTATATAATGTATGTTTCTAATACAAATAAATATGAACCCTAGTATATAAAGGGTGTTGCTATACGCAGTCCACTATTTTACTCTCGTAGTCTAAAATATGATACAAAATTACGAAAATGACCTCTGAGTTATTAGATTTTGAAAAACTAGGCAACTTGAAGGGGCGGTAGTGTCATTTCATTGGTATTTTAAACTACGCTGAATAAAATACTGGACTGCGTATAACATTTCAGCATATATTGAGACGTATTTTTTCATTTTACACTGTATAAAAGTAATATACGGACTGTATTTAACAGATACGTTAACAAAGAAGGGGCCCTAAAAAGTGGGATTGAGAACTACTTTGAAGTTAAGGAAGAAAGCTGAAAAATGGAATTCCCATTAGTTGGACACTTAGCACACACTTCGTATATTGTCCCACAAAAATCATATTTCATGTTATCTTTGCCTTGAATATTTTGTCAAACTTCCCCCAAACCCAATCATAGCTTGCAACAAAGCCAAATCCACAAGTCTACTCACAAAGTACAAAGTAAACTAGTGTTAGATTTTTCACTTTGAAGACTAGATTAGAAACGTGTCAATGTTTAAGTAGTAATGATGTTCAAGAACCGCGTATTAGATGACTTAAATCAATTTCCATCAATCATTTTGATAGCTTATTTCAACTTAAAATGCCCTATTTCAGCAATTTATTCATCATTTTAGTAAGTTTGAACTTCTTTTCTACGGCTGATTTCATCTGATTTTTACATCTAATTCGACTTACTTCTTAAGAAAATTTTAAAATATTTTAGCAGGTTGCAATTCATCTCATCTCACTAGAACATAACCTGCGTATTTCCAACGATTAAGTATTGACGAAAATGGCAGAATACATAAATTTTGTGTTGCCGAGTTAATTCTGATCATAATTTTGATATTTTTTTATAAAATTGAGCAGTTATCACAACGAGAAAACCATTAGGCACAAGCTTAATTTAGTAGCAAACTTACACCTGTGTAGTCAAGAGTTTCTGTACTAGATACTCTTGCAGGAATACTACAAATTTAGTAGCAAACTTACACCTGTGTAGTCAAGAGTTTCTGTACTAGATACTCTTGCAGGAATACTACAAATTTAGTAGCAAACTTACACCTGTGTAGTCAAGAGTTTCTGTACTAGATACTCTTGCAGGAATACTACAAATGTTAGAGCAATTTCTTGATAAGTATAACTACTTAAAAATCATTGGTAGTTTTCCAAGAACCGTTAACCATGTTACATAAGTGGTTCATGAGAGTTCAAAACTCCACTATGTTTGTTCAGTGGACTATATTACTGTTCTTCGACAAATTTGGAACTTTCTGCCTTCTGGACGAGGCTATACTCCAATTTAAA
This sequence comes from Sherardia arvensis, assembly GCA_948330725.1. Taxonomy (NCBI): domain Eukaryota; kingdom Viridiplantae; phylum Streptophyta; class Magnoliopsida; order Gentianales; family Rubiaceae; genus Sherardia; species Sherardia arvensis. The sequence continues at coordinate 1,711,555 of OX415244.1, forward strand.
GCAAATATTTAAAATGTCAATACGCAATATATTCATACCATATATCATTAAACCAATGATTGTAACGTCGAGACAATTAACATTTGATTAATCAAGATTGATTGCCCTAGCTAGCAAGATAACCACACACGAATCAAACACGTTATGGAAGCGAAAAGAGCTGCCCAGAAATAGACTGATTGGGAAACAAAGTCGGTCGGTATACATATTATTACTGCTCATCATCATCATCAGTTTTCACTTCACCCCTACCAAACTACAATGAATATTACAATCAAATTCCCCCAAAATTTTAACCAATCTGTACAAATACCAATAAAGAATTCAAAAAAAAACTGTAAAAAAAAGTAAAAAAAATAAATGGCACTTGTTCAAGCTGCCAGCCATTGGTGTCGATTCTGATGCATCTTCAATCTCGACCGTTGATCCGGCCTCGGCTTGTACAAATCATAGGGCTCCCATAGGTAATCCAACGGACAAGGATTCCTCTCGTCGAGCCGCACCCACGGCTTGCCTTTCCCGCTCCAGTGTAGCAAGCTCACCGGACCGGGATGCAGCGGCCGGCAAGACCCCCGGACGTTGTCGCCGCCGAGGCCGTGCTGGTTCCACCGGTGATCGATCGGCTCCACATTCCCGCCAAAAACGAGCAAAAACGGCGGCAGAGATCCCAGCTCGTAAATCCTCTTCCTCTTCTGCACCTCCATCCAGCTCTCAATCTTGACCCGGAATTGACCCGACCTCCATTTACCCAGATCCATCACCATAACGCCCGTGTTGAAGTAGCAGGGAGCACGGCTCCGACCCGACCCGAATACCCGGCCCATGTCCGGATCCGACCAGAACGAGTCGGTGAAGTACTTGGTGAAGTTGGCGTGGCAGTATTCCGGGGCACCGATGACCCGGTTCTCCGACAGCTCCACGTCCCACAGCTTCTTCACGTCGTCGACGAGGATGACGTCGGAGTCCAGGTAGATAACCCGCTTCACACACGGGTCGAGCATGTCGCCGAGGTAGTTCCTCGCGTAATTCAATGGATTCTCCAGAGCTGTCCGAATCGACGAGGATATCAGATTGATCACCGAATCCTCCCGGAAAACGTAGATTTTGAAGTTTAAGGAAGGGAATGCCGATCGGACTATCCGGTTCAGGACCCTCGGGCTGGCCGGGTCGAACTCCGCCGCGATGAAGTGGAAGAAAACATGCTCCGGGCAGGAAGCGTGCCGGAGGACCGAATGCACCGCCGCGATAGTTCCCCGGAGATACTCTGAATCCAGCGTCATCGCAATATGGATAAAAGACCGGTCGCAGAACGAAGTCGTAACGGTCGTCGGCTCGCCGGCGGTGCAAACGACGCCGTTTCGGTAGTCCGGCGCCTCGTCGAACCCGAACTCCGTCGCGACGCCGCCGTTGGGGAAGTAGCGGATCCCGACGCAGGTGGAGAAGAGCAGGAAGAAGGCCAAAACCGCCGCCTTGGAGTAAGAATCCATGGCGGAGAGGCTTAAAAATTCAATCTTTTTTTCTGGTTTCTGCTCAAAACCTTGGCATTGCGGCGGAGATTTTGGGAGTTTGTAGAGAGAGAAAGTTTTAGAGAGAGAAAGCTGCTTATTTCCCTTTCTTCTTCTTCGTCTCCGCCTAGAGAAGGGAAAGTATGGACTGTGTATAAATACTGCGCGTGTAAAGCTGGAAATTTTTGAATATTATTTTGTTTATTTTTATTTATGAAATTAGAATAATGGGAAAAATTGGGGACTTCTTTTTGTTTTTTTTCTGGGCTGTGAAAAGTTATTGTTCTGCAGACTGACTGCAATTTATTTACTAGAGTATTTATTCCCTCTCATTAATTAGTGTCAGATTATGACAGTGTCATAGGGGTATAAATATTTTATGCTGATTTCAAGGTCAGCTTGTAATTAGGACTACTTTAATCTCAATGTCAAATTGGTTTAGGATGAGCTATACTGAACTGAATTGAATACGTGTTGAATTTGAACTGCAATCTGCTGAACTGAATACGTGTTGAATTTGAACTACAATCTGCTGAACTGAATTGAAAAATTACGATAATAAGTTGAGCTGAATAACCGAAATGTATTTTAGTTTAGTTCAGTTCGGTAATAAAAATAAAAAATTTGTGAAATTTAACTTGTATTATTAGGTTTAGTTTAGTTAAACGTATATTCGAGAAATATAATTCTTATTGTAATTGGTAATTGAGAGGTGTAGGTTAATTATGGGAGAAATTTATTGCAATATATTGTATTTGTTGATGATATGGTAAATAAAATTAAAATATTTTGGTCATAACTATGTAGATAGTATTTCGGAGGTTATATTAAGTAATATATTTTATTCGAATTATTTTTGGTAAAAAACGAATGTAAATTATCCGGATATCCGCCTTTTTCATTTTATTTAGGAGAATATACTCCTGATTTAGGAGTATTATATTTGTTCCTGATTGCTTTTTGCTACAACTATTTATTTGTTTATTTTTGTAAAATATTGAACTTTTAAATTAAAGTAATCTTCTTTTCTTCTCAGGGAGGTGAAGGATGGTGAAATTCCACTCAAGGAATCTCATTCTTTAATATTTTAATAAAACGTAATTGCAAAAGAATTAGTCCATCTTCATTTTAAAGTAGCGTGTTGAATTGAAATATATTAAATTAAATTGAAAGTTATACTGAATTGTGAGAAAATAAATCATTATCCTAAATTACATGTGTTAAAAAATGTTAAAAATGGTTAAAATAAAGTGAAATAGACAGGATATAATAACATCTTTTTTAAATTTTTATTTCTTACGCTTTAATTATCATTTCATAGGGTTAAAAGTTTATATTTTAAAGTTCAATTCTATATTATGGACTCTGAAGTTTCTAGACGACGATGAAGTCACAGAAATTTCATTTACAGTTTGACCGCAAGAAAATTAGTTGCTTGGTACTCAATCATGCGTGGGAAAAATGTGGGCGGCGCGACCAAATATTTCAAATAGAAGCAGGTAAAAAAAAACTACTGACTAATTATAATTATAATGATGTAACACGCAATTAGTTAGCTTGTGGAATAGGTTAATCTTATTTTGACCCTTTCATAGTAAAGAGTCAGCCAGCTAATTTACTAAACTAGATTAAAGTAAAAGAAGTTATTGAAAATAATAATACTATAACTTAAATAAAATAAAATTTATCTAAGTATTCCATCAAAATGAACTTAATTATACTAAATTGAATAAAAATGAACTAAAAAAATGTAGATAAACGATGAGAAAAGGCCTCAAGCCTTGTCTAGTTGATCTGTGGTGATGCTGTGCTAATTAGTGCTAGAATTGAATATTATTAACATCAGATCAGTTAAAATTTGAGGAAAAGTGTTAAAAAATGTTGTGCAAATTAGTGTTGTGTGTAATGACCAGTATTATACTATGCTGAGTAGCTGTTGACAAGTGTTGTTTTATACTGATCAGTGATGTATAGTATCATTTTAAAATATGATAAAAATAATCTGAGCTGAACATGGACTCATAATTTTAGTTCCAAATAATTATCTTAATTAATATTATTTCCTCACTTTTCATCACAATAAATTACTATTTTACTTTTTAAATATATACTCCTCACTTAAAAAGTTCTAACACACACAAATATATACATATAAGGAAAATATATATTATTTTTTGATAATTACAAATTTCGGTGGCGCTCAACAAAAGAAGACACGAGTAAAGTTTAGAAGTAGGTATTTGATAGAAAATATTAATATTTATTTGTGGAGTGACATGCATTTATATTATTTATTTAATATATATAATTAACATAAGAAAACAAAATATAAAAGTGGTTAGTTGGCGTCTTTGGTAGACACTTTGCTAACTTTATAACCTTTTCAAGCATAAAAAACATGAAGTTCGTTAGTTAACGAATGTTGCCAAATTACCTGAGAATTTCTACATAATATATGATAAAGTTTGTGTCCAGTAAAAATTCCAGAATTTCTGCTGATTTTCATGCAAATCAAAGGGTGTGGCACAAATTCCTGCCTATATTATGCTCATCCCATCTGACTAATCTTTTTACTCCTGTGATTAGTTGAGAATTACCATGCAAAAAACATTTGCTAACATAGGAATTGATCATATTGAAAGTTGGCATAACCTTATTGAAAAGTATTTTCATCATACAATTATTTTGTCTGATGCTCTTGTTTGATTGGGGTGAAAGAATGATGTTCAAGTATGGTTATAACGCCTGCCTTTGAAATAACTTTATGATCTTTCAGATGATCTTTATTGAGAAATTTTCGTAAAAAGGAACAATTTTTAAAGAATGTTAGGAAAATCCAATTGAAAGATTTAAGAATAGTGAGGGATGACCAAAGTGAGCTTGAAAGTTTAAAGTAAAATAGTCGGGCTTTATTATTATGGATGTCCAAATTTGACGGTACAATGATATATATCAAAATGTATTAAGTTTTACTTAAATATAATTGAATATTCATGTACATAACCGATGAAAATTAAGTTATTTACAGTGCAACACATTCTTATAACCCACTGAATAATATAACAAGCTGAGAGTTGAATCATTTACTATGCAAGTTATTTCGATAACATATCAAAGATTAAGGTTACGAGTTTCAATCCAAATTACTTTTTATTTGTGGAATTAGGAGATACATATACTTAATTCGTAGTAATTTGGTATTATACGCCTCGAATTCCCTACCATTTTGCAGCCAGATATAATTTGTAGCATTGCACACTATCATAACACTTTGTAATTGCGATGCTACACTCATTTAAAACAACATTATGACAGTTATATTCGATATTTTCAAACATTCTATCACCATTCATAAACAAACGTCACATTGTAGTAATTTAGTTCGAAAAAAAAAAGAGGAATAAACCAAGAGTGTAGTAAACCCTAGGTAAAAGCAAGTAAACTAGGAAATGAATAAAAATGAGCATAAAATTGGTGTTAAAGAAAGGGATTAAGTAGAAATGCTTAGCTTAGGGCAAGGAATATTGATTGGCGCGCAAATGCCAACTGTAAAAACAAAAAAAGTGCCAGCTGGATATGGGTGATGTGATGTTGACGGCAGCCATTTGCCTGGCAAAAGCCATTGGTGCCACGTGCGTACATGTGCCCAAGTCATCCCTTCACTCTATCCCACTGGCTGCCCCAATATTCCTCTACACACCTTTTTTAAAATATTTCCCAGGTCTCTCCTTTTTAAATAAAATCAAATATATATTTTTCTATCTATTCTATTTCATAGTCTTACCCATGATCATGAATAAATACAAGACCTTTATACAATTTGGATGACATATTCAAATCTCAAATCAAAAGAAGAATGATTTTTATTTTTTCAGAAAGAAATTTTTTGACATATTGAAGTGGTTTTCTGAAGAGAATGGTAATCGACACAGAATAAAATGATTTTGCAGGTTTAAGAAACAGGTATAATATTGGTAGCCGATTTGATTCTTAGCTTTACTCAGACTTGGATTAGTTAAGAACGTTGTTCGTTACGCAACCACTATGTTAATATCCCTTTTTCCCCTTTTAGATTAAAATTAGATCACTCTATGCTTCCGATTGTTGAACGAAAATAGCCTACGAGTTTCATCTTGCCTCCTATTTGAAGTAAATCACATACTTTTATTAGTGTGGAGAGTCTAATATATAGACTCTATCGTTAGACAGTTTCATCTCTATTAAAAAAAATATCCTTTATGTGTGTGAATTTCTCTCTCTTTTTCAGATAAAATATTAATTTTAATTTGATGATTTATGCATAAAGTGTTCCTCACATTTCTGTATCTATAACTTATATGCTTGATATACAAGTACAATGAATCTATAGATGATGATTGGATTCATTCAAATGATATGCATTTATGATATATTGTCCTAACATAAACCCTAATATTTCCCTCCTTTATTTTTTCCAGCAGAAAAGAAAAGGCATGTCGACCCTTGCTGATAATTAAAAGCACAAATATGGTTGGCTTTGTTCACCAAACTCAAAACACTAGCACCAACATTCATTGGTCTTATACGTAGTTTTTTAACTAAGAAAAATAGCTTTGAAATGACATTTACTAATTAAGTAATGCTTCACTAACGAACTAGTAGTACACAATTATAAAGAGTTTCTAGTCACTCTCCAATTTAATTAGCTCATATTTTGAAAAATATTTATGAACATGAGATTATGATGAGAGTTATTATGAGAATCACCGACATGACTTCGTGAAATCACTAACAGTTCTTAAATACAGCGTACGTCTTGTCAAGTAAATGCTCTTCCAAAATTTATTAAACGAATGTACTAATTCATTTTTAAGAGTTTAGTGAGTTTTCACGAAATCTGTAATTTACATTCAAGAGTTATTAGTCACGAGCGAGACATCAAATCGAAGAAGCTGGAATACCAATCAAATTTTCACAAACCATATATAATATGGTCAGTATAAAAATGCTGACATGGATCTCGCGAAATTATCAACAGTATTAAATTTAAAGTATATCTCGTCAAGTAAAAACTCTGTGTTTAGAATACTCTTGTCAAGATTTATGAAAATGGATGTGATAATTCCTTTTCAAGAGGTGAATGACTTTTCACCTGATCTCTCTAAAAAATTACCACATTTGTATATTTTACTTAAAGAGATTATAATAGTATAGTATGGAGGTTAGGTAGTAGAGTGGAAGTATGGAAGTATTTGGAAGCAGTAAAATATTAGTTTAAAAATGGGTTCAAACATATAATATTCAGATTCTCTGGCAATGAAGCCGCCAAGTTGAGGTTTAAATATTAGGGTTAAGTAAGCAGAGATTAATTAGTAATCTAAGCAACTCTTTTTGTTTCTTCAAGTCAGTATTATTCGTTCATTAGCCAGCAAACATTCATTAACCATTCACGCTAACCTGCGCCCCTTCATCCTCATTTCAACTTATTACTCCATCCGTTCGTCCCGACTTATTATTCATACTTTAACTTTTACGATATTTATTATTAAATTTTAATTATATATTTAAATAAATAAATAGTCGTTAATAGTATCAAATGTGATATAGGTAGATTCATTGTAATGCATAATATTTAAATATTTTTTTTATTTTTCAATAATATGCGTAACCAAATTTATTAATGATAAAATCGTGTGTTGAAAAGTGTGAATTTTTTTTTTTCTGAAGACACGTATTGAATTTTCAGCAAAATATAATATTTTTCCTTCCAATAATATTTTATAAGTTTCGTTTAGTGGTGAAAAAACTAATTTGACTTGAACCCTTAAGAAGGAGTTTTATAAATTTAGAATTTGTAAAATGTTCCTATTGAATAATTACGAATCAGAATTCCTTTTTAAAGTGTGGCTTGATTCCACAGGTCTTTGTAATATGAGAATATGACCAGAATATTTATATATTCCATTGTCACAATCAAATTAATGAATATGATTCAATGAAATTGACATATATATATATATGAATTATTAGCATTTTTAATGAGTCATATAATAAAATTTTAAATACATGACCAAATATAAATACAAGTCTTCTCTATTATCCATATCAGTTACCCCACATATATTACACCTAATGATGTAAAAATTATTGTTTACGTTTCATACAAAATACCCAATGAAATGAAACCAAGTTACACTATCAATTTTGACAGTTAACCTAGTTTGATTATGATTGAAAGGTTCAATTTATTTACGATTTTGGAATCATATGCAATGAAACTATTCAACGTGGTTTTTCTGACATATTATTTATCAAGATTTTAAACAAATAAAAACATTTCAACTGTTCAACAGAGACAATAAATTGCAGCGTGGAGGAAAATAATTGATACACACATAACAAATCATTGAGAGTAATAATATACTTGCAGTCCAATATTTTACTCATCGTATTCTAAAATATTATTAAAATTACAATAACGCCCATGAATATTGCTTAATTGTCCAATGAACATAAAAAGTGAGGATATTTTTGTAAATTTATACCGTATTTATATGTGGATTGCATATAACGATAACTGACATAATCCAAAAAACTCTCCCATTTTTTTCAAAATACTATACATTACATTATGATCGGTTTAGATTATTCTCGCTATTTTCAACACATTTCATTATATTTCACTTTTGAGTCTTCGAATTCATATTAACCGTTTATTCACTTATATTTTACACTCTTTCACTATTCACTTATATTTTACACTCTTTCACACCCTTTCGTTCAGTACAGTTAAATTTCAGCTGAACTAATCGAAACCCAATCAGAATTTTATTATATTTGCTCTGAGTGGTGGTGCGGTGAAACATGAATTTGAATATTATTTTTTACAGTTTTGATGAAGCGTGAGATTTTGAGAAGTGTTATTGGTTGTCAGGTAGTGAAAAAATGGCCAATAAAGTTATCTTTTTTAACTCAAAAGAACAGTTGCAAGTAGCCGCAGCAGGCCACACGAGGATAATTTTGTTTTGTGCTGAGTTTTTGTTTTAACCCTCGTAATTAAAAATTGAAGCTGATCAGATCGCAGTAGAATATACTATAGTTACAGTTCCAAGTGGTGGTGTTTCTGCAGGCTGTACTGTGTGACTGTGTGCGCCAAATCTAGGGATTCTGCAATCTATCATTTGAATACAATTATCATAATATTAGGCCTAATTTCTCCATATTGTCTAAAATTAAAATTTTATTTTTTTAATAATATTTTTATAACATTTGAGTATGCTTATATTTACTTCAGTTATTTTCAAATCAATTAGATCAAATCTAGTTTTTGCCATTATTGAACTGATGAGTGCTGAAATGTAAAAGAATACTTTGTTGAACTGAACTAAAAATAGTAAGAAAAAACTGAATTACACACGATCTTATCAGTTCAATTCTACTCAATCCCAATATTAAGATTTGAATGAATATTTAATCTGTTTACAATATAAAATACGTAGACATTCTAAAATGAGAGTAATATTTTATTTCAGTTATTTTTAGCAAGCAAATCAACTCCATATCATTTCGAAAACGTGCATATTTGTAATTCATATCTTCAATTTTGATAATTTTATTTTAACAATTGCAATTAATAACATCAATTTTCAGCATGATTGAAGGATCGTTACTTACTAATTCAATTTCAACAAAATGTCCAAATATGGTAATGAGAAAATCACGAATCACTATGATTAATTATGTAATATATTTTTTTTCCAAAAATAATTTGTGTCAATTGATTGATTTTGGAAATTGAAGAGCCAACTCATTTGATGAGAGCGACGAACTGCTCATCTGCCTTGTTTCAAAGCTGTCGGGAAAGTGGCCATTTTTATTTTCACTATTTTTGTTTTTTTGGTCCATTTCTAGGGTTTTAATTTTAATATGTTCTGCCACCACCGTCCAGGAAAGGAATAAAACGTAAATTAAAACGAAGAGGATCAACTTAATTAAGTAAGATATTATTTGTCATTATGTATAGTACTTAAAATTTTATCCTTGTTCTCATCTTTTATCTATCTGCTTTTCCATTTCAGGTAAATTCCTTAAAAGATTCCTTATTGGGTATGTCCAACTCAGATAAAACTGAACGGTGCCGGATTAAAGGTACATTTAAATTTTAAAGTTACTGAACTGAACTGCAAAACGATATAAAATGTGAGAGTTAGTCATGTTTTGACCTTGAACAAACGAAACACCATCATCTAGAGGCGAATGTATACCTAGGTTAGGTCAGGCAGCGGTCTAGTCTCGGATTGGCACCAGTCTAGTCTTGGATTTGCCGAACTTGTGAACAATATTTTCCGACTTAACTGCCACCGTTACACCTTCCCACTCTGTACCATCGCATATCCTAATATTAATTCCTAAATCAGCTACTCCGCTCCATACATGCCAGCCTGTGTCGTGGCGTTCTGTGTGAGTCGCGAAAACCGACAACTTACAGAGTCGGTGAAGGGCAGACGCCACCAGCCACCTCCACCGAGCTCCGGCAACCAACAATCCATCTCCATCCGATGCATTTTCACGTCCATTCTCGTATATTTCCGAGAGAATTTGGTTCACGTTGTATTCACTAAGGTTGTTTATACTACAACATTTGTTTGTCAACAACTATAATTAACACGTGCAGTAAAAAAAGTAACACTTTCATTTCATGTAATCACAACAAAAACATATACTTGTGTCATAAATAAAAACATTATGTGGAATCCTTAATGAATTCCTGCGACTTTTACAAAACCACCCACACAGGTGCATCTCTGATGGCAGGAATCAGAATCAATCACCCAACAGTCAAAAAAGATTCACCGTAGGAAGTAAAAGTAAATTTTATTCCTACTCAAAAAAACAACACAAATAAAGAATCAACTCTGGCAAATTTTTATTGTTTACAGTTGTGGCTGCAGCTTGCTCGGCTTCACACTAATTCTACGCTCTTGCCCCGACTCTTCAAGGAAGTACTGTCCTAAGTTCTTTCCTATCTGCTCCGTATGACTGAAACATTAAACAAAAGTCTTAGTATTGTGTCTGAACACCGTAACATTGTATGCATATGTGTCTGAGTGTATCATACCTCGGTTCCAAGACCTTTCTTGTATACATTAGTAAACAATTCAGACGGCTCGGGCATAGGACTCTCCTGCAAACGGAGGGTAGATATGTAAATGTCCTTGTAAAACTTGGTTGAAACCATTTACGGAAATTAAAAATGCTATACCTTTGCTTTAACAATTGCCTCGTCAACTTCCTTTCTTACTTGTTTCTCGTAGTCCTATAGGGAGGGGAAATTTAACGTTAAAAAAAAAAAAAAAAAACAGAAAATGGGTTACCAAAGCTACTGCTGGCTTACCTTAAGCTCCTTCTCGGTTGCTATATCATGGGCCAATAAAAGCTTCCTGATTCTTTCGATTGGGTCTCGCTCCTATGAAAGTAACATATTTTTAGTAAGATTGATTCGGTAATGCACCGAGCAAAATAAAATAAAATTTCCAGGTATAAAATCTGACCTGTCTAACACCAGTGATCTCTTCACGTGTACGATAGGTACTCCCTGGATCGGACATAGAGTGTCCGTGGTACCTGTAAGTGTCCATTTCTAGGATCTGCAAAACATCGAGAGGAAATATGTTCAACCAAATGTTCAATGTTTCTAGTTTTAGTGAAAGTCGGGGTTCCGCTCTATCACAACCAGGGGAAACGATTTTGAATCAGATGCTCAATCAGTAGCGATTAAACAAGGGTATGATAATAAAGTAACATAAACAGACAGACTGAAAAGAGACTCTATAAATTTACTCACAATTGGTCCGTTCTTTAGGACGTGTTCCTTGGCAAAACTGCACGCCTGTTTCACGGCAAGAGCATCCATACCATCTACCTGTTTTTGTTCAAACAAATTCAGATTAACATCCAGAACAGAAATTACTGAACATAATCTTACACAAAAAATGGACAGATCGAGAAGCAATATCAAAGAAAAGAATCCAACTATACAACATGCACCATTTTAAAAACCCTTATTTAACAAGAAAGAAAAGAACAGAAGAAAAGGCAGATTTTCTCAACTTTGTAATTGCTCCACAGTAGATACGGAGTACCAAAAACAAGGTCATTAGTCTATTCTATTATTCTGGTAGATACCCAAAGCTTATACTAAGACTAACCCAAATGGCAGGATACAGATTGTCCGTGACTAGGAATTAAGAAGAGGTTATTTGTTACCAAAGAGGTTGTAAAAAGAAAACCCAAGGAATGAAAAAGTTGGCATAAAAATAGTCAAAAGGATGCATTTTCTCCAGAATTAGAAGTTGCAAAAAAAAACACCACAGTAAAAAAGTTAGGCCTTTTTACATATAAATTATCTCATACAGTAAATATTAGATCACTATAAGGTTACTAAGGCATCTAATTTATCGGAAATTATCCACAAAGATGATTACAATTCAAGAGCTAAGTCTAGACAATATCAGAGTCCACATCTTACAACTCTGGAGCTAAAATACAAAACCATAAAGCTAAAGATCCAAGAAAACCAGAGCTCATTTATCCAGCAAACAATGCAAAAGGATCCCATGCCATTTAAAGGTGCTCAAAGTGTATTGGCTACCAGACCCAGTTTTCACTGAAGCATGCAAAATTCAGCTTAAAATTTTCAACTTTATGCACACCTACATTCCCCCACAACTAAAAGGAATAAAGGGCAACAAAGAACATTACTTCTGCGATAAAGACCATGATCACATAACACTGCTTAGACACCAATCTAGATACTGTAGGTAAATGAATCCCAAAAGATACAAGAACTAACTACTGTAAAGCTTAAAAATCCAGAAAACATGCAAGGGATACCTATGAAATTCTAAGGGTGTGTTTGGTTCGCAAGGTTTTTGAGAGTCTGGATTTTGTTTTGGGTTTTTGAGAGTTTGGGTTTTTGTTTGGGATTTTGAAAGTCTGATTTTGCAAAATCCTTGTTTGGTTGGGTTGAGTTTGTGAGTATAGAACAAAATCTTTGATTGGTTTTTAGGATTTTGCAAGTCTGGATTTTGAAAAATTTGGTGAACCAAACAAGATTTTACAAAACTGGACTTGGATAGTCCAAGTTTTGCAAAAACTTGTCCAACCAAACACACCCTAAGGCGTTTATGCGTAATCATCCAAAAGTTAGCTTAAAGTATGCAACTTTAAGTATACCCTAAATCACATTTCTCATGAGCAGAAAGAAAATAAGGTTGTAACTAAGTTAGCTTTATCTTTCTAAATTGCAAAGATGCTATACCATGATCACAAAAGAACACTGCTTCACCGTTCAGGCTTGACAAGATAATCACAAAAAGATACAGTAAGGACACTCTAACGCATGAATACTCAGCAAACAATGCAGTCAAACACGCAAAACAACAAGCAAGTACTTTTAAAAGAAATTCAGCACTAAAATCGCACCTTCAAACCAGGAACATAATCTCCTCTTTTGTAGTAAGAGGGGCTCTTTGCAGCCCTCCATTCAGCAGTCCCCATTCCATCTGCATCAAAAATTCAATTCAATTTCATTTTCTCAAAACTAAACAAATTCAAAGTATGAATCTTTATCAGTTCTGAGTACTTACAGTGATTGTTCTCGCAGACCAAAATCGCAGGAAGGTCGAGAAGCGCAGACATATTCAGCGCCTCAAACAACTGTCCCTGGTTCGCAGCACCGTCTCCATACATAGCAAAGGTAACCGCCTCATCATTCTTATACTTCTGCGCCAACGCCAAACCGCACCCCAAAGGAACCTGAGCTCCGACAATCCCATGGCCACCGTAGAACCCCCCATCCTTCTTATAGAAATGCATCGATCCTCCCTTCCCCTTGGAGCACCCGTCCTTCCTCCCCATCAGCTCCGCAAACGCCTCCAGCAGCGTCCCGCCGCGGCCGAGGAAGATGCAGTGATCCCTGTAAGCGGTGATGATGCAATCCTTCTTCGTAATCGCCGCCTCCATGCCGACGCAAACCGCCTCCTGCCCGTCGTAGAGATGGCAGAAACCTCGGATTAGCTTCGCCTTGTAGAGCGAATCGGCGGCGATCTCCATCCTCCTCATCAACGCCATGGTCTGGTAGAATTTCATCAGTTCGTCAGCAGAGGTCTCGACGGATCGAGACGGCGGGTCGATCCGGTGGCCGGTGAAGGGGATGCTGGTCTCCACCGTGATCGGCGCCGTGGAGAGGTGGCGCACGGAAGCGGCGGCGCCGAGCTGGCGGAGGAATTTCCCGGCGGCGCTCCGGTGACTATTCAAAAGGGCCATCTTTTTTTATCTTCTTCCCCGGAAAAAAAACAGAGGTGTCGGAAGATCTGGTTTAAGGTGATTATGGTGAAACTGAGGTTCGTTTGGGAAAAAGGAATGATTTTTATAGGATTGGATTGGGGCAGTAGTGTTTGGTTAGGAGTGAAAGAGATGGAATTTGAGACCAAATTTTGATACGATTATTAATAGCAACTGTGTCTGAAAGTAATCTCAAAGGGCCATATTTGAGCATGGGATCAAAAGTTGGTCAACATAATATAATCCAATCTACTTTCATAATTGCCTATTATAATCTACTAATCAACATAGTAATCCACTAGTTATCTCCAACTTATTTTTCCTTATTTAAATCGAATAAAATCAAATATATATTGAAACGATAGTAAGTATGACTAAGTTAATGTAAAATTTATTCAACTAAACTAAACTGAGTTGAAAAATATTAAATTAATATATAATAAAAGATAAGATATGAAGAGAATACCCTTAGTACATCTTTATAATTTTTAAACTAATACCATCATTGTATTTTTATTACGAATTTCAACTCTTGTTGTGTTGAGAAATTTTCCAAAAGTTTCATATTCAATAACTCAAAAAACATATAAAACAGTTACAAAAATAATATTATCTATATAGTTATCTAAATTTGTAATCTTAAACTTCTATCATTTGACTTATTAAATATCTAAAAATCAACATCTCCCTAATTGCTTGCAAATAAAAGTTAATATTTATAAAAATATACAGTATTACAAATATAAGGAAATCACATACTACAATTAGGATAGAATTAGTACGCAATAAACACACAAATTTCAAATTGAGGAAAAAAAAACAATTTTTTAAAATATAAAAAACCAATCCAATTATGGTTTGCCTTCTGGAGAAAGCATACAAATATCCATAGGTTTATCTCTTTGGATTTAAGGCCTGGAATATTTTCTCCCGCCATTATGCTGTTACTGAAACGAACCCCATTTCTCCCCCTCACCCATTTCTGCAGAACTCCAGCCCCATACCCCAACTCCGTTAAACACCTCAATCCCTCACCAAGAACAGCCAGGAATCTCAAGGTATTGTACAAGTTTCCCAAATCGATTTTCCCGGTGGAATCTCAGCATTCCGACGAGGAAGGCGACGGAGATGAGGAGGAGGAGGAGGAAGATGATGATGATGATGTGGAGCTAGACGATGGGGAGGATATTGCGGCGGAGGAGTATGATTATGAGAGTGAGGAGGAGGAGGAGGAAGGGGAGGAGATTGCTGTGGTGGAGGAGATTAAGTCCAAGTATGAGGAGTTCAAGTGGCAGAGGATTGAGAGAGTGTGTAGAGATGTGAGGGAGTACGGCGATGGGATTCTCGATGTTGATGAGCTTGCGTCGGTTTACTCTTTCAGAATCGATAAGTTTCAGGTGAGGGCAATGCCCCCTTCTCTAATCAGTGTAGTTTGTGCTTTGTGACATTTTGTTTGTGCAAAAAAGTTGGACTTGTGTAACATTATGAATTGACTTCATAGTTAACTAGTGTTTTCCGACTTCTGAGAGTTTCATATTTGTGTGTTTGTTGAATATACTACAATAGGAAATTCTGGATCAGAAATGGTTTCATGGCTTGCTGCAGTTATTAGCTTTCTTGTTATCGATATTAGCAAGATCGGGTTTTTTTGCTACTTTTTTTTAGCTGCATTGTTATCATTTCATGCTTCATGGTTATATTCGTCAAATACTTCATTTGTATACGTGGATCACGACATCATGTAGCTTTATCCCCCTTTTGCTATGGCATCTTTTAAAAAGTTACAATCTTTGCGTTTAAAGCTTTCCTGTTATTTTTTTCCTGCTTGCGTAGCCTTAGCTAGCTGAATATGTAATGTTTATGTATGAATTTCATCATTTTCAGAGATCAGCAATTGAAGCATTCTTACGAGGATCATCAGTGGTTGTTTCTGCACCAACTAGCAGTGGAAAGACTTTAATTGCAGAAGCGGCGGCAATTGCAACTGTAGCCAAAGGGAGAAGATTGTTCTACACCACTCCCTTAAAGGCTCTATCTAATCAGAAATTCCGTGAATTCCGGTCTGGCAATTAGTTAAAGTAACATTTTCCATAAAGTTTCAAAATTATCATTTTTCTGCTGAATTGCTTCACGCCACATGTATAACCACGTAGGCTGTAATTTGCAGTGAAGCATTTGGTGATAGTAATATCGGGCTTCTTACTGGAGATTCAGTAATCAATAGAGATGCTCAGGTTATAATCATGACTACCGAGATTCTGCGTAATATGCTGTATCAGAGGTATGACAGTATTCAAATTTTAAGGCACGTTGTTTTAATAAGAATGTTGTGAAATTTCCCGAGTAGTTTTCCTAGTCTCTCATCATGCTCGTCGTACAGAGTCGGAACGGCTGTACCAGAAGGCGGGCTCCTCCATGTTGATGTGATTGTTCTCGATGAAGTACACTACCTAAGCGACATATCTCGGGGTACAGTTTGGGAAGAGATTGTGCGTGTCATTGTCGGAACTTCACTTTTTGTTTGTGTGGTGTATAATACATCATTTAACCGAGTTGATATTTTTTCAGGTTATTTATTGCCCGAAAGAAGTTCAACTCATTTGTCTCTCAGCAACTGTTGCGAATCCCGACGAATTGTCTGGTTGGATTAATGAGGTACACCGGTTGCTCTTTCATGTAAACGTATGATGAAACTTGTTGGAATAATCAATGTCTAAACATCTGTCGTCTCTTACTTTTGTCTATAGATTCATGGTAAAACCGAGCTGGTCACATCATCCAAGCGTCCAGTACCTTTGACCTGGCATTTCTCTACAAAAACAGCTTTGCTACCTCTTCTTAACGAGAAAGGCACTGCCATGAACAGGTGATATTTAATTTTACGTGTTTTTTCATTCTAATCGTGTCATTTTACGTGCCATCTTCTGAAACCGATCTATTTAAGGATGCATTTTCACCAAAAAGGATTCTTTGTTTTGTTACAAATATTCTGAACAGGAGACTAGCACTCAAATATTCTGAACCCGAGTCTTCAGGGGGTAATCTATATAGGGATGAAAGATCTAGAAGAAGAAGCTCCAGAAGACGTGAATTTGATACACCTACAATGTCAAGGAATGGTGCAAATAACACCCGTCGTCCACAAGTATGCTCTGGAGCTTGGTTGCCTAAATTAACTTGTGGAACGTATATAACTGCTGGTACTTAGTTTGTTTCTTCTTTTAGGTTCCTCAAGTCATGGACACATTGTTGCAGCTTGAAGGAATGGATATGCTTCCTGCAATTTGGTTTATATTCAGCAGGAAAGGATGTGATGCAGCTGTTCAGTATGTCGAGGATTGCAAGTTGCTCGACGAGTGTGAGACGAGTGAAGTTGAACTAGCACTGAAGAAATTCCGAGTTCAATATCCCGACGCTGTCAGAGAATCTTCGGTAAAAGGCCTTCTCCGAGGAGCTGCATCTCATCACGCCGGCTGTCTTCCCCTGTGGAAATCTTTTATCGAGGAGTTGTTCAACAGAGGGCTAGTTAAGGTGGTTTTCGCTACAGAAACGCTTGCTGCAGGTATAAACATGCCAGCTAGGACTGCTATCATTTCATCGCTTAGCAAAAGGGGTGGAAACGGGCGCATCCAACTGAGCTCAAATGACTTGCTACAAATGGCTGGACGTGCTGGTCGTCGGGGAATTGATGAAAGGGGTCATGCAGTTCTTGTTCAAACACCATACGAAGGGGCTGAAGAATGCTGTAAGCTTCTTTTTTCCGGGCTTGAGCCTCTTGTGTCGCAATTCACTGCATCTTACGGAATGGTTCTGAATCTTCTCGGGGTACGTTCTTCATTCCATATCTATGAATCTGCATCATTCTTGACTCGATGATCTTTAATCTGCAATAATTATGATTGCTCAGGGTGTAAAAGTCACAAGTGCAACAGGCGAGTCAGATGGCTCTAAAGTTCTGCAAGCAGGCCGGAGTCTCGAGGAAGCAAGAAAGCTAGTCGAGCAGAGTTTCGGGAATTATGTCGGGAGCAACGTTATGCTTGCAGCAAAAGAAGAACTTTCTGCTATAGAGAATGAAATAAATATGCTGACTCTCGAGATAAGTGATGAAAGTATTGACAGAAAGAGCCAGAAGCTGTTATCCTCTTCAGCATATAGGGAGATCGCCGCTCTCCAGGAGCAACTAAGGGTACTTCAACTGTCCTACTTCTCAAGGATATCGCATCTTTATATCTTTGCCAACATGTTAAAAAAAATGGTTTTATAAAATTTTACAGGCAGAAAAACGCATGCGATCTGAAATGCGGACGAAAGTGGAATTAGAGAGGCTCTATTCTTTGAAGCCGATGCTGAAGGAGCTGGGAGAGGCGCATTTACCTTTCGTGTGTCTACAATATAATGATTCTGCCGGAGTCCAACACCAGCTCCCAGCTGCTTATCTCGGGAAGGTTGATTCGTTGAATGCTACAAGACTTAAAAGTGTGGTAAGTTTAATTGTAATGATTATCTATTCTGAACAAGACTGAATGAGAAAGTATATTAATAGTTATCCTGGTTTTTCACAGGTGAGTAACTCGGATGCTTTTGCTGTTGATGGTGGCAATGCTGGGTCACAGCCCGATGTTTCCCCGTCATATCATGTAGCTCTTGGTTCAGATAATTCTTGGTATCTTTTCACTGAAAGATGGATAAAATCAATTTACAGAACGGGCTTTCCCAACATTCCCTTAACTCAAGGTGACGATTTACCTCGAGATATCATGTCAGTGCTCCTTGATAAGGGAGACATGCAATGGCAGAAGGTAGTGCAGTCTGAACTAGGTGGTCTGTGGACCATGGAAGGATCTCTCGAGACGTGGTCTTGGAGCTTAAATGTGCCGGTCTTTAGCAGTCTTTCTGAAGACGATGAGGTAAAAATGTGACGGGAACTTGATCCTTTTTACCTTTAGTTACTTGCTGATGAAACTCATGAAGTCTTTATCTACTGGAAGGTCTCGAAGTTTTCTCAAACTTACTACGAGGCCTTGGAAAGCTACAAGGATCAGAGGAACAAGGTTTCTCGCTTAAAGAAAAGAATTTCACGGACGGAAGGGTTTAAGGAATACAAGAGGATACTCGATACAGCTAAATTCACTGAAGAAAAGATTCGGCGCCTGAAGGCCAGGTCAAATCGCCTGATTAAGAGAATAGAGAAGATCGAACCTTCTGGCTGGAAGGAATTCATGCAGGTAAAGTCGAGTATAATCAAATGGCTCATTTTTCATTGTTATCCTCGACTTAAAGCTCACAACTCCACATGATTTTTACAGGTTAGCAATGTGATACATGAATCTAGGGCATTAGATATCAACACTCATGTTATATTCCCGCTGGGTGAAACTGCATCTGCAATTCGTGGGGAAAACGAGCTCTGGCTTGCTATGGTTCTTCGGAATAAGTTACTACTGGATCTAAAGCCGCCACAGTTTGCTGCTGTGTGTGGTAGTCTGGTTTCCGAGGGAATCAAGGTCAGGCCCTATAAAAACAACAGGTATTTTTCTCTCTTCACTCTCAGATACCCGTCCATTAGTAACTATATTTTCTGGGATCTTTCTCATTGTCGTTTATATCTGTTCTGAAGCTACATATACGAAGCTTCTTCTTCTGTAATGAATGTGATCGATCTTCTGGAGGATCAAAGAAGCTCGCTCATGGAACTTCAAGAGAAGCATGGCGTCACAGTGAGTTACCTTTATATTGTGTTTTTTTTTGTTCTTTTTGCAGTGAAACTCATCTAGTTTTCTGGCAATGCAGATATCGTGCTGCTTGGATAGCCAATTTGCAGGCATGGTCGAAGCCTGGGCTTCGGGTCTCACTTGGAGAGAGATTATGATGGACTGCGCTATGGATGAAGGGGATCTTGCACGTCTCTTGAGACGGACAATTGATCTACTAGCACAGGTATGTATTGATCTATTGCTCACGAAACAAATCACGACAGAGCTCACGTCTGATGTTTTTTTGTGTTTCGTAGATTCCTAAATTGCCAGACATCGACTCTGTACTGCAAAGTAATGCAAAGAGCGCATACGATATCATGGATCGCCCACCAATAAGCGAGCTAGCTGGATGAAGGCCGATAGATTCTTGACGCACTTTTCTGAAAAACTCAATTTTGTTCCAAGCATACATTGTAAAATTGGTTAAATACAAAGCCAAAATGAAGCAAAAAAAGTTGGCATATGGCAACAAAAAATTTATTCAATACACCTCCAAGAAGTTTAGAGCATCCAATGGAAAATTCAATGTAACTTTTACACTGAAAAAACAGAAACTTTTGGTTGCCCATACAGGACACAGAAGTTAAGAAAGGTATACATAGTTCTCTCTGTATAAACCAAGTTTGCTATTTATGAACTTGAAAGAATGGCCAACTCCAAGCAGTTAGTATCTCATTGGCATCTTTCTTATTCAGCAGCAGCATTCAACTTCTACTTCTGGTATGACATTCTCTTCTCCGGTATACAAATCATTCCGCTGGCTTGCTGTCAACGACAAACAGAACCAAACTTCAGAAACATAATAATCTTACGAACAGAACAGAAGAAGATGAGAGTAAAGACCTACCTCATTACTGGTCTTTGCAAAGCAGCGACCAGTTAAAGGGCTGTTTGCCTCTTATTTCCCTGCCATGAATGTTAGAAGACTCAGCATGATAACCGTTGCTGTTGCTGCCATGCAAAGTCTTCTGCTTCTTCCTCTTCCTGAACAGCAAGTCTTCAGTGTTTAAAACATAAGCAACCTGGAAAAAGAAGGCCATGGGTGGCACCATTAGTCATGGGAACAGTGAACAATCATCTACTATACTAGTTTCCTTTCTGTCAGGCCAAATATTACCTTTGATGAACTGCACTGTAACTTTAACTCGAGTTCGTTGATCATGGAAACTTCCTCCAAAGCTGCCATAAGAGCATCATCTTCATCTAACTGTGCATACTTACGCTTGTTTCTGCCATATAACAATATAGAAGTGAGCCATCTGTAGATATATGTATTACTCCAGCAAAGTTGAAAAAGGTTTTTCCAGAGCCTACCTCCTCAAGTATACTTTGGCCTGAGCTCTTCTATCCTGGGCAGCCGCTTGAGCCCGTCTCTCCTGTCCGGCACCGAGGTAGTCCATTTGCAGATAGTTAGCAAAATTTGCGTCGATAAAAACCGGAGTTGTATCTGATTTATCAAACCAGAAGTCCATCAGCTGTATGGACAGCTGTCCCGGTGAAGATGACTGCAGAATGATTTAATGTTAGTGCACAGAAAGATGATAAACATACAGAATTTGACAGCAGAAGCATTTATAACTTACACATTCCATCCGGTATACATTCTCATCAGAGAGAAAGACACGAATGTTCTCAAAATAATAATGATCAGTAAACTTCCGAGATGATCTTGACTCCTCGTATGCTTTTAGCTGGAGGAGTTTATTGTTTGTGTCATCAGTAACAATACTTTGTAGCTGGACAAGATGAGAAGATGTCAGCTTTGAAATATAGGAAGGGAGAATAATAATACTATCGCCGGGTAGGCCAAATAGCAGCTCACATACCAGTTTGACAATTTTATATATGAGCTTGTCCAGCGTAGAAAGCGAAAAAGATTGAGTTCCAACAATAGAGCGACATTCATCTTCATACTTGGCATTTTCAGCAGAACCATCGAGTAAACTATAAAGAGCATTCATAAACCTGAACAAGAAGATATCATTACTCATAAGCATACAAAATGAAGATTCCATAAAACTTCTGCAAAAATACCAGGTAGAGAGATACCTTTCATACGAATTGGCTGAATCTACATCATTTGACGCTCTCCATCTTATCTCAGAAGTAGAAGAGTGTAACTTTGCTTTGAGTAGTCTCTCGTAGAGTATCTGTTATTGTTGAAAAGGACAACTCTGGTGTGAGTGGAAAAAGATGTAGAAACTACATATGGATCTAATATCAGAAGAAACTGAAATCTTCTTTGAATTAAGAGTAATGCTTACCTGGTGAAGCCTGAAAAGGATATAGAAGGAGTCATTCCCATAGAATACTTTTGTATTCATCTCCTCATCGGGTGATCCCAGGTTTGCCTTTGTGATGGGTCTTGCTCTCTGTAGAAATCGTTCTGGGACTCCTCCATCTCCTTCAGCATTTGGTAAAGCCTCTGCCTCACCTTCACTCTCAACCTTGTCATTGGCCCCCTCTTCGACCTCTTCGGCAGATGTACTTGGGGAAACATCATTTTCCGACAATCTACTCTCCTCAGCATCAATTTCTGATTCAATCAGATGCTGCCTGCTGCCAGCACCATCCTTAGCACCAAGTTCCATCTTGCTACATTCTTCAAAGTTATCCTCCTCATAATCACCAGTAGGAGACAATTCTCCTTCCTCTCTCTCAATTTTGTGTTTCTGAATTAGATTAGTGCGGCCTGAAGATGATTCTGGCCTTGTACCTTCAGCACTCTGAGAAAGAGTTTCAGATAAATAATGTTAACAGTCAAACTAAGATATTTCAATCCAAAAAGGTCATATTTAGATCAACTTCGATTACAAAATAAATAAATTAACAAAGTTATTCAAATATCTATGAAAAATTTTTCATTCTGACCAAAGGACCTTTAGTTGAGTTTCCAATATCAATTTACTAGTATAAACTGTTGAGCTAACTGGGCTGACTCTGAGCACCAGGCGGGGATAATATGAACAACAAGAAAACACAACATCACATAGACGAGGGGCCAAGCTACACTGGAAATCCAACTTTAGGTTTTAGGCTCTTGTTTAATAAACACTTTGATAGCAGATAAGCAGTAAGGACTCAAAACACATAAAATAGATTGCCTTTAGCAAACACAAAACTTCAAAGTACTATCTGCTCACATCACAACTCCTTAATGAATACTAATATCAAATCAAGATTCTGAGACTGAAGCAACTTAAGTAGCCGCATCAGATTCATGTTCTGAAACATAGATAGATCAAAACTTCTCTAAAGCTTTACTTTAGACCAGCTCAGAGCAGCAAAAGATATAATTTGATGAAATTCGGGTAAACTTAGTTGTACAGATTCTATTTATCAATACATGATTTGATCACTTGGTTCAGTTTAGCTCAGCAAAAAAAAAAGCTCAAGAGAACAGGGCCTAATTATTCAATATTAACAGATATGAAATTTGCTGTCAATGGATGGAAACTGAAACTATGCCAACTGCAAATTTGTTACCAAGAAGAGGCAAGAATACATATAAGCCCTATAAGAGGCAAGATTGTAATTAGCAACAAGTTAGTAGCCTAGTAAGTAATACTTGTCAGCAGAAACTAAAAGTTAAGAAAGGTTGAATTTTACCTGAGTCTCATGACCAGCTCTCATCTTCAGCTCATCAACATGGCCAGGCTCCTTGGCACTCGCAGTGGTTTTACTACCTGAACCAGTTCCTTTAACAGGATCATCATTTCTTGAAGTTGATTGCTCTGACAGAGTCTTTCCATCTTCATTTATGTGTGACTGTTCACCCTTTTCTCTAACACCATTGTTCATAAGTCCAGTTCCAGTAACCTTAGCTTCATTCTCCACATTATGCCTAGTTTCCTCAATAACCTGGGGCCTTGAAGGAACACCAAGCAAGGGTTCTAGGAAAGTGGTCCATAAACTCATTATCTTTTCTAGCTGTTCTGAGGTACAGACTTCTCCACAAGAGAACTTTATCAGCTGGTATAGATCCTCATGGAGGCTAGCATCTGGGTAATCATACGTCAAATGAGGAACTATAGGCTGTTGCCTCCCAGAGATAGTAGACATCAGCATGTCATCTTCTTGGCTCCTTCTATCAAAGATTTCCTTAATCTCGGCTAAAAGCGCTGTATCAAGAGGAGCACAAGGATCAATAAGCATTTAATCGAGGAAATCATAGAAAAGGAGAGGCACGAAGTTAATTTCAAGCAATTAGATTGAGTTGAGGCTAATATCAGTAATATAATAGTGCCATAGAAAGATCAGCTGTTACAACTACAACTACAGCTATGCCTTTGCCCCTATATAAGGTCACCTACGTTGACCATACGTGACACCCATGTAATATCGAAGTCTTATGTAAGGAGAAGAAACTAAATACGATTAATGTTCTGTCAGCGTATTTTAGAGTATCAGGGCAAGCTGAAGCATATAGAATCCCCAAGCACCAAGCAAAAGTTCACTGATCACAAGCCCTTAATTTTTTTTCTTTATAGTCTCTTGTGCTCCTAAAATTAGAGAGATCTTCATCAACCCAATTGATCACAAACAAAAGCTTCTGGGTTAAATAAAGATTAAGGAATGAAATTTATGAGAAAACATATATCAGATCCATACAGTTTCAGAAACAAAATTAAAGATCAATGCCTTTTAGATCCAAAGAAATCTTTTAAGGCCAAAATCAGCTGAAAAAATAGAGCGATTACAAAGAGAAAACAAAATCCAATAAGAGGGTTAAAGGTGCAGTCACCAAGATCCTGTTTGTCAAATGAGTATCCGGTATCATGCTCTAGATCACCAGAATTGGGACAAGAGATATCGCCACCAGAAAGCCCTAGATCCTCAGATGCATCGTTATCAAAAAGCCCCATTAACTCATAAAATGACGGCATCTTGGGGTGGGGTGGGGGTGGGGGTTGGGGTGGGGGTGGTGGTGGTGGTGGTGGTGGTGGTGCGGGACTCTTACACAGAGAATATATGAGGAATGCCCAGGTTGAATTATATAGATATCCTTAAACACGATATATATACCCAGAGATGCATAGTAAATGACGATCTTGACCAGAAAACAAGGAATGCATAGATTGTTGTCCGCGTGTCTTGTTTTCCAGGTGTTATTTCTCCTTAGCAATAAATACATATTTCCGCTCATAGAGTTTTCTTATTACAATTTAACTACTGATTTAGTGAACGGATTTTTCTAATGATGGAACCAAAGAGGTAATCTAAGTGGAAGCTGAAGGTAGCCAACTCAATACATATGAAGCAAAACTTACTCCTCTAACAAGAATAAACCTCACCATCTTACTGGTGACTTACCCTACCATATGATCATTACGAATGGAACCAAGAGTCAACTTAAGCGTAATTCCTACAAACTCATATGTAGACCAACCAAGAATACTGTCTCTCCTCTTAAATTGAAAGAAAACACAGCAGGTATGAAAATCAACATAGCAGACAAATTAGAATCTAAAAAAAAAATCAAGTTTACCTAATGCTTCAAACATATTCATTTCAAGAGGGTTGTATCAACAAGTAGCCAACGTGAGGAACAAGTATAGGATGGTCAAAATTGAAAAACCATTACTGTGTCCTAAAGAAAGTCATCACAAGTTACCTTTGGTGCTCAAACTTTTTGTGTCCTGCTGCTTGAAATAAAAGCTGCGATGATCAAGTGATTTGTGGTAGTTTTTCGCATAGATCTCAGCCCATACTTTGTTAAAATCAGAGCGACATCTAGCCCACTCCTCTTGTTTTTGCTTTAAGCGAGTTAATATAACTGGCAGTGCAAGCGAAGCATTTCTCCTCAATACATCCACCACATCAAGCCCATGGTCACCATATAGACGCTCAATGCACCTAAGATTAAGAGCTAGAAAAAGAAAAAAAAAACAAGCATAAGCATTTATCAAAAATGTAGAGCATTATTCGCATGCATCATCTTATTACCAGTAAAATTATCTTCAACACTAACTGGATTTGGATCATCATTCATCTTGTCCAGCAAATCTTCAACACGCCTTATTGTCGTATTTACAGACTCTAACAACATATCCAGTTCAAACCTGTAACAAAAGAATGCATAACAGTTACTATAGGCCACATCTGCAATATATCAACATGGGACACAAAAACCAAATAACCACTGCCAAATGTAAATGTATCCTCTTGGGTGAAATTCAGCCAAAGAACCAAGTAAGAAATAAGAGAGATAGTTTTGTATCATATGTGTCAATGAATTAAATAATGACAAATAAATGCAGTGTGAAAACAGTTTCTAACCGGTCATCTTCACAACGGAACAAACTTTCTTCGTATTGGTTTTTACGCATATGCTTGAAAGAGTAATCCTCACTCCCAGAAGTGACAGATACCCAATGATCATTCAGTACTTCTGCACCAATATCAGTTCTATGGCTTGCTACAGGAATTGGATACTGTACATGAAAGTAGCATAACTAAGGTGACAAATGACCAGGATAACATGAATAAAAGAAACTGATGAACAGATTAAATAACTCATACATTCTTAGGAAGAAGCCGATAACTGGGAGTGCAGCTCTCACAGCTTGACAGGTCAAGCTCTTGAATTGGTTTTGCTGAAAGCTTATCTTTGCTTGCATATGATGACAACCTCTGTCCTCCAGTATCCCTACTGGTAAAGGCTCTTTCAGGTCTATCTCTCTCTCTATAAACCTGATCCTTGTCTCTATCTTCCTTGTCCCATTCTCGATCCCTCTCTCTACCTTCTACTTTAACTGATCTGGATGAGTGTCCATCATTCCACAAGGGTCCTGCAATAAGCTAGATTATAAATACCTTTTGAATGTCTATATATATCTATAAGACTAACAATTCAACTAAAGAGTTGAAACTGTAATAGCCTCATAAGTGTTCCACATAACAACTCACCCTGATGCTATGAAGTAATATCATGTTAATTATAATAAAAGAAGAGAAACTTTTTTAAAATGAAAGAAAGGAATTATTTGACGTACTTTTGCCCATAATAGCAGCAAGAGAAGTATCTGCAACAAAAGCTTGATCAGACACAAACAATTTGCAGGAAAGACACTATAGTAATAGAGTAAAGAGAAAAAAAAGCTCCTACTGCTATCTCGCCGAGCTAAAATTGCACTGAATTCTTCCATGAGGTCTGGATGTCTTCCGAGAATTTTTTCAACCTGAGAAAAACAAAATATTTCAAATCCATTATCAAGCACTATGTAAGTTGAGAAATTGAACTTGTGGCAACTTTCAGAAAAGAGATGTACCAAAGATTGCAGTTGAGGTCTTGTTATATTATCACCATCGTAGAAGTTAAGACATTTCAAAAATTCCTGGTAATCAACAGAACTCTGTAGTCTCTCTCTCACTCTCTCGCGGAAGGAAAGTCCTTGGCCTGCTCCAAAGAATATATGAAAGGGTAAATAAAGTCCTTGATGATGCTTTGTTTGGAAGCATGTTTAATATGCTTCAATTTGCAAAAGTCAAAAACACAAATTAGAAATCCTTATAGAAAAAACTCGCAGCCATTAGGACCATATTAAAAGCACAAATCAGATTACTTCAATGGCAAATAGACAGACAGCTTCATATTATCAAGAGTCATAACATTGTAAATGCTGAAATTTAATTACCATGATGAGACTGACCACCATCGGGATCTTCCTTAAGGCTAAGTTTTCTCCGTGAAGAAAAATGTTGCCTCCTATCATCAAAATCCCTACCATCATGGTCTCGTCCCACATGTTCTCTGTCTTGCTGTATCCCATTTTCTTCTCTATAACGTTGCCTCTGATCTTTGTCAGATCTCATTAATTGCTTTTCATAACCTCTATCAGACCGATGAGCACTAAGGTCGTGCTCTGCATATGAAGCAGAAGCTTTCTGTAAAGAATGTCAGCAAAAATCATGTTGTAGCTGGAAAGAATGTAAACAAAAACCAGCATGATCGAATCAGTACCTTTTCAACAAGAATGGGCTTTGCTAATCCCAAAGGAGAGCCTTTTTCATCACGGCGGCAGCTGAAATTGCGACCATGCTGAGGACTGTGATGAGCTGCAGAAGCATCAGACTTTGGCAAGAAATGACTAAACTCATCAAGGAGGTCGTGATGGTCTTGAAAAAGGATGGCAGCCTGAACATTACAAACTTTGACGATGAGTATTTGATGACAGTAAAATAAGGGGAACTTCATCAGCTGAAGGAATAAAAATATACCTGGTCATAAACCTCCCCAATTTGTCTGCTTTCCTTTTTGTACATATTCAAAATGTCAAGAAAAGACTTATACACATGAGCATTATCACCTTGAAATCTAGTCTGTCAAAATCCACGTGTAAGAATCTCAACATAATTTTAAAAAACAAGAAGTAAAAGGTAGATCATAGATGGAAAAAGGAAGAATATTTCACCTTAATTTTGTTTACAAAACTGATCGCTTCTTTAAATTCAACCGGTTTTTTCCCCAACCGCACTTCGTTCACAGGAGGCACTTCATTCACAGGAGGGAGAGTAATTTCATATCCCTTGGGCAAAAAGGTATTGAAACCCAAAATCAGGTCTTTATGTCCTTTAAATAATTCCTTGACTCTATCTATTACACCATGTGTATCAGTTCTACAAGAAATAAAATGCCCGAGCAGTACAAAGAAAATAGAAAAAATCAATCAGCACAGTAATCTTCAAAAAGTGATGAAAACAGCACAAAACCTAACAAAAAATTCCAAACCTTTGAGACTTGAAATCCTTCATGACTTCAAGGAACTCCTCATATTTATCTCGTCTGTCCCGAAACATATCCTTCACTGCATTGAGATATGACAAGGCATCCTTTGTCGTTAGCGTCTTCTGAGCATTGCTGTCATTCACCATTTGATTTCTCCCAGAGCTTTAACATCCAAAACCCCAATCATGAAAGATATCGATAAGTCAGCATTAAGCACATAAATTGTTCATCTTTACAAATAATCTGCACATTTTCATCCACACTGACGAAAAGATCTAATTTTTAACCAGAAGGCAACAAAACTCCGCAATTTACGGTAGCCACAAAATCAGAAGACAGACATCAAAGGAAACCACTTCAATCTTCCCGATGATAAAATCAACACAATGTCACATAATCAGCTATACCAAACTACAAAAGACCCTGGTAAGGCAATAAACAACAACATTCACAAGCTGATACGAAATCTCTCCCAAATCAACTCACAGTGCATAATATCTCAGAAATAAAAGGCAAACATTCAATACAACCAAAAAACAACACCAAAGACTTACGGTTCAGCACGAGAAGATATCGCAGGCCTCCTGAACGGAGGACTCACATACGCATCATCTCTAGACCTCCTCATCTCTACCAGCTCGCAACCCCTCAAAGAACCATACTTTATCAACTGCAAATCACAACAATTCTCAAATTCCCGCAACACAAATTCAAATTCACACATAAAGCAGCTAAATTGAGATTAAGAAAAAAACACACAATCGGCACACTCACTCTCCCACGAATTAGATCTATTCACCGCACGGGATTGAGATCACCGTCCAGTAGCCGCCGAATCCTGCAAAATTTGGCCCGGAAACTTCACATTACTTCGAATTCAAGGAAGGCATATACAATCACGGCGGCAACACAGGTATCACAAGTTCAAATTGTGCACAGAGAGATCTTCTTACTCGACGGTTGCGGTTCAATCACAGACGGCGGCGGCGGCGGCCTTATTCAACGGAGAATTATCCACGAAAACGCAGCGAGAATTACAGACCAAAAAAAACGTGGAGATTGAAAAGGAGAATATTATATTGGTTTGAAATCGGGGGCACTCAAATTGAGCTGCAAATTCCGATTGCGATTGGAAAAACAGAGCAATACGTTTAGTGTGTGTTCTTGGTGTTGTGTGTGTGTGATGTTTTTGTTCATGGGGGAAAGAAAGATGGAGATATATAAGAGCAGAGTACGAGGGAGAAGAAATAGAGAGGGGTGGGGGTATATCTGTCTTTTCGGTACAATTCTGGTAAGTTGATACCGGGAACCGGCTGGTAAGAAAGAACCAAAGTCTACGTGGAAATAGGATTTTCCATTTTGGTTTTTTTAATAAATGTTTTTTCACGTTTGTTTATCGATAGGAGTTTGAGTCGAACTCTCTTGAAGATCAAAATTTTAATTATTTGTTAAAGTTTTGATACATTTTTAGTTAGATTATGTATCTTAAATTTAAACTATATATGTATATAAATTTTTTCATTTAACTTTAAAACAAGTTTTATCGTATATTTGTTAAAATAAAAATACCCGTTCATTTAACTTTAAAACAAGTTTTATCATATATTTTACCCAAGTCCATTTCTAAAATACCCGCTCATCAATATAATGGATTATGGGTGAGTATTAGTCCATATTAAACCAAGCGGGCTCAAGGTACCCCGTTTCTTTGGTACCCTAAATTACCTTTAAAACTCAAAATCTTTGTTTTGAACGTAGTATCAATTTCAAAAATATCAATGAAATTAAATAAGAGAAACGGAATATATAAGTACACACGGGGAACTAAAAAACGCTTTAAATTTCAGTAATTATAAAATCATACCAATTCTCAGCAAAATGATACTCAATAGATGTCCTGCCATTTAAACAATACCCATTCAAATCAAACTCATTTAAACCCAACTCATTTAAGCCAATTAACTTAATGGGTATACATAAGTATATGTCAATTTAGGCCCAACCTATGTTATTCAAGTCCAATTCCACCTAGACCCGCCCATTTGAAATCCCCATTTGACTTTGATGAAAAAATAAAAACATAAATATGGGGTATCCAAGGTATGTGTTTTTTAATGCATGGAAATTCACCAATGTACGTGATGAGAAGTGCATGCCAGTTCTCGGCGAGTTTAGAGTTGAAATCATTTAAGAATTTCTCAATACGGTTATGATGGAATATAATGATCAAGTCGACGAGATCGATGAGTTCATGATATAAGTGAAGATTAAAATTTAACCAATCTAGATAATTTTCGGGTTCAATTGTCAGGCCCATTTTCGAATAAAAATTCTTTTAACTAGTTTTCTTGGTAGACTTTGATGAAAATTGAGTCAATTGTTGATAATCTGGATTGCATTGAGAAATTGATTTGCGTTGACTATGTGATATATTTTGATGAGATGTGTTGTGGTTTGTGTTGGTTTTGAGACTTGTGACTTACAGTGATGAAATGACAGGCCATAGAAATTCTAATGAACCCATATGGTTCTGTTATGATCCAATTCAGGCCCATTTTATTATACAGTTATTATTTCAGACCCATTTTCAAAATTAAAGCCTATTCTCTTTGGATAAGAATGATAAGAATACATCAAATCCAAATCAATTTAATATTAAAGAAGTTTTCAAAAAAAAAAAAACTAATATTAAAAAAAGTCAAATTTTGATTGAGGACTGTAAATCTTTCATAATTTAAAAGTATAGTGTAATTTTTACATAATATATGAAACTGCCAGAAAATTGTTATTTTACATTTACATTTAGTTATTCATGCTAATTTTCATAATTTTAGTTTGGTTTCATTAAATTTGCTCAAATTTATTTTAAATTCCAGTTTCAATATTTAGTAATTTATTAAAACTGAATTGAATTTATGCTTAATGAACTATATATATTGAACTACAAAAAAAGGAAACTGAATTAGATTTACAAAAAATATATTCATTGCATCTTCATAAAATTTAATGAACCTAAACTACTTTAAAAGTGAAATGAATTGACTTAAGTCTAAAATTTTAGATTAAACTAAATGAATCTGATTTGAATTAGAGTGAACTTAGAGTTAGATAACTCAAAGCAAACCATATTGAATTTGACTAAATAGATTTAAATTAAATTAAAACTAAAAAAGAGGGGTATATGTGTTTTTAACTCAATAATTATATTAAATAAATATAAATTAATAAGTACTCCACTTACTAACAATTATGAAAAATATATACCCCACCTTAAATATATGAAAGTTCCACCACCTTAATCATAATTTCCCTTTAAAAATTGGAAATAAAAATTAAAGAAAACCTTGAATTTGGATTTTAAAAAGATAATTTGTTATCTAATCTGTTTTTTTAGAATAAACAGCTTTTGTCATTCTCAACTTCAAATCAACTCCACTTCTTTTCTAAATTTAATTATAGCTGATTAACAATAAATCTATTTATAAAACCTAGAAGAAAATAAAACAACAACTAATCAACTATTCCATGTGAGAGAATCTACAAAGAAAGTCAATACTTGGGATATGTTCTTTATCACTTATTTTTACTGATCTGAATTAATTACAGAGATTTGATGGTTGCCGTTCTTGCCAAAAAATACAGAGATTTGATTGTGTGTATCTTTGAATTTTCTCTTTCCTTTTATGATAATATTTCTCTTGTTATGAAATAACTATAATGCTTTTTGATCTACTGAATTGAGGTAATTATATAAAGATTATTTTAAGTTGACAATATTTATTTTAGGGATTTGTTGAATTAGATGCATTTAGTTGCTAGTCGTGGTTGTTGGTTAGCTAATTAACACTAAATGCATTTATATATAAAACATAGAAGGAAAACAAAAAAAAAGAACTATAATAAACTACTCTCTATGAGAAAATTTGTAAAGAAAGTTAATACCTGGAATATGTTCTCTACAATTTTATACTAAGCTAAACTAAATTTATTAAACTGAATAAAACTAGACTGAAATCTAGACTGAATTCATCAAACTTTTCAAAATATACCAAACAAAATTGTATTAATTTCAACTGATTTGAAAATATCACGATAAAGATAACACGTCAGAAGTCATATTTTTTGCCAAAATAGTCATAAATAATGCTTTTATGTGATGTATCAAGGTCAACTTAGTTATTCACAACCAACAACCAATTTTATAGTAATTCGAATAAAGGTTTGGTTCAAGTATACATGAATGATCAAACTCATTCATATAACGAGTCTTGAATCTGAGTTTAAACTCATGATCATCGGCTAGAGTGCAGATCTTTTCAAAAAACTCAGTTAAAAATCCATTCGATCCTTAATTTAATTAACATTAAAGTAATGAAAAGAATATTATGTTTATTCTAATGCTTCAGAACAGACTTTAAAATAGAAGTTAATTAATTATGTTTTTCATTCAGATGATCCTTAAGATCTGGATATGAATATAGTTTGAGATGAGAAAACAGTTCATTCATATGCATGTCGATAAGAATGTATAAAAACATTAATAATGCTCTGTTTGATGATAATTAAATTATAAAAATATTTCAGGATTACAACATATCAAACCAACCAAATAAAATAACACATACAATCTTAAATAAAATTCCAAACTCGAAATCCCAAATTAAAATTCGAACGCTCAAACTTCTCTCCAACCAAACACGCGCTTAAAGTCTGCCAAACATTTTCCTCAGATGCTCAACCGACTTGTTGGAATTCCATGGCAGAAATTTTTCGAACCCTTGAATCAGATCCGGGTGACCGCTGAAGAGAGCCTTAACCTGGAAAATATATTAAGTTCAGTTGAGTTCAATTTAGATATATTCAGATCAGCAAGAAATACATAAGATCAGTTCAATGATCTAAAATTTGTATACCTCCTCAGAAACCTTGTGCACATCATCGGAACTCCCTGCAAAGATTTTCTGTCTGTGTTCGGTCAAGATAGCAAGAAACCTCTTATACACGACTCCATCTGGAAATGCAGCCTGCAAATATACAATTACTTTTGTTAATTAGAGATGAAACCCTAATTAAAAATACAAAATCTAGGGTAAAAATGAATAAACCCACCTTAACCTTCCCCACGAACTGGAGTGCTTCTGCGAATTCACTGCTCTCCCTCAGCATTTTCACTTCTGGGCTGCAGATTTGAAGCCCCTCAGGAAGAAAGGCATTAAAGCCCTCGATAAGGTCACCGTGACCTTCAAACAAATCCTCAACTTTCTTCACCGCAGCAGGCGCTTCAATCCTACAAACATAAAATAATTCTTGTTAAAATAATCGATCAAAAGAATTAAAAAAAACATAAAAGATTTGTTACAAACCGATTATCCTTAAGATCCTTCATCACGTCGAGGAAATTGCGGTAGCTGTCGGCTCCGACCGTCTTCTCCACCAGTTCCAGATACGCATCAGCATCAGCAGTAGTTAGTCGCAGAGCCATCCTAAGCTAGGGTTTCTTCAAATTAACCTTCAAAGAAAGGTTGATGAATTTGGATGAGGAAAGTTTGATGAATTGGGGTGTATTATATAAGCCATGATACATAGGTTTAGGTGGTAGTTGTGAGTGGTGAGCATTAATATCGAGATTTGACCTAATCCTATATCATAAAAGCTCCGTTAGGTGATGGTTGCCGTCTTGCCCAAATACTGAGATTTGATTTTGCATTTATATCTTTGATTTTGCACTATTTATTTTTACTGAATTAAACTTAATTAATCAATTAAAATGAACTAAATCAGACTGAAATCAAAATGGAATGTATTGAAAGTTTGAAACAATAACATCATAGTAAAATTAAGCTGCATTTCATCAAACTACTAAAATAACTTTAATAGAATTCAACTGCTTTGGAAAATATTCAGATAAAGATAACACGTCACAAGTAATTTTTTTGCCAAAATAGTCGTAAAAATGCTGCGTTTATATAGTGCGTCAAGTCAACTGAGCCATATTCACAACCAATTTTCTAGTAATTCGATTAAAGGTTTAGTTCAAGTATATATCAAACTTAAACTGAGTCATGATGATCAAACTCATTCATCATCGGCTAGAGTAAACATGTTTTCAAAAAATTCAGTTAAAAATCCATCCGATTGACCTTAAAGTAATGAAAAAAACACAATCTTTAATATATTAATACTTCAGAAGAGACGTCAGGCAAACTTCATCACAAATGCAAAGGAAAATATGAAGAAACATGCTTGAGAATATTTAATGAAAATATAAAGAGAATAGAAGAGCGGGGAATGATGAATGTGTAGAAGAAGATCGAGAAACTGCAGCTCTCTCCAGATCGATCCTCGTAAGAATGAAAACCCTAATTTTCTTCATAAACCTCATATATGTTAATGGTTTATCGATTATTTCTGTATGATTTTGATTGTGATTGAATTAATAATAATGAACTAAATGTGAATGTTTAAGTTTTCTTTCCCATTGGGAGAAGAAGCCTTGTACTTTTCAACATATTTTATTATTTCGTATTTTTTAAGAGTTTAGAAGAAAATTAAGAATTGATGGACCTCTTTACCTTATTTGATTCATTTCTGAAATTTTAGAATGAATTTAATCTATAAAAATAAGGATCTAAAATAGATTGGACCAGCCCTGTACAGATAGATTGTGTAAGTACGGTAAATGGATTGGTGCTACTAGTGTTTTGATACCAAATGTTGAAATTGGGGTTAAATTACTGAATAAATGATAAAATTATGAATACAATTAGATGAAAAATAATATAGGTAGAGACGAGAAAACAATACATTCATATGTGTTGGTGAGCTATAAGCCCCACGCACATCGATCAAGAATGTAATATTTTCTATCTCAGACTCTATACTTTTGCTGGCCAGATTTAAAATAATAACGTACATGAATAACATATCAAAACCATTGCTTTGTTTGATGATAATTTAAATAAAAATATTTCAAAGTTACAAAATACCAAACCAACCAATAAGATCTTTGAAAAACAAGACATACAAAAGTCTCCAAGCAAAATATAAATTCCAAATCCAAAGATAAACTCTCCAGCCAAACACATCCTTAGAGGCGCGAAAGCGCAGACGATTCTGATCGTCGGCAGGCTCGGGAGTCCATGGCAAGAAGCAAGAGACTTTCTGGAGCAGATCTGGGTGACCGCTTAAGAGAGCCGCTACCTGAAAAAATTTCAACACATAATTTTCAGATTAAGTTTCGTTTAGTTCGATTCAGATCAGCAAAAAATAAGCGAAAACAAACAGGACCTGCTGATAAAGCTCCTCCTCATCTGCAGAATTGTTGTCAACCCTGCAAAAGATTGTAACATCAATTAATTAGCCAAAATGTATGAATCGAGAAGGATCATATAACTATGAATCGAAACAAAAAGGGTTTAATTACCGATTAGCCTTGAAATCAAGGATCAATTTGATAATAGCATGGTACTTGTCGCCGCCAAGCCTCTTCCTTATCTGCAGCAGGCACGCCATAGCATCACAAAGTTGCAGAGCCATCTCTAACCTAGGGGCTAGGGTTTCTTCAAACCTATTAGTAAGTTTGAGGATTATATAAGTGATGTTTTACATAGGTTTAGGTGGTAGTTGTGAGTGGAGCATAAATACACAGATTTGATTTTGATTTTGATTTGATTAAAAAGGAAATTTTAAGTTGACTTTATTTATTTTAGAGATCACTATTTTTACATGTACGTATCTATATTTCAATATAAATTTACTGAATTTTAAGGTCATAAAATATGTTTATTCTGATATTTTTTATAAGTCATAATGTTTAAACTAAATTTTTTTATTAAATATTTTATTTCTTATGATTTAGGTGATAGTTGTGAGTGTGAGCATTAATGTATATTTGACCTAATCCTATATCATAAAAGCTCTGGTAGGTGATGGTTGCCTTCCTTGGGATATGTTCTTTACGATTTATTTTACTGGTTTTAATTAATTATAGAGATTTGATTGTTACCGTCCTTTGCCAAAAATTAAATCTCCGTATCTTTGACTTTTAGATTATTTATTTTAGGGGTTTATTTTTACAGATTTGAATCAATTAAATTGAATTATATGTGGTTAAATCAATTAATTTGAATCAATTAAAATGAACTAAATTAGACTGAAATCAAAATTGAATGTATTGAAACAATAACATCATTGTAAAATTAAGCTGCATTTCATCAACCACCAAAATAATTTTAATAGAATTCAACTGATTTGAATAATATTCAGATAAAGATAACACGTCACAAGTAACTTTTCTGCCAAAATAGTCATAAAAATGCTGCTTTTATATAGTGTGTCAGGTCAACTGAGCCATTCACAACCAATTTTCTAGTAATTCGATTAAAGGTTTAGTTCAAGAATATATATATATATATATATATATATATATATATATATATATATATATAAACTTAAACTCATGATGACCAAACTCATTCATATAATGAGTCTTGATAGAGTCTGAGTTTAAGCTCATTATCATCGGCTAGAGTAAACATCTTTTCAAACAATTCAGTTAAAAATCCATATATTAATACTTAAAGTAATGAAAAAAACATAATCTTTGTATTAATACTTCATCACACTATCACTAATTAAGTAGGGTTTTGGCTATCTCTTTTGCATTCAGATGATCCTTAAGATGTGGATAATCCTGTCCGACTCCCACAAACATCACCGGCAATCTCGACTCGTAGACCATCGAAACTGCAGCTCCGACCATACCTTGTACCATATCAAACTTGGTCAGAAGGATTCCATCAATCTTTCTTTTTTCATCAAGTAATTTCTTCTGAAACGTTTGCAGTTGATCCACAATCCCGTTGCCCGCCTGCGCTTCACCGGCAAACAAAACCAGGTCAGGTTCACATTTACCGACAAGATCCGTTAGTTCTTGCATCAGAGGTTCATTATCCTGCATCCGACCGGCAGTATCGATCAGAACCACATCGGAAACGGCCTCTTTTACGGCTTGTTTGGCCACAAACGAAGGGTTTTTCTCATAACCCTTCTCAAATAACGGTACGTTGAGTTTATAATCATTGAGTAGCTTTGAAGAATGGACGCGCAGCTGCTCGATGGCGCCGGAGCGGAAAGTATCGCAGGCTGCCATCATTACACTGAAATTATGCTTCTTTGTAAGCCTGTAAGCAAGTTTGGCAAGATTGGTGGATTTTCCGACACCATTTACTCCGACGAAAACGACAACGTAGGGTTTTCCTCGTTCCTTTTTGGCTTGAATAGCCCTAACAATGTCAAAGGATTCTGTCGGGGTTAGTATACGGGCAATGGCGGCTTCCACCGCAGCCCTAGCGGTTGAGGAGATGGTTGTGAAGAAAGCATGGTGTTTACCATCGAGACTCGCGGAAATCGACTCGCAGATCAGCTCAGCTACGTTTTCAGACACATTCTTGGTCACGAGGTTATCCTTAATGGCCTTCAAAGCAGGTTCCAGGTCGGCCTTTTCCAGATTGGCCTTCTTACCAATACTATCAAATATGGATGAAAACCAAACATTTGGCTGAGTTCCTGAATCGCTTTCACTCTCGCTATCACTGCTAACGTTAATCTCCTCGTTAATGTACATCGTACCTTCACTAATTTGATCAGTGGCAACGTGGTGATCACTGAAATCCAACTTTGTGATCTCTTTAGGTGATGGATTGTTCCAGACACGGCGGGGAGCTTTTTTATTGCTTGTAACTGTTGCAGCTGCTGTACTTTTCTTCTTTCCGGCAGCCTTATTACCTCGGATCATCATCTTCAACTTGTCTTTATCAAACGCCTCCGGATTCTTATTTCCATTATTAGCAATTCCCACAGAAGATCCAGATTCTTTCTCAGCATTCCTTTTCGGGAAACCTGCATCATTCCCATGCTTCTGATCATCAGGCTGCTGATGATCATTACTGTTCTTCAATCTCTCTCCGATCTTCTCAGCCTCCATCTGAAGCTGCAGAAACGTATCCTTAAAATCTCCAAAATCCATCCTCTCCGGCTCGTAGATCTTTGAAAAATCTCTCTTCACCATCTCCAGCAGATCATCTACGTACGGGAGATTCAGAATACGATGAAAAACCGCCACGAAAACCAGACCTAATTTGTTGTTGAACGTCCACTTCAAGGTGTACGAAGCCCCGGGGAAGTCGTAGGTGTACGGTGACGCTCCAGATCGATCCTCCATGAAACAAAACCTGACCAGGGCTTCGACTGGGGATCCATTCTCGACTTCTCCGAACTCCCAGAGGATCAAACCGCCTCTGGTGAAGATTAAAAACTGTTCCAACATGATCATGCAAGGACGAGTTCAGAATATTAAGGTTGTAAGAACGTCGGCTTTGTTTTGGTTATATTTATAATAAAGTTAAGGTTTAAAACGTACGGAATGGGAAAAGGAAAGTACCATCAGTCCATCTTCTACTTGGATTTTGAAAAGGAGAGAAAAAATAGTAAAAAAGAAACTGCAGTAATTAAGTTAGGGTTACTATGTGAATTTGAAACTTATAAAATGAATTGGATAGATTAATTTCTCCAAAACCAGAGTATGAATATGAAATTATTATTTGAATATCACCATAAAATAAAAATACTCAGCACCTAATAAAACATCTATTACATGCATTTAGTGTTTTTATGAAAGAAAATAAAAACTAATAATCTCATAATTATTGATTATCTTGAAGATTTGCAGCGGCTAAGAGGGTGGAAAGCAGATGAGCCAGTTCATCGAATAAAATCGGGGACGGCTGATCTCCATTCGGCAAGAAATTAGTCAGCTCTTCAATTAGGTCTTGCTGATTACGGAGCATAAGTTTAATCTGAAAAAACGGAATCTTTGATGTTAATTATATAAGTTCATGCATTTACACACAACTAAATTAAGTTGATCAACACACCTAAAATGAACTAAATTGAATCATGCTGATGATGAAACTAGGAAGAAATATCACTTTAATGCAGATAATTCAACTTTACTTTCGTCCAGTTCAATACAGTTTAATAGAATACAAGCAAATAAAATTCACTTTAATTAGTATAACATTATCATTATTGTTCCTGTCAAATTAGTCACATTATAACTTTACTGGCCAGCTAGATGCAGATAAGTCAACTTTATTACCGTACTAGTTATCAATGCAGTTTTAATAGAATATATCAAATAAAATTCAAAATTATTATTATTTTCAATGCAGATGATGTTTATTTCATCAGTATTAATTCAATCCAAATCATTTCAAAATAGTAAAAGTTATACACAACCATTTTCTCTATACATGCTATTAAAGTGATATTAAATTTTATTTATCAATCACATATTAATCAAAGAGATGATATATATTTTTACCATTTCATAAGCCTCTTCGTAGAGAAGAGGCTCGAAAGGCAGAAGAACATTTTCTGTTCCACTTCTACGCAGTATACCCACAACAAAACTATGAATATTGTTTGAGCCTTGGAATCTTGTCTGCATGAGAAAAAAAAACAAAAAATGAAAGATTAATTCGCGCGATGCGGAAATTGCGGAATCAAATTCAACCCAAAAATAAAAATAAAATTACAGATAAAATGTTAATCCAAATCAAATTATACCTAGAAAAGAACGAGGAAAAGAAAATGACCAAACTTAGGACGTAAATGTTTGAGAGTTTAATTTAAAATAAAGTAAATATATATATATCATAGGAATAATTAGAACACTAAAAGAAAGACAAAATTACAAAAAGAATTATGTACCTTAACTTTGTTCAT
Source organism: Sherardia arvensis (assembly GCA_948330725.1). NCBI lineage: Eukaryota > Viridiplantae > Streptophyta > Magnoliopsida > Gentianales > Rubiaceae > Sherardia > Sherardia arvensis. Next base: position 1,751,655 of record OX415244.1, read on the forward strand.
AAAATTAACTGCATCCTCAAGCTCTATAGGTTTTTTAACCTGACGTCCTTCATCCGGTGCCGGTGCCGGTGCCGGTACAGTTTTCAGTTCATCCGGCGTGTATGCCGCTGCATCACTCGTATCTTTTCCGGCCATCCCTAGAGTTTGCTACGAACACACCTATATATCATAACAAAATAACAAAATAAATTAGTGATTATAGGTCGAACGGAATATAAACAAAATAAACAAAATTCCCAGATATACCTGTATAGAAAATAAAGGAGAATTAGCCTCTCAATCTGAGTAACTGGAAATTCATGGGTGTACATATATATAAGTATTACATGTATTAATTAATAATATCAATTCATCAATTCTTGTACTGACTCCTGCTCAATGTAATCTGTATATTTGACTTTTAAACTATCAAACACACATCTTTGACCAATAATATTTTTATTTATTTATATTATTATTAGAAAAAAAATTGATATTTAAATACTATATATATGTCGTGATTAATCTAATGATATCAAATATGATAATATTAATGATGATATACCTATTTAAATATATGATTAAAATTTAATAATAAATATTGTCAAAAAGTCAGAGTGCGGATTCAAACATGTGTGTCACAACCTAATATGTACACTTGACTTTTCACATTATCTAACACACATCTTTGACCAACAATATTTTTATTTAGTTATTATTAGAAAATAAAATTTTGATATTCAAATACTATATATTGTAATTAATCTAATGATATGAAATTTGATATATATTCAATCTAATCTGCACATTTGACTTTTCAACTATCCAACACACATCTTTGACCAATAATATTTTTATTTATTTTTATTAATAGAAAATAAAAATTTGATATGAAATATTATAAGTTGTGATTAATCTAATGATATCAAATATAATAATAATATTAATAATTATATTCCTTTTAAATATTTGGTCAAAATTTAATAATAAATAGTATCTTAAAAGTCAGACGTGGATTTAAGTGAGACGGATGTAATATCATAAATGTTTTAGGTGATAGTTACAGTCAAATATGGAAATTTGATTGTGTGAATTATTCAAAAAGATTTCCATCATCTTATCTGCTAACCATTAAAGTCTCGGTTATAAAATAATATAACTAATGTTAAATTTAGGTGATTTATTTTGAATGAAATCCTTCTATTGAAGTTGTTTTATGGTTGTATGATAAAATGGGGTTAGCTCGTAGTTGTTGGTTGGCTGGTGACACCAAATGTAATTATTAAACTTATAAGAGAGTAAAATATGAATGGAAAAACTATTCGAATATGAGTTAAACTGAACTGAACTGAACTGAATTGAATTCATAATGTAAAACATATTGAACTGAACTAGATTATGACTGAAAAAAAATGAATGTTAACATCAATCGTTTAAAACCCTCAATAGTCTATTTCTTTGTATGATGATAATTAAAATAAAATTTCTAAACATAATAACCACAAAATTTAAAAGAAATAAACGTAGGTAATACAAAATTCGTATGCTTTTTGATCTGTCATTCTAGCTTTCCTCTTTCGTTTCGGTTCAGGTTTCTTACACGGTTTCCAGTTTACTTTAGGTTTTCCTGTCAAATAAGAAATCAAATAGAAATTGGTAATCTTTTTGGTCTATAAATCCCTATAAACTCTTCCTCGTTCATATAATTATCTTTTAGCAGATCGACGATGGCAGCTGAGCAACCTAAGACTGTTGCAGAGGATGCGAAGATCGACCTTTTCGAAGACGACGATAACTTCGAGGAGTTTGAGATTGATGAAGATCTGTTGGATGATACCGGCGATGATATCAAAGAAAACCTTCGCTGGGAAGACGATTGGGACGATGATGACGTCAACGATGATTTCTCACTGCAGCTAAAGAACCAGCTTGAGAGCATTAAGGAAAAGGCCTCAGCTTAATTGATTTTAGGGTTTGTTCTTTCTTTTGATGTGTTTTTTATTCCCAGATTTTCTTCATCGTACTTAATATATATATCACAACCCTTTCTTATGTATTTTATATTTATAATTATTATTCAGTGATTTTTTCAATCGTCTCTTTCATCAGAATTTCTCAACATACTGAATGAAATTCTTTAAAAATAAAGGTCCAATAAATCAATAATCAAAACAAATGAAAACATGTTATTTCTTGTAAATCTCTGTTTATTATAACAATTCATGTAACGCTAAATAAAATTCTGAAACATCAAGGAATCAAAGAAGCTCCCATTCTCTGGCAACGTTTTCATCAAACAAATCAAGAATACATATCATTCTCAAACTAATGAAAGAGATCTCGGCGACAAATGGGACAAGTCTGTGTCTGAACAATCCAAGGATCGACACACAGAGAATGGAACGTGTGCTGACATTCCGGCAAAGCCCGGCACAGTTCTCCGTCCATCAATTCCTCCAAGCAAATCGCACAGCTAACGATCGACAGATTCAGATCGCTTTTGTAGTTTTCCGGCGGGGGTAGTTTCTCGAGAACCGTTTCCTCTTCTGGGACGGGAATCTCAAGCCCCACCGGAACAAACTGGTTAAAACCTCTGATTAAATCTGCCCGTCCTTCGAACAGCTCCTCAGCCCTCTCTATTACAGCACGCACACCATCCCTGCAAACAAACAGATTAAAATCATACAATTGAATAACTTTTAGATCGAAACAACAAAAGGGTTTAAGGATGACGTTACAGACCGTCTGACATCCTTCATCAGACCGATAAAGGCCTGGTACTTCTCCGGCCTGTCTCTGAACCTCGTCTTCACCAGAAACAGGAACGCCAAAGCATCTCCGGTGGTAAGTTGCACGGCCATCGCTAAACCTAGATTTCCCCAAATTTTCAATCAACAAATAGATTAGTATGTCTTAATGTGATAGATGTTAGGACCATTATATAAGTGATGATACATAGGTTTAGGTGATGGTTGTGAGATTAAGAATTAATATAAAGTTGACCAAATCTTTATCATAAAAACTCCTTTAGGTGATGGTTGCCGTCCTTCCATATATACACAGATTTGATATTGCGCATATTATTGAATTTTATTGAAAATAATTGTCATGCCTTTTGAACACGTGATCTATTGAATTGAGGTAATATTTTTAAGGTAATTTTAAGTTGACGTTATTTATTATAGGTGATTTTTGATAATGGGGTTAGGTAGCTGGCAATGGTTGTTGATTGACAAAAAAAAAACTCATAAACTTTTGGTTGTGAGTAAATTCGTAAAGAAAGTCAATGTTTGAGATATGTATCCACAACCTATTGTAACTGATCTGAATCAATTAAATTGAATTAGACGTGGTTAGCTAGTCATTACTAGTTGTTTGTTAGCTAATTGACCCTAAATGTATTTATAAAATCTAGAAGAAAATAAAATAGAACTAATAAACTATTCCCTGTGAGAAAATTTGTAAAGAAAGTTAATACTTGTATTTTTTTTTTCATTCTGAATGAAATTCTTCAAAAATAAAATGGCGATGACTGTTTTTCTTTGGGCAACTCTTGATTTGATCTTAATGAAAAAGCGAGATTATCCTCAAACTCTGTTTAAATCGTTCGTTAATCATAGTTTCCTATCAATATTGATCATCAACCTAGATCAATAATCATAACAAATTAAAACATGTTATTTCTTCTAAATCTCTGCTTATTATAACAATTTATGTAACGCTAAATAAAATCATGAAACGTCAAGGGATCAAAGAAGCTACCATTCCAACGTTTTCATTAAAAAATCAAGAATGTAAAGAATTCTTAAACTGATGAAAGAGATCGGCGACAAATGGGACAGCTCTGTGTTTGAACAATCCAAGGATTGATACACAGAGAATGGAACGAGTGCTGACATTCCGGCAAAATCCGGCACAATTCTCCGTCCATCAATTCCTCCAAGCAAATCGCACAGCTAACAATCGAGAGATTCCGATCTCTTCTGTAGTTTTCCGGCGGAGGTAGTTTCTCGAGAACCTTGTCGTCCCTCTCCTCCTTACGAGGTAGTGGTGAGAACGGTGGCGCGTGTATTACACTTCCGCCGCCGTTGCTCAGAAGCCACCTTTGACAAACAATCGAAATGATCTTTTCGATGGCGAATTTGATTCCAAGAGTAATGTAATAGATCGAGAAGAGGAGGAAGACGAAGAATAGCGCGAGAAGGAAAGGGTAGATTATCCAGTCTATGATGAATTCAAAAGTTATTATCATAATGAGATTTCATGCATGGTAACTTTTTTTGGTTACTTTTCATCTTTATTTACTGCAACAGATGGTAAAATAGTGAAAAATATCGAAAGATGAAAAGGGTTTGAGCTGTTGAGTCTAAAGGTAAGGTTCTTTTGCACATCTTACCTGGCTATTGTTGAAATTTTATTTTCTTACGACTATATTTACATTAATTAATTAGTTGTCCTAACTTGTTGATAGATACATATTTGTTATTTATCTTTTTTACCACAGTCCAATTTATATTTTTTTACCGAACCTTCTATTAATTTATGATCAATCAAATTTTAACACGTTCTAACCTAAATTTACTTTTAGCAAACGGAAAAACAAATTAAGTAACAGAAAATTCGATAAAAAATGTAAACGAGATTGTAGAATTTTTAATTTTTAAATAGTACAATGTATGTGCATGGATGCATTGGTTGAATTTTATATTGATATATATATATATATAACAAAATATCTAGAATGTGACTCAGATCTAGAGAGAGAATATGGTGATGAGGTGAGGATCCCAGTTCATGAAGAAGCTAATCAGCAGGAGAAATGAAAGGACTAGAATGTCCTTTCCACAACGACACAGCTCCAATTTAAGGTCCATGGAAAGCCACAAGTCTAGGGTTTTAAACGTCTTCTGTGAAAGATCTGGGAAAACTATGAAGGACTGCACCGAGCCCGTGTTCCGAAACCTCATGGCCTTCGAGAGGCTGCACCCCGAAACGGGAAATGACGTCACCTCCTACGTCACCTTCATGGATGACATCATCGACAACGCTGAGGACGTCAGGATCCTGCATAGCCATGACATTCTTTCCAATGCGTATGGGGGTGATGCTGCGGTGGCAAACCTGTTCAACTCGCTCTCTAAAGGTGCCATGTTGATGTGAAAAATGACCTCGTTCGTTTTACAGTACAGTTTATATTTTTTGACTGAAGCTTATATCTTAATTATTTCAATCAAATTTTAACACGTTCTAACCTAAGTTCATTTTTAGCAAACGAAGAAATAGGTTGTAAAATTCAAATAAAATCACCTTGTTATAAGTATAAGTATAATAATGACTCTGATGAACGATTATAAATTAAGTAATGAAAGATTCAATAAAAAAATGTAGAATTTTTCATTTTTAAATAGTGCATGAATGCATTGGACTTGATTGTACAAACTTAAAGAGTTTTAAGACAAAAATGTGGTCTCCTGAAAAAGAACCCCAGATAGTTGTAATATACATGCATTTGATCAAATAAACATAGTCACAGGATGATGTTCATGAATTCAAACTTTGTATTTATTATGTTATTAAGTACAAGATTCAATTATAAAGAAACACATCACATGCATTTTCTCTCCTTTCATTTTCCAATTTGTTTTTTACTTCATTTATTGGGTTTTTGAAATAACATGTTTTTCAACAAAATCGTCCGCCTTCAAGAAATGGACCAACATCTTCAATTCTTCAATGCTCTCCGTCATCTAAGTTTGAACGTTTGAATGAATGAGTCTTGTCATCAATAAAGTGTCATGTGTGGTCTATACATTTAAATTGAGCTGCAAAAATATATGGATGTATAGAGATCATACATTTATATTGTCAATCAGACTGATATCGTCTGTACTGTTACAGATTTAAACAGAGATCTAGTCTGATTAAATTTTCATGCGTCCTTGGGATATTAATCTCCTTCTGCAAAAACCATGACAATGAGAATTGCTCGTGTATCAATCATTTCGCCTATCAAATATCTAGAGTATTATTAGATGCAGTCCAATATTTATTTATGTAGTGCATTTGTTCATGAAGTGACATAACTAATATCCTCATCATTCATTCAAAAGTAAATGTGGTTCTCATAAATAAGGACATATCAGACACTTTAAATACAATACGGACTGTAAAAGTAATGTTACACTGTACTTATCAATTACCAATATCTACTACAATTGCAATACCAGTTGATCTAGAGTATGATCTATGTTCTTAAAACTGTTAACATCACGAAGGAAAACATGAATTATAAGCCAGATCGAGAGTAAGACGCGGCATTTACGAGCAGACTGATAACAAAACATCAACTTATATTAATTTAATATGTTCCCTAATTCTTCAAAGAAATGCGTCGTTGCAAATTGTTTGTATCGTGAAAGGATATCATTGACATATCTGAAAACAACAATACATGTTGCCTAAATGCCAAACTATCAAAATAATGTGTTCAGAATCCGAACTGGGCACATGGAGTTTAATCCATTCATTGGACCATCATTTCCTTCGAAAAAATAATGTCATTTATATTTTTAAAAAACAATTGTTTTTATCAGATAATACAATTTCATACAACTAATGTACGTGGCTACTAGATTCTAACCCTTCACCTTCTGACCCGTTATGTTTTTCCTTTTGATATTTTGAAGGGCACATGATCGTTCCCTTGACCTTTATGCTGTTTTTACAAACATTAAAACCTGTTTTCCCAAACTTATAGATCTGATCTTTTGATGGTATAGATCTAACTTTATTCCACTCCTTATATCATCAACTTTCACATATAAGTAAAACAAAAACAACTAATTAAGGTGTTTTTAATCCTGGTTTTATAGGGAGTCGGAGATCCGGTCTGTGACTGAGATGATATCAAATACAATAACGATAATCAGCACCAAAATCACGTGCATTTGATGACTCGTTTGGACCTAGAACAGGGATGAGTCATCGGGAGAGACTACCATCCAAGATATAACTATATATTTATGGACTTGCTAATTGCAGGACGGTTTTACTCGTGAAGAACCTAATTTGGAGCTGAATTGACGATAATACTCATGTAGCTTTGAAATTATTGATCCGCTTTTCAAGTTGACATTCAATTCATTAACATGTTGTAATTCCGGAGCAATAACTCCAAATTACAAGAACGTTATCATAAATTCAGCTACAAAATTAGTCCTGCATGAATAAAGTCGTACTGTAATTAGCAAACTCGTGTATTTATAAGATGTGTAATCTATGTGAAAATGCAATTTCAACATCAATGACCCATCGTATCGTATTGCCCACCTTCAATATGTTATGCAATAAAATGAAAGGAGGAATGGAAAAGAGATAATCTATATATATATATATTATTTGAGTTCAATGAATGAATGTATATATATTGGATTTGGCCTGAAAATGTCACGTGAAAATCTGCGCCAAAGAAGTATTGAGAAATGAGTAATGGGGCATCTCACGTTATCTTCATCGGTTCATCCTCACGTCACATGCATGCACTACGTTTTCAGCACCATCCCCTATATTTGCATCATTCATACGTCTCTCCTTGTATAAAATTATATAAATTGATGGATATACTGATTAAATGATATATATATATATTTATTTATTTATTTCATGTTCTCTTGAGCATATTGATGGATTAATTTATCTATAATTTAGTAAAAAATTAGTAATTCAATTTTTAATTCGTTATTTTCAGTTTGATTCAGTTCATTTCACGATCAACGCAAGAGAAGCAACGACTGTACAACTCTAAACCCTAAACACCAGGATTAACTACTGTTGCATTAATTAAATAAGCGATCCATACATCGGGCAGAATATCAGGTAAATTAAAACAAATTAATTAATATACAGAACCGACCATAGGACAATTACATTGAAAATTCCAATTTTGATGTACGCGAAACGTACCAATTAGGCAAGTTCTTAATGAATTATGAAGCACAAAAACAGTAAGCATTTGAGGAAAAGGAAACAGTTTTAATAATTTCACATCAATAATTAAACAAATTTTAATAAGAAAACCAATATTAAGGAGCTAGATAACCCTCGAAAAATATGAACCCTAAAACCCTAATTAACCAATCGTATTCACGATGATTGATTTGATTTTCAACTCGATATTTCAATCTTCACTGTGATTTGTGTCATTCAAATAAGTATTAGCGAGTCCGAAAACATAAATCTTGCCCTGTATCAAATGTTGTTGCAATTGTACTAGAATTCTGCTTAATTGGCATAGTTATAATGACAATCTCATCTTTCAAAGTAAATCTGGTGATTTTAACGCAGCATGCAAAGATAATATTTCAGAGGGATTAGATCTCTAAATCTGTAATTGTAAAGATGATATCAGTCTGATTAATGTGTACAATTAAATGTCAATTTTACTCAAATTAAACCACTACTAAACATTTTCTAAAGTTATGAATAACTTTCAAAAAAATTAAGGAGCTAGAAAATTAAAATTTAAAATAGAATTTCACCATATAGTTGGCTCATAATTAATGATATGTTGACTTTGGTTTGGCTATTATATGCTGGTGATGAGTGATGAGCAGAAGAAAGATGCGTTCAAATTATTATTTGTTAGAAATGATGCCTCATCTGGTAGCAGACGCAGACAGCAAATCCTCTGCACCAAATAATGAAGTCTCAACGACCAATTTAAATTTGCAGCTGTTAATATATATCATAAACATACAAATTCAGGAACAAATAATAACTAGCTAAAAAACAAATTCGACCACTATTTAAATCAGCTGTGATTAATTATAAATGTCACTGCGATGTTGCCAACTTGTTTTAAATTTATTTGATATTAATTTGAATTTCAATTAAACTGATATAATTGAAATTAAGATAAATAGTGATAATAATATTTTTATTAATGCTGTCATTGTTGTGGGAACTGGATGAAATTTAAATAATTTTGACTGAACTCTGCATGTGCATTCATTCCTGCAGTCTGCTGGGCGTTACATGCACCACGTGAATAAGTAGCAAAAATAAAACCAGTATCATTATCACATATTAAAAGTAAAAGAGGAAGCTAATTAGACAATAATAATTAAAATAATTTAATTGAATAAGTCTTGTGAGCGAAACTGCTATGATATTTGATGGGTGGGTTTGAATGAGGAGATATTAATATAATGAGATAAATAAATATAATACATCCTGCGATAATTTTTTGTCATTAACACCTATCTTTTTTATTTATTGATGAGTGTTCTCACTAGAAATTGCTTGTGAATCCATCTCATCAATGAAACTTTTTTGACACATCTTTAATCATAATTTTGAAATAAAATATAATAAACATGTCATTTATTTATAGATTGAGTGAGTGTGTTAGTATTTTTCGCAATAAATCAAGAAATGGTTTGCATGTCGAGATCCGTAATTGCCCAATACTTCTACAGTCTGAATACACCCTTTTGAATCTGAAAATGGGACGATCTTCAATTGGTTATGCCGTATGAGGTTATTTTTGAAGCTAGACCCATCTAAAATCACGTCCCATATAGACCGATCATTGATTGCTCTAATCAAGACCGAGGATCTCAGGCAACACGGCTTGAAAGCTCGATCAGGCCATGCATCGGTAGCATCAGTAGATCCTATGAGCGAAACTGTTATGATATCAGATAGAGGACAAATTTTGAATGATGAAAAATTATGATTATATAAATAAATATAATACACATATTAGAAGTCTTCCCATTAGAAATCGCTCATATATCAACCCATTCATTTCATCAATGAAACCATTTTGATACATCTTTAATCATAATTTTGAAATAAAATATAATAACATGTCAATCATTTATAACTAGAGTGAGTGTGCTAGTTTTTTCCCTCATATGCTTCGACATATTTTTCTTTCGCTTTTTTGAATTTATGATAAAATGTGTAATTGTGAGGAAGTAGGACAAAAAGAGTCGACGGAACGTTGTGGGTTCCCAACAAGTCTAACAAAGAAGCATGTGGACTGGAGAATGTTGAGTCCATGATTTGTAAATTTTCATGCCCAATTTTAATAAAATTTATCACATTAATTGCATTTTACTTCTTGGTAGAAATAGTATAAAAAAAATCAATTTCGTTGAAAATATAACCATATATAAGTTATACGAATTGATCTTTGGACACAAATTGGATATTACACATTCCTGAAATTCATTGATAATTGCTAATCAAGATAGATCTACTAACCATATATATGTCCAATCAATTTGCCATAATAATTGTACTAAACTAAATAGATCATCTTTTCCTTGAACTAAACTGAATTAAATTTATATTGCAAATAAGTGGTACAAAAAATGTATAACAAAATAAATAAATTAAACTGAAATTCATCAAATCATATTTTCATTACTGAACTAAACTGAAATAAAGAATAAAATCTCTATCATATTATCGTTCAATTATAATAATAATGACATGTTTATTCTTTTCTATCTAAAAAGATTTCAACGCTATTCAATATTTTTTCAGTTTTGATAAAGTAGAATGTCGTCATATAATATATAAAATTTTATTTCATTCAGCTCAGATTAGTTCAGTTCTTCGAAAATAAGTTATTAGAACAGTCTAAATCTATCTAAAATATTTTTGGAAGTAGAACTAAATATTGACAAGATTACGTCACAGGATATGGCAAAATAAAACAAAAAAGTACACCACTCTACTGGTACTAGTATATTTGTAGCAGAAATCTCCCTTTCCCATACGCATTCCCTCCAAAATCATCACCACCACCCCAATCCCACCACCGCATGCCGCCGCTACACGCATAGCAATACGGCGCCGTTTCAACACAATGCCGCCGTCGAAGTCGCCGGACCTCAAGTCTCGCGTGAACACATGCATCAACAAGCTCTCCGATAGGGACACTCTAACCATGGCCACCAACGAGCTCGACTCCATCGCCAGAGCCCTCTTTTCCGGCGAAGACTTCGCCGTCTTCATAACCGCCGTCTCCGCCACCGACTCGTCGGAGAAATCCGCCGTGCGCCGCCACTGTGTTCGATCACTCTCCGTCCTCGCCGCCGCTCACGGAGATTCCCTCTCCCCGCACCTCTCTAAAATGATCTCCGCCGTGGTCCGCCGCCTCCGCGACGGTGATTCCGTGGTACGCGCCGCCTGCGTCGAAGCTATCGCCGGAATATCCCGCCACGTCACTTCTCCTCCGTTTTCGTCAATCACTAAACCATTATTCGATTCCTTATTCGGGGAGCAGGATTACAATGTTCAGATCGGAGCTGCGCTATGTCTCGCCGCCGGCGTCGATTCCTCGCCGGAGCCGGAGCCTTCCGAGCTGAAAAGACACGTTCCCAAACTTCTGAAACTGGTTAAAAGCGATTCCTTTAAGGCTAAGCCTGCTCTGATTGCCCTTATCGGTAGCATCGCCGGCGCCGGCGGGTGCTCCGGCAGGACTGTGCTGAGTAATTTAATTCCGGTGTTGGTTGAATTTCTGAGCTCCAGCGAGTGGGCGGCGAGGAAGGCTTCCGCGGAGGCACTCGGGCGGTTGGCGGTGGAGGAAGGCGATTTCCTGTCGGAGTTCAAGTCATCATGTTTGGCTTCCATAGAAAGTAAACGGTTTGACAAGGTACATTTTTTAATCTAATTCTCATCTTGCAATTAGGCCTATTTTATTGCAATTTGATGATAATAAATTTTGAAAATTAAGGTTAAATGTGTGAGGGAGACTATGAACAATGCCATTAAAATGTGGAGGGAGATTTCAAGAGCTTCTGATGACGTATCGAATGATGCAGAGTCCATGTCTTCTTTGAAAGGTAAATGCTTGCGCTTTTTATTGTTTTCGGTAAAAAAAGTGTCTTGGAACTTAGAAACTGGTTAAAATTGATCATAGTTGGCTATACGAATCATATCTCAGTTAGTATTTTCGGTAAAAAAAAATGTCTTGGAACTTAGGAACTGGTTAAAAATGATTATAATTGATCACTTGTAGTAGCTTTTCAGGTACAAATTTTACCTATGACTTCAATTGGAGATGAAAAATAAGTGCTTTTTTGTGTTGGTTATATTCTAAGACACTGAAAGTTGGTTATATTCTGCTATCATTATTATCAGAAAGAAGCTTCCTTGGCATATTAGATTAAATTGAAGCTATCTGTCTAATGATTACATTGATCATGAAGTTGTTGGGAAATAATGCAGACTGTTTTTGACAATCTGTAATCGTTACCGTCCACTAATCAACCGCTGTTTGTAGAATATGCTGTCAATTTTTCTGTTATGTCTGTTATGTGGTTAGTTATGTATGTAACTAACTTACTAGAAAATTGTTGCGCGTCTGGTTTAGATAATGGAGGCGATGATATTGGCTATGTAACGCCTCAGCAGAAGCGAGTAGTGTCCCGAATAAGGTCACCTGCATCAAGCAGATCATCTCTTACTGACAGTAGAAGTCCTCTGAGGACCGATCTTAAGAAGCCAAAAGCCTCAAGATCCCTTCAGGTTGCTACGAGGAAATCCAGCCAAAAGGTCGAGAATTCTGATTCAGATTCGGTAAACAGTGGAAGCTGTGAAGGTTTTAAGGTCCCTTTCAATAAAAGTTCTGAAGAAAGGGAAAGCCGGAAAGAGTTTGAAAACTTATCCTTGATTCAGAAACAGCTTCTTCAGATCGAAAACCAGCAATCCAGCTTGATGGACCTCCTCCAGGTATATAAATACCATTTTAGCCTCTTGTGTAGTATAATTCAACTTCAAAAAAAAAATTTAGTTCATTTTTATGTCAAATTTCTTGCATTTTGATTAGTGGAGCAAAATTCTGATGAGTTTTGTGGTGTTTGTTTCAGAAATTCATCGGGCACTCTCAGAACGGGATGAATTCGCTGGAGCAGCGTGTGGACGGGCTCGAGAAAGTGTTGGATGAAATGTCTCATTTAGCCCTAACAACCAGCAACAGCCCTAGCCCTAACGCCGATGAAACTGGCAATGCATGCTGCATTCATGCAGATTTCTTGAGTCCCAAATTCTGGAGGAAAGCGGAAGGAGGACCATTTGGCAGTTACAACAAGGTCGCGACTTTCACACCGAAGAAACATCAAGTAGGGATTATGCCTGAAATGGAGTTTCCTGAGTATATGCAGAGCCAGGCAGGGCAATTCTGGGATCATAGTCAGAAAAGAGTAGTTAGTTAAGTAGAGAATATTTATATGGCATGGATCAGTTAATTAAGTAGTGTGTTTTCCTTAGGTTTTGGTTCAGTTTGTGCTCAATCAAATCAATTGCGCGATTTATTAGAATTTTTATCATTCTGCAACTGATTTCATATGAACGGTATTAGAAACACGACTCTTATTTTGAGACCAATGGATCAGAAGAAGTGAAGAAGTAGAACCAACCTGCATAATACTCACTCTTCAAGTGGGCCTGTCATTGTTAGATACAGAGAAACTCAAACTGGTGTTGGACTTAGCTGGGCCTATTCTCGTCTGCGTGAATTGACACTTATTTATGGACTTTGGAATATGATGAAGACCGAAACGTCCATATGCGGGATGGAGTCTTCGAGCCAATCAATTAACATGTGTTGGACTTGGACCAATGTTATAGCCTATTGCGATTGGCAGTCCGTATTTTACTTATTTACGGTTCATATTTTGTGATATAATCATATACTATACAATCATTTTAATATATAATCGATTTATAATTGTATTCAATAAAAGTAATATATATGATGCACATGACTGATATACATAATTATGGACCATATCATATATATCGAGAACGTATTTTTTTATTTTCGACTGCAAATAAGCAAATTACGATCTGCATTAGGGGCAAACTATTTGCATACTGTATTTTACTTTTGATATCTGTATTATTTTCGAGAAACACAAATACACTCTTTTGTCAGTGGATACAATTTGAAATTAAAAAATTAATAAGGACAATCTTGTTCGTTCCTGTTAAAATACAGGCTGCATAAGTAAAAAAAATATGCAATGAGAATTTGTAAAAATAAATTGAGCACTATTACTCTATAGGGCATAAGTTTATTATGAAAATAATGATGGTTTTCTTAGCTGGAGCAATATAATCCTAAAATTATAATAAAATTAATTAAAGTTTCTACAAAGCTTACACCACTTTTTCCAGCATGGCTTGTTCTGTCCGGACTCCGGGCATTAGTTTATCAAAATTGAACCTATCAATTTGGACGTTATTGTTTCAATTATTGTATTAAAAATCTGATTAAGTTCAAATACATTTATTTAATGTTTTTAAAAAGCAGTATGGAAATGGGTGATTAGAAAAAATATAAAAAGCTATCATACTTAATTTGCTGCTTGAACTTAAAATCACAAATTTATATAAAAATATATTGAACTCGTTTATAATATTGGTCCAGAATCCTCAAATTAAGACCATGCATATTAATACCAAATATTGCATGTTTTATGATTTTCCTTATTTAGAGATTATGGAAATATTAATTGTAAAATCATATAATGCCATGTGCATGGGAACTTTCAAGATTCCATATTTATTTTCTACGTAAAGAATGTCAAGAGTAATCCTCCCATAGAAGGAACATCTCAATCATCAAAGGAAAAATGTTTCCATCGCAATTCGATGTTTTAATCAGCGTAGTCTAAAATTTTATTGATATTATAATAATATCGTGTCTAAGTATTATTAAACTTTTTAAAAAAATATAATAAGTGTAAATAATTTTCATAAATGTATACTATATTTTGAAATATAAGTATTAAATTTATGATTGTATATAACCTAACATGATCGATCCATGGACTATCGCATATTTTCAGTGACGTGTTTTATGATGGTAGTAGGTGTGTTATTGTTTAATATTTAAATTGAGTATGTTTTAATTTTAGTTAACTCAAATTTATTTTATTTAATTGTAATTTAACATTATAACTTTTATTTTATTATTTAATTGAATATATTTTAATTCCATCCCACCTAATTAAAATAGGTTAGAACCGGCCTGATATGAACATTTTAACGGGCCAGAGCGGGTCGTGGGGCACCAGTTATTGACAAAATAGACAATTCGGGTTTGGGTGCACATGCAGGCAAATAAGTGTTGATAATGTGATTAGGTTTTGTTTAATAACTTAAATATCGATATTTTAAACTTTATAATCTAAATAACTACTCTCTTTTATATTGTTAAGTTTTTTCATGAACACAATAATTAAAAATATAAATTGATAATTCATATCATATTTTGTACCGACGAGTAAAATATTAGATTGTATTATATTCTTGATAGATAAATGAAACAAATGTGAAGGGGGCTTAAAATAATAAGTTATGTTTTATAAATAAAAATAGCTGGGCAGTCAATTTCATTTGCAGAATATTGAATTGAATAGCGTCATTTTCAATTCCATAACCGAAACCATGTGCTTCTATAATTGGGAAAATAAAAGGACAAACCAGTAGAAAAAAACTGGGGAAATTTCCCTGTCATGATAATAATTAAGCCGCCGGCTGCCAGGTTTCATATTAGAAACGTTCAACTTCCACCGTCAACGTGTAAGACCTTTCAAAATCTACGAACACGTATAAACGATCGACGACGATAATTGTTCACTCAAGAAAAAAGGTCAAACAATGAGTAAAATCAAATATAAGTATATTTCATTCTAAGGTAAAATGTGAAAATGTTATTCCGGGTCCTGACACCACGGATTGATGAGGTAAAATATGGCGTCGGAATTTATGCAACTCTCCTATTAGAAACACTTCTCACACTGTACTTGTCGGGTTTTTAACTACTGACAATGAAAAAAATAAATCATGCACTTTACTGACCGATCACATATTTACGCCCTTACCAAGAATACTATCCGATGGCATGTAATCGATAACTATAGTTACGATATATTTCTCGGACCTAATATTTTGGCATCCAGTGAATCTTATATATGAAAGAAAATCAAAAAATATATCACATTAATATTATTATTCATATACAACTTTAAATTTATAGTTAAATTTGCAATATAAACTATGATAAGTAGTAGTGTGTTCAAAGCCAGATTATTAATAAAGAATGTTATCACAATACTGTCATTCTACATTTCTTTTTTCCATTATTCAGTGTACATGGAATTGTAAAAATTAGATAAATATGTTCTGTGTCTAGTCGTGTATTACTCAATTTTTCTTCGTATATTATTTGTATCAATAGAATTCACCCCATTCTACTCTATTATATTCGACATTCTTATTCTTAAATACATCTATTTTTTCAAACAAAAAATAACCTCGTTATAATATTTTTGCTAAAATAATTAAATTAACACTAATATATTACTAGTGGTACTAAAGAATGTGGTAACAGAAATAAAGAGCAAAGGCGTGACGCATGCCAACGAAACACCAAACATATATTCTTTTTTTGTGGTCAATTATCCCCATAATTAACCATTAAACAAATGAATTAGATTGCTTTAATCCAAAACTTGTGGTGGCCAATCATAGCCTGCCACGTGTATGATTTAAGAACTACACTAGCTCAACCGGCTTCCCACTACTTAATTAATTGAGAAAAATATTAATGCAATCTTTTTTTAATAAGCAATAATTAATATGGATACGAACAATCAAAAACAAATATACGTTATATTTATGAACACTAATGACCTTGAAATGGGAGAGTAGGAATGTTAAATTCCTTAATAATTTTGAAATATCAGTCGAAATAATTTACCTACTTAAAATTGAAATGTAAGATAATAATCCTATCAATAATAATCAGACACAACATCGTTCTAAAATGACCATAAAAATGATAGTTTATACAACTCTATTATGCTTTGATTATGAGTTCAATCCCTAAACAAAATTTTTATAGTATTGCATTATTTTATATTTGTTTAATGGGTAAAAAGAAATACACAAAGGATTTGAATTTTCAATATCAATTCATATTCTAATTCCACTACTAGTATTTAAATTTTAAAATATAAAAATTTTGAAAACATTTATCTCTCCTTCCTTCGAGGCAATCAAAGTGGACCACGTACACCTTTCCTCCTCTCTTTAACAATATTCAAACATTTTTGCAGTCTCTTCTTGTCCAATCCTCCGTCTTTCCTCATTCCTCCCCAGTTTCAAGTACCCTGCCATTAAAGTTGTCCTGAAAAAATACAATTTCCAGAACCAAAAACAGCCAATCATCCAAACGCGTCCTTCCGACATCAACCAGATTCCCAGCTGAGCTCCTAGAGAGAGAATAAGAAGAAGAAGAACCTTTTAAACAGCCTCTGTCGGCACACAGATCCATTTCCTGCCATGGATTTTCCGGAGCTCAGAAGAAAGAGAAAACGGCTACTTAGACAATCTTCATCCTTAAAGCCTTCGAATTTACTGTCTGTAAGATCTTTGTCTTTCTGTATTGCCCTGTTCACCTTGCTCTATGCTCTATCTTTCACTCTTAGGTTCCATTATTCATCAGTTTTCCGACCTATTTTGGTTGTTTCCAACCTTAAATTACTGTCTTCGGGCAATGATTTTGAAACCTTTCCCAATTTGGATTCGGTCCCTTCCATAATTAGAATAGAGGATAGGGTTTTGCTGCCTGATCATGTCCTTTTGCTGGTTAAGAAAGATGGGGTTTTGGAGAGATTTAGAGGGCTTGTTTGTGTGTACGAAAGTAGTGTTCTTGGTGGAAAAAGGCAGAGTCTTGATGCTTTCTCGGTTGGTGAGTTTGATGAGTTTAGGGTGGTTGTCCGGTGCCCTGTTCCTCCGGCGAATTGCTCCGCCGCCGTGAGTTTAAGGAGCCGTGGAAATGTCGTTTTTGATGAAATTAATGTTAGTCATCCTCCTGTTCATTCATGGGAGAATGTGGTGTATGATGCTGTGTTGGATGGGGAGACAGCGGTTGTGTTTGTCAAAGGTTTGAATCTCAGACAAGAAAAGGAGTCTGATCCCGGGCAATTCAGCTGCCATTTCGGTCTGAAGAATTGGGACTTCATGTTCAATACTCGGGCAGTTTCTGCTGCCCAGGAGGTTGTAAGATGTCAGCTTCCTAGGAGCATCAAGAACTCACCCGAGAAGGCGGTTGGGCTCCGTGTCACCATTGGAATGACACCTTATGTTCATCCTAGGTCTCATGTTCATCCTAAGAAAGTTGTCCTCCCATCTGTCGCCAAGATTTCAAGCTCGGGTAGTACTAGGATTATGCAGGGTTCGGACAACAAGTATGAGGTTTGCGCCTGTACCATGTTGTGGAACCAGGCTCACGCGCTCCGCGAGTGGATAAAGTACCACTCGTGGTCGGGGGTCGAGAGGTGGTTCATCTACGACAACAACAGCGATGACAACATTGACGAGGTTGTTAGCGAGCTCGAGGATTCTTACAACGTAAGTAGGCATGTCTGGCCATGGGTCAAAACTCAGGAAGCCGGCTTCTCGCACTGTGCCCTTAGGGCAAAGAAGGAGTGTAACTGGGTGGCATTCATGGATGTCGACGAGTTCTTCTACTTTCCGAACCTTAATTCAGGACAGAACTCGTTAAGGCAAGTTGTAGCGAATGTATCCTCGACATCCCCAAATGTTGCAGAGATTAGGACATCCTGCCATAGTTTTGGACCGTCGAGGTTAACCTCTGCCCCTCCCAAGGGCGTCACCGTAGGGTATACCTGCCGGATGCTGAGGCCCGAGAGGCACAAGTCGATAATCCGGCCCGAAGCCCTCGACATCACGCTTCTCAATGTGGTGCACCATTTCCATCTGAAGAGCGGATTCACTTACCTTAATCTTCATCAGAGCATTGCTGTGATCAATCATTACAAGTACCAGGTTTGGGATGTTTTTAAGGCAAAGTTTTATAGGAGAGTTGCTACCTATGTCGCTGATTGGCAAGAGAATCATAACGAGGGGTCCCGGGATAGGGCGCCCGGCCTTGGGACGGAGGCCATCGAGCCCCCTAACTGGCCTCAGCAGTTTTGTGAAGTCTGGGACACTGGTCTGAAGGACTTTGTTTTGGCCAACCTTGTTGATGACAGGGGATTCCTGCCCTGGGAATCATCGTCTTCCTCGGATCAATGAGAGCATTCATTTTATTACAGGCACAGATTAGTGTTAGGACATTTGTATACCACAACAGTATTCTTTTGACAGATCTGCACATTTCTGCAGTGTAACATATTACTCTTACCTGTCAATTTTACTGCAATATTCATTCATATGTTTGTTCTCAATACTCGTACTTCTGAATTCTCACATGTTAAGCTGAACCTTAACTAGAATATTTCGAGAGCAAGAATCAAGGTTGTACTCATCAAAGGCCATCAGTAAAGTAATAAACACAATCCTCAATATTTGATTCAGCATTAACGTTTGTATATCAACATAGATTCCATCAGATTGTGATTTTCCCCGAAAAAAACTGACAAAAATAGTCGAATCAAAATCAGCTAGCTAGCCTACTCAACTTGGCTAGTGTAGAATCTAGCTTCTGTGCAACCATGGAAATCCATGCCTGCAACAAAAGATTGTCTTTTTAAGGTTTCCGAATAATTCAAACAAAGCGAAAAAAGGCCTAAAAATGTTAACCTGGTCGGAAGTGGTGAATCCTCGTACCATATCACCACCAACTATCGCAACCCCGGAATCTCCAAGGGGTTGCAAAATTACTGCCTAGTAAATTCGATATCCGAATCTTAGAAAGCATCCTAATAAAGAAAAATTACTGCCTAGTAAAAGAAAGGATAGAATTACCACCTGTGTATTTGAAGCAAGAAATGGCAACTCAGACCTAGCAGGATAGAGCGATAAGTTTGCTAGATAACTCTCTGCAACAAAAGATAAAATCTTGCGTAAAAAAACTTCTAGAAACATCGGAAAAATATATTGTGAAAAATTTCTTACGAGATTTTGTTCTCATGATCCCCTTATAAAGCGATCCTTGTGTAAATCTATCAGCATCAACCTCAGTTGCAGCAGCAAATCCAGCTTGCAAGATGCATTTTTTCTCGTAGATGATAACCAAAGAAATGCAGCATGTAACATCGGATAGTGACTCCCACAACCTAGGAAAAATCAAACATCAATCCGAGCCTCAGCAAACTCAAACTATTCTCAGTGTGCAAACTAGATTACCAAAGTAGCTCGGAAACGATGAAATCAGGAAGGCCGGTACATAATCGCTGGCACTCTACTCCTTCTGGATTGACCTAAAACCCGAGATTAAACTGCTAAGAATCTTAATGAAGCCTGTAAAATCTCTAACACAAGCATAACAAAATTCCTCACTGGAGATATTGTTTTCGGGCGTATAGATAGCCACACCAATCCATTCAGAATATTGGTCACAGCTAAGCCTAATGTCAGTAAATCCGCTCTAGACTGCGAGCTACATTGAACTGAATATTAGTAAACAAATCTTGTTTCATTTCATAACCGAATCATAACCGAATCGACGATGATTAGAGTTTACAAAATCTCTTATTAACACTAACCACAGTGCACCAAGAAAATCATAATGTGGATTCAATTAAACATCAATTGGCACTAAAAAGACATTTCCATGAGTATATATTTTAACACATAAATCATCAAAAAAAATAAAGTTTGGATTTTTAATCTACTGACCTGCTGGCGTCAGCAACCGGAGCAATGCCGGAGACGGTGCGATTGATCAGAACAGCGAGCAAAGACAGCCCTCCGACGTAAATCGGCAGGCTTCTAACAACGTCGTCGTTTTTGGACACCCAATCAGCCACCCACTCCGTCCTCGGCTTCGGCCCTAGGTAATCTTTCTACCCAATTACACACCATCAGCTCAGCGAACCAAGCTCAAACCAAAACGCTGACGCAAGCATGACGTACCTGAGAATTCACTGACGCCGTCACGGTAACGGCGCGATGGGGGGACGGGAAATGGGAACTGAGCCTTGGAGGATACCGGTGGCGCCGTTTGGAGGCGGTTAACTTTAACGGAGGCAGACGGAGAAGCGTTCCCGCCTCCATTTGGCAAGGGAATTCAATTTTCAGTTTTTTTTCAGTTGGAGCTGTGAGACGATAATCAGTGCGTGACTGTGTGATTTTTCAGTTGTGTGGGCCACAGCCTGTTGGGTTAACATTGGATTTTTTGGCCCTTTGACATTGGATTTTTTGTCTCCGGATCGAAAAACCCATTTTGACCATTAATAATTTTTGTTACATATATTTATTAACAAAATTAAAAATTTTGATATGTAAAAATACATGATAAGAAGAATCCAAAAATATACCGTAACATGAAATTATATTACTCATATAGTGATTCAAATTCACAATCAAATTTGAAATAAAAAGTAGGATTAATAGCGTGAGTTCCAGAAGTAGTAACAACATATTTTGTATATTCAACCGCATTTTTCATTCTTCTGTAAAACCTTGTTTTTTACCACATAAGAGAATATGAAGTTGATAAAAAATGTAAAACAAGGAGTTTTTTGTGTGTGTAATTTATAATTTGTTATAAAAGTGCTTTCAATTGAATATCTTTGTCACTCTGTCCATTTCTTTATATATTTTAACTTAACCATGTATGGTATATCCTTTTTGAAAAGTGTGTTTCTTATTATAACCTAAAAGTTAATTCTTGTGTTTTTATATTAAAACATATTTTACTATGTTTTACAAAAATTGATAAAAGTGTATGCATTTGTTAAGTTGAATACAAATGAATCTTTACTTAACTTGTTGATAGAATGGAGGACGCCTCACTATCCATATCTCTAACAAGCATATGACCTAAGAGACACTCTACAGATTTAATATGAAAGCAACGTTAAGAACTACAATGACTCAGTTCATAATAATAATGCGGGATGTTGTAGCAAACACACTAAAGTCCAAATAAGGAAAGAGTGTTTTGTAGCAAACATCATATAACAACTGAGCTGATGCTCGAACTCCTCCTATTTCAGAAGTTCATATTTATTGTAGCTCTCGCGATATATGTCCATGTAATTCACTCCTGGACCTCTCCGAGCCATTCATGCATGTAATGTTATTGTTTATTGAGTTCGCTGACCACAGGGCATAAGCCTTTTTGTCAGAAAGTTTGTCAGTAAGCAGAGGCTGGAGCAGCGGGACCATCTCAGGTTTCGGTAGCGGGATCTCCGGCTCGACCACCTCCGAATCAGGGCCTAGGAGTTCCTATTGACATAAAAAGCAGCAAAGTGAACATGACATAAGGGATGCCTCTAGAAACAACATCGAATAATTGCAGAAACAAGGCAACTTGTTAACAGAAGACAAAGCTTTAGTATAATCAAATTTATTTAAAATTAATAATTTAATAATTATTAATTATTATTAATAATTTAATAATTTTCTAAAATTAATATTAAATTTAATAATTTATTTAAAATACACTATTTATGGTACTTAGGATAATGCACACCATTATATTTGAAAACAAGAGCATTAATAACAAGGACAAAAGAAAGAAGGGAAAGGACATCCACTCTAGAAAGATGGATGAATAAAAAGGGTTCAAAAGCAAAGATGATATGAGTGGGGTTCTAATGCCCCTTATCCTCACAAATCACACCCACCACCAAAGGTCACCCCTCCGAGCATATGTTTTCAAGAATATACCTCATTCACGGTGGAGAAACCCTCCTCTCCCTCCACCACCCTTTATTTCAATTATAATGTCACTTTTGTCACACTAAAAATAAATAAAATAATTGTCCAATCACATTAATCCCACTAATAAGCAAGCATCTCTGACCAATTATGAACAAGCCACCTACCTAACTTTCTTTTCTCATTTCATTCCAAATAGATACTACTATCATCACAATGTGCTAGAGAGTTACAATTAGGTTAGCTTTTTTTTATTATTTTCTATGGATTTTTTAAAATTATAATGATTGTTGTTATTTTTAAGTGATGGTTCTGATATTTTACTCTTATAGTTCAGAATATAATATGAATTTACGAAAATACCCTCATTTACTATATGCTTTGGAAAATTAAGCAATATTCAGGGGCGATATTGTAATTTTAATGATATTTTACCAGACTACATGTCTATAGTTGTTTTAATGAATCAACTAAAAAATATCAGCATAAAAAGTCGCGAAACTACTATCTAAATAAAGTTAAGGTTATGCCCAGTTCAGTTCAAATCAACTTATTATTTCAGCTGACTTATTATTTCAGAGATTTTAGTAGATTTTAGCAGATTCTAAATAATATGTGTAATTATAAACACATTCCTAATGATGAATATTTACAAATTGTGGTAAAAAATAATCAAAACGTACAATTACCTCGGATTTGTAGAATTTCGATAAGATTTTTGTTAAATGTTTTATTATTAGTCCGTACCTTGAATCTTGATATTTGCAAGTTGTAATTAGTCAAAATCGCATATGCCCTTTACCCCGTTCGTAAGGAATCGTGGATCCACGTGGTTTTCTTTATTAAAAAAATCTCCATTTCCAGACAAGAATTCAAGCTCCAATATATGACTTTCAACATTGTTTGTGGGTGGCCTTATCTTTCATTTTCAATTTTTATGTGGCTAGAGTTTAATTGTTATTTAAATTTGTGGCCATATTTTTTATAAAATGCCATTACAATTTGCAAGTATGCTTTATTATCAAATTATTAAGGTCACATTAGATATATTTAACAAAAAATACACATTTTAGTGGGTTTTTTTATGTCATATCAATATACAAAATGTTATATTTATTAGTCAACTGAATCAGGTTGTTTAGGTCAGAAGTTGATATCACTGTACACTAATACATATATATTTATCTAATTATAAACGCAATATTTTTAATGTCTTACATCTCATATCAAACTTGTACAAATGAACTAGAAAATATATTATTAACCACCTTAATTTTGTGTAACTACGTGTAATGAATTTACTAAGATCGTGCAAACATTGAAAATAATAAATTTTATTAAATAAAAATCGATTTGTGCAGATTGAGTCGGGAGGAATCACATTAAATAATTAAATCAGAACAAAATATCTAACCAATAAAAAATTAAAAACCCTAATGGAAAGGGGTACACTAGTAGTATATATCAACCACAACCACCTTCCTAGTGACTTTCTCATACATTTTTTCTTGTGGTTTCACTAATTTCCCAGAAAAATAACGTTCGTCCAATCCCGCTTTCGCATTCTCTCTTTATTTTATCAACTCAACCTCATAACACAACAACATATTCTTCATCAAATATACAGAGCATTTCCACCGCCCTTCTTTCCAGCTGCAAGAACCAGAGATGGCCGGAAACGATGGCGGCTCCTCCCCGGCCACGGCGGCGAGCAGCAGCGCCGACAAAGGGTTCATGCTCTTTGGTGTTAGAGTCATGGAAGCTGGCTCGTTCAGAAAAAGTGTCAGCATGAACAATCTTGCTCAATTTGATACTCTTCCTCAAGACTCCAACATTGATGTCAACGCCGGCTATGCTTCCGACGACGTCGTCCACCCCTCCGCCCGCAGTCGCGAGCGGAAAAGAGGTAATATAATCGTAACAGACTAAAATAGAAAGTGTGACGGTATCTGAATATATTTTTTAAAATGTTTGTAGGAGTGCCTTGGACTGAAGAGGAACACAGGCTATTTTTGCTAGGGTTGCAGAAAGTTGGGAAAGGAGATTGGAGAGGAATATCAAGAAACTTTGTGAAAACAAGAACACCTACACAAGTCGCCAGCCATGCTCAGAAATATTTCCTCCGCCGGACAAACCACAGCCGCCGGCGCCGGAGATCTAGTCTCTTTGATATCACTAGCAGCGACGGGGTACGTATTTTTATATATATTTCCATTTAAATGTTATCGATCTGTGTATATTTTGATAGATTTAATTTAATTATACCATGAAAAAAATCAGAATAATTTGGAGACCAGAGTTCAACAAGCTGAAGATTCAATGCCCCTGGAGAAGTTTCCGATCACCAGTAATTTTCCTCCGATGAGTATGATTTCTCCGGTGCCCGTAATGCTGAAGTCATCGAGCAATAATCAGGTGATGTTAATACAAAATGCACCTTCGAATCTGATCCCTCCGATCCCGATCCCGATCGCTCCGGTGTCAAAAATGGCGGATCTTAGCCTGAATCAGGCTGATGCTATGCCGCTGTCGCTGAAGCTCTCGACGCCATCGTCGCCGGAGCAGCAGCCGCCGCCGGCGAGGAGGACGTCAGCATTTCAGGCGAGGCAAAGCAGCTTTGATAGTACTAGCAGTGATAGCATCATCAGCGTGGCTTGATGGCATGGATGGATCAAAAACATTGTTTTGAATCTGATTAATTTTTAATTAATTAATACTGGTGGTGATAATATTATATATTAAATCGAGATTAGTGGTTTGAGTACGTACGTGTTAAGTTAAATTAAATTATATAAAGTTGTATTAGACGACTTTTACTTGAGATAAATATTAATTATTAGAGGGAAATTAATTCTTGTTGGACATGGTTTAATTAAGGGCAATGATGATGATGAGATTGTGGTGGGAATGAGAAGATGTCATTTTCAATTATTTGAGTGTTATTGGTTTTGTGATTTTTTGTCCCATCCTTTTGGAGGTGGAAACCAAAAGCTATAAAACGAGTTAATTAATTAATTGGGACGTATATTGATTGAATAATTATAAACCGAAAATTATTTCATGTTATGAAAATTTTATTTGGTTGGAGAAAATAATTAGTTTATTCTGATAGATCAAGTCATATAAATAAAAAGTGGTACAATCTTCGTACATAACAGCAGATTTATATTAGATCTGACTATGTATGAATATTGCACAACTTGTTATTTATAGATCTGAGATTTTAGTAAAAATACTTTAAATTTTCTGAGGATCTTTCTGATTGAAATCTTTAGATCCAGTTATCTTAATTGTATTTGATGCTCGGTGTCATGTTTCAATTCATCTACGTTTAAACAATTCGAATCAACATATTCGCGTTGTTACAAATTTTAAAGATCCGTGATTAATAAGGTCGATTAAGGTTAGATGTTACTCCATTTTAAACGATTCATGGCAATCGCAGTTACAATATTACAATTTTTTTTGATTACAAGTATAAAGATCTCCTGCAACTATCCTAATCTAGCCTAATCTACTGATCCTCTACTCAGTCCTCTATTTTATGCTGTGAATGGGGTGAAGGTCCCAGTTGACACCCTCTGATGCGGGACTGTAAACTTTGAGACTAGGAGAAAAATCACAGGGGGCGGGGGAGGTGGGGTTTGAACCCTAGACCTCTGCCTAACCAAGACCTTATTAATTAGTGTTTGGCCAAGTGGATTAGCCCATTTGGTTACATTACGATTTTATTATATCTCACATAATTGTTAGAAGCAAAACATTATAGATAAATCATGAATCAAATAATTGGATCGAACTAGAAACTGATGGCATGTTACATCCAAGTGATCTTACACAATCTATGAAAATATTATCCCCCTGCTTTGTTTGTTCATGGATCACCACTAAAATTTTGTTTTTATTTGACTACTTGAGATTCGAACAAAGTGGGGAGCAGGATATAATTAGGAGATAAGCTATATTATTATGCATTTGATAAGCATCTCTATCCGTCTTCATGCACACACTACACAATATATATATATATATATATATATATATATATATATATATATATATATATATATATATATATATATTTACAAAACTACACAACTTAATTTTTTTATTTATTGATTAACCATCCACACTAATTCTATGTATATCTTGTTACTGTCAATTTATTTTTGTTGAACTAAATTAAATTAAAAGTGCCTCCTAATTCTGTTACAAACAATCCTAATTTAATATTATGTAATGTAAAGCTGGCAATCAGATCGGTTTGACTGATTGACGGATCCGTGTTGACGTATATTTGAATAATTGAAATAAAACAATTTCAGATGAATTTACGACCGTCTCTTAAAAAGCTAAGGTAAAATTATTTGCCAGATTAAAAGTTAAAGGAAAATTGAAAGGATCTTTGCCAAATTTGAAACATTCTTTAGCCCTATATATCATTTCCTCAAATGATGTAGCAAAACTTATTGGCAGCATTCCTATTTGAATCGCACCTACTGAATTGGGTAATATTAATTATGAACTTTTCTGAATCACTAATTTTGAGGAAAAAAAATAGAATAACAAGAATTTTCCGTACCTTGATTCTTCATAGTGTGCTCTAGTTGGTCCACCTTTGGGATTTTCCTTTTCCTAAATACAACAAAAAAAATAAAATTTAACAGATAACAAAATTATTAAAGACATAGTCCTACTAGACATTACGAGTAGAACAATTCAGTTTATTTCAGTTCATTAAAAATATAATATAATTAAATTCAGATAATATTTAGTCTACTAATTCTATTTTTCAATACATTAATTTAATTTCAGTTTAATCTAATTTAATTCAATTCAGTCGAGTTCAGTTTAATAAGAAATAAGTTTAGGCAAACAATAACATTATACTACTCTTATTCACTCACTAAAGAAAACAAAATGCACTAAAGCCATTGATTATTTAACTGATGATGATAGTTTCTCTCGACCCAACTATGAGTAGTGACTAGTGAGTGACCCATGGGCCAAGATCGGCCCAGTAACTACAAGACCCCGCTTCTACACTCTTCTTTCACGCTTTTTCCCGCTATAGTTGCCGCGACAAGTCACCGACGAAGATCCCCTGAGCTTTTGAGCAGAAATCTAATGGCTTTTTCATCGAATCGGGCCCTGGTGATAATCATCACGTTTTTCTCTGTGTTTTCCGGCATCTCCGCGGATTCGGAAAGGTGAGTTTTGCTGATTTAGATGTGTGTTTGTGTTCATGAATTTTTGAGCATCAGTTTCATGGAAATCTCTGTTGAATTGTGTGAATTGTGCAGGAGTGCTGGGGGAAGAGCTTTGATGGGGTTTAAGGAGACCCCGGAGGGAGGAAATGTCACCTATGATTGCTCACCTTCTGGACCCTGTGTCTTCTGTGCTTACTCTGAGAAGGTATGACTTAGTTATTCATGAAAATTGATGCTCATATGTTTAGAATCCTGCTATTTTTTATGTTGTAGAAAAAAGGTGTTTAATTAATATGAGGAGTACATTGTGTGTTTACTGGATACGATTGCAGGATATGAGTGTGATCCTTGTTGTGGATCTTGTGTGCATGAATGAATGCTTGGTGGTGTTAGTTATTAGTTTTGTTTGATTTCAGATCCTCTCTCTGCAATTGAAATCAGAGAGCATTTTAATTTAGTTGATGTGTGTGGCGTGTCTTGATTTTTCTGGATGGAGTGTATAGAGTGTATAAAATGTATGCCGGCGTAATTGTGGCAGTAGCATCGTGACTTCAATACCAACCTCCTTGAATGAAATTAGATGACTCAAGTTGTTTGATATGCGTGCAAGCGAGTTTATTTCTAGATCTCCTGTAATGAAAATTAGAGATGAATGAAATACTTTGTATGTGTTCTATCTGAATGTTCTCTGTGAAAAATACTTGAATTTGCGTGCTTGTCATGATGTAATGACTTCCAGAAGCACATGATGTGTCCTACTGCATTTCTTATCCAACCTATTTGTTTGGATAAGAAATGCAGTAGTGTGGTGAGGTACTATGTGTATGTGGTTAGGTAATGATATACTGATATTATAGCTAAGAGCCTCGTGTCCCAGAAGTTGGCAATGAAAATGAGCATTTTAGTGTCATTGTCTTTTTCAAGATGTCCCACACCTTATGCTATTTAGTTTGACTATTCTGAATTACATGTAGAATGATGAAAAATATCGCTGCAGCGAAACTGGATACCGCATTCCATTGAAATGTCTCGATTCTGGCTTAGAATCAAAGGAAATAAATGACAAAAAAGAGAAGAAAGGTCGGTCTACTTTGGAGGTGACAACTGAGGGAGTGCAAGCTAAACAAGAACTTACTTATTCTTTAACACAGAGACATCTACTTGATGAGTCATCTGAATCTGGCTCTTCAGAAGATGATGGCAAACAAGGTTACATTACTTACAGAAGTTGTATACCTGCCGAGAATGAAGAGAAGTTGTCGGTACTTGGTTTTGAGGTATGTCCAACATCTTTTTGTGCCTTGGTTTATTGAAATATGGCTCTTGTGTCTTGGTGAAGAATGTGTAGTAAGAGTTTCTGAGAGGAAAAAACACGCATAGTTAATTTGATGGGAAACCAAATGAATCGCCTAAAACACGGATTTGCACTCATTGATGAACGATTCTTTAGTATCTCTGTGAAATTTCAATAAGTAATAAACTTTTTAAATGCCTATCTCAACCTGTGTAGAAACTAAAAACGTCTTATATGCATACATGAGCTTTGTTTAGTTTAGTTTAACTGAGTGTGGCAACAGTAATCATCGGCTGGGAATCATTGATCAATGCCATATGTAACATAAAACATAATAGGAATCGCCTTCTCTTTAACTTTGACATTTGCTTGATGATTTTGTTTCATGAAGTGTTTTCAGGTTCTTGAATTATATAATTTGTTTCTATATTAATTCACAAGAGATGGACTTATTTAGTTACGAATGGGAATAATTTGCTTGACTCCTCTTTAGTTAATGTCTTGAACTGAATCCTGTGCTGTTATTTTTAGGTTCTCATGCTTGGATTGCTGCTTGTGAGTGGTTCAGCCATGTACTACAGAAGGAAGCGGGTTAGTAATGTTGGACCAGGAGGGGCTGTGAGAGTACCGAATAATTCTAGGTTTTAAGCTCATCTCTGTATATCTGTGTTTGCCTGATTAGAATAGGGAAGGTTACTACCACAAATTTGTACATTTTCTTCAATTTGTATCTAAGTTTAGTTACTTTTCTCCTCCCTCGCTGTACTCTGAGCGAGCTCAGTCTGCGTTAACTAAACCTCAGTTGAATTTTGAAGTTTTACGATGATATGTAGCTATTGAGTGTAGTAAGACTCTCGTCGATTGTAGGTTTGGATCTGTTAGCCTGTAATACAAGTTCAGGTAATCACGGGTCCATGAAAACACGGTTCACTCAGCATTTTTGCAGTACTGTTTGATGCAGACAAAATCCGAAGCTATACGCAAGGAGCCATGCCATTAGAGAATCAAGAACTCAAATTTTTGGCTCGAAAAGCCAAGCAAACACTTGAAGAAGTCTACTAAAATTGCAATTGAATCTGTTTTGACTAAAAAAAGAAGAATGTAGACATTCGCAACACAATATATAATATCATGTCATGTTATTGCTGCTTCCTTCTATTCCCGAAAAAAATATACAATGACAAAACGACTTGGTGCCTTCCCATGAATTGTTGGGCATGAATCCCGAGCACAAAATCAAAGTCAGCAGCAGATCAAACTCCAAAAAAGAATGGTTGCAATAATAATCCTCAAACAACAAAACTACTCTTCTTTCTTAAGACACATCTACAGGGACATAACAGGCATGCGAGGACTACAAAGAGCCGTTGACAGGCAGATAAGTTTATAAAAAATAATCCGGGGTTTTGCGGGTGGTGTCAGGCTCAATCTGCCGAGGAGCTGGATCAAACTGGAGGAAGTTCTGCTCCATGTTCTCCCCTATCTCAAGTATTGCAGCCATGTTACCACACCGGTAACAGTAGTTAGGTGCACTAAACACAGTCACCACATTCTTTTCCTGCAAGAAAGCATATATAAGCATGTTTTTAAAATTAGGTTTAATGCATGATACGGGGATGAAATCAAGTGCTCTTCTCGGATACTAACCTGACACCAATTGTAGCCTTCCATGACAAGCTGGTGGGCTCTTGAAATCAGAGTTAAGCCATTTGTGTGGTTGAACTGCGCAGCAATATCCTGTCCAAAAGTATACCCAGCACCTCGGGGTGATATGCCCCATCCACACCGATCATCTGGATCAGACCACAACAGGTCGCACATCGGGCCTTCATGGGGAACCTACAACATATATATCATTTCAACGAGCAGTATCAAACACCAGGTAGGAATAGAATAAGATCTTTGCCTAATAAAAGTAAAACAAAGAAAGAGCAAGGAAAGAAGTTATAGGTCACAGCAGCTCTTTCAATAAAAGTACCTCCTGTATGCGGTCCAATGATCGAATGTTATCCAGAGTGTCCAGAGAAGGTGAAAGCCCTCCATGCAAGCAGAAAATCTACATAAAGAAATGGTTGCTATCAAGAATGTCAATACATTAATAAATCATGAGCACTCATTGAAGCACTCCACAAACCTGGCTCTCAATAAGTGCTGTCAGAGGAAGGTAATCAAACAGATCAGTAAAGTACTTCCAAACATTAGCATTTCCATACTTCCTCAAGCACTCGTCATAAAAACCATACCTGATATGGACATACAAATTTTAGAAACAATGAGTAAGCACATTTTCAGTAGTCAAATCTATTACAGGTGATACAGGTAACATAATAATTACAAGCCAAAGGAAACTAGTGATCATTCCAATATCAACATGAGTAAAATCCAACAACTCCCTACGAAAGTACCAGATATACATTTAAGCTACATCAGAAGCCCTCCAATATCAACATGAGTAATATCCAAGAACTCGCCATGAAAGTACCAGCTATAAATATTTAAGCTACAAATCGTTAAAAACAGAATCGTTAAAAACAGAAGCCCGGCACCTAACCCTACAATATGCCGACAGAGACCAAAGCTTTCCAAATCCCAAATGAAACAGAACATCAACTATATGTTGAGGCAATGAGGTTCCACATAAAGCCAAGTATTGCAAGCCACCAAATATCCTCACAAATAAAAAATTGCAACTCTTAAGAGTCTAGCAGTCGAATGGAAAGGGACCATAAACATTGTAAAAGAAACAACAAAACAAGGCATTCATTTCTCACAAAAAAGGCAACACAAGTTTCATCATAAAAAGCCCATCTTACACTTGAGTAATTTGCCGGCTTTCATGATTTCCCCTAAGAATTGTAATTCTGTCTCTGTAACGAACTTTCAGAGCCACCAGCAGTGTGACAGTCTCCACAGAATAGTACCCGCGATCTGCATTGAACAGAAATGAATATCAAAGATTGCAAGTACAGAGTAAACAATAAAAAAAAGTATCCCTCCAGGTCAAAAAAGATATCTACAAGCACTTCAAACTATTATAGATGTACAATAAAATCCAGAAAAAAATGGTATAATCGAGCCAGCTTGTAGCAAGTTCAAGCCAATACGCTGTCATCCTCAACCAAAAGAAGTTGTAGAAAAGTATTCTGCCAACATGAACAATGGAACTTGAGCAAAAACTTATCTTTAAACAGGACAAAGCATAAGAATGGATCAAACTAATCCTCAGACATGCAGTCAAGATCAGTGAAGAATTTTCTTTAAATAATTTGAAGAAAAACCTCTATTTGGTCACGTGAAGAGCAGTCAAGGTCACGTGTTTAAAGAAAAACCATCCTCTTTTATAAGAAAGAAATAATAGAGATCCTAACTTTAATTAGCACGGAACCATTATAAAACATCTATTAGGATATAATGCATCGACCCATTAATCTCAAAGATGCTGACGTCCTTTCTCATATTCGAACAAACGAAAAATAACAAACCCACTCAGCTCCCTCCCTGTGTCTTTGTGGTCAAGTAGTGCGGCAAAAGCACCTCAACAAGAAACAATTATGATAGAATGCATTGATCCATTTATCTCAAACATGCTGACGTTCTTTCGCAAACGACAAAAACAAATCCACTCAATTAACTATAATAAGTCCTTCCCTTAGTTACATGTCGAACTAAAACTTTTCAAACTCACGGGCATTGGGCATGGACAAAATAAACCTCCTCCTCCATATAATTCATCACACGTATGCTTTATTCCCTCAAAATGCAATCTTTTTATGCGTAGAAATCAACTTTCCTGATGATTTACCAGATTACTAATAAAACTCTTTCAGTTCTACCATTCAGCATTTCTATATCCAAAGACAAGGCATTCAAACAAAACAATCAAATCCTAATAATAATTGTAGTCATTCAAACAAGCCAGTGAAATCCAAATAAGCCTGTAAGAGCCTAATCTCCAGCCAAACACAAGCAGGTAGATCTACATATACATAAACACATCATCCATACATCAAAAAGATATAAAATCCAAACATAGAAAGCTCCGCAACACGAAAACGAAAAAGCTTACCAACATAATCGCCCATGAAGAGGTAATTGGTGTCGGGCGCGTTGCCGCCTATGCGAAAAAGCTCGATGAGATCGTAGAACTGGCCATGGATGTCGCCGCACACAGTCACCGGGCATTTCACCGGCTGCACGTTCCACTCCTCCACCAGAATCGCCCTCGCCTGATCGCACAGCGTCTTCACCTCCGCCTCAGCCAGCGGCTTGCACTCCATCAGCTGCTCTATCTGCCTATCCAGATCCGAGTGAGACGGCATTTTCCCCCAATTTCAATCTCCTCACCCCCGATCTAGGGTTTCCTCGCCGATCCTCGCAACCCCCAATCACCCAATCCAATCCCGATTCAAACAAAACAAAATCAACGAAACAATTCAACCCACCCACCGAATCAAGAACAAAATTGCCGCGAAGGGGGAAAGCTAGGGTTTGTGATGGTGCGATTTCGAAATCAAAATCATTTCCTTGCAGCTCGAATCAATTCTCTGCCGGAAAATGCAGAGAGAAAGGGGAATTTTTATTTTTCTTTTCTGTATTATCAAGCCCTTCTCGAATTTATACGAATAAATGAATTTATTTTAAATGGATATAAAAAGAATGGTTTTTTTTTTCTCGAAAAGTATTTATATTAAGTCTGTCTGTATCTGTGTGTGTGTGTTTGTTTGTGATGATGGGCGGACGAGTTAGAGAGAGAAGGTAAAGGTAATTTTAGAGAGAGAAAGTCCCAAATGAGACTCGAATTCAGCCCAAATGAGATGTAAATGTAAATGACAAAAATTAGAATATCTGTTAAAATCTTCAAGTAGTTTTTATTTATAGGTGAATCTGATTTTTTTGTGACGTTCCTTTGAATTTTTAATTGTTAATCAATTTTTATGATATTTGGAGATTTTTTTGTATATATTTTTAGTGGTGTTCTGTATATTATGATAACTCATGTACTATATATCTATTAAGCATCACAATATTTGACATTATCAGTTAAACAATAAATTCTATAAAAAAAATAAAGTGTGTAGATTAATTCAAAATGGAGCTACCAAATGTATTAGGGGTCTAATTTTTTAATTTTATTACTACTATATCATATCCAATTGTTCTCATTTTTCAGTCAATTTTTTCAAATTATGTTTAACAGTAAATTTGAATTAATATATATATATATGTAAAACTTTCTCGTTTGAGATATGTTAGATTTAAAATGCATTATATCCTTTAATTATCAAATTATTTTATATAAATGATATTTACGATGAATTTATCAATGGTCAAACATGAATTATAAAAATTTATTGAAAAGTTTGAAAAGTTGGTTGGCCAGTAAATTTTAAGTTCAAAAATATTAATGTGAGACACCTCACAAGACATTGGGGGAGAATTGTCGTCCATAAGTAGAAAACGAAGAGCAAGGCACCAACGACTTGAAGAGATCATTTCAAAGTTTGCTTTCAAATATTAATTTCATGTTTAATCAATTTAACTTTTTGTAGTAATTCTAGTGACCTAATTTTTGTCCAACGTTTTGATGCGTTGATAGATAGGTATTTTAGTCGAAACCAATATAAGAATGTTATCTTTTTCATTAAAAATTACAGTTGCTCATTAACGAATTTAGCAATTAATATTAGAGTAAATGAACAT
The DNA here is from genome assembly GCA_948330725.1 of Sherardia arvensis. Lineage (NCBI taxonomy): Eukaryota > Viridiplantae > Streptophyta > Magnoliopsida > Gentianales > Rubiaceae > Sherardia > Sherardia arvensis. The sequence goes on from OX415244.1 coordinate 1,786,497, forward strand.
AAAGCGAGAAAACGCGACAGTAACAACTAAATCAGAAATTACTGTTCATAATCTTATTCGACAGATCTAAAAATAGACCGGCGCCTGTTCTATCTTAAACATAAATCCGCCACTGTTTAAACCATTATCCAATTTTTTAAATTAATCATTAACCAAATTCAAAATTGGCTATGTAGATTGTACAAATAGCAAATTCAAATAAATCCACGAATGGCTTCAATAGCTATGGCGTTTGGATCTAAAAATGGAAAGAGTCAAAAGAGGAATTAATTCCACATTCCACGTATATAAGAATACTTATTCAAATACGGTGGCAAGTGAAGGGAATTTTTGAACACATATATTCAACACTTCTAGGGTTTAATATCATTATTGCATAAGCTTTTAAGCTCATTTGAAACCTCTAATTCTTAATCTTAAAGTTTTCTACATAATCTTACTAGAAAGATGAAATGCAGATGATTGTAATTTGAACTAAGCTTTCTCTCGTGGAGAACTTCGTGTACTTAAAATCTAACTAAGGTCATGTTTTATCGAGTTTATAAGTATATCAGTTCAATTCCATCTAGTTTATTAAAATATAGTATAATTATACGTGCATGTTTGATTTGTTAATGTAAGTCTGATTTTAACTTGACTCTTGAATTTGCTAGTCTAAATTTAGACTGTAGTGAAATAATAAAGTATAGCTTTGTCTCTTATCCATGTATGTATCAACTCTCAAATATAACTTAGCGAGATTCAACCAACTGGGCTAGCCCACTTGACCAAATACTAAATCATAAGGTCTTGGTTAGGCAGAGGTCCACGGTTCAAACCCCACCTCCCCCACCCCCTGTGGATTTCTCATAGTCTCAAAGTTTTCAGTCCCGCAGAGGCGTACTCATCTCAAAGCAGTGAGTATCGGGAGTAATCAGCTGGCGCATGAAGTGCAAAGAAGCGAAGTGCATCAGAGGGTATCAACTGGGACCTTCACCCCATTCATAGCATAAAGTGGAGCACTGAGTAGATGATCAGTAGATTAGGCTAAACTAGGATAGTTGTAGGAGATCCTTATACTTGCAATAATAATAATAAAAAACTTAGCGAGATTAATGTAAATTTAGTTATACTGTTTTATTTTCAATATATTAATTTTCACTTTAATTTTATTCATGTCAATTCAATCAAGTGAACATTAATAAACTCAAAAAAAACATGGAAATTAAAGATCCTATAATATCGTCCAAATCTCTCTTTTTCTTTCTTTTATCCCTTTTGAATAATATTGTCTTCTTTCATTAGAAGTAAACAAAACTTTAATTAATTTGATATTTTATACCCAAACATTGTTGACGAGCATGGTCTCACCTTTTTTGAAGATTAGCATGGTCTTACTTTAAACCTTTTCATTGGAACAAACTGAAAACATTTCTTAATAACCTTTCAATGCAAATAAAACAATCTTCAATAATATTATATGAATAAAATGAAAATCTCATATGCACTTGGTGGTAGATCACACACAATGCAAACACATGTTCTTCAATGGATGTCACCAGTATTTCAGTCATCATGCAGATATCTAGCTAGATCCGAATTAGTTAAACGTGTTAATAGATGCGACAAAGAAATTTTTACCCTTACAAACTAGTATAGATTATAGATATGATGTTATCGGTATCAGATACTGAGTAAATCATTCGACACTTCTTTGATATCGAACTACTTCCATGCATGGGAAGATTATACTCACTCCTTTATTGAGGTTGTAAGCCATTTATAAAGACTATGATTATCAAAGCAATTAACCAATGCAAATGTTAATGCAAAAGCTTCAACTTTGATTAACCTCACCTTTTGGCCCTCTTTTAAAGCCACGAGACCAGAGAATCTGGAATAGCTTTGCAAGTTTGAATAGACCAAAACAGTGTTTATATACTCGTAACTCAAGCACACAATATATATATATATATATATATATGAATCAAGTGATAAAGACTAACAACACAAGATGCTCTCTTTTTTCTCCCAGGTGCATGGCCACCTTTATATGGTGGATTTGCTTTCCCAATTGGAACACAAATTTGCAGAAATTAATATACAAATTATGTGTATTTAAGGGAATAATTTCAGACAAAACAGCATTTATAAAGTAGCAATAGCTTCAAAACTACTCAAAAGAACAGATTTTTCAGGCCTGATCGATGTATATATATCCTATGAATGCATGCATGCGTGTCTATATAATCTGAACCATAATATTCTTCTTAGAAGTATGATTTTTCATATGAGTTGTGAATATATATTTTTTATCTTAGTACTTATTTTTTTCGAGGGGTAATAGTACTGTGTTTAACTTTATAGCTAAAGATCTGATGGAATTCGATGCGTTTTTGGTGCTGTTTGATCCAATTCCATGTATGAGTGAAGTTTATAAGAGCATCAAAAACTTGTTGTTAATGATCTAAACTCATGAAAGAACGCATATTTTGAAAGCATCTAGCAATAGTACAAAGAAAATGATACGCATAAATTTCTACACTTTTTTTTCACAAAATTTTGTAATCCCTGAAAACCCTAAAATAGATTAAGTCAGTTAGCATTAATCTAAACAGAAATCAATCCAAGGATTAATTTTTGAACATTAATCAGTTCCAAGATGTGCCTACTAGACAAGTAAAGTAAACCATAGATCCATGATTGCACGCCTGGAATCTGAAGCTTCTGCTACCAACAGTAGTTTCACCTGATCTCTAAGCTCGACCCGGCGGCCGATGAGAATTCCCCGCTCTTCTGTTAAAAAACAAAGCAACAAAATCATGAGTACTGTCTGTCAGTAGCAGATCTAGGAATTAACAGTGCGGGAAAGCGCTACAGTGTCAGTCTGCCCTAGCCTAGGCATAGATCCGCCATTGCTGACGGTAGATCTGTAACTAGCTAGGGTTTAAGTGAAAGAAAAGGTGTAAATGAAATGATTGCGAAATCTTGAACAGTAATCTTGCATGTGTGTTGATGAAATCTGGAAGTACGATTTGTTCATCACTTTTGGAAAAGATAGAAGATGCCTCTGACTGAGATTTCTGCAACGCTCCTTGCTCCAATGATTTCTTGTTTTTAGAGTTTAACGAAGCATTAAAGCAGAAAAAAGCGAAGAGCAAAAGAGAGAAAAAGAAAAGGGAGAGAATTAAAGAAAAGAAGGCAACCATCAAAAGGGGTTAAATTTAAAGGTCTCGTAGTTAGTGGAGATGGGCCAAATATATATGAACTCTCAATTACAAAAATGGCAATTAATTAGATTAGTAAATTTATAGAAAGGTTAATTTTCATCATATGGAATAGTAAAACTTCAGTGTTATAATTTTCAATTTTATCGATTTCACTGACAATAATATGCTGTAACTATGTCCAAGTATATATGCATGACGATTATAAGTTATGGTGAGGCTCTGGTTGTACTTAATTATTTTTGTTAAGGAAAAGATCGATTGACTATATATGATGTGAAGAAAATTAAAAAATTTTCCTGCACCTACACTAGCCGATCGATCTTTTCTTTACATCATATATGCATGATGATTAAAAGTTATGGTGAGACTTCAGTTGTACTTATTTTTGTTAAAGAAAAGATCGATGGACTATATATGATTCGAATAAAATTAAGAAAAATTTTAGTTAAAAAAAAATTATGTGCAAGGCCATAAGATGAAATAGTACTATAGAAGCATGCAAAAAATCAAACACAAACCTGTTATGGATGGGATCAGGTCCATTTGGAACTTTTCTTTTCACAACGAAGTTAATCTCCAAACTCTTCCGATCTCGATGAGCATTTCCGACTAGTTTTCCGGCCGCATTTTCAAACACTCCGATCAACAACAACCATATCAACCCCAACAGTAGGGTTTTCCGAAGCCGATTTATCGAGCACCGCCACCATCCACCGCCGCCACCTCTTCTGCAATTCATCACCGGAATTTCTCCCTGCTTCAGGAATTTCTGCAACTTGAAGGGGGAAAACGAAGAATATGTGTTTGATGATTAGTGAATAAAAGTGTAGGTTAAGTTGGAGGGGTTCTTTATAAGATTGGAGGGATTCGGTTCCTTTTCTCGAAGATGTTTTTGGAGAGAATGGTTTCGAACGTGACAAGGAGGGAACACATTGCTTTCTTTAATACTCATTTTAGGGTCCCTCTACCCTATACTCCTTCATCACAATTTTCCTTTTAACGATACTAGTACGTATTTTCTTTTTGTCCCTCTAATATTGGGGCACCGCTAAACACAGTCCAGTATTTTGTTCTGTTAGTTCAAAATACGATATTAATTTATAAAAGTATTCTTAGTTATTAGGAGATTTAGCAATATTTAAGTGATGATATTGTAATTTTAATAATACTTTTTATTATACTGAGTATAGTACCGAACCGCATGTAGTAATATTAGGGTGGTTCTATATGCAGGTCCACTTTACTTTTGCAGGTCCAAATTAAATCTGAAATGACAATAATGTCCCTCTTAAATATGTATTATAATTCACGTAAAAGTAATTTATAATTTGAACACGTGTTCAATCATTACATAGACGGGTTTATATATTCAAGATTAGAATTTTAGAAATATATTTGTAAAGACTAATAAACGAATGAAGGGTAATTATGATATTTTCCCACTTTCATTGGACCTGTAGAAGTAAATTGGACCTGCATATAGTAAACACCTATTATTATTGTCTGGCTAGTAGCTTGAACGTTGAGGAAATGGCGAAAATGGTTTGAAATTTTGAATATGAGTTATTATTGATCAAGATAACTTTTTTGAATAAGTGTTTGTTGCTAAATAAAAGGATATGGTACATATTTATAACTTTGTTTTTATAACTTATTTTGGTTAAATAATTTTTTTTATAAGATACATACTCTAAACTCAAAGCTTATAGTGTGTTTTTATTTTACTTTTACTTTATTATAATGTGCATGAGTATATTTTGACTATTTTAATACGTGCAAGAAGGCATGATTTATACCTAATTTATAAAGTTGCGCCGTCTTCACTACAGAAAGAAGCTTCAAAGCCCCGTAGTTTATTAATATTCCAAGGATGGTGACTTATTATTATTATATAATTATACCATGTATTAATTTATCGATTTTTCAAAGTAATAGTATAAATTCTTATTGTTTGAGGTGGTATTGTTACTGGAAAACTAAATTCAATTTGATATATTGCTAAATTAAAATACTCGACCGTACGTAGATAAGATAGTCACATTTTTCTGAGTTTATTTCTTATTAATCTGAACTGAACTGAATTTAATTGAAATGAAGTGAAAATAAATGTATTGAAAAATAAATCAGCGTATGCCTAAATTTACTTGAATTTACTAAACTGAATTAAACTAAAAGAAAGTAAACCATATTAAGCTAAATTAAACTAAATTAAACCGCTCTATTTATAAGATCCAGCAAACCGAGTCTAAATAGTACCATCCCGTAAGTTAACATCAGGTAGGTCTCCACACAGATGCTGAATTCACCGGAGCCACTCTTAGTTGTAAATAATTTTTTACTTTTTTGGATATTAAAAAAATTCATGATCTTATGATGCTGATTTATCAACATCTAATCTCTAGATCCTTTTTTACTATGGTGGCATATATATTATATTTGCCGGCAACAACTTCTAAAGTACACCTCAAACAATTTAATCCATTAGTATATATAATTTTACACATATATTCCAATCAAACGAATCAAAATTATATTTGTGTGGAAAGGCATAAGTTCCCAATAATTGTTACTAGGATTAGAAATGTCACTCAAATAAAGTTATCCAATACTATTAAACTTAGTTTAGATCCGTTCAAATCAAATTTCATATCATATATTTAACAAATGAAATTTAAACTATCAGCTATTTTTTAACAAATAAATTTTATTTCAGTTCAGTTCCATTCCGTGATTAGGAGGCAATTGAGGATAGACTGATCACAGCTCAACTCAGTTAAATTTAACAGAAGTATAATTAATAACATTTAACCTAATAATATAATTATACTGATTATATAATCAGCCTAATTTTCATTTAAGTTTAATTCCATCCATATAAGGAATCAAGACCTGCTGAAGGAGACAGTAAAGAGCAAATTGAGAATGAGCACGTGGAACTTTTTGGGGCTGTGTAAAAATGAGTATCATCTTGAATGTGAAGCTTTTTTCTGCTAGATTTTCGAATCGAACTGATTCTCCCAGTATAGAGGATACCTTTACTAATTTCCCCGATTAATTATTTAGTAACTGTGCCAATGATATATGGGTAGAACTAAATCTTCTAAATCTTCCACAATGATGCTTTTCTTGAAAGAGCTTAACATAAAATTATACTGATGGGATCAGTCCAGTACCATGCACACGTTCAGTGGTGGAACCAAAAAATTGTCTTACAGTAGGCTCAATGGCTTGACTACGGTGGCTGGAGGCCGGAACGGTCAAAATTTTTACATGAGAACAGTAATATAGGCTGTGTTTTAAATTTTATGATAGGTCGAGACCTACCCGCACCGGCACGTAGTTCCGCCCCTGCACACAGTAGCGGATTTAGAAATTTATATTAGACTATGCGGTAGTATAGACTATAGAGCCGCGGTGGCACTACAGCAACACTTAACCGGGAATTACTATTTATAGATTTGTTATAACGACAGACCGACGCATGCCCCGAGCCTGTAAATAATGTGGTCCACTGAACATATATATGGTGCTTCTAATATAATTAAAGGGAAATTTATCTTATGAGTTTTTAATTAGTAGGTTTAGTGGACAAAACATTGGAGGATCAAAACAAAATTATACTGATGGGATGAGTCCAGTATGGTGCTTCTAAATGTATCTGCAATTGGTGATGGTGAGATTCCGGCAATGATATATTATTGCAGTCGCATCTGCAGAAATATCATCTAGACTGAGAAATGCTTACGTACAGAAACATCATCTTGTAGAGAAAGATTCTCAAAATGACTGCTGTTAATGTGCTCAGACTCCTTTTCAGGGGATATGGAATATTCTCTTCTTACCCTTGCGAGAAATTATCCACCGGACGTAATTAAATTACGGCATGAATTTATGAAAATATCATTATTTTTTTATGTTTTTAGAGAAATTTAATGATATAAAAAACCAATATTATCAAAGAAATTAAGGATTCTCTTTGTTCTCTCTATTTATCCCATGTTATCATGCTAATAAAAGCAAAACAAAATTAAGGATTCTTTTTGTTCTCTATATTTATCCAATGTTATCATGCTAATAAAAGATGCATGAATTAAACATGTTCGCTTGGTGGAGCATTAGTTTTAAAGGTGAAAATTCTGTTACAAAATTCGATTTTTTTTTCTTTTTCTTGTCTTGTACAAAGGAAATAAAGGAATAAAATAAACATGATGTAGAATCTAATATAGAAATAAAGAGAACCATATAAAAGGACAAATCTGAAACAGTTGCCGAAACATAATCAAAGATTCTCAGAAGAAAATCTATCATAAAATACCGACGTAATTTGTATTTTCTACAAAATGCACAATGTTCACATCCAGAGACCTGACATTGCACAAAGCCCTAAATAAGCTATCCCTATCATAAAATACCTAAATGTTGGTATACACTATTGCCACGAATTAGGAACTTATATGATACAACAAATGTACATAAACTCCTTCCTATGATGATGCTAACATGATTAAGTGGGTGAAAAGGGGAGCCAAAAATGTACAGGCTTCTTTCAAGTTTAAGGGTCAGTGGCTGTGGTTCCGTGGTGGTTTCGGACGTGACTTCATGCTAGCTCGCCGAGCCACATCCCAGGCCTTTTGTGGTGTATAAACACCTGCCTGTGATGCAAAGAATGATTCATAACCTGGTGAATCAAACGCAAAGCCAGTGTGTCTTGATCTTGCTCCTGGTAGCTGCATAATCGCGTAGCTCCGAGCTTCATCGGGTGAAAGCTGGTTGCCGATCTCCAATAATCCAACCTTACTAGCATCAGGTTCGTGTCTATGAATTTCCTGAACGATCTGGTAATCATAGGGGCTAAACCATCTCTGGGCTCTGAAAACATACAATATCGTGTTAGCAAAGAATATTTGAAACCCTCTATGCAAATCACCGGAACAGACAGTTCTGACATTGGTCAATCTACCTAAATTTACTAATATCTCATGAGACCATTATTCAAATCTAAAAAATGCACTGCTTTAACTCATTTCAGCCCACCAAGGAGTAAGAAAGTGGGATAAGAGAAATGTCAGAAAAATCTTACCCCTGGAATATGAAGTCACATAAAAGAGCAGTTACGGGAACAAGGAGGAGCGACAGGTAGAAGAAAATTGTGCTCATCAAGACAAAAATCACAAAATAAATATTTTCCTGCAAGTCGGGACAAGGAGAAGAAAAGTTAGCATGTCAAAATTCTAAACTGTGAATTTACATGTAATTCTCAGACAACTGACCTGCTCTTTAGGCAGAACGAGCCCGGAGTAAATAAACACGAATGCAAACCATGATAATATACTCCCTCCAACAGTTATATGATGCCACCTTGTGATTGTATTGCACATCATCAGAAGCCGCAAGTTGACAGTAACTACAACGCATGTGAAAGCCATTGTGCTGACATCCCAAAGACCAAACATCTTGCCGGGCTTATTCATACCCGCAGTAGTGGAAGCAGTTACAAAACTATAGAATATGATTGACTGGTATACTGCAAAGAAAGCCCATATACCGACAACTCTCCATTTGAAGTATGTGTTCTTCATTCCTTCTTTGTATAATTCAGGATATTTCTTTGAAAGAGCTGCACTGACATCCTGCAAACAACCAACAGGCAGTATATTAATTTGGGGGAGTCAGCAGCGCAAAGAGAACCCAAGTGTAGAGCTCTGCGCTCTGAAACATACAACACATGTTTCAAATTGAAACCAGTTTGTTTCATGAAGCCGTAGTACCTTCTCAAATATTCCCATGGCAATTACAGGGCTTGCAGTGAAAATAACGTTATACAGTGACTGGAACCAATCATCATAAAACCGTTGACCCGAAAACCCAGTGTGGAAGGTAAACCAAAATTGCGTCAGTGTGAACATCAGATTCTTGTAAAAGAAATATGTCACAACCTGCAAAAGAACATTGAAGTTTTAAAATGGCATAAAATTATATTAATGAGGAATCCAACTAGTCCCACACTTCACAAGAAAAACTTGAGTGGCTTTAGAGTTCATATACCAACACTTTCAAATGCCTTTTAACCTCAACAAATTTCTAATATCCTAAGTTGCCTACTATACCAGTATCGTTACATCAAGGATCCCGTTTCTCATACAAAGACAAGTACTGGCTCCTGATAACAACTCTACTCTTCTTTTAAAGAAAATGAATTCCTACTGGAATGATGTAGAGGCTTCTCTGGGCACCAAACGTCAGAAACTAATAAATGCTACAAATTTCTCAAGTAAAAAAGTTAAGCAAATACCTTGCAAATTCGAAGATAAGACCATCGCCCATGCACAAGAAGTAGATCAGTGAGAAAACGAAATTGAGCAATTGCAAAATCACTGGCCATCACAGCTTGCATTCCTTCTTGCCCACTTATACCAACTCCAACATGAGCGGCCTGAATCATACTAACATCATTGGCACCATCACCAATACTGAGGGTTATTTTCTTTGCACCCTTCCTCACCAGGCTTGTGACCTAAAAAGCAGTTCATAATTTTAAACAGTTTCATTCGACAAACAGTTTATATTGTCAACTAACATAATTGAACATAGGAATACACCACAAACCTGTGCTTTTTGTAAAGGAGAAACACGGCAGCATACAACCGCACTACAATTTAAGCTCAAATTCAGCAGCATTACACGCAAAGTTACATCCAATGCATACATCAGACACTTTCCATCAATCACAAGAGCTAACTTTGTTTCAGGTGCTGTACGAAGAACGTGTTGAGCTTCTTCGTAGCACTTCTTCAGCTCCTTCTTAACATTTTCTTTCATAAATTGAGCAAGCTCCACTTGATCTCCCTACAAAAAATATGTCAACATCCTAATATAACCAAAATGAAACTGAACAATAAGCAAAGGGATAAATGACACTCACTTTTTCTTCAATTTCTCGGACCTCATCAGTGTCTGAATTGATAATAAATTGTTTCATGTTGTTGTTGATCAATTTGCAGGCTGATGCAAGCACAAATGACACAAAATTTAGATATTCATATTCCACATAACTTGGCCAAGGAAAGGAGCATAAAGGCAGGTGATATTAAGATTGTACTTAGTTTAGCATAGCATCAACTACATATTGCACATGAGCTTGGTAAAAATCGTACCGTATGCTATATTAATAGCAGTCTCCATCTTATCTCCAGTAAGCACCCAAATCTTAATTCCAGCCTTTGAAAGTGTCTCTATGCAGGCAGGAACTCCTTCTTGAAGCTTGTCTTCTATTGCAGTGCAACCAATCAGAATAAGATCCTTTTCTATAAGTTCTGCTACCTGGACATATTAAAGGAACACTTTGAGAAATAAACACATCATACTGACACTGCAGGTGGGTCCAGGGACAAGGTAAAATGATAAATCTATGCATCCTACATAGCATAGCAACTACCTAATGGCCATAATCAACCCAAAAAGACATCACAACATAAATCAGTCAAGAGACTGTTACACACAGGGTTGAAAGTAAAATTATGAAACCACAGTTCAGGTCAAGAAGCCAAATGAAAGTTAGGACAGACCTCATCTAACTTCTTTTCACGGTCCCTCAGAGAAGACTTCGCCTGAATATATTTTTCATTCCAGCTCTCATATGCTTCAGGACTCAAATCTCGATATGCTAAGCACAAAGTGCGCAGTCCAGCTGCTCCAAATAGTTCCAAATGATCCCTAGAGATTCTTTTCAAATCATTATCTCTGTTTGCCAGCCTTTCATATATTACCGTGTCAGCACCCTGCCATCAACAAGGTTCGTAAACATGCAGATGATTTTGAACTTAGAGTTTCATGCATTGCACTACCAAGCTATTACCTTGCAATATAAAACAAGTCTGCCATTGGGGTAGCGACATACAACAGATTGGCGCTTCCTCGTGCTAAATACATAACAGAATACTCAGGTAAAACTCAAGTAGGCAAGGCAAGCATACAATCAGAATTTCTATAGAAGTAAAAGATATAGCGCAAATAACCTGTTAAACTCAAGGACGTTCAAAATCTCATAAGGAACATCTTCAACTTTCCCCATCTTTTCCACGTGTGATTCCCGAACATAGATTGTGGTAGGTGTCCGTCTAAAAACAACATCTTAGTCAGTAACAGAATAAAGATGCTGCTAATGAATCTAAATATTCATCACATTTTCTCTCAGCAGATAATATCTCTAAAAGTAAATTACACCAACTATTACCAACCAAGGTCCTCTAAACAGCACAAGACAAACTTTAACTATCCTGGTATAAACTTCTACTGGACAAACTGAAGATTCCATTTAATAATATTACAAAGGTAACATGTCATTTCTTCATATATAGTTTTAATCAAACTCCGGAGTTACAATATGTTTGATGGATGCAATGCTCTAACAAGAAAGTACATACAAGGCCAAAAAAATGAAAAAAGTGTTGCAGATTATTTATGACACTATAATGGAAAAACTTGTGCTTGCTTACTTGAAAAAGAAGAAGCCAAAGTTCTTTGCAGCAATGACCAAAGCAGACTCATCAGGCGAAGCAGCTTGATACCGTATTTTTTCAGGGGAGTCTTCGCCTTCAGGAAGTACAGTATGGCATATTGCAAGACATCTAAAGAACTCCTGCAAGAAATTGAGAAGCCTTTAACATGATGAGCAGAGCAAAATCCTCACATCAAAATTATATGCTATTCCTATTCTTATGAAGTTGTTGACTAGTACAAAAAAAACAAAATAACAGTATATCTTTCAGTTACTTGATAAAAGAAACTAATACAATGTAAACAGCTACCTTGCATAAATCAGGATTGTGTTCGTTTCTCCAAGCACCTCTCAAGAGACGAGAATCATCAAAGTTAAAACCTTTTTCATGCTCTGCACTTGATGACTGAACCTGTAATAGTTAAATAGCATTAAATATCCATAGATGCAACTAGAAATAGATGTAGCAGCTCTGTCTGGTGGTTCTTTCTACCTCTATTTTCACTCCAGTTCTTTGTGCCGTTCCAATTTCAATTTCACTCACACCAGTACCATATATTTCTCCTCCAATGGAACATTTGAAGAACTCCATTAAATTTCTCGTCAAAGTTCCAGTTTTATCTGAAAATATATACTCCACCTGTCAAAGGAATTAAAATACAGAGAAACAATCAATCTTCATATCAATCTACAGTCAAGTTGGTCAGTGCAAAAAAGATAAGTATTTGCTCTCTGTTCAGGTTCAAGCAAAAGACACACACACAAACACGCACAATCTTTTCACCTGCCCAAGTTCTTCATTCAAATTAGATGTTCGTGCAGAAGCTGGGGTATTGCTCTCCACATGATACATATGCAAATCGTTGTTGATAAATTGGGTGGACTGAATAAATTTGATCATCTAAAAGCAAATATATAGAAAAGATCAGAAACAAACATATGCACTAACAAACAAAGAAACTAACAATAGGAAAGATCCATACCTCAACTGACACATATAGTGAGATCGGGATAATTGGAGAATAAAGAGTAATCAGGGTAAACATGGTCAAAGCAGCAACCTGCAGAAAAGAGAGAAAAATAAACTTACAGCTTGAAATTAGGAAAAAAAAAACCCAATTTACATCATACAAAAAAGCTCCCACTTACCACAAATCTACTATCAGGATTAAATTGTGCATCCGAACTCTTGGTATTCTCAAAACGCAAGTAGTAATATTTCCGGTTTATAAAAATACCACTGCCAAATTTGTAAACAATATTAATGATCGGCATTGTAGAATATGTAGCTAATTTTCAAAGTTGCAAGGTAAGACAAATCATCATCACTAATAGAGCATGTAACTAACTTACAAAGTTGTAAAAATAACATCACAACAGTAGCTAACCTGCCTATGGCACCCAAAAGGCACATGCAGAAGAGGACAGAGAAAAGGGTGAGAATAAGTTTGTCAAGTTTCTTTTCTAGCGTACTCCGCTTTGAGGGAATTTTCATGGCATTCATCATCACCTACATAAGTTGAAAGATGCATACGATTATGAGTGGTAAGAGATATGTTTGTGTGTGTGTGTGCGTGGGTATATATATCTCCCTCACGACTTTCAAAGCAACTATCTCCACTCTACTTTCATCAAAGATAAGTATTTTGGAGCAGACAGCAACATGAACAAGAAACATAACACCCCGTTTTTAAGTACTTCGAACTAAAATATTTTTTGGCCCCGAACAGAATAGACATACAGATTTAATGGTCCACCATGCATAATAGAGTACCTTTGTTTCGTGTCCGGTGAAGATTACAGCCCCAACAATATATTCAGTGTTTCTGAGACTGCATCCCTATAAATTTGGATTAAAAATGATTGAGTAAACTGCAATATGACTAGCAAAATTACACAGACAACATAAAATGTAAGCAAGGAAGGTATATGCCCATGCATTAAATTAAGACAGAAAGTCACGTGGTTATGTACCAAAAGAGTTTGCAGGAGAAACAGAAAAATGTTTTCCACAAGATGTGCACAAGTATTCAGCAAACCTAGCTTGAAAATATCTTTTTTTAATCAAAACCATGCATGATGATTATGACCCTTATAGCAGACCCCATACAACAAGCTAATATCCTGGTCAGAAATTAGAAATTTAAAATAAGAAGGGAAAGCCGTACCCTCAATAGAATTTGATTTGGACTCAGAGGCAAAGTTTGCTTCTGAATTATAAGATTTCCAGTAAAAGTGTACAAAGAATTATTTGGCTGCTCACATTGCACTTCACCTGCGATTTAATCAACAATACAAAAGAAGCTTATTAACATCCTTAAAAATAAAAATGAATATAAGTGGCTGCTCTTTTGTCCAATCATTAGGGATATGAATGCGAGAAAAGATAACGACCAAACCTTTAAATTCAGAGGCCTTATCAGGATTCACGTAATCCCATGTTTTCTCTAATGCTTTCCTAATCTTCAAATTTGTTTCACCGTCCAGGTTTGCAGTCTGAAGAACATGTCAATAACGGCCAGAATTAACAGTCAAAATATCAATCTTCACCCATGTAGAGAAATTAAGGAGATTTTCTAAATTCCTTAAGAGGGAGTAAGTCTTTGTCTCTTTGATAGCCAATGGTGTTTTATGGTAGGGAAGCAGTTATTTTTAATAGTTCAACACATCTGATCCAAAATCCCAGAGAATATTTCTCATGTCTTGATTGTGTGGAGAAACTCTTACTGTGTAATTAAGTTTAAAAGAACTGAAGGGTGAGAATGTCATTCGATGAGTAAATAGAGCAATATAAATATTATTATGCTGTTAACAATAATTATAAAGGACTTTTGCCCTCTTTAGGAATCTAGCATATGGAAGCGTGTTTGAAAGAAAATTCTCCCGTTTAAAATGAGATACCAAAACAGGGTTATGACAAGGCTGTACACACAAGTCAATACCTCAGTGTAACAGATGCCATCAGGATTGGTACCAGCAAGGAATAAAATATCAGCAGGGAAGTACGAGTCCTGCTTAACCTGTATGCAGTAAGAGTTGCGCATGAGAGACATCATATATAAAGCGGATTTTAATTTAAAGATCTGAGTGTAACAGCTAAATATGGTTTAGGAGCTTAACATGGATACTATATACAAATTAATCTCTTACATAAGCCAAACAAAGTACTAATCCTAAAACTGTAGAAGGTCAATTATCAAACTTTTCTCATTTTGATCATTGAAGTTAAAAATCACAGATGCAACACTGTAACATTCTGACAAACAAAACATTTTGTGAAAAAGCAGTCACTTACTCTGATTATATCTCCAACCTGTAGCTTCTTCCAAGGAACAGGCACCCAACTTCCATCTTGCAAAAGGTCTACAGGGGTATTGTTTATTGTCATATCATTCTGAAAGCGTTTCTGTTACATACGTTGAGACCAAAAGAAGGGGAAATGTGAGAAATCTGAGGCATATAACAGAAGCATCCAGATACCCAGAAAACCCCAAGTAATTGATACGGTATTTTTGCTAGACCCATATCAAAAGACCATAGCCCTATCAAGAATATTTCTAGCCAAAAATACCACAATATGACAGCTAAGAAAGATAAAAGTGCTCACCCAATCTTCCCACGCCTCCTTTATAAGAGAAGCAAGAAGCACCATGCTCAAAGGTAGTACATTTGTGATTGGACTCACGGGACTGCCAGAAGGGTAATATCTCAGGGTTAAGTTGAATAAAATCAAAAATAACATACTGTAATATGATGAAGAAAACTAGAGAACATATGCAAAACGCCACCACTAGAATTTCCCGCCCTAACAAAAGAAATTTGCTTTTGTAATAGGCGTGATATCAACAATGGCAAACTTCTGTGGTTGGGGCGATGGGGCAAGATTTCTTTTGTCGGCACTGTGTGTCCATATGAGCACCACATCAGCCACAACATTGGAGTCTCGAGTTAAATTTACATTCAAAATCTATTTCTTAATCTAAGTTTGAGCACGGTGAACTATCCAGCTTTTAGGCCATAATATGTGTGCATAACGAGTTCCTTCAAACAAAATTCAACGGAAGAAACCAACATACCTCACCGGAGTGCATGACAGAATAGAGATCATAAGGAAGTAAAGGTTAGCCACCCGCCTGAACTGTCAGCACGAAACGTAAACAGGAACAAAGATAAGATAAATAGACAGCATCTAAGGGGGGAAAGAATAGACTATAGAATCATATTGAGAGTCAATCCAATTTACCTGTTCAAATAACCCCTTAGGTAGGAAGGTAATCACGTCATACTTCGTAGTTGAAACATTGTTCCCCTGCCAAAAATGATAGCATATGTTTAGGTTCACAGCCGAGGCTTAACTGAATGCAGTAAATTGAACTAACAGCATCTTAAAACCCTAGGCATTTTCAATATGATTAAAACTTAATCTTTCATCATAAACTAAACCTTCAATAAACCTCAGAAAGCATGATAAACTAAATCAGCAAATTCATAATTTACTGATAAATATGCTAACACATTCATAATTTACTGATAAATATGCTCAAACACATTCATAATTTACTATTAAATATGCTCAAACACATTCAACTAATCTTCGAGATAGTTGAACACAAAAATGCACCTTGAATTTGGCTAGAGCATTGGCTTCGCGTTCATTACAGAACACGGTCCGGTGCCCAGGCGCCTGCGGCTGCACCCTCCCGAGTTGAACAGTTCGGGACGAAGACACGCGGTTCACCATCGGCGTAGTGTCGCCACCACCACCGCCACCGCCCAGCCTCGATCTAGATCCTTTCCATCCAGCCATAACCGATTGCGCCGGACCGACGAAGCGATTTCCCCGGCGATTGGAGCTCCGGCTATCTTCTCCTCCACAACGATTAAACACCGGGAAATTTGAAGAAGCTTTTCAGTTTTCTCTTTCTGTTGAAAATCAAACGGCCATAACTGTTAAAAACACGACGGAATTTTCAACCATTCCTATTCCGCGTGAAATCTAACTCGCCGGGTCTTTCTTCTTCTTTTCCTATTTCTTCAATCTTATTTTCTTGATGTGCGTGCGCGTGGACTTGCGCGCGCGTTGAGAGATTTAAGATGAGTTGTCGGCTGGGAATGGGCACACGCGTGCTGAAGCGCTTGGGGGAGTGCGGAGAACGGGAGAAGGTAAATCAGGATCAAATACGACACCGTTTTAGGTGGTGGAATTGTTAAACTCTGTTATTCTCTAGTCTCGGGTTATTACACTTCACACTTATTATAGGTCAAGTTTTTCATATATATTTCACTGTTAATAACGTTATTTTATACATACTTATAATGTCTAAAAAATAGTAGTTTATAAATAGAGTGAACTATAGATCTAATAATATATCATCAATTAATAATAACAATAATAATATATATAATCAAAATTTATGATCGTACATAATCTGAATGTTATGTCTAATTTTAAGTAAATTATTAAAAATTTACTCGAGTAACTAATAATTAATGTGACAATAATGTGTCCTTATGCATATACATATTAATCGAAAATTATGGTAAAATGGGATATGTAAGTAACCGGAGTAAAATCAAGGGTTAATGGAGTTTTGGGAGGAAATATGCTAACAAGATTCCGGTCAACAGAAGGAAATGAAAACGATGCTGTGGGAAATGACGGGGGATTGAATGAGGACGACGCCGTACGTGAAAATGGTTAGACCGGTACACCTATTTTAAGCTACCAAGAGATAAAAATAAGATATGTTTCCAAATGATTTTCTAATCTAAATTTTATTTGATTGAATTGAAAATTAATATATTAAAATATAATTAGTAATATTAAGTTTATATAATTTTCATCAAATTTTATTATTTTACCCTAGCTGATCTACGCCAAAGAATAAGGTAATAGGGTTTTAAACATGCAAATAGAGCGCCTATTTTAAAAAAAAGTTATAACTAAAAAAGATTGGTGCCCTTTCGTATGTTGTTTCTTTGGAAGAGTGCATCATAGGCAGGGTTGTTAAGATTCTTGTTTGGAATTTTGAAATTTTCTTGAATTTTTTTCAATGTTAATTACACATGGAATAGATGCCAGGAAGAAGGAAAAATGAGCAATAAGATGCTTGTAATTTCATTTATTTGCTGAAACTTTTGCTTCTCAGTCTTACAGACTTGCAGAAAGTAAACATGGAACACATTAATCGCGCTTTATAACGCCATTTTTCTTTCTTCGACACACACACACACACACACACACAAATGGTATAATAGTACTAGTAGCTGTTATTTACTCACGATGATCGCTCAAAGCCACCACCAATCTGCATATGTAGCCACTCGGGCGATGTGCCCCTCACATACTCCCTCACTGGCTGGGACCCAAATGCCATCGCTGCCACATCCATCGGCTGCTGTCCAAACTGAAAACAGAAGACCATTGTTATAATTAGAATGGAGAGAACTAAACATAGGCTCGTGCAAACAGAAACTTACGTCTTTGGAAGGAAATCCTTCTATTCTGGGGCTTAATCTCGTATTAACTGCTTCGAGCTTCATTGACAGAAACTGGAGGACAAGTGAATGCAAATTAATTCACCGATGCTGTAAAACAATGTAAGTTTGAAATGTAGGAAAGGTTAAACAAGGCGTTTACCTCAACCTGGCGCTGCAAAGACTGAATATAATTGATGATCTCATCAAGGACCAAGGCTTTGCCAATAACCTGAATTCATTAAAAAAAAAAAAAAAAAAAAAAAAAACGGACTCAAGAGACTGGAATTTCTTGCAAAACTGTGATAGCAATTAACATTACTATTATAAGATCATCAAAACAGATTACAATGATAATCGATTTCTTCAAAAGACTCAAGTCGCCAGGTGAAGAACTAACAACATCAAAGGGAAAAGATCATGCAAAAATGGATTGGAGCACAGGTTATCAGAGCCACTCTTCTGCACAAATTTCCTGGACCATGCTAAAATGGACGCTTATGCCTAGGAAATGATTGTAAGTACACGTTTCTAAATAGTTATAACAATTCATCTTTTGACCTGATTCTTTTGGTCGAATCTTCATCAGTTAAGAATGAAGACTTCGGAAGATTGCTTCAAGAGACTTCTACAAGATATAGAGCTTTAATATTCATCCCATGAACTCCCGAAATGAGGTGAAACACCAAGGGTTTTATAGATAAACATAAAGGCAATTGACATATCAAAACAAAGTGTGTAAAAACAGTCCCTTTTCTCCTTCTAAGTTGTCTATGCAGATAAATTTGTCAGTTTAAGAAACTAAACTGAAAGATCAGCTAACAAACTTGAATCACTAGAGCTTCATTACCTTGTTACATCCCGGGACTAGATCCTGAAGAATCTTCATTCTCTCGCTTATCTTTTCTCGCCTAGCCTGCACATAAGAATCACAGAATCAGTACAGTTTTTCCGAAAATCTCCATCACTGAGACAAGAAGTAACTTCAACTTCCTAGTAATTACTGGAAAAACTTACTCTTTCTGCTAGACTGTGACTATCTGTGGCCTGGCCTCTTCTTGCCCGGACATGAATATAGTCTTGCTTAGACGGTTCAGCCAGCTTTGCAGATTGTTCTACCGCCTTGCCTGAATTCTCTTCCCCGTCTGCTTTCAACTCTCCATTTTCTTCAGGTACTCCCGTCTTGAGCCGCTTACTTTCGCAATCATTCTGCCAAATCCCAAAAGCCACCAAGCCAAAAATCAACATTCATATCAAGAATTGACTCAGCCATCAAGAATTTATAGCATAAATCCATAACCATTCAATAATTATAATTGTGTTTTCATACTATTTGGATCTTAAATTGAAACAGATACTCTAAATATACAATCTATAGCTACTATCTATCCAGTCCATACTCTATATATAATCCATGTCTTAGCAAAAGTGATACAAGAATACATTTTTATTACAGCAAACATAATCATTAACTGAGTAATTGAAGTTTAATTACCGTGACATTGCCATTGCTGCTAGTTGAAGCTCCCTTAACAGTTTCATCCTCCTCCCTTCTCCTCCTAGCTCCGCCACCGCCGCCGCCGGAGCTACTCGGATTCACGTTCCCGTTCCCGTTCACGCTCATACTGGCAATCAAGTCATTGGTGGTGGTGACATTACTGTGGTGAAACGACGTCGTATTCATCGACGGAAAAGGCCAGATCTCCGCCAGGTTGTACGCCGCCGTATCGCCGCCCAGGTTGTACGTCGCCTGGGGATCCATATTCGTGAATGAAAGAAAACCCGATCCGAATTCAGCTGCTACACTGCAGCATTTAAAGCCGGAGGTGGCGGCGGGTCGGTGGTGGTAGTGCGGGTGAGGAGCTGGCTGGGTCACTCTAGCTTTACTTCTTCCTTCCTCGGGAGTTGAGTCTGAGAGTGAGGTTTTCTCGGAGGGTCCAACGTTTATCTGTCTGAAAAAGATTCAGCTCCCTCTCCGCGCGTACATTTGACTCTACTCCTTCTTCTTCTTCTCCATCTTAAATACAGTTCCTGGATTGTTTAATCATCGCCTAATGACGAAATAGATTGCTGATAAGTGGGATTAATGTTATGTAAATAATCAACAAGTTTTGATGATGTTCAAGAAGTTGATAAGCAGATTTTGGGGTCCATTTTTTTATAAGTTTAAGTTTAATCATGCTTTAACGATTTAAATGTGGGGTTTTTTGTTCTCTCATGTTATTTAACCTGAATCGAACTGAACCGATCTGGATTTATTTGAAATGAATTGGACAACATTGATGATTGTATATCAGATAATAACAGTGTAGTTGTCTTTAGTTGAATTTATCAAATCATATTCCAGTAAAATAAATTGAACTAGACTATTAGCATAAAAATATAAGAAATTATTAAATTAAAGTGAATGGGGCTAAATTTACTTGATTCAAATATAGTGGAATAGCACTTGAAATGTAATTAAGGGCATGCTTAGAATTCTTCAGTTTAATTCGATCAAATATTTTGAAGAAATTTAGCTTAATTTTGCTATAATATTACTATTTTCAATGTATTAATTTTTGTCTTAGTTCAATTGAAAAGCTAAATAAGTCTTAATGGTAAATGAAAATGTGTAGTTTTCCCCTCCAATTTTTAATGATTCTCCATTTTGTAAAAAGATTTTCATTCAAAATGTTGAGAATCGTACCACAACTACAATAATAAAATAGTAAAAAATCAATTTTAGAATTTTATCAAACTAAATAATAATAATGGTCCTATTACAAATAGTAGATGTATAAAATTGTAAAATACTCCATTTTTATTGTATAATTATTTGCTTAATAGTGGGAAATGCAGAGTTGATTAATATTTAGGGATGGGTGGAAAGCTGATAAGTACGTTAAAGTTGTACGGAAGTAGGATTATCCAGTACTAATGATTGTTTGGATTATGATTAAGCGGTTTCTATTTGTGGAAAGCTTAGTGATAATGATAGTTGTGAGGTTGGAAACTGCATGCCTTTATTTAGTTTTTTATACATTTTTTTCCCTTTTCTGAAAACTCATTACTTCGTAATTAGATATGTTCGGTATTATAGTTTGGATAAATAATGAGGATCATAATTATGTCCGCCCAGTTATGTTAATTAGTTTGCAATTTGCAAATTTCATTTGGTGACCTGACAGACAGGGCGGAACCACACGATAAAATTTGGGGTTGCTCGATAAAACTAAGGTTGTTGGAATGCAAAATTACACTATAAATTTATCCTGAACTACAGTAATATATCCTGTAATATAAATTTTAGGGTTGTCGGCGCCGTCCCGTGCAACCTCTAATTCCGCCCTGCTAGCAGATACTCAGGGTTTATCTCAAAGTTTTTGAGTTTGGTCTGGTTTAGATATGATGAATCCAATTCAATTTAGAACACGTTCAATTCAACTTATTTCACCGTGTTTCAACACAACATACCACTGATCAGTACAGTATAACACTTATCATCATAACACAACACTGATAAGAACACCGCCTTTCATTTTTGTGTGTGTCAATATACAAACTACAAAGTAGAGAAAATTGTGAATAGGGATAATTATATTTATTATTTACCATTTTGATTAAGAAAGCTTAGGAAATATGTATTATATGGTTAGGGATTAGGGACGTGGAACTACCGTGTCAAAATAATTGTAGTTATTTTTGGTATTTGGTTGCAAGAGGGAGTTGTGATCTTGACATTTGTCCTAATTATAAATGATAAATGACATTGATAGTTGTTTTATTTATTTATTTTGTTGTTAATATATGTTTTTTTATGGTTGCATATGAAAGCTTGATGGAAAACATACTATCTCAATAATTGGAGAATTGGATATTTCCAATACCACCTTTCATCTTGACAACAAAAACCCATTCTTAAATGTCTTCCTATCAAAATAAAATAAAATATATAATAGAAAATTCAGATATTTTTGAGATAATTATAAAGTGTTCATTTCATTAAACATTTCCAACAGAACTTAAAATTTACTGTAATTAACTAAAAACGTTGTTAATAGTCAAGAAATGATTCTACGAAAAGGTCAGAGAGGGTATCGACCTCCCGCATAACAATCTCTTATTGAATGTAGACAATAGTTATAATGATTGTATATACTACTTCTTTTTACCACGAAATTCGAACATATATTTATCTCTGTTGAATTAGAAAGAAACAATATCGACTATAAATTATGTATAGAAAATATTATAAGAACGAACGACATTTTTCAGCGCTCCATCAATAGGCAAAAGTAATTTTTTCACGAGAATAACTTTTTTCTGTCTGGCATGTGTTTATATACATTGGACAAATTTGCTTATGATCACATTTTCATATACAGTTTGGCTTTATTTTGATAACATGCATAGTAATTAAAATTATAAAAATAAGAATAATTGATCGCTGTCACAATAATTTATTCCAAGGACTCTACAACTGTAACCTTTGAAATCAAGCATCCTTTTTCACTTACAAAAAATAGATGGCTGCCAGATTGCATAGCTGAAAAAAATCGAACCATATCTCTGACAACATATGGTTTGGTGGCGGTGTGGAAAATGATCAAGAAAATGAAAAAAATTTTAACAGTCTAATATTTTGCTCAGCATAATCAAAAATATTATTAAAATTACGAAATCGCTCATGAATATTATAAAGTTTCTCGATGCATGTAATAAAATATTTTTATAAATTCATACCGTATTTATACTGTAACAGTTAAATATCGGACTGGCGTATAACAACATCAAAATATAAGAACCACATTTGAAAGGTGTTTAAACCCAACCATTGGTGCCAAACTATTTGCTTGCTCTATATTCAATTTAGCCACACAAAATTTACATCAGACTAAAGGGCAATGCCATCCATGCTAAACAGAGAATTAACATCATGGGTTGAAGATTAAAACCAAGAATTAACATCTCATAATTATTCTTTTCGGCTCTCTAAATATGCACCATGCCCTACTAAACTTGAAGAATTTCACGTGTTGATTATCTACTTATTGAATGATGATCAATTCGATTCCTTTCTTGCAAAATGGTCCCTCTTCTCGAGACTTTGTCTAGCACCTACTACAAAAAGTGTGCTATAAGTTTAGGGTTTCACTTTGGATCGAATGAGGCGATATTGTTGTTTATGTTGAGAATTCGAAATGTAGATTTTTGAGTTATTCTTATTCATATCTTTTCTATTAAGTTGATGGATTTTAGTGATCGTAATAATTACGGTATATATATTTTTTACAATATTAGTCAAAGACCTTAATACCGTGATCAAGTTGCACTCGCCTTATAATAAATATTTTTTGTCATATATAAGTGAACTTTAGTTCAAAATAAAACTTTTTTAATGGGTCCAAGCAGTTCATTAATCAGCAGCTACAATGACAATCAATCGATCACAGACCATCACTATTTTACTGTCACATCATTACTATCAATGGCAGAACCAAGATTTATACGGGGCGGAGCTATCAACCCTTAAATATATATTATCACCTATATTATTGTAGTACGGAACAAAAATATAGTATGGTTTTGGATTCCGCCAATCTCCAACCATGTTTTGTAATCCCAAATAGATTTATCTGATTCCGTCCCTGATTGCTACCATGCTGATAATAAACTATATCAGTAATCTGAAAGAGTTAATTTCTATCATGATTTCCACCGACTATGACTTTTGATGGACTTACAAAGAAGATGGTTTACCACAGGCAATATGTATTTCTTAATTAAAGTATAAAATCAAGAATGATCATTACTAGCTAGTGTTATGAACATGAATAATCAGTCCAGACGATAAAAATACAGTGTCAGATTGCATATAACAACGCCGGTAAACATAGAGAAGGTATTCCATTTTCCACTTATGCAAAAAAATAACACATACACAATAAATCAAATGAAATTGGGTGATTATCCATTCCACTTCTAGTGTGAGATGGGAGACTAATAGTTAGACATGCAAATCATGTGCCAAAATTCCCGAAATGACCAAACCAAATCGGGTCCTTTATAGCGGGAAGTTTCGGATCAAACTAATGTATCCAACGGACTTTGGGTTTGAATTCCAATGAAATTGATTTGCTTTTGCTTCTCTTTTACATTTTTTCTAAGTACTCTGCCTGCAGAAAGATTATAATTGGCAATCAATGAGTTAGGAAGCGTGAATGATCGGTCTTTATCGAATGGACCATCTTGATTTTAAAAGCTTAACACTTTCATCAACCCTATGACAAGTTGACAACCAAGAGAGTACTACTATGGAGTTTTATACAAGTCGATTTCAATTGTATTTTATATGTTTATGTTTATGTTTGAATGTTTCACTTATATCGAGTTTTTAATCTTTTTATGCTTGTAATCGATTAATGTACAACGAGTAACGTTGATGAGCCATCTTTTACAGTTTTACTAGTCAAATTTGATTTTTTTGAACATATATTCAGCCGCTTTAGTATCTATGAGGTTGATGTTCAACTCGTTATATAATGATCTGTGCCAACATTATTATGGGTCCAATTTAATAGGGTTTAGTGGAAAATATTATATAGTTTGAAAAGAGAGAGTTAGGAGTGTAGAATCTGATTGGAAGAGATTTGTAATTCAATTACATTTCTAATGTAATCATATATCCTTCTATGCAGTGGCAGAACCACTTGGAGGCGCGGGTAGGTCTCGACCTACCATAAAATTCGAAACACAATCTATATTACTGTTCTCCGGTAAAAATTGGACCTTTCCGACCTCTGATAAGCCTCCGACGAACCTTTCCGGTTTCTGACCACCGCAGTCAAGCCATTGAGCCTAGTTTAAGATAATTTTCTGGTTCCGCCACTGCTTTTATGGTAAATTTAGTCAAACTGTAGTGAAACACGTAAATTTGTGTTTTGTAATTTGCTTCCGTCCTCGTTTTACTCTCTCATATTTCACATAACTATAATGAGTTGTTTTCTTATGGATCAAGGCATCCATTTTCCTTTTGTGTTTGACTTTGTGATAAATATTTACCTTCTACAGATTTCTAGGTTAGATAGAGGGGATTGATTGGTCTGATTTTAACCTGACCCAATTTAACCCGCAAGTCAAAATATTTCTCCCCTTGTTTGAGTCAGTAAATTCACCCCACTTTTACATAAATGATTAATTGAAATATAAAAGGGTGGGTTATGGGTGGCATACAATAAAACACAATAGACAGGCTACCAAATGCAAAAAAGACGATCAAATCACAAAAGAAATAACAAAAAATAAAGAACAAGGACCCAACAGTAGACAATTACAGCTTGCATATGTGAAGGATGAATTTGTATGTTTAGCAGCAGCTCCCAGATGGACCCCTTCTGCTCTCATCACTCCTTCGACTGCATTTGCAAGCATAATGCATGCACTGCACTTGAAATTAATGCACAAAAATTTTCGATAAAAGTTGCAAAATTATTATGAATACATGTCTGGAATTTGGTCCTGCTGGCGGAACCAGGGTTTGCACGGAGTGGCGTCAGCAACCCCAAAATATGTATTATAAACTATATTACTGTAGTTCGTAACAAAAATACAGTACTGTTTTGAATTCCGACAATTCCAAATATATTTATCTGGTTCCGCTCCTCAGTATTGGTCCTCCTGGATACCCATTGATGGGGGCAGAGAGACCTAAGACCATCAGAATCAGATTCGTAGTTTCTAGTGCTAGAGGGCATCTACACCAATCATGCACAAAATGGAAACCAAAGGACAGGCACCTCCCCTCCCCAAATACCAAATTCTTGTGTTAGATATGAATTTTATGACGGTGGAGATAAATTTACAGTTTTAATGTCTATTTTTAAATTTTAAGTGAAGTTATTTGTTTTGCATGTGTTTTATGACGGTGGAGAGAAGGTGACTATTTTACCTGCTAAACTGAGTTTTGATTTGTCAATTTACTAATTCATACTCTTATTTGGAGTTGATTTAGTGGCTGAACCAGAAATTTATTTTACGGTAGGTTTAAATGATTAAAAGATCAGAGGGCAGAAACGCTGGTTCAAAACTACCATCTCACCGTAAGCCGGAAAGGCCTAAATTTGACCGGTAAACAGTAATATATACTGAATTTCATATTTTAGGGTAGGTCTGATTCCGCCCTTTTATAAAGTGAAATTAGCATCTGATTAACTCTTCTCCCATTCTTTTGAAAGCACTTGATTTAGTAATTTAAATAGTTTCATATGGCATTTAAAATCAATGTTCTTATACAAACTCTTCTCTGACTCTGACGTTTTGAAACATTTTTTTTATAAACGAAACCTATTATATGTCCCTCCTCATTGATCATATGATATCGCTACCACAAAAAGAAAGTGGACTCCCTCTATAAACAACATAATAAAACTATAAAAGTTTATAAAAGCATCCAATTGAGAATATTTAATTTGGTACCTCCCTCTAATTATGAAAAAGTACATGGGGTCAAAACCAGTTGTATTCTAATGCAAGGGACGACCGGATAAAAGATATCCCGGGAAGTCCGAACGACGCCGTTTCGTACATTTGAAGTCCGAGACTCTGCACTCAATGACTTTATTGTCTTCTCTTCAACGGAGATTAGTTTAGGGGAAAATACAGAGAAATTTTGGCGGGAAAATGGAGCCTCTGAAACTCTCCAAATTCAAGCTCCAACTCCAAGCCCTAATCTCCGAGGTCAAGGAGTTCAAGGTAATCGCTACCACTCAATCTTGCCCTAATTGTAATTGATTATTTGCCCTAATAATCCACGAATTATTACATTTTCTGCCCTAATTGAATGAGTATTCGCAGGAGCAAGAGCGGTCAGCGGGCAACCAAGCTCAGCTAATCATTCAGGTCTGTTTCCAACATTTAAAATTGGTGTTTTTTTTTGTGCAGAAATGCTATACTGTGTGTTGATTGTTTGTGCACTGGTGGACGCTTGCAGAATCAGAAGCAGCGCGAGGAGGAATTTGGTCGGAAGATTGCTGAGCTGCAAGCTGAATTAGGTCGATCGAATGAATTGCAACAGCAGCTTGAAAAGAAGGTTCCAGTTTTGCTTCATTTGAATGTTTCTTAATTTTATTCAATTAGTAAAACCTCGTGGTATGGATTATATGATCGACGCCATGTATGTAGTGTGATAAAAGGTTGTGGAGTTCTGATGGATTTTGTTCGACAGGTAAATTGTCTGGAGAGTGACAATAGTGTTCTGGAAAATAAGCAGAAGGAACTGAATGAGACGATAGCTGGCTTGCTTCAATCGAAAGACAGTTTTGTTCAAGTGTATGAGGTTAGATTCCGCTCATCAGTTTCAGATTTGATACTATCGTTAGTTGCTTTAGCCTGAGTTCAAATTAGATGAGAATCTGGCGAAACTTTGGTTGATAGTTTATGTTTTGTTGTTTGAATTGATAGGACTCTTTTGGAGGGATGAAGAGAGGAATCGAGGAGCGGGACAGGAAGCTGTCAATTCTCTCTGAAAAGATCAGAGCTCATACACTCTTATTTGACACAATTGAAAAGGATGCTGGCTCTATCAAGCAGGTTGTGGATAATGCAGTTCAGTTTACTAAAGAAAGAGAAGAAGTAGGTTGTGGCTTCATCTATATACTTGAGTATGAGCAAAACCTGATATCTATATGCCAATTTAGGTTCCGTGGAATAGGCCTTTAACTTCTGTATTTTCCTTCTTCCTTTTTACAGTGGCAGGCTTCAAGCGAAAACTGGATGAGGTTTTGACTTGGGAGAAGCTATTTTTTGGTAATTTGATTCTCAAAGATGTTAATTCCTTTCACTTTGTGTACTTTTTATTTATTTCACTCCACGTCTTTCGTTG
Source organism: Sherardia arvensis (assembly GCA_948330725.1). Taxonomy (NCBI): domain Eukaryota; kingdom Viridiplantae; phylum Streptophyta; class Magnoliopsida; order Gentianales; family Rubiaceae; genus Sherardia; species Sherardia arvensis. The sequence continues at coordinate 1,814,542 of OX415244.1, forward strand.
CAGAAAAGATTAATAACCTGGAAAGCCAGCTGAAAGGTTGTCAGGAAGAGCTTAAGAGAAAGAACAATCATATATTGGTATTGGAATCACAACTAGAGGCTGCAAGTTTTAGAAAAGACTTCCACCCTAGAGTTGATGAGATATCCTCACAAATTGTTGTACTGATCGTACTTTTTATACTCTCTTATCAACCTGGTTATGAAAACTTCAGAGTTGTCTTGCCTTGACAAATTAAACCTTCAGAATGCTCTATCTGCCAAGGAAATGATTATTCATAATTTAGTCTCAGAGAAACAGGTTAGAATGAGTTGTTCTCTTTCTTTTTCTCTTTCCTTCACCCTCATTTTATCTCCTCGTATAACGAGGTATCTGTTGACCAGGTTTTACAATTTGAAGTTGGCAATATTGGTTTTGCAATGAAGAGGTTCCAAGATGCTATGTCACTAATGGATGAAAAGGTTAGAAAAGGGCCCATCTCAAAGAAATTTATAAATTTTTGCACTTTTTATTGTGGTCTTCTGAACGTCTAATTCCCACCATGAACGTCATATTTTTTGCATTTTTTTGCTCTGATAGCCCGTTTGCAGATACTTCCGCCTTTCCGGGCATTTAAGGATTGATCTGATATGTTATCTTAAAAACATTAATTATGTTGGTATTAGAGTATCAGGGACAATGTTTAATGATTTTCCTTTCCCGAGTTAATTTTTTCAATGCTGGTATCAATGTGGATCCAGGATAAGAAAGCGTTTTCATCAGCATTGGATGAAGCAGATGAAAGTATGGCAATTAGGGGAAACGAAGTTGATTGGTACGATAGATCCCATGCTTATTCTACTTCCACTTTTCTGCAGTTCCTTACTGTTGTGTATAATCCTACTTTCACAACTTATGGGAGAAAATTGTGTCAGTGTTATTCACCTTTATTGCCTCTTCATTTGAATGCAGCATGGAAGACGTTGGAACAAATGAAGACATCTCGAATTGCAATAATACTCCCGAAGATCCAGCACCAGCAGTAAATTCAGGTTCTCTCTCGTGATTCTCATCAAAAAAAATTCCGTAAATGTTGTAGTTCATTCTGCCTTAATATTCTACCCTTCATGTAAGTTCTCAAAGTCCTGGCTTTATTCATTGGACGCAGTTTCACCAGAATGTCAGAAGCTTTCGACTCCTACAGCAGAGCCCTTGGTGGAGGAGTGTGGCGTCGATTCCACAGTCTCGGAGGTTAGTGTACTTTACAGAAGCAATTTCTGCTTAAACCTGATACGACTCGTTGATGACACTCTTTCTCGCAACAATTTCAGGCTGCTTTCCCATCACAAACTGCTTGTTCACAACCTCAAACCACTACACAGTGACTGTGTGTGAAATGTCGCGGGGTTTTTCTATAAAACTCTGATTACTGATTTTATTTTTTATTGTAAATTTGGGACTTGGTTGGGGTTTTGTAGAAAATAGTACAAGCACGGAACGCTTTCTTTAGATTGTCATGTGGTTTCATGAAACCTCGATATTCAGATTAACAAGTTTGTTGGGGAGACTCCATTTTCCTGAGCGATTCTGAATTGAACTTAATTGAAGTGAAATTTTATGTATTGGTAAATGAAGTAAGTTTGACTAATATTATCTGAATGTGATGTTTGTTAAATTAAACGGAACTGAACTTAGGATTTGTTCACTCAAGTTTATGTGAATATTTTTCAGTTTAATACAGATCAATATTTTTAGTCCAATTTAATTTTAAATAGATGTATCTTTTTGACATACAACTGTTATAAAAAAAACCAAATATATTTTAAAAAAACATACAACTGTAGAAATACAATGATTGGCAGAGAGCCATCCAGATTCAAATCTACTACATTTTCCCTCTTATATTCTAGTGCATTGTTCCTCCTTTTATTTAGGTTGTTGCTATACGTTGTCAGTATTTTACTTTTATAGTCCAAAATACGGTGTAAAAGTATAAAAACGAGCTTAATTTATAAAATTTTCAAAAAAACTAGGTAATTTGCAGAGGGCGGCAGTGTCATTTCATTGATATTTTGAACTACACAGAATAAAATACTGGACTGCACTGCGTAAAACACTAAAGTTTATTTACTTTTCCATGAGGTCAGAAGGAAGGAAATGTCCAGAGAGGTGGACACATGCGGCTAAGGGACTTGACATTGAACCTTTCAATGCTCTTGTCTTCAAGATTGTAGATTCCCATGTCTTTGCCACCGCCCTTAAACCAGCCCTGGTAGTAAGCTTCATAGCAATCGTCGGTGAAATAGATACAATTGGGCTTGATTACACCTGGAAATTCAGCAGCAACGACCGCAGCAGAAACATTATCCCCTACAAAGATCGCATCTTTACCCAGATCGTTTATTTCAATACAATCTCCTGTCACGAGGTCGAGTCTCATAACTCTAAAATGATCAGCCCCTTTAAGAAAATAATCCTCCATGTCAGGACCATTTTTTTCAATCAGAAGTAACTCTCCGTCAGTTGATCCCACCAGGTAAAAACGCTTTTCAAAAGCATTAATGGATGGGGCATTGTGCAACCTTACAAAACTCTGGGGTTTAGTGAGATCAGTTTCTTGAGGATCCCAAATCACCATGTACCTATCAAAATTCATTGCATACACTTTCCCCTTGAAAAGAGTCATAGTATTGCTTTCAGTGTCCATCCTCACCCACTTCTCACCTCCATTCCTGCAAAACCCTAGGAGCGTGCAACCGGTGATAAACACACAGAAGTCTGAGGTCTCAGATGGGTTAGCTGTGAGCACAGCTTTTCTTATGGAGAAAAATACTGGATGTGTTTGAAATTTCTTATGTTCTGGGAATATTCTGAGGTTCGGGAGCTTGATTTTGGCAGTATCAGGAGAGAAGGGTTTCAACAAACAAACATCGCCGGCGGCGGATAGTGTCAGTATCCATCCAAATCCGGCGTATATGCATCTTTTATTCATGGCATCGGGAAGAGGCATTCTCATGCAAATCTTCCGGCTGGACAAGCTGTAGAATTCCCGGACATCGCTGCCGCCCTTCTTCGCCGGCAGCATAAGAAGGGGCACCTTACTAACAGCTGCAAACTTATCCCTGGTGGCCACGGCTCGCCAAGAGGTACAAACACCTCTGAACGCCATGAAATCTTCCAGCAACGGAAATTTTTTTGTCATATACTCCAAGAGATCGGTTGGGAGGGCTGACCAATCGCGCACAGAATCATCCTTAATCTCATTTTTCTTCATTATTATTCAAGACTTCTGGAGAAATAAGTATGTACTTAAAACAACCGCAATCAGAAACCAAATAATAATAGAAAAACTGAAGCAGAGGTAACAATATATATAGGCAACAAAGAGGAAGAAAATTAAGGTATGAGAACATTCCCAATCTTAAAGGGAATCGGATCTGGGTTCCGAGTTGAATTTGGAATAGGATTAAAATCGTGAAACTTAGGAAACGTAAATACATTCTGCAAATCTGGGCAAGAATTGGAAATTTTGTATTAGGAGAGTATTTTCTTAACTATGGATTGTTTATTGGGCTGAAAGGGACTATCAGGCGGACTCATGTTCCATCAGCATATCAAACTGGGCTGGGAATCCTGGGATTTATTTAGCCCAAAATCTTGACTTTTTCAAGGACTCCATTTTTTCAAATATTAGGGTGTGTTTGGTTCACAAGATTTTTGAGAGTTTGGATTTATTTTAAAATTTTGAGAGTCTGGTTTTGCAAAATTTTTGTTTGGTTGGGTTGGATTTTGTGAGTATAAAAAAAATTTTGATTGGTTTTTAGGATTTTGCAAGTCTGAATTTTGGGAAACTTGGTGAACCTAACAAAATTTTACAAAACTGGACTTAGATAGTCTAAATTTTGCAAAAACTTGTCCAACCAAACACATCCTTGATCTACTTTTATTTTTAATTTTTTTTTGTAATTTTCCAGTTGGTAGTATTGGGGTGTCTCTTTTGACTAGTAGAATATTTGGCTTTTGATGGATGGACTGAGGTGCATATGAACAAAAACGCAAACCGACTTTAAACCAATGAATGAGTCGTCGCGTTCCATGGAATTCAGTGCGTGTGTGTGTGGGAAATTGGACCTCCACGAGAGCCCTTGTCGGAATTCAGTGCCGGTCAGAAGTGGCAACCGACCGGCCCCTCATTTTAGTATTCTTAAATTTCTCAAAATTGTTGAAAATCGGATACTCTTCTTTGCCTAAACCACTCCACGAACCGAAGCGATCTGATCACGATCATCAGTAAGTTCATGATTAGATCGTTTAAATTTTAAGGAATCGCGAGCGAAGCAATCAAAACTAATTATCTGATCATAATCGGACCACTTAAAAATTATGGTGATCATGATCGTCTCGTGATGTCTCATTTTACATAATCGATTAAATTATCAGTTTAATTAATGATAGATCGATTATCTGATCAACTTAAAAAATAATGAGAAGAAAGTTAAAAACACATAAATTACCAAATGAATAAAAATTATATTATATTATTGATCGATCTCGATCACCTTATCGATCTGTTCATAATCATGATCGAGTATTTATGTTTATAATTGTTGATCGTTCATCAAATGATCTTAAAAGTTGAGAATTGATAGATACAGTCCAAAATTATTTTTACAGTCCGTATTTGTATTTAAAATTCCTGATATACCCTTATTTATGGGAACCATAATTACTTTTAAATAAATACTAAGGGTATTAGTGACACTTAATGAATAAATACGGACTGCATAAGTAAATATTGGACTGAATATAGTAATGCTCTAAAATTTTGATCATGATCGGTTCATTTATTGAATGAACGATCTCGATCCGATCTTTTTAACGAGCGCTAATGATCGCTTTCACCCATAATTGTAGGTGAAATTGAGTTCGCCTATCGATCCCCTAAATTTATATTAAAAATAAAGTATAAAACTTCTAAAATGAGAGGATTATATTTTTATGAAATTGAAATTAGTTCGGCTAATTTATGAACATTTCGATAAAATGAGAGGGGGCCAAGTCGACCCTGGATCTCATGTGTTTACGCAACTGATTATGATCACTCAAGAAAAGTAATGGCGGAAAAGGCACTCAAATAAAACTTTAGAGATATCATAATAATCCAACCAAAAAACTACAAAAAAATAAAATAAAAGTCACACGAGGATATTATATAATTGAGGTTTTGGTTCACCAAAATCATCCTTTTCAAATAATTCGATTTGTTTGGTACTACTTTCTTCATTAGGCCGATGACAGCTTGTGACCACTTCGTCAACTGGTGGTGCTGGATATTATTCACTCCACTGTTATAAACGACACTTTTAACTAATTCGAGTCTGACTGATCAAACGTAACTAGTTATAGTATAGTGTTCGCTGTCCATACATACAATTCTTTCTTAATCTGATTAAACGTTATTCCCGTTCTCCTTTCGGATTAGTAACAGATTATACGGGTCGATTTGTCAGATTTAGAACATGTGAAAGTATCTGCAACTACAATAGATTAGAAGATTAAATGAATTTTAACTTGTATAATTTACAAGACTGATACAAAAGGAAAATTCTAACGAGGAAAGTAATGCTACTACATGTGACTCAGATTTCTTCCTCATACTTCTTTAAATTATATCGGAAGCTAACTAAATTTAACGGATGTAATGAGTCATCGAAAAAACCTAGCTTCGTCGGACAAACAAAAAGACACTGTAACAAAATTAAATCTATTAAAAATACATTTTGTGTGATATATTTTTAGATGAAGTGTTGTTTTCAAAGGAAGTCTGATTTTTCTATCTCTTTCATTTCCAATTGCAAGTTTGTAACGTAATATTCTTATTAAGGAGATTGTAATACATTGTTAAATGTTTATAAAAAAGTAGTTTTTTCTTAGGGGAATATTATATTAAAAAAAGGGATCTTTGAAGCCATATTTGTACGCAACACATATATGGCACTATATTTTATGTACATATCTTTGGTTTTGCCAAATCGGATAAGAATTATAAACAAAACAATCCAGAGAATCAATTGCATAATAGGAAATACATTGAATCATTCGTCAAGAATTCAACTAATCTTCTTGCTTTTAACTTCTGGCAAATTTTGCATATACTGACTGCACTTCGCTCGGAACGACAATAACACTCTACCTCACTTCCCGTCACTCTCGATATCACATATCGATAAAATGATAAATTATGATGTTCAATACGGTTACTACCTGATATTTACAGAAAACTCTCCTATGAGAAAATCGTAGTTTTAGGGACGGAACCATGTCCAGATCTAGGCTCGGGACTGCCTTAAAATTCAAAATCTAGCACATATTACTATTCTCCAACTAATTTTGGATCATTCTGACTTCCGACAAAATAACAATTCTGAATCTGTATTTATGCACTCTGATTTTTTAGTCATTTAAACCTAATCTAAATTATATTTCTGGTTCCGTCACTGAATATATGTACGGAAATGAAGAGATAGTTTGAATTAGCTCCACACACACGACCTATAGGACATATAATTGTAGGGGTGCCCTACGGCACAATTCATAATTGGGATGACAACGTTTGCTGTGTGCGTACTATATCAGTCATGATCGTCGGAAATTTACTACACGTAATAATATGGCATTTATTTCTGAGCTTCGCCATTGTTGCACTGTTTGTTTCTGAGCTCTCAGTCTCAGGCATGCGTCTCATTGAAACAATTGGGTCTTCCCAGAAACTCATAAATTCATGAATCAATCATTTTCATCATGTCTCTGCCTTGTGGGGTTCCATCCATTTCTAACTTCATACCAAACGTTTAAATATCTGCATGCTTTGCTGTCACGAAAAGGGAGTTGCATAGCAACAACCAGATGTAATGTTTACCACCAGAGAAAATTACAGTTTTGGTGCTCAGTTTTTGAGAAAATGTTAAGTTTGGTTCCTACTTTTTGAAATGGTTAAAAAATGGTTCCCAAGTTTTGATGAAATGTTCCAAATTGGTTTCCAAACTAGTTGATGACTGGCCATCGACGGTTTCTCCCCACCACTGCCTCCTCTGCACAGCCATCACCGCCCCGAGTATTCACTGCCATAGAGCCGCCTCACGCCCACCGACGGAAACCTTTCTCTTTTCACCTGTTGCCCACCACCGTCGGAGCTTCTCCACTGGTCAGCCCACTACCCGACGCGGGAGCTCATGACCACTTTGTTCTGACATTTATCGCTTAAAAACCATCCAAAAAAACTCCAACCAGAAAATGGCTGCGGCGGCGGATGGTGGAGATGCAGGTGTCGGTGTCGGTGTCGTGTCGACGATGATGACTCTGTAGTGGTGCTCATCGGAGATCAGTATCGGCTGGCGTCGTGGTAGTGAGAGTCGATCATTCTCGGCCTAAGTGCCTGAGCGTCACTCTGCTGCCGGCTTAACCCATCAGCGACTTCACCACCTCTTATATGTACAGTGGTTGCGCCTTTGCCGGTATTTGGGGTGGCCGAAATTCGGGGCTCAGCCCGTCACTCTGTTCCACATCATCACGATCCGCCAGAGTCCTCTGCGGCAATGCCCAACACATAGAACCCAAGGAGTAGAAATGGGGTACTCCAACTGCTGGTTGTAGTGGCGTCCGTACTGGGCGTGAGGGCAACTCTATGGTAGTGGGGAATACGGGGGGTGGTGATGACTGTGCAGAGGAGACAGTGGTGGGGGGAAACAGTCAATAGCCAGTCATCAACCGATTTGGGAACCAAATTGGAACATTTAATCAAAATTTGGGAACCATTTCTGAACCATTTCAAAAAGTGGGAACTAAAGTTGACATTTTCTCATAAACTAGGCACCAAAACTGTCATTTTCTCTTTACCACTATAATAATACACTGTCAAAGACAATTTGATTTTGCAGGATTAGAGATGATAAAGTTTACTTCATTATTAAATCATGACATAGACCTGCATTAGCAAATCAAGGACACTTTAGATTAATATCAGACCTGCAAAAGTAAAAGGTCTTTGCACCTAAAATTCTCGTATAACAAACATTCAAAGGAACATATGGAATCTGTACGTAATAGCATTATCATGCGAGACAGTAACAAAAATTTATGAAGTATGGATTTTTTTATGATGATTGCAAATTTAGGTAAAATTAAAGTATAATTATTTGAGTTACTGATACATTTTGATAATTTAACAACAAAAAATGTAACTATATATGTGTGAGATTGAGTACGATTTACAATTTGTTGTATATAAAACTATAACGATAACATAACTGTTGAAATTCAGGTCTCTCGATCATTTTACGTTCAATCTCCATCTTTAAAGTCCCGTACTAATTCCGAAACTGAACTGAAACTCGTTGAAGTGATAGATACCGAAATTTTTGAATGACGAGAGAATAATCTACTGAACTGAGCTGAATTGAAAATATGTGGTAAATCATCACACAAACTTCATTGTTCTTTGGTAAAAGTTCAGATTAATATATACACTCCAAGCTTTGGAGGGTAAGAAGATGAGAAGAAAGCAAAAGAAAGCAACCGGCAAAGTACTAAAATTTGGGACCATTGAACCAATATGATAATAACAATGCATTAAAACTTTGTGAGCAAACCCAGGAAGGTAACCACGTTGTTGTGGGATTTCAAGATTCATGAATTTATTCATGTTTTTTTTCAGTGAGGTCGGCAAAGTATATCCAAGATTCCGATCTGATATTTCAAAGCTCTACAAACTTTATGTTATCCTTGTTTTCCCATTCATAAAAATATAATGTACATATCTGAACTAAACTGAACTGAATTGAAATGTAAAGAATTGAACTGATGTAAAAAAGGATTGTACTGAAAGTTATATCTAAATTAAGTTAAACTTTATAAAAATATATTTCGTGAAATAAATTTAAAAATATTCAGATTAATTGTAAAGAACATGTTGAAATCGGGTCTTTTTTTCTTAAGTATATGAGTAGATGAGTTCAGTGTAATTTTACGAAATATAACTTGCTTGGAGTACATTTTCATATCACGAAGCTTGATTTTTTGACATTGTTAAGTGCAGAGATAATTTGATTTTGGAGGATCAGAAAAGATAAATTATTCTCGTTATTATAACTATAACTTAAATCTGCATTAGTAAATCAAGGACATTTCAAATTAATATTAGACCTGCAAAATTAAAATGTCCCTACACCTAAAATCCTTAATATTTTACAGGTCTTCTATACGCAATCCGTATTTTGCTTATTTGCAGTCCGTATTTTTTTTAAATAATCATATATACCATGATTCTGATATATAACTGAATTGCAAGTGTATGCAATAGAAGTAGTATATATGATGCATATGTCTGATATACATAATTATTGACCATATCATATATATCGAAGGCGTATTTTTATTTTGGACTGCAAAATAAGCAAAATACGGACTGCGTATAGCATGCCCCATATTTTAACATATGTAAAAAGGTTTTTAAGTTCAAAATTTGCAATTTTCAATGTAATTTGTTTTCTTAAATGACCTGTTAAAATATTGTTTCTAACATTTCAATAACATCAATATAGATTATTTTTATTCCAACTTCACGAAATTCAAGTTTCGCTACCTCTAATTTTTTATCGAGCATTTATCTTTGCTTGAAGTTTACTCAAATCCTGGATAAATTAAATATATTTTTACCTTTCCCTTGAAGATGAAAACGAATTAATGACAGATCTATTTATAACAAAAAAATTAGGTTAAATGTGGGATTATTTCAAAAAGCAAATTATAGTGTAAAAAAAGGGTGACAATACGGTTTCACCCGTACACTTTTTGCAGGTTATTTACTGCAGTAGAATCTGACTGAGTCAACATCATCGCCTGGGGATTGCAACTGCATTGTAGTGAGGGCTTGAGTTGGACACCGTGAATATAAAACATATTTTGGTCAAAATAATACATCCCTGAAATTCTATATTTAGTTTGATTCCGAAAAATTTATATTTCTTCCACTAAAAATAATAATTCAAGTCCTTCACTTTATCCAATTGACGCATTATTACTTTTAAATTTACTCTATTTTTCACTTAAATCTTGAGAATTCATATTCATTTAGTTAAAATTTGAATATATTCAATATTTGAATTGAAATAATATCATTAATCAAATATGATGATGCGAGATATTATTAGATTCATTAAAAATTATATTTTTATAATATCAAAATTTCATCATACATAACTGCACACAAAAAACATAGTGATGGTCACTAATATTTTGATCAATCTAAAAAATTCAATTTCTTCGCTGAATTTAAGTAGAAACAGGGAATAAGTTATTAATGAACTCAAATCTTGTTCAGTTAAATTGGCCGTAAAAAACTGCAGTCATCTACAAAAAGTTAAAATAAATGAAATTTAGAGCAATCAACTATAGAGAGTTGCAATCAGATTTATTTACAGAAGTAGCAGAGTGAGATGAAATTGAACGGTAATCTGATCAGATTAGATAATATGGAGCAGATGGTTAAAAAACAAGAAATTCATATTTATTTAGTTAAAACATGATATTAATTATTTATTTATTTTGAAGAGATGTTATTTTAAAAAAATGATGAAAAAGGGATGATATTAATTGAAGTTGATAGTAGTTGGGAATTTATGAGGTAAATGGATTAGTTTCAACAGATGACACCAGCCGAATAAAATATTAGTTCCGTAGTCAAATTATTCCATAAATAAAAGTATAGCGTAGTCGCACCAAACCTCCATCCACCAATTGGTGGTTCAAATTCCATTCTAGAATAAATAAAATCCAAAAAAATCAATAAACAGTTAAAATTTTAAATGAGTAAAATGACAAATAAATAAGAATCTTGTGACTTCCAACACGAACTAAAGTATTTTATTTTATTTTTTGTGATGAACTTGAGTTGGGTGGATAGAATCTGGTAGAAAAATGGTGATCATACTTATCTTCACGCAAATGGCAGCTGGAATAAGCTTCAACCAAAATCAAATGCCACAAACAATGCATATATGCCTAACAATGACATTATTCATATACTTTATTCAAACTAGGTGTATAATCGAGTTTATTTCATCATATATTTAGATCATGTAGCACTTTTCAGAATATCATCACGCTTGTCTGAAATTATTTCTTCCCAAATTTAACTGAAATGTCAAACTTAACTGAAATGACGTAAAAACTAATGTATTAAAAAAATAAAAATTAGTATAACTTCAAATTATTTATTGGAAAAAATTAAGAGTGCATTTGGTTCACTTGGTTTTTGAAAAATTGTAATTTCAAAGTCCAGTTTTTGAAATTTATGTTTGACTAGTCTTATCTTTATCTTTTAAAGTTCAGATTTTCCCACTTTGAAGTATGCTATTTGTTTTTCTAAATCCACACTTACAAGTTTTGATTTTATACTTACAAGTTTTGATTTTACACTTACAAAATCCGGACGAACTAAACATGTTTTGTTTCAAATTTACAAAATCTCAACCAAATCAAACAAGATTTTTGCAAAACTAGACTCTAAAAAGCCCAAACAAAAATCCAAACTCTCAAAAACTCAATACAAAAACCAGACTCTCAAAAACATACTCAACTAAATGCACCCTAATTGACCTGACCCGATCTACTCATAAGTTAAAGAGACTACGTCTTGGATCATCACTTTCAAATCAACACAAAACAACAAAACACTCCACAACACTTATCAGCACATTTTAGAACAGTATCATTTCAACTCAATCAGACAGAAACGCGTCAAATTAATTTGAGCTACTACACACTTGATAGTTGATACTTAATTATAAATGTTACATATTACTAGTGGAAAGAAATATCTTGGGTGCCAGATTCAATATTTTCTGTTACAAAAAAATCTCAAATGCTACAAAATGATCATGAAAAAGATGAAGATCTGCAATCATGAAAATCGATACCTAATCATATCCCATATTTATTGCCATTGTTATGATATCACGATCCCTAGTTTCATGAAATTTGTGGTTCAGCTGCAAATTTTCCCAAAATAAAAATTAAAAATAATATTTTAAGGATACCCTTAACTATGTTAAGGATATGTGATGAACTATAAAGTCGATCAATTTATGTGACGTGTTATCAAGCTATATATGAACCCCATTTGATCCGATTTGGTTCATATAATTATTTTACTAGATTTATGAAAATGATAAAAATATCGAGGAATTAAACGTATATACTACGTAACTTAGTTAAATATTCAGATTAAATATTTGAATCTTATAACATTAATATCATTTAAATATCTCCCTTATATGGACTCGGGTCTGGTTTGATATCTTATCCATTATTATTATTAGATAAATAATTTTTATGAGTAATTAACTATATTGTAATTTAAAAGGAAATTAATAATGGTCCATATCTTATACATATGTCTACATGCATCATTTGATTAATTAGAACCTATAATCTCACCTTATTTTTATTGAACTAAACTAAACTAATCTGATATGAAAAAATTACTGAATATACTGAACTAAAATTAACATAAATGTTATCAAAATTAAACTGAATTACAACATTTTAAAAGTAAACGGTAGAAAACATTGAAAATCAGATTTTCACTTTAATTCATTTTACGAAAATAGTAAACATTATATCAAATAATATTTCATCAGAATCAAACTTTAAAATTAGATAAACTTAATATAACGTGTGATTCTATTTGGTTTTGGATTATAATCTTTTTTTTGACCTAAAGTAAATATAATTTTGAACAAAAAAAAAGTTGAGTTGGATTAAACCTTAAATTGTCACGCATGCAGATTCCAAGTACAAGTAGATTACTACTATTAGTAGACATATAAAAAGGTGACAGTGGAGACAGGTGAGCGGAGCAAATCCTCCTCCGCAACAGAAGACGTCAAAACGCCGTGCCACCTGAAAAATTATACGTACACATAAACGTACGTCGTCTTCTTCATCTTCTCCGACTACTACGGCCTCACCGGTCGACCACCCCCATCCCCACAGCCTGCCACGTGTCCCCCTCGCCCCACTCTCTCCCCACGTCACTTTGCGTGTGCTGCATATTTGACTTTCCTCAGCTCATGAATCACAAATCATAAATCCCCTCTCAATTCCATTTCACGCACGTTTTTTGCAGAGCCCCTTGATTCTTGTTTGTCAGATTAAGGTTTTAGTAATCGGGTTCGGATCATTGAGAGTTTAAGAAAGTGGGGTTTTTCTGATTTTTTTTCCGGCGGCCGGAGGAGGGAATAATGGGCGCCTGCGCTTCGCGGCCGGAGAGCTGCGTCGGTGGGAGATTGGGCGGTTTGAAGAAGAAATCGAGGAGGAGACGAAAGGGGGTCAATCGGAAGGTTTCATTTCAGGTTGCTGACCGGCCCGGGGAGAAGTTGGAGAAGCCGGTTCATTCGGATCGGTCTTTCGTCGGCCCTACCGCATTCAGAGGTACTGTTCTGTGTTCTGTGTCTACTCTTTTCTTAGTTCCAGTTCATGTTCTGATTTGAAGTAGTTCTATGTTACAGCTGTTTTCCAAATGTTAAAAGAAGGGATTTTTAGGTTTTTTAGGTTGAGAATGATCTCACATTCTTGTTGTCTGAGGTTGAATTCATGGATTTGATTGATCCATAGGATCAAAGGAGCTGCATTTCTTGGGATACATTTGATGAGCTATGTAAAATGTGAGGGCTAATTGGAATGGCTGAGAGCTTATGTTTTGACATTTTGTGTATGCACACTTATGCTGATGTTTTGAAAGTGTTTCAAGAACTGACAGTATTGGAATTTGGGAGTGTAAAGTTTGTAGCTTTTCGGGCGGCGAAGTTTGAGTTGTATGTCATTCACTTGTTTCAATGTAATTTGTAATGAGAAACAACTGTGGTTGAATGATCTGTTACCGAGAAGTTGATGCTTTAATTCATTTAGAGAATGAAACGATGCCATGGATCTGTTTACTCTTGTTATTGATTAGCTCGTCGACTTCTGTTTACGATGCTAACAGGAAGTTCGGAGGAGGCATGGTATGATTCTGCAATAAATCTTGAATCTGATTGTAGTGATGATGATTTTCAAAGCGTTGCTGATGGTAAAGATCTTTGCTTGTTCTTTGTTCTTTTCTTACGAATTGCCTTCTGATTCCTGCAAATTTCCTGATTATTTGTGCAGATTTGCACTCTGTTAGCGGACTCGATGCAGCATCAGTGTCTAGTATCACTTCTCCAAGGTATTCTAATCACAGAGATGGTGATCTCAATCAGCATTCTTCCTCCTCCACCGAGCTGCTACCGAGGCCCGAGGCCACTAAAAATGGACATTCAAGTGAAGTGCACCCTGTCTTCCTGGATGAAATATCCTCAGTTGCAGATGATAGTCCTCAAAGGGAAAATGGTTTGCTGGAAAACTGTGGGATTCTCCCGAATAACTGTCTACCTTGTCTTGCCTCGACTTCACCATCTCTGGAAAAGAGAAAATCTCTGAGCTCCGAATCTCCGAGTGCTAAGAAGAAGGCTACTCTGAAACTTCCATTCAAGTGGAAAGAAGGCAGTTCCATTGCGCTTATACGTAAGCATTCTTAGCATCATTTTTGTGCACTTGTATCGATTTTCTTTGCATTTTTGAACATGTACTTCTTGCAGTTTCTTCCAAGGCGCTTTTGCACAGGCCACTTGCTGGTTCACAAATACCTTTCAGTCGCTTGGAGAAGAAAGTTTCTGACAGTTGGTCGTTTATAGAACCGAATAGTTTTAAAGTTCGGGGAGCAAACTATCTCAAGTCAGTAATTTGCGCCCTCTTTCTATTTAGTTTGGATGTGTATCAGTTTTGCTCTCACTCTTACGAACAGTACTCTTTGCCGTTTATGCAGGGATAAAAAGAAGGATTTTGCTCCCAGCTCTGCTGCATATTACCCATTTGGCGTGGATCTATTTTTGTCTCCAAGAAAACTGAATCACGTTGCACGATTTGTGGAGCTTCCTGCCATGAACCACTCGGGAAAACTACCGCCTATACTAGTCGTGAATGCTCAGGTACTAAGAAGATTAGCAAGCTCATTTGAACTAGGAAGTTTCTTTGATCAATCCCGAATCTATTGCTCTAACCTTTTAGTGAAATTCACGTTGCAATGCAGATTCCTCTGTATCCAACCGCTATTTTTCAGAATGAAACCGATGGAGAAGGTTTCAACATAGTCATGTACTACAAACTAAACGAAAGTTATGCAAAGGAGCTACCCGGCCATTTTCAAGAAAGCATTTTGGTAAGCGGGATTCATTTCCGTTTGCTTCATTTCCTTTTTGAGCATGGATATGTATTGTAGTTACTTATCTGCCCTCGTATGGAGCAGAAAATGGTGAACGATGAAGTTGAAAAAGTGAAAAGCTTTCCCATGGATGCAATCGTCCCGTTCAGGGAAAGATTAAAAATCCTCGGTCGCATTGGCAATGTGGATGACATTCCCATGAACGCAGGCGAGAGAAAGCTCATGCATACTTACAATGAGAAGCCCGTCCTCTCCCGTCCTCAACACGAGTTTTACATGGTAAGTTGCAGCTTCCAACTCGAAGACTATTATTTTGAGATTTATTCTTATTTTATCGCCTAGAAACTTATACAAAAATGTCTGTCTAGGGAGAAAACTATCTTGAGATCGATTTGGATATGCATAGATTTAGCTACATCTCGAGAAAGGGTTTTGAAACGTTCCTGGATCGGCTAAAGTACTGCGTTATGGACTTTGGCCTCACGATTCAGGTAAGGCGCATTTCCTTTTGATTTGGCGCTCTCTTGAGTTTTGCTTTTCTCGACTTTGAATCTAATCTTGTGGGAATGACAGGGGAACAAAACCGAGGAGTTGCCGGAGCAGATTTTGTGTTGTGTTCGGTTAAACGAGCTCGATTATATGAACTATCAGCAGTTGGAGTTCAGTAATGACACCCTTTTGTAGGGTTGAATGAATTGCAGTTTACATAATAATAAGTTCTTTTAATCAGATTTCTGTCAGCAATATCTTGGGGCCCTGCAAAATTTTCCCTCCCTTGGATTGTAGCAGTTCTTGTAACTATGAAAATGTATTTCCATTGGATAATCCAAATTAAGGAAAAAAAGAAAAATCAAATTGGGAGATTCAGACCAATTTCACCTTTCTTGTTGTACCTAGTACAATTGTTACAGAAGTAGGATTGAAATCTTGTCTGTGTATTGAATTAATTGTTCAAATGTAATCCCTTTTGGTATAACTAGATTAATTTTCGGAGCAAATGTTGAATAATAAATATATAATAATTATTAATGTTGAGAAGAATTATAACATAATATATTAAATCCTACAATATTTGTGTATTAGATTTCTATCTAAGTCCTATTTATTTGTGCATGTAATAATCAAGTGCTTTTTAACACTGGTTTTCCTAAAGGGAACAGTTTTGATAAAAACCACCACATAATCACCGCAAAAGTTCATCATATTCCGGCGTCTACCATTTTTATATATATATTTTTTATTTCTTTTAATTAAAAGAGTTTTGATGGAAATTAAATGTATACATCCATTTTAAAACTTTATAAAATTATTTGATTAGATATTTTAGGATCCTCAGCGCAGTAATCAATATTCTGTTACAATTCCTAAAATTTATTACTAACTTTATAAAAATATTAATATGATGTACCAAATTATAAAATGTGAAAGTATCATTATTCTTTTGTGTATCACTAACCAAATATAAATTCTCTTAAAATATCAAAAAATCATTACTAACCTAAAAGTATTAATAAGATGCGCCAAATTATAAATAGAAACTTACTTATATCTCATAATCATTATTTTTTATAAAACTAATCAAATATACATTGTTATAAAATCCAAGATTCATTAGTAACTTAAAAATATTAATTTGATGTACCAAATTATAAATGGATGATTACCTCTTTGAAAAAATATGTAACAATTTACTATTGCTTTTATTTTTATAAACACATACTTAAAAGAGGTAACAACAGTAACACGTGGAAAAACGTCTAACGATAACACATACTTATGGATCATTCACTATCGAAAAACATATACTCATTAAATCAAAATCTCTTACAAATTTATTTGTTTTCTATTATGAAACTAAAACTTATAAGTTATGCATTACATGCTATTATTTTACACGATTCATTGTGTGGTACAATTTTAGTATGTTAAACTTATATTTTCAATAGGTTAGCTTCTACGCTATGTAAAAATAGAGAAAAATAGTTTGATTAATTACGTTTACTCTTATGCAAATATTATCTAATTCAAGATTTAATTTAATATTTACAAGTGTTTCAAATTGCACAAGCAGATTTTCAAGTATTAATAGCTATGTAGAAACCGTGTATTATTAAAAATTTTGCTTGATTTTGTAATAATAAATTGGTATGTTTTAACTAAAATATTTTGAAATAAAATCAACTAAATTAATTTCATGCATGATAAAAATTCAATCCGATTAAATCTACTATTCAAGCTCATACCTAAAATTTAATTTACACTCTGTGTCAAATTAAATTCTTTTGAAAGTATTCATAATATACCGCACAGGTCCAACAAGCTAGTACAAAGAATAAAATTAGGACTTATCCAGATCTAAATTTTGAAATGTTTTTTATGACTGGTTTTATGAAGAATAAAATTATGACTTATCCAAATCTAAATTTTGACGAGATGACCTTACTAAAATTTAAATGTGTATTAGCTTTCAGTTGAGTCCTATTTAGTTGTGCGTGCAATAATCAAGTGTTTTTAAAATACATCCCATAACGTGTTTGATTTGGAGTAAGCCCCACAAGCATATGAATGTTTCAAAAAATTGGCTAATCTAAATACTAAGGAACTAGCCTTTTTACAAATTCTATGAGAGGGTTTTGAGGTCGTTCGAAATCTATTAGCGAATCGTCGAGACAAAACACAGAGCGACACCAAACACCCCAATTCCGGTCTCCAAAAATGAGCTTGGTACCGCTTCAGAAAGTGTGTCTTCACCATCCAATCCTTTAGAGCAAAGCTGATCCAGTACATGCTTTCTTTAGTCCCTGCATAAAGATAGATATCAGTAGCTTCTGTTCTCATTTATTCTGAGGGAGGGGGTACCTGATGCATCAAGGCATATAATGCCTCTAATCTGTTGAGTGTCAATTCAGCAACTTATTTCTTTTATAGTGTAATGATTTTCATAATCGTTTATCACAATTCAATTTAACTGAACAGTCCTATAGGCCTCAACAAAATTCTAAATGAGTTGATTAACTTTTACAATTGGTCTACACAACTTTTTTTTTATAATTCAATTAAATTTCTTGACTATAATTTTGATGTAATACATGTTAATAAAACTGGGCGAGTTGAATGCTACTATTAGCATTATTTTCATTCTGTTTGTGGTCAATTTAGTACAATTTTCATTCTGTTTTGTAATTAAAAATTTGAATATATATTTTATATAAAAAATCAAATGAATTTTATAATTCAGTTCCGTATTTTTCAGTTCGATTCAATTTAATTCAGTTTAACATATTTCATTTATTTTCAGTTCAGTTTATATCAGTTCAATTTAGATAGGCTGTATTAAACAAGTCCTTAGTCCAATTAAATTAGAGGAAGCACAAGCTCCTACTATAAAAAAAAAGTGTTTTTATTTTTCCCTTTTCTTAAGGAAATGAAAAATCAAATGAAAATAAAAAACAATAATCAAGGGTATAAAAGAAATAAAGGGAAGGGTTAAGCCATGGTTAAGCCGCCGACATCTCGATCTCTGAGAGCTATCGCAGCCGCCGTCATGCCTGTTCGCCGTGCTCCGAGGAAGTCGAAGAGCAACCGACGCAGGGGCCAGAATCACGCTGGGCCTGCTTCCAGCCGAAGGAATCCCTGAGGAAGAGCCTAATCAGAATCCAAACGACCCTCCAATCCCCCTCCAAACGACGTTCAGATCCCCCTATTGAATAAAAATATAATAATTATTAATGTTGAGAATTATAATATAATATGTTTAATCCTATTTGTGTATTAGCTTTCTAGTTAAGTTCTATTTAGCTGAGCGTGTAGTAATCAAGTGTTTTTTCATTTCGAATAAATCGACATGAAATCGATTAAATATATTCTTATTATTAAAAGATCTTCAAAAATCAGCACTTCCAAATTACAATCTGCACGATCAAATTCAAAAACACCGGTCTAATGAATCAGATCTCATCGTCGTGTATTATCACTTGGAAGCCTCATTAGTCCGAGCTTTCATAGCTCTACGAAGCTCAAAAAGTTCCTCAGTCTCTAGAAGGGTACCCTTAACAGCCTCATGAGAAGTGAACCTTCGAACCCATCCTACAAGATTAGGGATCCTTTCTTCATCAAGTAGTTTCACCCTTTTTGAATTGATAACATCTGAAACCCTAATCCACCCCAAAAAGCACCCAAAAGTTATGTCGACGAGCCCTATACATTCTCCCCCAAAGTACCCTTTTCCTTTACTACACTTCACAAATGCATCCTCCAAAACCATCAATTTTTCAACCATTTTCTCTAATATTGGAACCTTTGCCTCATAGTCTTTTGCACTGTTTAGCTCCATCATTAGTGGATGCCACTACAAGATATGTATAGATGTAATAAAATGAGTTAAAAAATTGAATGCAATTCGGTATTTCATACACGTTAGTCCAAAATATCATGAAATTTACCATATCGTTCATGTATATTGTTATTTTGTTAAGATTTCTATGATCACACTACTAGAAATCTAGACTATAATGACATTGATATAAAGACATTATAACTTATATGTGTTTAGAAGTGATTATAGCAACATTTGAGAAATAGTAGTAAATCAATAGTAAAATTATTGTCATTATAGCTATATATAGCAACATTTTGTATAAAAATGTTTGATTTGCCTCTATTAATACATTTTGATTTGTCCCTATAACAACATAATTTTTTTTTGTTGGTATAGGCATGTTTTAAGACATAATTATATGTCTATTGAGTAAAAATCCTAATTTATTTTCTCAACTTATTCATCTTATTTAGAAAATGGAGTAGTGACATTTTTGCATGTAGTATCAAATAAAAACTGATTTCAATAACAATGAATACGTCAATTAGCTTATGCATGCATGATTATTTATCAATACTAACTTGAATAATAACTTGAAACTAAAAGAATTATACGATAAAAAAATAAGCAATTATTTAATTCTTCATAATTTAAATCCAATTTAATAATTAGATTCATTTTTAAATACACGGTAATTCAAAACTTATCATCATCATTTTATCTAATTGTTTGTCTAATAATAACTATCAGCCAATGAAACCATTAAATAAAAAAAAGACAAATAATGTATTTAAATTAAACCAAATTAAATTTAAAATTAACATATAAAACTTAAGTTTATCAAAATTTCACCAAATTATCTATATGTAACTGAAATAAATTAACTTGACTATATTAAACTAAAACGAACTAAACTAATTATAAGATCAACTGAACAAGCTCCTAAGATAATGAATGATATGGTCATATGGATATATATATATATCAGTTTAATATATATCAGGATCATCCTGATATTGGCAATATCAGGCACCAATTAAATAACGACACATCATCTTTAACTAATTTATGATTGGGCCACGTGTTCAATCATTACCCAGACGGGTTTAGGCATTCTAAATTAGGGTTTTAGAATTTTACTAAAAATATCTTAACCAATTAAAACATTACAATTGTACACGTGTCGTTATCTTATTGGTGCCTGATAAGGCTTATATCAGGATCATCCGGATGAATGTTTTTCTCTCTCTATATATATATATATATATATATATATATATATATATATATATATATATATATAAACATATACATATATGCATACATATAAACCCTAAACCCATAGTATGTTAGAAGGTTATTGAATTGGGTATGAACTCCAACAACTTCGAAAAGGAAAAAAGGGATGAATTTTAATTAACTGATTAATTAACTTAACTGATTAATTATCTAAATTGTTTTGAAGTTATTTAAACAAAATGATTGGTATGAACTGAGCTGGTATGTAGTAAAAAATGAATATAATGAATCTAGTTATACCATGACTAAATTAACCCAAATATAATCAAATCTAAATGAACTCAATTTTACTAATTTGAATTCAACTAAATTTAAAGTATGAATTAACTCAATTTTTGTTTGTTATGTAAATTATTCATTTAGAATTATATTGATTTTATCATTCAACATAAAAAATGACTGCTCAGTACATGAATTGATTTTTTTAATAAAAAATGATTATGCAGAACTAATCATTTTTATGGTCAAATTTTAAAAAATTTAACAGAACTAAAGTTAAAAAAAAAAGTGTTTATCAGGAATTTTTACACTGTGCTATGCGTATAGTTTATGCATATCTAGCATCATAAATAAATGATGATAATTCGCATAAGTAAAATTATTTGAAACCCATTTATAATTTTTTCAATTATAAATAAATGAATATTGGAAAAGTAATCTTATGTTCTTCTCTTTTTGGAAGAGTATATGTCAAACAGAAGAAATATATCATATCTATATTGCAGTACCCAAATTTTAAAAGTTGAATATGATAATAATTAAATTTAATATTCCCTTCACACTACTGTAGATTCTTCACCTGGTGGTTATAATTTAATATTCCCTTACCAATTTTTCGGGCACGTTCTATGCCAACTCCAATCAACCATTTCCCTAACTTGAAGGATATAATTATAATTTCTAGTAGTGTCATAATGATATATATTATTTTAAAATTCATATTGTATCTTAAATTATAAGAGTAAAAGACTTGACTTTATATAGTAACACTTCACCCTAAAATTAACTTGACGTCAGTATTATTACTGAAAAACTAAATGCAGTCCAGCATTTACTCACTATAGTCTAAATTATCAATGAAAACTGTACAATATTGTCCATAAATATTGCTAACTTTTCTCATAAACATAATAACTGACTATGTTTTTCGTGAATTCATACCGTATTTTAGACTTTTGAGTAAAATATCGGATTGTGTTTTTTTATATCAAACAGAGGCGGATTTAGGTGGGGACTTGTGGATGCTCAACTCTCCACTTGTCAAATAAACAGGGTAAATTTAATTTTTATTTTTTATATATATAATTATATTTTACTTAAATTTATCACATTTTTACTAAAACTAATATTAAATTTACTCACTAATTTATGTAAGTATATTGTCAGCCCCGCTAAATTATTTTTATGGATTCGCCCCTAATATCAAACATACCTCTCAACAAAAAGTAGTTAATCATCAATTAAACATGATGTATACTATATATTTACCTTGTCATCAATATAAGCTGCCCAGAAACGAGCGGTGGCGCGGTCAAACGGATCATCAGGAAGAATCGGCGGGCCATTATCCGGCCAGGTTTCATCTATGTACTCGACGATGACGAGCGATTCGGAGATGGCTCGTTCGCCGTGAATGAGGACCGGAATTTTCTTGTGAACCGGGTTCGACCGGAGAAGCAGCTCGCTCTTCACCGGAAAGGTCTCCAGTAGGAACTCGTAGTTTACTGATTTCAGATTCAGGGCGAATTGAACCCGGTTCACGAACGGAGTTGCTCGATGGCCTAAGAGCTTTACACGATAACCCATAACTGGATAATGATTAAGGTGTTCTTAGGAATGATTAATGATATATAACATCAATTATTTATGCTTCTTTCTTCGACTTTTCCTTTCCCGCGTGAAGGTGAAAGTGAAAGGAGGTAAATCTTGAGCCTAATTTATTATTTTAAAATGAAAATAGTGTAACAAAGATAATCAATTTTAATTAGTTATTTGGACAAAATTTAAGTGTTGAATCAATATTTGTCAGTTTGTAATCAACTATTTTGATCGAATTAGTTGTTATTCTTTCTGACTTCTGCTCATTAATAATTATGATTTCCATTATTCGATTTAGTCTGAATGACTATCACTTGTAGTTCTTCCAATTCAAAAAAATATTCTATAATGTAACGTTTTTAGATTTTTTTGTAATCTCTCACATTATCTCCTTATCATAGTTACGGCACATCACATTGTATCATTAATTTTATTCGATAAAGTTATTTGAATGTCAATTTCAATATGTTTGGTACAAAACGTTTTTACAACTTTGAATATTTTAAAAAAGGTTAATTATGGAGGCTTTTTCTAAACTTATTAATGAACTCAGTTAAAGTAGAATAAATACATTCCAAACTAAAATTAGTGTAGTTAAACCCAACTAAATTATGCTAAGTTATGTATTATGAATTTGAACCGAAATAAATTCAACTAATGATGATATTAATAGGCTTAATTAAATCTATTAAATTATTGCATTATATTAAATTAATTGGATGCATTGATTTTGAAACCTGAAGTCAAGAGCGTCGGCGTGGACTGCATGCGAAAGCAATTACGTATCCGTCCCGCCAAATTATTATACTCGCTTGGTTTGACTATTTGACCCACGGGACTAATATTCAAAGGAACCAAATTGAGCAACAATAATCTAATTAAGTTTTAGGCCTCGAAAATTATATTCTGCTAAACGAAAATGAATAAGATTAAATTAAATTGAAAATTAGTGTATTAAAAATATAATTAGTATCACTAAATCAATTTTAATTTAGGAAATAAAAATTAGTTCACAAAGATAATCAATTTAAATTTAAATTTTGGATATTTAAATAAAAATAGAATGCACTAAAAAATTATAACTCAAAAGAATATACTTTAAATAATTTTTAGCCTTCTTCTCCAAAACTTATTTCTTTCTTTCTGGAGTGAGCTGAAAACAAGTATATTAAATAACTAAATTTCCTACAATTATTGAATTTAAGAGAATATGATCTTTATTCAATTAGAGAAAACATAAACATACGTAATTAAATTGAATTGAGTCTGAATAGAACAGAATATGTATGTATTTAAAAAGACATCGGAATGTATCGTTTCATTCTTATTATTACACAAATTCCGGCCATTATCACCGGGAAGCCTCCTCATTAGCTTGCATCAGTTTCAGAATTCCGAGCAGATCTTCAGGTTCAGGGAGAGTACCTTTCACCGCCTTATGACTAACAAACTTTTCCGACCACTTCACCAGCGCCGGAGTCCTGCTTTCATCCAGCACTTTCTCGCCGGAATCCATTTCCGACGCCTTCACCCACCCCAGAAAGCATCCTAACACGATATCTACGTAGCCCAGATCGTCTCCGCCGAAGAAATCTTTCCCGTCACTGTTCTTCACGGAAAAACCTTCCAACAAAGCAAGACCTTCAAATATTTTCTCAAGAATTTCCGACCTTGTTGAGTCCTGCCTTGCATACGCCAGAGATCTCAATAGAGGCGGCCACAACTGCCAGAGAAAATTATATTAAAATAATAATAATAAAAATTGTAGATTACTATTGTTTATTTGTTTCATTAAAGAATGGAAATTCTTTTACTCATTTATGCTATTTAAATCTACAAAAGTATTGTTTTTATGGACTTAGTTAAGCGAAAAATAAGTTCAGGCAAACAGACCCAAATACGAATGTTAGTATAATTCTAATTTTAAATATTTTCATCCCACAAAAAAATATAAGGCCCTAAATACGGACTGTATAAGTAAATACTGGACTTGCATCTAACATGTTTGATTGATGATCTAGATCTAGATGATATATTAGGCCATATTCTTATGATCTTATTGAACTGAATAGATCTGAATCGAAAATTAATAGATTTTATGTAAGCTAAAATTAAAATTTTTTGAAGAATTATGTAAGCTAAAATTAATAGATTATACAAAATATATATATTGACCATACCAAGTTAAAGAAAAGTTATGTAATTTAATTTTCAAATGATGAGATCATAGAAGAGTAATAAAAACCTTATCGTCGATGTATGCTGCCCAGAATCTGGCCGTAGCGCGCCGGTGAGGATCACTGGGGAGGATCAAGGGGCCATTTTCCGACCAGACTTCGTCGATGTATTCGATAATCACGAGCGATTCGCAGACGAGCTTTTCGCCGTGGATGAGAACCGGTATCTTTTTGTGAACCGGGTTCGATTTCAATAACAGGTCACTTTTGGCCGGATAATTGGTCTCCGGCAAGAATTCATACCTCACTGACTTCAGGTTGAGTGCGAACTGAACCCGGTTCACAAACGGACTCGGAGTTATACCGATCAGCTTCACATCTGTTTCTGCCATGTTTCAGATATGAACGAGTCGATATGGAGATGGAGATGAGATGGTTAAATATTAATTGAAGGTGGCTTGTCCTAGTATTTTAGTGCTAGTATGCGGAAGCAGTTACCTCACTATATGACTATATTTTCTTGCTTTGAAACTTTGCATTAATCAAATTGGAAAATAAGTTTGACGGAATTTATTCATAAAACAGTTCAGTTCAGTAAATTTTATTAAGTATAATGAAAAATTAATTTGATCGAATTCATGTAAATTTTGATGAACTGATTTTATTTTTAAATACATCAATTTTTCATTTCAGTTCAGTTCATTTCGATTCAATTCAATTATGTACTGTTCAGTTTAGTTCATCGATAAATAAGTTCAGGAAAATAGACTCGAATGCGAATGTTAGTGTAAGCACGATTTTAAATATTGTTATCCCAAAAAAAAAAAACATTCATACCGGTGATCAGACACTAATGAGAATATGACAAGTGTACAATGAAAATGTTTTAATTAGTTAAAATATTTTTTGTAATTTTTAAAATCCTATCCTTAAATGTTTATTTTAAAATAAAGTGTCGCTATATGATTGGTGCCTAATATATGTCTATATTAGGATAATCCTGATACATATTAAACTGAAAAAAGAGAGAAAATCTCCTGAACTCCCAACTTTCCGTGAAAGTTTTTATACGTTTCACCTTATATAGTACATAAAATTTCTTGAATTTTCGTATTATAACATGTTTCATTACATGTTTACTTTAATATGATCAATGTTATAACACAAAATTTTATCACTTGAGTTTAAGTATATAGTGGTAATTTCATAACATTTAGGGAAGTTGAACTTTCTAAAAATTTAGTACTGAAAAAAAATATACTTGAAACAAATTATGGATCTTATTTCACCAAGAATTAAATTGAAATTATCACATTGACACACAAATAAACCCCTCATTTCTCCACATGTACACCAAAACTAAAAAACCATCAATAATAGAGAGACATTTTAACTAGATTTAGCCTCCTCCGCCATCTTAGCTTGCCTCAACCTGAGGAGAGCGAGGAGTTCCTCCGGCTCCGGCAGAGTACCCTTCACCGCCTCATGACACCGGAATTTCTCCGCCCATATCGCGATCGCCGGAGTTTTCATCTC
Source organism: Sherardia arvensis (assembly GCA_948330725.1). Lineage (NCBI taxonomy): Eukaryota > Viridiplantae > Streptophyta > Magnoliopsida > Gentianales > Rubiaceae > Sherardia > Sherardia arvensis. The sequence continues at coordinate 1,840,967 of OX415244.1, forward strand.
ATCCAAGAACTTGACACCTAAGTTCATCTCCGACGTCTTCAGCCACCCCAAAAAGCACCCTAGAACAACATCAAGGTAGCCCAAATTGTCTCCGGCAAAAAAATCCTTGCCGTTGCTGCATTTCACGAAAACATCTTCCAGCAAATTCAAACCTTCATATATTCCGTCAGTTTCCTTCTCCCTAAACGACTTTATTATGGCCGGAAACCACTGCAAAAATGTACAACAAAATCTCATGCCCCCATAAAATTAATATTACAACATTTTGAACTAAAATATATGGCATCCATGCATTTACAATGTCTAAAAATATATATATTTTCTTCATTATTTATTGAACTGAACTATACAAAATTAAACTAAATTTGAGGTATTATTAGGTCCTGCTTGCTGGTGTTTATAATTTGAGTGGTTCAATTTAATTCAATTCTGTAAAAATATAATTTGATCAAATTCATGCAAATTTAGACATATTGATTTTATTTTGTAATACATTAATTTTCAATTCAGTTGAATTTAGTAACAAATAACCTCAAGCAAACTGACCAGAAGTTTCACCAAATTAAATCATTTCGAAAAATATTTTAATTAATTCAATTTAATTTGAAAACGGGTTAGATTTGAACAAAATTAAATTGAATTAAAATATCTAGCTAAGTTAGAAAAACATATCTTATGACCCCGTTTTCTAGAGTTTATCATTAGATGAATTCAGTTTAACAAACATAATATTTAATGAAATTTAGGTAAATTTATACTGATTCTAATTTTCAACATATATAATAATTTTCATATCAGATCAATTCAGTTTAGTAAGAAATAAACTCAAATATTCCAGACCTAACATGCACTCATCGTTAAAAAAACACACGCACACACAAATATATCTCTGTAAAACTAATCACACACCTTGTCGTCAATGTAAGCCGCCCAAAACCGTGCCGTCGCCCGGTCGTATGCATCGGAGGGGAGGATCTGCGGGCCATTCTCCGGCCAAGCCTCATCTAGGTATTGAACAATGGCAAGCGACTCGCAGATGGCAGGTCTGTCGCCATGGATGAGAACCGGGACCTTCTTGTGAACCGGGTTCGACTTGAGAAGGAGCTCGCTTTTCACCGGCCAATTTGTCTCCGAGAGGTATTCATGGTCTATGTTCTTGAGGTTGAGCACGAACTGAACCCGGTTCACAAAGGGGCTCGCTCGTACACCCAGAAGCATTACACTGCTATCACTCGTCGCCATTGATGAATGTTGCCGGAAATTATCGCCGGAAATTGTGTGAAATTTTGATTGTACGAATATGAAGACAAATACAGAACTGTATATATAAGTAATGAGGTAGATCTGTATGCGAAAGCGATTACGTCAGAACACGATCTGAAACTTCCTGGTTTGCAATTTTGTATCAATGATAATTAATTCGTTAAATTAATTCGTTCACGTGCTAAAACTTGTCATTTAGGCATATTTTATAAAAATAGAATAGTGGTTGCACTCTTTCCCTTGATGTCTAGCTAAATATCTTCCAAGATATTATTCACCAAATCCTCAACAATCTTGAACACAATCAAAGGTTAATTATGTTTTATAAATTATTTCCATGTTTGGATTGTTTAAAATATTGTCCTTCTAAATTAGTATTATATCAAACTTATAAAATGAAGATAACTTTCACCTTAAACATGTCCACTTTTTTCGTATCTCAAGGGGGTTTCTCTATTTCCCATTTAATTTAAATCTTAGGGTGCATTTGGTCTGATTAGTTTTTGGAAAACTGGACTTTCAATTCAACTGATTTTTCAAAGTTCAGTTTTTTATCTCAAAATCCAGACTCGCAAAATCCTAACAAATCAAGTAAGAATTTTATTCCACACTTACAAAATTCTAACCCAACCAAACAAGGTTTTTGCAAAATCAGATTTTCAAAATTCCAAACAAAAACTCAAACTTTCAAAATTTCCAAACAAAAACCAAACTTTCAAAAATCTCTCCAACCAAATACATTTAAGTTAAATGTGCATGCACAGCTTTTAACTTCCTAATTCATTTAAAATGTCCAACCAAATACATTTAAGTTCCTAACTCTACAAAAAGCTAAATGTGCATGCCTAATTTATTAACGCAGGTCCATAAAAGATCATATTATCATTCCTAATTTCACTATAACCTAGATCTACATTAGCAATACTAAGGACGTTTCAAGTCAAAATCAGATCTAAATTACCAAATCAGATACGCACTTATAATTTCCGAAAATATAATGTCATCGTTTTAGGTCAAACTACAATTTTTACCATTTCAGATTGATCAGATTTAATTTTATTTTAACATAAATATTATGATAATACACGTTTATAACGGATCTAATAAGATCTTAGTATAAAATCATCATCAATTACCATTGCCGTTTTTCACTATGTAGCTACCGACTTAGTTTGCATAGCTTTGAAAAGGCCGATGAATTCTTCAGTTTCAGGAACAGTTCCTTTCACAGCCTTACGAGACTGAAATCTCTCAGCCCATTTTAGAAGCGCCGGAGTGTTGGTTTCACACAGTATTTTCACATCTGAATTTACTTCTGTAGCCTTCAGCCACCCCACAAAGCACCCAAGAACGATGTCAACGTAGCCGCAATCGTCACCACCAAAATAGTCCTTTCCTTTGCTACATTTTACAAAAACGTCCTCCAATAATTTCATTTCTTCCACAATTGCCTCAACAAGTTGTGACCTTGTTGATTCTTCATTTGTAAAAGTCAACGACCTTAATGTTGGAAACCACTATCCAAAGAGCAACCCAAGTTAGTTTCACATGCTAAAAAATCTCATATATATAACGACATAAATACTATTTTATGTACTATTTTTTGTGTTAAAAAATACTATTTTATGTACTAAATTTATTATAAGACATAGCCTAATAAACCTCTATTATTGCTAGATTTGGGTTGAATCCGTAGTTAGGTCAATTTTTATATACATAATTACATTATTATGATCCTGTCACATACATTTATTTGTGAACAAATAACATGCTAAAAACACAGAACTATAAGAAATATTTAGGGTGTGTTTGGTTGGACAAGTTTTTGCAAAACTTGGACTATCAAAATTCAGTTTTGTAAAATCTTGTTTGGTTCATCAAGTTTTTCAAAATCCAGACTTGCAAAATCCTAAAAATCAATCAAAGATTTTGTTCTATACTCACAAACTCGACCCAACCAAACAAGGATTTTGCAAAACCAGACTCTCAAAATTCCAAACAAAAACTCAAACTCTCAAAAACCCAAAACAAAATCCAGACTCTCAAAAATCTTGCGAACCAAACACACCCTTATTTTCTTTATGTGCCGGACTAGCTAAAAAGTATGATCTAACCAATCCTCCTTGCTACTCTTATCTAGGCCCCGTAGTACGTAGACAGGTCACTTTTTATGTAAAATATTGTCTCATCGAAATAACATTTCGGACTTTATATATAGCATTATTTATTTTATTTTAAATATATTTTTGCTAAAATAAATCGAGATAAAAATACATAAGGTCAAAAGGATAATTTTAACTTATCATGATTTACCTTGTCGTCAATATAAGCTCCCCAAAAACGGGCCATCGCACGATCATACGAATCGACGGGAAGAATTGACGGACCAATATTCTCCCATGTTTCGTCTATGTACTGCAGAATCACGAGCGATTCACAGACAGCTTTGCCATCATGAATGAGAACCGGGATTTTCTTGTGAACCGGATTCGATTTCAAGAGGAGCTCACTCTTTTCCGGCCATCTGATCTCCGGGATGAATGCATAATCTAATGTCTTGAGATTTAGGGCGAGCCGAACCCGGATCACAAACGGGCTGAGATGTGCCCCGAGAACCTTTAAGTCACTTGCTGCCATAGAATTTAATTAAGCTGCAAATAGTCGTGGAAAACTTAGTTGAATGAGGACATATTTATGGATGAAACTAGCTTTATTTTATTTACCTAGCTTCCACAAAAATGATAATTTATTTGATTTTTTAATGATATATGAAGGAAAAAAAGTGCAATGACGTTATAGTTAGTTGAAATTATGAGTGAAGTATGAACTTATTTACTTGCCTTGCAAGTTTTTTGCATTTAGTCAAATTTTGAGAATAAAAGACTAATCAGTCGTTGAAAATCTTTTAAACTACTCCACCTTTTAAATTGTTACTTTTCAAAATAATAATCCTTTCATCTATATAGTGAACCAAAAAATTAAAATGAAAAAAAATGTACAAAATCGAACAATTATTTGTAAATGATGATTTATACAAAATTGATGAACGGATAAAATACTTTTTTTCTTAAAAAAAGTTGGGTAATAATTGAAATGAAACTCCAAAATCCATAATTCCTGGGTAAAACTACTAGCAACCCAACCGATGGAATGGATAGAATAGTAAGGGCAAGTCCAACAGACTTGCTAAAGCTTTTTCTAAAATAGAGATTAAAAAGGTATATTTTCTAAAATATTTTTCCCGCAATCCAACAGAGTTTCTAATTTAGCAAATTTATTCAAGCCTCCTATTCCTCCTTCACTTGGTTTTTATTTTTTCTATCATTTTTATTATTATTTTAAATAAAAGCCTACAATCATGCATGCTGAATTTACCATAAATAGAATGTTTTTGTCCAAATTAATGAAACGTGGCATGAATAGAGATTTAAGTTTGGATCGCTATATATAGAGATTCAAACCTTCTCTCTCATCCAATTTCTACTTTAGAGAATATTTTAGCAAATTTGTTGGAGTCATGAAATTTTAAAAGAAGTCCAAAAATAGCCTAATTCTCTATTTTACCAAATCTGTTGGACTTGCCCTAAGTCGATAAAGAATTAGTGAAAATCGAATTTCAGATTCGAGTTAGGAATAGTTACAACTTTCAAGGGATAAAATGAGTAAATCCTTTTTTTTAAATGCAATTGATAGATGTAGTCCAACATCATTTTCACATTCCGTATTTGTATTTAAAATTCCTGATATATATTCATTTATGAGAACCACATTTATTTTTAAATAAATACCGAATGTATTAATGACACTTCATGAATTTTTTACGGACTGCATAAATAAATAGTGGGTTACATATAACAATGCCCAAAACAATAACATCGTTAAGACTTAAGAGGGACTTCTTTGCATTTTTTAAAAATTAAAAATACTTGGGCAAATTGTTTTTTAAACAATATTGAAATATCACACTACTCAATGCGTACAAAATATTATTACTCACCGAAAATCACATTATTTAAGATTGCAAAGAAATTCAAATTGTAGTCATCACATGAAGAAATAAATAAAATTGAATGGTACATTTTCTCGATCCAAAGTCAACGCCATTTTCAGATATGATCACTTGGAAGCTTCCGCCGCAGCAGCAGCCCTTGCTTGCATCCTTTTGAGAAGATCGAAGAGCTCCTCCACCTCCGGCAGGGTCCCCTTCACCGCCGGATGAGACGTGAACTTTCCCGACCATTTTGCCAGCGCCGGAGTCTTGTCCTCGTCGAAAATCTTCACGCCGGTATTAATTTCCGACACCCTCATCCACCCCAAGAAACACCCTAGAGCAATGTCCAAGAATCCCAGATCGTCTCCTCCAAAGTAGTCCTTTCCATTGCTAGACTTCACCAAAACATCTTCCATATAGTTTACACCTTCAAGTATTTTCTCTAAGATCTCAGCCTTTGCCGACTCTTCTTTCGCATCAGCCAGCGATCTCAACACTGGAAACCACTGCAAAACAAAACCAAAACAAATCAGATCTCAAACACATGCAAGATCTTACTATGTTACATTATAATCTTAGACCGTTGATACGCGCAGATCCAAATTTACTTGTTATCGTCCAAAAAGGATACTATTATTCTTTACTATTTCAAATAAGCGGATTTGCATTTGTAAAATTAGGAACATTTCTAGTCCATATCAGACATGTATAAGTAAATTGGACATTCACCTAATCTAATCCGACAGTAATAATCGGGTGTTGCTACACGTTGTCCGGTATTTTACTCATTAGTCAAAAATACGGCATGAATTTACAAAAATGTTCTCACTTATTAGGTTTGTTGGAACCACGCTAAGTAAAATATTAGACTGGATGCATATAACATTTTAATAATCTTACTATGGTACCAAAGATCCAAAATGTACCAAGATCTTACTATATTACATTATAATCCAAAACTATATCATAAGAACGAAGAATTTAGTTCACGATCAGTACCTTTTCGTCGAGATAAGCTGCCCAGAAACGGGTGGTGGCACGATCATAGGGATCAGATGGAAAAATAGCAGGACCGTCGGACCAGACCTCGTCGATATAGTGAACAATCACGGTTGACTCGCAGATGGGCCGATCGGCGTGGATAAGAACCGGGACCTTCTTGTGAACCGGGTTCGATTTGAGAAGAAGCTCACTCTTTCCATCAGGGAGATTCTCCCTGTGGAACTCGTAGTCGACCGACTTGATGTTGAGGGCGAACTGAACCCGGTTCACGAACGGGCTCGGCCGGGCCCCGAGAACCTTCACATCATTGCTTGCTGCCATTGAAATGAATTTTGAAGCAGAGATTTTTTCTGAGATATTGAAAGGGATGATCGATTGTGATTTGAAGAAGATGAAGCGAGGCCTACTATTTATGGAAGTAGGTTTATATTATTTTTAGTAGGTACACTAATGGAAATGTATGCGAAAGCAGTTACGTAATCACACGGCCACACCACATTTAATTAATTGAAACTTGAAAGTGGGGTTTTCATATTAAAATGGTCACTGGTTAGATCATCATGTATTTGGATTTATATCATATATTATATCTCATCATTATAAGAGATATCATATTCTATAAGGAGAATATGATCTCTAAAGAATATATTTGTGCAGATTTCACGCAATAATTTTATATATATATATATATATATATATATATATATATATATAAATCACAGCACTAATGAAGGAACAAAAGAGAGAATTAATGGACCACTAACTTATTAAGAAAGACATTTCTGAAAAATTAGTTTAATTAATTTTTAGTTTTAGGTCAATTCTGATGAGAAATGATTTAGTAATAAACTTTTGTTATACGATAATTATTTTTACCATATTAATTTTATTTTATTTCAATTTAGTTTAATTGAATTTTGATTTGATAAGTTGAAGAAAACATATCCTAATATGGATGGTTTGTGCTGGTTATAGTTTTTTTTTATAAATTCATTCATATTACTGGAATACAAAATCTTGGGTGAGACCGTCTAAACATAAACTTATGGTAGGAACAATGTGTTTTCATATATTTACCAGATCAAAACTGGCCAACATTGCTAATGCCCTAACTAATTGGAAATTTGCAAATTTTGCGTTGACAATCTCAACCAAAGATTTCGAAGCTACAGATTGGGATATGCACGGGGACGATAGAGATCCCAGTATCAGACAACTTTTCAACAACGTTATCAACTGCTGAATTTGTAGGTTATCAACGTTAAAAGAAATGGTGCATGTTTCTGGAATCATGGCTAAGTGGGATGAGAAGAATGTGGTTCAACAGTACGTTTTAACCAGGAAGAGAAAGTCGGGTTGGGTGTGGAGACAGTGGAAAGGATGAAATGGGAGGAAGATAAAAATGCAAGAAATGGTTGTTTTATCAGTCTCTCATTACTATTTAGTATTTACTAGTGTCATATCAAGGTCCTTTTAATCTGTTATCCAGATTCTTAAATATCAAAATTGTCATTAACTTCTATCGTTTCTGATACTAAAATAGTGAGTGAAAACAACGTAAGAGTCGTGTTTCCTTTCTAGTCTTTGAGTGCAACGTAAGGATCGATGAAATTATTTTTGGTATTTACGGTATATACCAAATACCAACCAAATTTATTGGTAATCAATATATGAATATAATTATATACCGACTTGTTTGGTTGGTTTCGGTATTTAAAAAGTGTGTGGTATGGTACATGGTATTGTCTAAAAAGGATGGTATTCGTAATGATTCCACCCTAGCACATAGCACAAGGATATTAAGCCTACAATACAGACGATGATGACCAAAATCCAACTAAACATAGTTAAGCCTACTATCCGAAATCCAAAATCCAACCGAACATTGTTAAGCCTACTATCCAACAGAACATAGTTAAGCCTACTATCTCAAAAAAATTACTTAGCACTTTACATGAAACCCACTTTAGCAATGACGATATCGATATCAAGGCTGATATCCCAAGCAATGACGGTAATGCTCATCTCTAGCCGTCTTGGGAGAGTAGTACCTATCACACTAACGGCATATCTCGTCCATCATCTTCTTCCTTGTGTACAGGATGTTCCTGTGCTCTTCAGTGACATGAACGTACATTGTTCCTCGGTTGAAGCACACCACACCACACAGAGTACACCTCAAACCTAAAGCAAAGCATGACACATGACATTCAGTTTGATATCTTTGTTCCAAGACCAGTTTCAAACAAAAACAATGCATTTGATCCTAATGCTACTATGGCCTTGTACCCACACAACAAAAACAAAGCATTTGATCCTTTCAAAGCATAAGAAATTGACAGAATCACAAATGAACACAAACCGTGAACAGATAGGTCAACTTAGGCATAACACAATCATCAGATTAAAATTATCAAAAACCCCAATCCCCAAAAGGTTCCCAGAAATTGACAGAATCGCACATGAACACAAACACATAGATCACAACAACAAACCGTGAACAGATAGGTAAACTTAGACATAACACAATCATCAAAACCCTAATGGATCTAAGTTATACCAGGAATAAACAAATTATAATTATCAAAATTCCCAATCCCCAAAAGGATCCCAGAAAATGACAGAATCGCACGTGAACACAAACACATGGATCACAACAACAATTCACGGTCAACTTAGACATAACCCAATCATCAAAACCCTAATGGATCTAAGTTATCCCAGGAATAAACAAATTAGAATTATCAAAAACCCCAATCCCCAAAAAGATCCCAGAAAATTTGTTTTTGATAAGTATAATTTGTTTATTCCTGGGATAACTTAGATCCATTTTCACTATATCCTAAACAAACTTTACGAGATTTTTTTTTAAAGGGAGAAAGGGATGATATTACCTCCATAAGGCTTTATGTCAATCTCGGTAATCACATTGAGTTCAGATTTCAATTTGTAGATGAGAGTCTCAGGGATTTTCGGATCTTTCCTCCCTATGCTAGACCAGTTGACAAATCCCCCAAAAATCCTTATGGACCAATTTATTTATGGTGATGTCAAAAATTTCAAAATAAGATTGGAATTTAGTAAAAAATAATAGTAGTAGTAACAAACAAGAGAAAACAAAATAAATCATGCCCCAACAACAAAAGTGTGGGTGCAACTCGTGATTTATTTTGTTTTCGGAACGTTAACTTATTAGTAGCCCATTTTTCACCCAAATGATGTTGACATTATCCGTGGTATATAGCTTACAGGAAGGGCGGGGAGAGACCATGGGTGTTGGCACCCAAATGCTACCGGAAAGTATACAGTTAAGTCGGCATATCATCTCTTGATTGAATCTCCAAGATCGATCACCATCTTCAGCCTCCTGGACCTGAGAAATCATTCTGGTTAAAGTTCTGGAAATTGAAAGTTCCGCAAAGAGCCAAACATTTTGCTTGGAGGCTTTGTACTGATTCCCTTCCCACTGCAGAAAACCTCCAAAAGCGAACTATCTCGATCCCTCAACACTGCCACCTTTGTCAAGCCAATGATGCATCTACTGCTCACCTTTTCTTTTGTTGTCCATTTGCAAGGGATGTTCGGCATTCAACTGGCCTTGAAGACTTTATACTGGAAAATAAAAGAAGTCGAGGGGAGTTCTGGTTTCAAAATTTGTTGAAATTAAGTGACGGTAGGAGAGATCATCCTAATGTTATGTGATGGGATATGGTTCCAACGAAACCGTGATGTGTTTGAACAGCAGCTTACGAATGCTAAGTTGATGGCAGCGACAGTAGTTGCAAACTTGCAGAGATTCTATGAAGCAAATAGTTGGCCTGAGAGGATGTCTACTGCCCTACACACAATTTGCTGTAACCTCCTCGCGGTAAAGCTCACATTCTTTTTGATGCAGGGCTGGAGTTAGGAGTGGCTGGAGTTGGTGCACTTGCCTTGGACGGAGACGGGAACTTCCTCCGAGCTGTTACAAGACGCTTCCAAAGCTGTATTGATGCAACTTATGCAGAAGCACAAGCGCTTAATGTGGCACTTGACTTAGCTGCCGAACTGTCTATGGTGGATGGGATTATTGTAGGAGATGCACTTAATGTTGTAAGCATGATACGTGGGGATATAGAATGCACCATGCCGTGCATGACTATTATTCCACAGATTAGTGCTCGATTCATCGAACTAGGTATTCAACTTCCTTTTTGGATCCTTAGGGATCAAAACTATTTAGCTCATTCTTTGGCAAGTTTTGCTAAAAGAACGACTGTAGAATACCTTGTATGGGATTCTCCTTCTAGTTTCTTTTTGTCAAACGCTACCGGACGTTACCGGTATCTTGAAATGAAATGGTTTGCGTGTCAAAAAAAAAAAAATGTCTGTTACACAGTTTGCTTGTACAAAACTCATCGTATTCCACTCCAAATAAAATTTCAAATTTTCCAGTAAATTGCATGTCACTTCTATAAAAAGTTTTATGATCAACATCAGCCTTGGCTGGCCTTTGAAGCAAGATAGTTGAGGAGTTGATGAGTTTCAAGAACAGTTCCCTTAACGGCGCCGTGAGACATAAACGCCTCTGCCCATGCTGCAAGCCCGGGAGTCTCGGCCCGGCCCATAATTTTAATATTCATCGTGAATTCTGCGACCTTTCCCCAATTTAACCGGCTGCCCAGAACAATGTCCAGGTACCCCAAATTGTCACCTCCAAAGAATGGCTTTCCCTTACTTGAATTTACAAAAACGTCCTCCAACAATTTTGTCCCTTCATATATTTTCTCTAAGATTTGTGCTTTGTGTTCTTCATCTTTGGCATGAAATATTGGCTTTACTTGCTCAATCCACTAAAATCAAAACAAAATGATCACAAATTCATCCATTAGATCTATATCAGTTGAAAAGACGGCTGATATATATGTGCAAATCCAATTTACTTATTGCAGGTCCATAAAAGATAAAATTACCCTTTCTAATTTCACTATATCTTCCATCATATTGAAGACTTGGATTATGTGTAATCCAAAATATTGTTGACAAAAAAAAATCCAAAATATCATTGGGAACTTATTCACATATCAGTTTAGTAAGAAATAATCTGATTAAAATAAAAAGGGTCTAAATGTCACGATAAATGCAGGGGCGATAAATTCAGTCCGATATTTTGCTATTGCAGTCTGAAATACTCAATTCAGTCCAATCAATATACGAAATGTTCTTATACTCAAGTTTAGGGGAAAATTAAGCTCCTTACAGGATCAATACAATTAATTAATGTATTATAGATCATAATAGTAAAATACTGGATTACATTTATTCCTCTATTAAATTAACAATCATTGGCTAAATATTTTTGATGTATATAAAAACTATGAAGTAATATATCACAAAAAGAAACGATGAAAAGTCAATAACATCAATGAAGAAGAAATGAATGGATGAGAAAACTAACAGTTTTGTCAATATAGTCTGCCCAAAAGCGAGCCGTTGCACGATCATATGGATCGGAGGGAAGAATGGCCGGACCAAGTTCCGGCCATGTCTCGTCTATGTACTCAAGAATTACGAGCGATTCGCAGACCGGTTTATCGCCGTGGATGAGAACCGGGATCTTCTTATGAACCGGGTTCGATTTGAGCAGGAGATCGCTTTTGGATCGGAGATCCTCCTGAAGGAATTCGTAGTCTATTGATTTGAGGTTGAGGGCGATCTGAACCCGGTTCACGTACGGGCTTGTTCCGGTGCCAAGAACCTTCACATCACTTGTCGCCATGGCTAACTCTCTTGATGGATATTCCTGCAATGATATGTTTGGAAGATTTTGTGTATGAAGATGGATATAATTAATTTGTAGATTAAGAGTTGTCTTGGTATATATAGTTGTAGAATACTTTCTTTATGTACAGTCCGCTATTTTTACTTTACAGTATAAAATATGATATTTAATTTACTAAAAATATACTATTTATTATATTAATTGAGAAATTTAATAAAATTCAAAAAATGACACTGTAATTTTGAAATTATTTTAGACGGTACTAAATAAAATATTAAATTAGATATAGCATTTCCCAATACTTTTCAAACAGAAGAAGCCGGTGTTGAATATCGTTTTCAACTTTGTCTAGGACGACTATAGTCAACATTCATACAATTTCAAAACTTTGAAATATGGTGGAAAATTCAAATGGAGAAGAAGAAATGAATAAACAAGTGAATGAGAACCGGAATTTCTGGTGAACCCGGTTCACGAACCTTTACATCACTTTCAGCCATTTTATGAGTGATGCTTGATAATATTATTAAGCTTTGTCTCTGCATAAAAATAGTGTGGGGATAATCGATCTCTTTCAAGTTGAATTCGTTTTATTTAATCTTAATTCGATGGTAAAATTCAATTTTGATATGTCTAGCTAGTTAAATTATTCATGTTATTTTAATTTTACAATTTATTTAGTCTTGTTGTAGTTCAATAAAATGCAGCCAAATGTAAAATGACTGCACACATGTATTCTTTTATAACGAGATAAGTGATTTAATCCTTTATTAAAAATTGAAACCTGCAAAAACAATTGTGGAATTTATGCACTAATATCCTTTACTTTGTATGTATTTCTTTAGTCCATTTAGTAATAGACGGCTTTCAAAAAAAAAACAAAAAGTCCCCATCGAACCTTTTCTTTAAAAGGTGTGTTATTTTAAAATTTTGCAAATCTTTTAATAATTATAAAAAAACTTTCAACTGATATATCTATTTGTTTAGATATAAAATGTATTTGTAAGACTTATTTTATTTTCCTAAAACCATAGCTGGTGAAATCCCCCGATTCTTTTCTTCCATATTCTTCATCATCTTGCCATGGTAAGATAGAGAAATCAACATTTAATTACCTTTGATTTGTTTTGCTCTTAATAAGTGTGAATTTTTGATATTAGTACTATATATTCTTCAATTTGATTGGTGAGATCATATGTTCACAATGCTTGATCTTGCTTTTCAATTTGATATTTTTCTGGATCTAGTTTACATATCGTGTTTATATCTTTTAAGGTGTTAGTAGTTTGGAAAATATAGCTCATGGTCTGGATCAAGTGTTATTGCATCTGTAGCAGATCTTTATTTGACGTAGTGATGCACAATAAGCTACTATTTGTCAAGTGGTTGATTCGCGGTAGCAGTATCACGCCAGGGTGTTTTATCATTTAATTGGATTAAAACTCTACATCTATAATGGTATCTGGTCGATATGTAATATATTTACTCTTATAATAGACTATAAAAATTGAATGTCAATTCTACTGTAATTGCTATCAGGCGTTTTTCAGTACCAAGAATGATTTTTTTAATGAAAAAAAACTATATCCTATTTTAAAGATGCTTTATATATTTATTTTTTAAAAAAAAATACTTCTTTTATTTGATTCTTACGAAAATGAATTAAAAATATAATTAGATTAGACTACATATAATCCCAGTATAAAGTTTATTTCACATCTGTCAATGAACCACACCACAATGAAAAGGAACTCACAAAGTAAAAATTAACATGAAATCGATACATTTCTTATTAGTAAATTTCAAATGTTTCCTTTAAAGGAAAGATCATTAGTCGGTTGCCCTAGCTTCGTGTGCTTTAAGGACTTCGAGCAGTTCTTCGACCTTCGGAAGGGTACCATGGACAGATTTGTGGGACTCAAACCTATCAACCCACTTCACAAGGGCAGGTATCTTTGCTTCATCAAATATTTTCACATTGGCCGATAGTTCGCAGATCTTAAGGCACCCTACATAGCTCCCAAAAACCATGTCCACAAACCCTAGATCATCTCCTCCAAAGTAGGGTTTTCCATCACTCATCTTCACAAAAGCATCCTCCAACAATGTCAATCTTCCCATGAATTTATCCGTGATCATCTCCTTCGACTCTTCATGTTTTGCACCTTGCAGATCCCTCAGCATATCACAGCACTGCGACAAAATATTATGACCGACATTAATTTAGAAGTTCAAAACATTTTATGGTCATTTTTCATAACTTCATATGAATATTCAGTTCAGTTTAATTCAGTTAACCGTTTTAAAGCGGCCAGATTAGGGTGCAGATCTAATTTACTTGTGCAGATCTGATTTTGACTTGAAATGCCCTTAATTTTACTAATGCAGGTCCGCTGATTTGAAATATGAAGGATAATATTGTCTTTTTTAGACATGCACAAGTAAATTGGATATGCACCTAGTAACGACCTTTTAAAGGCATATCTCCAATAAATAAAATTTACCAGTAAATCGTCATCAACGTAAGCTGCCCAAAACCGAGCTGTTGCACGTTCATATGGATCGGAGGGGAGAATGCAAGGGCCATTTTCCGGCCAAGCTTCATCTATAAACTCGATGATCCGACGTGATTCGTTCACCGGCTTACCACCATAAATAAACACCGAATTTGATTTCAGCAAGAGATCACTCTTTTCCGGCCAGTTGGTCTCCGGGAGAAGCTCATAATCTACTGACTTGACGTTGAGAGCAAATCGAACCCGGTTCACGAAAGCGCTGCCTCCTGATCCGAGGATCTTCACATCTTTTTCTGCCATGTCTAGACTGCAGCAGTTTCTTGAGGTCTGTAGTTTGTGTGGTATCAGTACTGTCAGATTGGACTTGTTACGATACATTTGTTTGAATGTTTTTTTCGATCTTTCTAATTATATCCACAAGAATAACTATTTATAGATGATGATATTTCTGCGTGTCATCCTTCTGCGGCGACCATGACCATTATATGCAGATGACCATGACCATGATAAGTAATCCAGATGTTGGAATATATACGTAGAACGGTAGAATAAGAAGCAAGAGAAGAAATGCGTGTGTGGTCGGTGTGGTAAGAAATTAAGAAAACAATTGATAAATAAATATAGTAAAATTCGTTCTAATTAAAACCAAACGTTTTTAAAAATTATTTTTTAAAAATTCGATCTTATAGTAGCGTCTTCCGAAGGGATTTATAATATTCCCTCCGTTTCATGAAAAATGGCACTTTGCTTTGTCAATTTTTTTTACCCAATCGTTAATTTGAGTTACATAAATTAATCTGTTCTAAAATTTTAATATCTGAAAAATAGACATTACAGAGAATCCAGAATTGTATTATACAACATATCATTATTTATATATTAGTACAAATTAATGGTCAAATTTGAACATAAAAAATTGTCCAAGTCAAAGTCCCATTTTCCATGAAACGGAGGGAGTATATATTAAAGAAGCGTGACCAAAGAAATTCAACTAATCAACATAAGATTGAATTTTCAACTCACGAGGCCAGAAAAGTTCTGAAAAATATACAGGTTACATTTTTATATTTATAACAATGTGACATTTACCATGGAACAAAGAAAGTACTTGGTAAACACAAAATATTTGACCGGATTGGAATTCTATCAATTTCAAAAGGTAGAAAAATCGAGTAACAAACAACTACATAATGCTTAGTAATATATATGATTTATTATATATTTAAAATAAGATTAATTATTAATTTGGCTTAGAAGAAATAATTTTTTCTGTAATAATGTTAAAGAGGATAGCTTCAGGATTTTCCAAAATATTATTAAACAAGTAAACTTGGTTTTCAGTGTTTTAATTTCCATTGGTTGGAAATAAAAAGAAATATATATACCTTGTTAACATGGGGTTAATCCACTATGTCCAAATTCACAAATTACTTTTTTCGTGAATTATAATACATATTTAAAAGGGACATTATTGTCATTTCAAATTTAATTTGACCTTGCAGAAATAAACTAGACCTGTAAAGTAGATCTGTATATATAACCACCCAAAAAAAGAAGAGTGAAATATCACACTTGAATCATCACACCAAATTTGTTGAAACCATATCATATTTAACAATTTGTTGAACTTGATATTAATGCAAGTATATATCTCATAACAAATTATCAACAAATTATCAAGAAATATAAATATGCCACATTAACTTGTTTATAGGAGACTCCTCTATGATCAGATAATTTCAGTTCAATTTTTGTTTATTAAAGACCCCTAAATAAAAATGACATTTTAAAACCCTAATCTGACAAGTTCTAAAAATAGCTGAGATGTGAGAATGTGTATGAAGAATCGTAACAACAATCATCATTCACTCATAAACCCTATCATTAATTTCGTATTTTATTAGATCTGAATGATTAAACAACTTATGATCCAATCAAAAGTACGAAACTGAAAAAAATAGAGATCCAGAGATCTAAAGATGCGTACATAGATCTAGAGATCTATAAATTGAAATAGAGATCACTGGCCATGGGCAGCCCTCCAAACTTCACGCGCTTTAACGACAGCAAGAAGTTCCTCAGTCTCCGGTAGGGTACCCTGAACAGATCTGTGAGACACGAACCTGTCAACCCATTTTGCTAAGGACGGTGTCCTTGTTTCATCGAAAAATTTCACATTTGCCACTTTCTCTCCAAGTTTAAGCCACCCTAAATAGCTCCCCAAAACTATGTCCATGTACCCCAAATTCTCCCCTCCAAAGTACAACTTTCCGTTACTTAATTTCACAAAAGCTTCCTCTAATAAGGTTAATTTCTCGACGAATTTTCCGACGACCCCCGCCTTTGATTCCTCGTCTTTTGCAACTTTTAGGTCTCCCAACATCGGAAAACACTATCGACAAGTAAATCAAGGGATGGTTAAATGCAGTGTGATATTTTCGAGAGAGAAGACAAACACGTCAAAAAATTAATTACATCATAAGCAAAACACATTAGATCTAGATCTTGACCACTTTCGCAAGGACATATTAAGTAATTTATGTACAATTACAGACTGCATAAGTAATGTTGGACTACATATACCAATTCCCTATATCAATTCAGGAAGTGAAAGGGTAGAATTATTTGATTAGTGATTTGTTTAAAAAATACTTGTTGACACCGTTTCATGATTTGAATTGAATAAATCTAAATTAAATTGAATAACAAAAATTCGTGATCGATGCAAACTAATCAAGCAAATTCTCACACTTGAAAAATGTTCAATGGTGACACAATTTTTAGTGTAAATGAACAAATTAACTTTAAACAATTATGAACTAAGGATTACCTGTAAATGATCATCGACATAAGAAGCCCAGAAACGGGCGGCGGCACGGAGGACGGGATCGGCGGGGAGAATGGAAGGGCCGTTCTCCGGCCAGGCTTCATCTATATACTCGAGGATCACACGTGACTCGTTCACCGGTTTGCCGCCGTGAATGAGAACCGGAATCTTCTTGTGAACCGGGTTTGATTTCACCAAGAGCTCACTCTTTACGGGCCAGTTGATCTCCGGCAAGTATTCGTAGTCTATTGACTTGAGATTGAGAGCTAATTGAACCCGGTTCACGAACGGGCTCGGCCGATATCCCAGAACCTTCACATCAGTTTCAGCCATTTTCTGAGCTTGAAAATTATTGATGTGGAGTATTTTTTTTATTTTTTTTTTGTGAACGATGATGATAATATTATTTAGCCTTTTCTTTGCATGGTTCATAATAAAGAATCAATAAAGATAGTGTGGGGATGATCGATCATGGTTGAATTTTCAATGAAAGAAAGCAAAACAAACTTGGCTTTTGTTCACTCTCAAGTCTCCATCTCTTTCAAGTTGACTTTATTTTCTTTTTCATATATATTCATTCGCTATAATGAACTAATTTGGTACAAAAATTTACGACTATTATTAGTTTAATTCTAATATAATTTATTGATTTCGTAATTTGAGTGGCCAAATTCCTGACATGTTACTTCATTTTATTTTAGCTCAATTTGATACGATTGAATTTTGATATTTCTGGTTTAATTTGTTCAAGTTATTATAATTTTTCAATGTACTAATTAGTCTTGTTGTTGTTCAATAAAATTCAGCCATTTAAAAATAATTGCATAAACTAATTAGTCTTTTCCGTATTTTTGAAGGAAATGTAAAATGCATAGATTCCAAAATTCTTTTGTGCACAAAAATACATAAAATATTAATTTATGCATCAATGAAATACATCATTGTTGGTATATGCTTTGAATGCCGTATTAGCCGCTACTGCGAGTTAGCACGGTGGTCTCGCTATCCGGTCAGCGAGTCAGGGGTCCATGGGCGAAATGCACCATGACCTTGGGGGTTCGGGGAGGCGGAGATGCCCCAGCCCAACCGTATAAGTTATCTCTTTATTGGAATGTTATTGACTTAGCCCAAAAGTGTGTTTTCGAGCCCAGTACTTAAGATTTAGTGAAATAGCTTTTATAAGACTCTTTTACTTGTTGTAATCTAATTCATTCTATTTTCTGGCCGTTAGACGATAAGAACATCTTGTAATTAATATAGGTATCTATCTAATGCAATTTGTCTCATTCCCGTGGATGTAGTCAATCATTAGTGGACCACATAAATCTCTATATTCTTACTTTTCCCATTACGTTTATTTGTTGTTTTTTCATATTTCACACTACAAGCACAATAACAAACTCAAAGCGTAGCAATTGAGATGAAGTAGATAAACGTCTTATTAGTACATTTTACCATGTTTCCTTTAAAGGAAAGATGACACATATACTACTGGTTTGCCCTAGCTTTGTGTGCTTTAAGGACCTCGAGAAGTTCTTCGACCTCCGGAAGGGCACCCTGGACATATTTGTGGGACTCAAACCTATCAACCCACTTCACAAGGGCAGGTGTCCTTGTTTCATCAAAAATTTTCACATTGGCCGATACTTCTCCGACCTTAAGCCACCTAATATAGCTCCCAAAAACCATGTCCACGAACCCTAGATCATCTCCTCCAAAGTACGATTTTCCATGACTCATCTTCACAAAAGCATCCTCCAACAATGTTAATCTTTCCATGAATTTATCCAAAATCGCATTCTTCGACTCTTCATCCTCTGCACCTAGCAGATCTCTCAACACAGCAAAACACTGTAACGAGAAATTTTATGACTGCTATTAAAATAGAAGCTCAAAAAATATTTTTACGGTCAGTTTTTCTAAATTTAAGAATTTCGTTCTGAAATTTACTTTAGTTCAGATCAATCTACCCACATATATTTATATGAGATGGACAAAAATATATCATATGTAGTGTGTATTATCGACCATAGCATAAATTTTGGTTTGTATTAAACTCTGTCCATTTAAACCCGATCCAAACCCGCCCTATGTTTCAAGGGATAAAGGTAGTAACTCTATTTCATGATCAAGTGAACATGATATCTGTCTATGTAAAAAGAAGGCATTCTAAAAATAAAAATAAAAAAGCTTTATGTATAACAATCTTATTTTGTACATATCTTAATATATAATAGTTTCGTTTAAGATTTCTTTATTCTTAAAAAATATAAACTAAATTACACTGTAAAAACAAAATTTACCTCTAAACTGTCATCCACATAAGCTGCCCAAAACCGAGCGGTTGCACGATCATATGGATCGGAGGGGAGGATGGAAGGGCCATTTTCCGGCCAAGCTTCATCTATGTACTCGATGATCATACGTGACTCGCTCACCGGTCTGCCGCCATGAATAAGAACCGGGATCTTCTTGTGAACCGGGTTTGATTTCAGCAACAACTCACTCTTTCCCGGCCAGTTGATCTCCGGGAGAAACTCAAATTCTATTGACTTAAGATTGAGAGCAAATTGAACCCGGTTCACGAACGGGCTGGCTCGTGAACCGAGAAGCTTTACATCACTTTCTGCCATGTCTATACTGAGGTTAGTAATTTGTGTGTGTGAATATTTTCTGATAGGACTTTCCTGTGATTTATATACTTGGTCCAGAGAGGAAGTACCGATTTTTTTTTTTTTTCAATATTTTTTTAATCCATTATTATATGCAGTCCATTATTTACTTATGCAGTCCGTATTTATTTATGAAGTGTTATTAATACCCTCAGTATTCGTTCAAAAGTAAATATAGTTCCCAAAAATAAGGGTATATCAGAAATTTTAAATATAAATGCGGATTGTGAAAGTAATGTTCATCTATCAATTCCCTTTTTTCAATATTTTTTTAATGTTCACAAGAATCATTAGAGTATATATGACAACTAATTATGACAGGTAACCACATATTGGATTACGTAGAAGGATAGAATAAGCAAATGTG
The DNA here is from genome assembly GCA_948330725.1 of Sherardia arvensis. Lineage (NCBI taxonomy): Eukaryota > Viridiplantae > Streptophyta > Magnoliopsida > Gentianales > Rubiaceae > Sherardia > Sherardia arvensis. The sequence continues at coordinate 1,861,366 of OX415244.1, forward strand.
TAGTGGGTGGTTAAGAAAACGATTGATAAATAATAAAGAGCAAAAGTAGTATTTGATTTTTATTTTAAAAGTTATGGTAAAATAACAAAAGTATTTGACTTAATTGGTAAAATTTGAATCATTTCTTCTTGTTATCCTATTGGCCGGAATTCTATCAGTTTCAAACGGCAGAATATTCGACCGGAATTTTATCAATTTCAAGATGTAGATATAATCGACCAATTTTCAAGCTGTTCTAGTGTAACTATGTAAGAATATTATTTTTTAATGTTCCTTTTATAACATATAATCATAAACCAAATTAAGAAATGTCAAGTTGGAAAATTAATAAAATTATTTACTGATTCAATTATTATATATCACGTTTATTCAAATTTAATCGAAGAAATTTCGATGTTTACAAGGATGAAGAGGTTTCCCACATAATCCCTTATTACCAGAAAACGAGCTAACCGGGAAGTTCATCAGCTGCTTCCCTGGAGGAATCTCCCCAGACAGTCGATTATTCGACAAGTTCAGCTCTTTCAGATTCTTCAGCTTCAACAACGTTTTCGGTATCAAACCCGAGAACTCGTTGTTCTGCAGCATCAGCGTCCGTAAATCCTCGGCATTCGCTAAAGAATCCGGTAAGGACCCGGACAACTTATTGTTACTCAGGTCCAAGGTAAACAGCCTCGCCAGATTCCCGATCTCTTCAATATCACCTGAGAATCTGTTGTCTGAAAGGTCAACATAGTCAATCTGGCTATTCATCTGAAAAACCGATGATAAAGATCCTGATAAGTTATTCGAGTGAAGATCTAACGATGTCAGATCTCCGAGGTTCTTGAATGTGGCCGGAATTGTAGATGAAAGAGAATTTTCAGACAGATTAAGGTTTACCAGGCTGAAGTTCCCTAACCATTCAGGGATATTTCCTGTAAGATTATTACCAGATAGGTCCAAATCTAGCCATCTTTTCTCGGCAGTTTCCATGTATTCTGGTATATCACCTTGTACGCCACATCCCGCTAAATGCAGCGTGTAGAGTGATGGAAGATCGATAAGCCATGTCGGGATAAATGATAGGTTTAAAGGGTTAAAAGAAAGATCTAGGGTTTCAAGTTTTTCCAGGGCGGCCATTTCCCGAGGTAATGGGCCCTGAATTAGGTTATGGCTGATCCTCAGCGTGGAGAGAGGTAATTGGGCTATGGTTTCCGGGAGTGGGCCTGAAAGCCCGTTCCCGCTGAGGATCAGCTCAGACAACCTATGCAGCTGTCCTAAGCTCGAAGGAACGCTCCCCTCGAGATTGTTGTTGTCGAGGGAGAGCGTGTCGAGAGATTTCAGGTAGCCGAGAGTTTCTGGAATGGTTCCTGTTAAAAGGTTGTTACTTAAGGTTATCCTCGTAAGCGATTTCAGCCTGGATATCGAATCAGGGATCATCCCTTGTAGAAGGTTTTCAGACAGGTCAAGATCTTGTAAGGATTCCATGTTTCCTAGGTTTTCAGGGATGTTTCCTGTCAGGTAGTTGTTATGAAGGTACAGGTTTTCCAGCTTTCCTAGGTTTGTAATCGAATCAGGGATCCGCCCGGTTAACCGGTTTGAATCGAGGTACAAGACCCGAAGGCTCGAGAGCTTACCGATACTTGAAGGGAGAGAGCCGGAGAGAGCATTACCATTGAGAATCATGGACTCGAGTTTGGACAGGTCACCTATGCATTCTGGGATTGTACCTTTAAGGTTGTTCATAGGAAGGTAAAGCTCTCTGAGGTTTCTCAGGTTTCCGATGAGCGGAGGGATCTGACCTCCCAGTTCAGACAGCTCACTTAGGTCGAGGACTTCAAGGTAGGTTAAAAGATGTAAGGACGGAGACAACTCACCGTCCATCTGAGTATGAAGAAGCATCCGTGTCACTCTTCCGGTTTTCTCATCGCACGAAATGCCTTCCCATTTGCAGCATGAAACTCCGGTCCAGTTCTCTAGCCGGAGCGAATCATCAAACCGAATTCCGGCTTTGAAATCCTTCAGAGCCTTGAGGTCGTTCGGGTGGCAAGGTTTGATCAGTCCGAGGTTCGATTTAGCCTTGTTGATCATGAAAATCATCAAACCAAGTACCAAAACAAACTCACTAGGTTTCCCCATTTCCAATGTGTACTGTGTTGTTTGAGTGTCAGAAATATGCAGTGTTGCATGAATAAATAGTGGAAAGTGTAAGTTTCTGTTAATAATTTTTCTCAAGTGCTATCATCCGAAATATCATTAAAATTACAGTATTATCCCCTGAATATCGCTAGATTGTCCAATAATGAACCTAATAAGTGAGGACATTTTCGTAAATTCATATAGTATTCTAAATTATACGAGTAAAATATTGGACTGCATACAGTAATATCCCGTTTTTTTTTTTATAAGTATATATGTGTGTGTGAGAAGCTCATGGGACTCTACTTAAGTGGTTACTCATGTGATAAGTGGGTTCTAACAAATCTACCTAGTTTCGTACGAGAAAAGTGATCATCAAGAAATGACTTTTTATAGGTTTTTGTTTTTAGTAACTTCCATGAGAATGGATTGATGAAACGGATCTTGCAGACATGGAAGTGGTCGGACTGCCGGAAAAAGTATCCGTCGCCCCGAAATTGGCTTTTCCGGTCAGCATCTTGATCGCTATCTGAGCTACATCGGCAAACCACTCGTCCTCCGGCAGCATACTGAAACGAAAAAAAAAAATAGAGAAATGAATCAGAGTTTTGTTTGTGCAAACGTTTTTCAGACAGACTAATTACCTGTAAGGATCTACGCCGCTTGCTCCGACCGCCTCAATCGCTCTACCGATAATGTTCTTGATCACTTGATGCAGGTTTCTCGATAGATACCGGCCTTGAGATGCAAAGAGTATCACAAACTCCATGTCCAAATAAAACTGGTTAAGGAAAAGAATTAGGTTAAAACATCTGTCAAAGGTTACAGATTTACATTAAAATGTTAAAGAATTACCTGTCGGAGGCCGAAAGGACCCAAGAGCCTTTCCCCTTGTTCTACAGCTTCCCAGAAGACTTGATCATCAGAAAGCCATAAGATGATACTCTCCGTAAGCCTTATCAGTAGAATCGTCGCAAATCTCTCCCTTCCGACAAACATGTCCGAAGCAATATTGGCAATGTATGTCAACTTTTGAAACAGTTCCTGAACAAGAAGAATCATGGTTTTTGAGTTGAACAACAGTTTTTAAGACATGTATCATTAGTTACCTGGTATATCTGCGAGGGAAACCATTCAGGCTCTTCAGAAACCTCGTCCATACAAAGGTACATGTCAGCGCTCAGACGAACACCACCATCGTCATTAAATATGAGCTCGAGCGCTTGCTGTCTGCAAAATGTATCCCTCAACTGGTCAACCATCCTCTGCAGCTTCCTCTTCATCTCCCGCTGTTCAGGCAGCCGGCTTTGCCTGTCTGAACCTCGGAAGTGGTGCTGGGAACAAGACGAGAGCCTTGTAGTCGCGCGTGGGAGAAGCTCATCGGCTAGCATCAGTGCATTGGACAGTAAGCCGAGCTGCTGAGCCTCGGTTTCCGCCATTCTCACAATCTTGCTCGATCCCTCCAAGTTCTCGGTTTCAGTTGAACCGGGCAATGCATTTATCAGCGTGTTTATGTACTCGTTGAAAGCGCGCAAAACGCCCTCCAAGGCCATGTCATACAGCTGCATGTTCTCTAAGGGACTCACATCCTCACAAAGCTCCTGGTTTTTCAAAAAACACATAAAAATTCATCATTTTCATCCAAAAACGGTGGAAAAAAAACTGGATTTTGTGATATATAACATAATTTTTATCACCGGTTCAACTTATTGTAGCGCACTTCAGCACAGCACAACACTAATCAGCACAGCACTGTTCAGCTCAACACATTTAAGCTCTAATTGTCTCTAATTTTATGTTTTATAAAAATAATATTAATTAAGTAAAAATAAAATTACTTATTTCTTAAGTAATGAAAATTACGTTTTTTCCTCAACTCAAATGAACAATATTCAACACTTTCAGAACTATTCAGCACAAGATCAGCACAGCACAACACTGATCAGTACAACACAACACATCATTCATCAGCACAACACTCATCAGCACAACACCAAATAAGTTGGACTGGACAGGCCTAAAGAGTTTACCTGAATCATTGTATTGAACTTGTGAGCACTGCTCGAGAGCTTGGGCTGGGAGGCGATGGCGCTAGTGATAGAGGTGGTGCTCAGAGAGCGGGATCCAACGGGCTGATAGTTGAGGGACCAATCATCTGCCGCCACAAGTGCGGCAGTGCTAAGTTCAATCCTCTTCAAGTTCGCAGTCAGGGCGAGTTCAACACAAGGCCTGAAAACGGCTTGAAGAACCGGCGAAAGAGCTAGACCGCGCGCTTCAAGCTGGGAGCAATAACCGAAGCACATCTGAACAGACTCGGCAACCGGCCTGAGATTGCCCGAAGCAGAAGGCAGGTCAAGAACGTTCCGTTTCACCAAATGCGCGAGGTTCTCGGTCTGCTTAACCGCCCAGGTCACGAGTTCAGACACGTAAGTCGGCTCCTCATTAAAAATCGCTAAGGAATCGCTGGCGGCCTGAGCAATGGCGGAGAACGCGAGCTGGGAGAGGCCAGCTGTGTAGGCCACTCCCTGCATTGTCCCTGAAGGCCTCAAACTCTGCACATTGCTCTGAAGCTTGTCTGAATGAGTCCTCAGCAGCATCGTGTGGGCCCGGGGCCCGTCTCCCAGCCGCTTTATTGCCTGAACAGCTGACCTTAACTCAACAAAACTGATGGAGTACTGTTTAGCGGCTTCTGCTAGCTGATCAGACAGTTTCTTCCTTTGTTCCATGATTGCTGTCTGAAGAAGCAGCAAGGCTGAGTTATTGAAGCCTTTCATGTTCTTCGATTCCTCGACTGTTCTTTCGCCTTCCTCAAGAGCTGCTAAGGCTTCATCCACTCTTCTCTCAGCTAGCAGGACCTCGAGAGTCTCCAAGAACTGCGCGAGCCAGCTTTCGACACGTGACGGTATTTTGCTGTCCGTGCTGACAACGTCGTCAGCCATGAAAGTATCAGCGGAATCTGCTAAGGACTGGATGCCGATTCCCTCGCCTAAACCGTGTACGAGGTTTGCTCGGTTTGAGAGCAGGTTTTTCAAGGCAAGAAGCTGTCCTTCTAGGTCAGAAATCTCCCTTGATGTTCTGCATCATCAAATCCTTAAAATTCACGAAATGTTGTTCATGTGATCATAATCAAATCCTTAAAATTCACGAAAAATCCACGAAATGTCTTCATAAACAAGTGTTTTTAAGTCTATCAGCCTTAAAATTAACGAAAAATCCGAAATCTCATTCAGAAAACATGTATTAAATGTGCATATATACCGTATGAAGGAGGGATAATTCGCGTAGACGCTTTTCCGCATTTCTTCAGCAGAAGCCTTCTTCAAGTCTACAAGGTATGTGCACAAATGTCTGATTTCCTGGTAATTTCATTAACATCTCATCAAAAAAGTACAAAAAAACATGAATTTTTGCGTCATTATTACATCATATATATCAGTATATTTACACTGACCTTTTCGCCCATGCGACGGCATCTGGACGTGACGAATTCTTCAGGATCGAATTTCGAGGATTTGAAGGTTTTGAGTTTGTCGCTGAGAGTGAGATCTTTGTCGAAATCCATGGAATCGCCGATGCTTGATAATGAAGTGAAATCCATGCTTGCTGTTCTTGTTTTTCCTCAGCTCTGATCGATATTTCGAATGCATTGAGTTCTTGAATCTTGTTGGGGATCGAAGAAGGAAGAAGAGGTCAAATTGTAGTTTGGGTTAAATTGATCTATTTTGAGTAAAAATTAAGATTCAATTTTGTTTTTGTTTTTGGAGATAAAATATCAATAGGAAATAATTATAAAATCCACTTTTAAGATATGTCACACCATGTTGCTTTTTAATTTAGTTTAGTTTATTTAGGATGATTCTAGATGTAGGACGCGGTTACTATCACAAATCTAAATTAGATCTGAATTAGTGATAATGTCCATTTAAATATTTATTATAATTTTTCAAATTAACCTTGAAGTGATAATAATATTTCTCTTAAATATTTATAATAATTTATGAAGAATGATAATTATGATATTTATACTGAAGGAAAATGATTATGCATATAGCAAGCCCAATTATGTTAGATTGATTTATTAAATAAAACGGGTAGTTTAATTTAGACTACATTACCATAGGGTTTTTCATAGAGAGAAAGCACCCATATTTATTTGGAGGTTATATGTGTAAAAATTTGAAATCTATTAATGAATTTGAAATCACACAAGCTGCTTGGTTAACAAAAAAAAATGTGGTAAAATGATTTTTTTGGTAATTTAAAGTTCCCACATAATAAAGAAATGTTCTTACCAATATCCTTAGGTAACTAGAAAATCTTGAAAATTTCTTTTTTCCAAATCTATCAAAAGGATTTAAAAGGATTTAAGAATTCCATTCAATTAAAGAATTGATTTTCCACCTGCAACGAAACGATATATATATATATATATATATATATATAATTTTTGGATTATTTGGGAATTTCATAATATACCAACTGCATAAATATTATTGGACTGTTGGTTCTTAGAAAGAAATGGCAGAGGAAAACGAATTTCGGGTGAACCATACATAACTCATGTTTGAACAACAACGTTATTATACATTGTTATCACAAGACATTCATTTAAACTAATCAACACTATATAGATGATCTTAGATCACATCCAAGATATTAAACTACAAAATATGAAAATTAAGAATAATGTAAATAAAATATTGGATATAATATCATCAGCATCCCATGATTTTGTTAGCCTTTTTTGGCTTCTCGGCGACGACTCCATCATTTCCGGCGAGTGCCCGGTACTTATCCTTCCTAGTAAAAGTGGTGCACTCGTAGGCGAGAGTGGAAGCGATGAGCCTCTGAATGTAGTTCGCCACCTCGTGACTGGACTTTCCGGCCTTACACGTCAGCTCCTCCGGCAGCTTGTTCAAGAAGGTGACCTCGTACGCCGGGCTAGGGTTCATGAAAAAGTAGAACGGGTCCATCCCTTTCCACCCCCTCGCCGTCGTGCCGTGGAACATGCTCATCCGGTTCTCCATCGCCACCGGCACCACCTCGTCGGTGAGCTCCGCAAACAGCGACGAAAACCGGAGAAGAAACGGTTCACGGCAGGTCGTCCCTTCGGGACATATTGCCAGGTCACCTATGAAGATTATATGAAGAAAATAAAGTTATTCATTTGTATTTTTGTATAATAATTAGTATATATGTATTTTACCATTTGATGCCAATTTATTTTAAAAATTTTAACGATATTAGTGTTTGAATAGATTAATCTGCCCATACGTATTATCAATTGTTATATTAATTAAAATATAGTATTCAAATATTAATTTTATATTGATTTAATAATTAAAGTCATTGTTCTCTTAAGCACTTATTTAAATTCTGTTCAGTTCGACAAATATATTCAGTTTAATATATATACTAGGTCTGTTTCTAGTACAATATAAATTATATAATATGTATCATTTTTATTGAAATTCATTTCAATTCAATCAAATTTAGTAAAATAAAAATTAATGAATTCAGTTTAGTTTAGTTATAATAGTTCTATTTCCATGATCAGTGCAATAACATTTATTTAAACTCAATTCATTTCAGTTCATGAAGAAAATAAGGATATGAAAAGTGAATGTTATATTATACAAAAATTTTAATCAACATTAATTACCTTCTTGGAGCAACTTCTTTATCATGGAAGCGTCCGCCTCACGGTCCCTAGAAAGCCTCACGGTCTTGATCGGAGAGATGATCTCCGACAGCCGGGAAACTGAGTAGGTCACGGCGGGGATGGGGCGGCGCAGGGCGGTGGAGAGAAATATGGGGTCGAGCAATGTACGGTGGGAGCAGATGAAGAGCACGCCGGAGCGGTTTTCGTTCACCGGCGGTGGCGGGTTTCCGTTCACGTAGACACGCACTCCGAGGGCCCAAAACGCGTAGTAAACCAACGGCATCGGAAGGAGAGAGCCGGCGGCGATTCTCAGGCAGGCGAGAGGGAAGCCGATCGGAATCCAGAGGATTGTGAGAAGTGCCATTAGCGGCGTTGGCTTTTGGACTAACCGGCCGTCGTGGAAAACTACTGGTTTTGGGAGCTTGTCGTTTGTCACGGCTTCCACTCCTGGTTTTGGTGGTACAATGTAACCCTCCTACATTTTCAAAATTTCACATTAAAATATATTATATTTTACAACATATTTTTATTTATCACGTTTATTTAAATTTTTAGTAATATTTATGAACGATATCGTAATTTCTAGTATTTTGATTACGTGAGTAAAATTTTAAACTACTTATAACATTTCAGTAAAGACAAGACACTGTAGTTAGGAACAATTTCTAACAGATCAGCTATATTTATAAATATTAAACTGAGATGAAATAGAATTGAACAGAACAAGACCTAAATGATGTATTCTAAATTTAATTATTTGAATGATTTTCAATGAATTAATTAAAAATTGAAGAAGTCAACAGATATTTTTTTTGTTGAATTGGAATTATACTTGGGATTCAACATATAGGATATTAAATTGGGTGGTTGACTTTGATATTCAATGTCTGGAGAATATTAAATTGCCTGATTCAGGACGCAATTAAAGATATGTTGCATGCATGGCTTGCAACATTGTAAATATCGAACTTAGGAATTACAGAATACTATGTCATTGGTTTTATAAGCCATGACCCAAGAAAAAGAATCTCTAAATGCTAAAATTTGAATGTTATAAGTCATAATTAACACAAATATATTTTTAATAAAAATGAATATTTAAATGGTTTTATTGATGAAGTATACATATTATGGTAATTTATATTCGTATTTTTTTTGTTGGAACTGACTTGAACTAGACCTAGAAAAAAAGTTGAAAAATGTCATAAAAGCTCTAAAAAACTCAAAATTCTGACTTGAAACTCAAATTTTATGATATAAGGGTGTTGCTACGGTTCAGTATTTTATTCTTGTAGTTCAAAAATACAGTATTAATTTACAAAAACGTCCTCATTTATTATGTTCATCGAGAAACTTATCAATATTCAGGGTACGGTATTGTAATTCCAATAGTATTTTGGGCTACGCTGAGTTAAATACCGGACCACGTATAACACTTTAGTAAAATAATAAAACACAAAATTGAATGAAATGCAAACCTTGCATAGAGCCATGAAGGGAACATCAGTATGCCTATCACCCAACCCAATCTCAGGCTGTGAATCTCCAAAAGCCTTCTTCAGAGCATCTGCCTTGTTCTCTCCGACAAGAACTCCGGGAACGTTAACCAGACCGGTAGCTCTGCCCTTATAAACCCCGATCTCCGTCCCCAAAACCAAATCAGCTCCCAAGAATTCCTTCAGAAATGCCTCCACCATTATCCTCGGATTCGCCGTAAGTACACACCGCTTGCCACATGACGAAAATACCCTCCACGCCTCGGGGTGAAGGTCGCTCGAGTAGAACTTAGGTAGTACTGCTCGAGCGACAGACTCTATGTCGCGAACTCGTGCTCCAACGAAAGATGCAAAAATGAGGACTTGGATTCCGGCCGACTCCGACACGAAATAGTATAGAATTCCGGCGAGTGGTGCCATTAGTACTAGGAAAAGTAGCCGGAGAAGACCTCCTACCTCGAATGCAATTAGGGCAAAGTAAGGAAATGAGCTTCGACCTCGGAGAAGTGTTCCGTCCATGTCGGCCACCACGGTGTCATTTTCCCGGCCGATGTACGCACATTTATCGACGGTCGGAAATGTTGTCACCGTCGTCGAAGCCATCTTAGAGCTAGAAACTATAGTGTTGAAGAAATGTTTTTCTTGAATTTTTGAGGTTTGTGTGGGAGGTTGGTTTTATATAGATGGTTTGCAATGAGAAAGGTGACAAATTAATAGCACATCTATTTTGGTTGGTGAAGGAAAAAAGATGGAGTTTTTTTGGATTCTCCAAGAACAATGAAATTTATAATTAATTAGTGGCGCTGAGTTTTCAAGGATTGTGAATATATAAACAAATTAATAATTAATTAGTGTATTCTCAAAGATACCAAGATCTCTTGTTCCTATAAAATGGTGTAATAAAAATATTTGTGGAGGAAATGCTACTGGTTATGCTTCTTGGTATGGATCGCCAACTTTTTAAAATATATTTTTAGGTTGAATTCTGAAAATTTTAATATATATTTAAAATTTAATGATTTGAAGCTGTACACAAAATCATGTTATATCGATGAAAAATATAAAAAGAGACAAAAATGGAATAACAAGCAATATATAATGCCACAATACGAATGCAATAATAGACAAGATGATTGATTGGGGAGTTCAAACATTTGTATCTCAATTGTTTGGAGCATTCTTAACGATATGTTGTCTCTTGCTCCACATGAAATCTCAATTATTTGAATTTCGATCTAATCGAATTGGAAAATAGATTTCAGCTGGCCTATATGTTAATTTACTTTTAAATTTCAAGCAGCAATTCATGATTTTGAAAAGATCACTAGAAACTTTAAAGAAAAAAATCAAAAATGAGTTCTTCTCAAATCTCAACCTATGATTGGACCCCATCATCATATATCGGTTACCCGCGATAGTTGCAGGTGAGCTGAACAAGATGGAGGCGTCGGAGATCCCCTGAGCACCATCGTCATGACTTCGCCCAATCTCAAACAAACAATTTCAATGTCTAACCAACTTGATCGATTGTCTGAGACTATTGGATGATTTGGTGAGTATACGTGATGATGAGGTAAAATATTGACAAGAGAAGTTTCCAAAGGAACAAGGGAATAACATGAGCAGACAATAATCATTCGTCCAATCTCAACCAAACAACTTCAACCCAGATCTGCGAATGTCTAAAACTATTGAATTGTTAGGTGAGAATACGTGATAACATCAGAAGAAATATTTTCTGGATGAGGCAAAATATTGGCAAAAGAAGTCTAAAAAGGAGCAGGGGAAAACATGAGCAGCTTTCAACCTATAGACCATTATCTCTATAATTGTTTGATATAAAAATAAGAAGTGGGAGTTTGAAATGAAGGTCTCAGTGAAGTATTAACTCGTAAACAGCGTGCAATCGAATCATTAAGGTAGCACTTAGCACTCGTAAAGATTATTGTGTTTCAAAGAGGCAACTCTAGTTAGATTTGTGGAGAGCACCAACATAAATGAACAATTGTCACGGAATCACTTCATATTTGAATTTAAAATATGTTGTACTTGTGAGATGACTAAACCATAAGTACAAGGGGTGCTGAAAATGGGTGGTCTATCTGGTTTGGAGCATCTCGATGATGATGCTATAATAGAGTGAAGAGAGACAACCTTATCAAAGAATCAAGGTATTTTAAGTTCAGAGATTGTGATCTCACCAACCGTATTGAGTCTTATTTAAAGGACGGCTCAAGTACGTTAATAGTTTTGACCATTTTGACAAATTCCTCGACATCATGACAATGATCGATTGTATGATAAAAAGAGATGAGACGGAGTCTATATTATTATTTGCTCAAATAATTTGGGAACACCTCATGAAATTAAGGTAAACATCAATCAGTATATTTTGATATTAATCAAATTAATTGGGAAATTTCTCATACAATTAAGCAAAACCTCAAGTAAATAATTCATTGATATTAATATCGGAGTGCATTTTGGTTGGATTGTCATGGTATTGTCTCATAGCAAGCCTATTTTATAAGAGACATTTTCTTTTATATATGTCATCCTTTGGGTTTAAAAAGTACATTTTTATTGATTTTTATTTTTCACCTTATTTTGATCATAAATTTCGCTAGAGTTCTCTCATAACATATACTATCTTAATATTTAAAGGTCATTGTTTGGTTTAGGTTTGAGTTGAAATGCCAATGATTTGTTAATTCAGGTTTAGGTCATAGTTGTAATAATGAGAATAATTTTGTCTCTTTCAATCCTGCAAAATAAAAAATGTATGTACCTAAAATCCTTATATCTAAATAGTGAAACGTATTCCAACATTTGAAATAAGAAAAATGTGCCTCTTTGAAATTATGCATCATCATTTTGTTGTTGATTTCTTACCTAAAATTTTACAATACACATATTTTTTTACTAAAAAAACGCACACTTATAATATTATTATGATATCATACACTTCCAAATCTGAGTAAAAACTATTATATAAAAGTGTGTCATTTAGTCTCCAACGAAGAAGTAGCCAAAATGAATAGAGTGTTTCATATTACTAATCGCCAAAATTGAATAATCGCCAAAATTGAATGGACTAAAATAGATTTTACTTCAAAATTAAGTTTTTGTAACAGCATCCATTGCATTGAAAAACAGATCACATCTTTGATTATTTACCGCTACATTTCCGAAGATCAAGTTCTCCAAATTCAAAATCTGGTGTATTTTTCTCGAGATTGAATTCAACTTACTACTACCGACATGGTCTCATCATGTCACGCATAATACCTCCGAGAACGACATCGTATGCTGTCCGGAAGAGCGTGAGATTTTGACCGCTCAAACTTTTTTTTTTTTTTTTTTTGGCCATTTTTTGATTTCCAATTTTGTCACAACGTACCATCATCATAGTTTTCGTTTCTGTTGATAGTTAGGAACACAAGATTTGGGTCGTCCGCTGTTTCCCCATTTTAGCATGCATTCCAAATGCGTGATTCACATCTCCCGGAAAATGCACTTCATCATCCCGCCCGAGTTGATGAACTAACTTCCAATATCTAGGGTTCGTTCATTCTCCCCAGAAATGCTTTAAATTCCCAGAAAAGATCTATTTTTTTGCCTCTGATCCGACCTGGGAGGAAAAACCCACGAAAAAGATCGAATCTTTTTTCGGTTTTCCGGCATGAAGAGGAGCAAGCTCGACTCACTGGTCTCAGTGAGCCGAATTAGATCGATTCAGGTGCTAATGGGGCTCCTTTTTTGCTACCTTTTGTTGATGACCCTCGAAATCCCTCTGGTTTTGCGTACTGGGTTGAGCTTGGATTCGCCGGAGGATTACAGTTTGCCGATTTGGAGCCCTGAAAACGACGCCGTTCCGTGGAGGGGACCAGGGGAAATCAAGAAGGTTTCCGGGCTTAGTTTCGACGAGAATGGTTTTGATAGTGTGAACAAGAATGACTTCTCCGAGCTGCACAGGACTGTGAGGGATGCATTTGGCGTGGGGAAGAGAGTGTTGGAGGAGATCAAAGTCGAGTCTGCGAATGGCAGTAGCAGTAATGTGATTGAGCTGGAGAGTTCTGGTAAATTCAGCAATGAGTCTTGCCCTATCTCTGTGTCTTTGAATGGGGAGGAGTTTACGAAGGCGAGGAACTTGATGGTGGTGCCCTGTGGGCTGACATTGGGGTCTCACATTACTCTGGTGGCTAGCCCGTTAGCTGCGCATTCTGAGGAGGATGGGAAAGATGGGAGCTCCATGGTGTCTCAGTTTATGATGGAGTTGCAGGGACTGAAGGTTGTGGATGGAGAAGATCCTCCTAGGATCCTGCATTTCAATCCTAGGATTAAGGGGGATTGGAGTGGGAAGCCAGTGATCGAGCAGAATACGTGTTATCGGATGCAGTGGGGATATCCTCTTAGGTGCGAAGGATGGAAGGCGAAAGCGGGGGATGAGACTGGTAATGATCTCGGTTCCTTATTTGTATTTGGTTTTAATTGAAATTTATTGTGCTTTCGATGCTTTTATATGTTGTAGTTGATTTGAATATAAGTGGTACACTATAGTGGTCGTTATGATGTTTGTTACATGTGCTATGATTCAGATTATATGTAGAGAAATAAGTCTGGTATGTTATGGTGCCTTCATTAAGGTTCAATATAGATGTTATGGTTCCTTCGTGAAGGTTTCTGGTTTCTGATTATATCTAGAGATATAAGAAGGGATGCTTTTTCTTTTATAGGATATGAAATTTGCCAACAAATAGGGCCATTTTCTGCGTTTATGATGTTTTAGGGGGCTTATGGTTTAAGGCAATCGATAGCAATAGTATTAAGAAGGATGGGGAGTAATCGTGCTGTTTTCCTCACTTTTGTTTAAATGTTTTGTTTGTATATGTATTCCCGGGATTTGTCTGTTTCTCATTGAGTACAAGTTTGTGATTTTGGGGCTTTTAAGGAAAATGGTGAGGTTCTCATCTTTGGTTTGTTGGTTTAAGTTGATGGACAAGAGAAGTGTGAGAAGTGGATTAGAGATGATGATGATCACACGGAAGAATCCAAGGCCACTTGGTGGTTAAAGAGGCTTATTGGGAGGACGAAGAGGGTTTCAGTTGATTGGCCTTATCCATTTGCCGAGAACAAACTGTTTGTCCTTACTCTCAGTGCCGGTTTGGAAGGCTATCACACATATGTGGATGGGAGGCATATCACATCTTTCCCTTATCGACCTGTGAGTGTTTGTAAAGAAAATTTCTCACAAATAAATTGACCTTTTCTGACGTGGTTTCTAATTTGTTAGGGTTTCACCCTTGAAGATGCTACTGGATTTTATGTGAATGGAGATGTTCGTGTTCATTTAGTAGTTGCTGCATCGTTACCAACAGCACATCCAAGTTTTTCCCCACAACGACATCTTGAGATGGTGCCTGAGTGGCAAGCTCCAAGCCTCCCGGATAGACCGGTGGAGCTCTTTATTGGTATCCTTTCTGCCGGCAACCATTTTTCAGAGCGAATGGCAGTTAGGAAGTCGTGGATGCAGCATGACTCTATCAAATCCAGCAAATATGTCGCTCGTTTTTTCGTAGCAATGGTAACAAACCTTAATTATTGCCATAATATTGCACGCATTATAGCTAGAATCTTCTTTTTAGTAAATGTTGTGACTTTGAAACAGCATCGAAGAAAGGAAGTGAATCGAGAACTGATGAAAGAAGCCGACTTTTTTGGTGATATAATTATTGTGCCCTACTTGGATCATTACGATCTGGTCGTATTAAAGACCATTGCTATATGCGAATATGGGGTAAGCTCTAAACCTAGAACCTCGTAAGATATTTGAATGCTAATATAGAAATCCTCAAATTCTCATATTTAACATGTGGTGGATGAAACCAGATTCGCTTGATGGGTGCAAAGTACATCATGAAATGTGACGATGACACGTTTGTTAGGGTCGATGCTGTAATGAAAGAAGTAAAGAAAGTCCGTGCTGGTAGAAGTTTGTATGTGGGAAACATGAATTACTATCACCGACCCCTACGCCATGGCAAATGGGCAGTCAAATACGAGGTATACTTTCTTCACTCAAACAGCTCCATTCGTGCAATATTTATTTCAAGTTTTAAGCTTTTAGCAATAAATTAGTCTAATATAGCCATTATTCATCAAGATAGAACAAACTTAAAAGGATTGTTCTTCATTTATTCATTATCGTATTTGTAGGAGTGGCCAAAAGAAGAGTATCCTCCCTATGCAAACGGGCCGGGCTATGTCCTGTCAGCCGACATAGCGAACTCTATAGTGCTGGATTTCGAGAAACATAAGCTGAAGGTATGTAAAACCGTACTCTTCATTTTTACGGTCCCCTTACAACTAACTGTCTTATATAACATATGAACTCGGTTTCAACAGCTTTTCAAGATGGAAGATGTGAGCATGGGAATGTGGGTAGAACAGTTCAACGCCTCAAGACCGGTCGACTACAGACACAGCTTGAAGTTCTGTCAGTTTGGCTGCATCGATGACTATTACACGTCTCATTACCAGTCCCCGAGACAGATGATATGCTTGTGGAACAAGCTACAAAACAAGAGGAAAGCTCAGTGCTGCAATATGAGATGATGTATCTGATTCCGCTTCTTCTAGAGCCTAGCTAGTCTCGTCGGTCTTTAAGTTATTATTGGACTGATTGAGAGTAAGTTTTGCAATTTCTCGCAGTTTCTCGTAGACTAAATGACAGTCTGATTGTACATATGAACTACTAAATGAATAGAGGTCTTCTCAAAAGAGTCCAGAAATTTGTTCCTGAAGAGAAGAAAAGGATCAGAAAAGGAAAGAGTTACTATATTTGTTAAGTTTAATTTAGCCTTCTGTAAATTTGGTAAGCTATATATGGTAAGTTCTATTTATGGTTTCTGCCTAAGCTTATTAAAACTGATTCTATATATGTATATGAAAACCTCTGGATTTTAGGGTTACTTTTGCTTATTTGTATGTTTTTATTTTCAAATACAAAGCTTCAAAGAACCAATTCTTCTGAGCTAAAGGCACTTTTTTAATCCACCATAAAACTTTTTGACATTCTTCTATATATTCCATCCCATTCATATTATTCCTATACACTTTAGTTCTGCACGTACTAGTGCGTGTTCTTGGTGTTTTGATGATCATGGCATTCAACAAAAGCTTCTTTGCAATCTTCATCTTCTTGATGATGATATGCATCAACAACATTCAGCCTGCGAAATCGCAGTTTTGCCAGAAATCCTGTGGCACAATCCCGATGAGGTATCCCTTCGGGACTGGGCCTGGATGTGGCAATCCTCGGTTTCAGAACTATGTAAAGTGCGACAACCAGAATGAGCTCACCTTCTACACCAAGACATGCCAGTATCCGATCACCGCCATCGATTACTTCAATCAGACGATGTATATCAAGGATCTCTCCATGTCAACCTGCTCCTGCCCAAATAATCCAAGCAAAGGGTTAGAACTCATGCCCTTTCTTTCTTAACTTCATTAATGCATGTTTATTTTGCTAACAAAGTAACCTTATTTAGTTGAATATAGCTTATAAAGTGATTATAGCTTAGTTCTAGTCCGTTATTACTTTGTTCATAATACTTAAATTTAGGCATGTTTTCTGAGATCGTGAGCTTATTGGCACATTAGAATTATGAATTAATGAAATTTATATTATGAGGGTTCTATTTTTCAATGCACTAATTTTCTAGTCATGTTACATCAATCTGTTTAGTAAAAATTTAATTTGGTAAAATTCAATCTAATCTAACCCCTACTCTCCTTTAACTTAAATTGTTGAACTAAAATTATTTTGCTAAATTTTATCAAATTAATTTTTTTTATTAAACTGAACTGACTAGTGTGCTATAACATATAATATAACTTTAGTCATACTAATTCTTCTTTCAATCAAATAGTTTTCACTTTAATGGTCTTTTGAAAAAAAAAAAACTTTAGTGGTCTTGGTTAGATTCTTATAATTTATTATATTGTAATTTATTATAACATGTCTATTTTACGTTGTAATGTATCAGGTTTAGCCTGGATTACGATGCTCCATTCAGTTTCGACGATGACACGGTTTTCGCTCTCCTGAACTGCGACACTTCACCATCTTCTCCAATATACAATTCCGGCGAATACGGAAAGTGCGACTCTTATGGCACCTCCGTCTGCGGCCTCCTGAACTCTTGCCGAGCGAGCAGCAAAGTACAAGTTCCGAACCCCACCTGTTGCGTTTACGCGCCGGTGGATCTCGGGCCGGCGTTCTCGATGGACCTGGATAAGCTCAAGTGCAGTGCTTATTCAGGTTTGTACGGGATCAGGGGTCATGAAAATGACCCAAAAGCATGGAATTATGGGATTGCTTTGAAGTATAAGTTCAACTTCGATGATGTTTACCCTAAAATGTGTGCTGAATGTGAGAAGAGCAATGGAGTTTGTGGCTATAGGTATGGTAATGAATACATGTGTAATTGTCCTAATGGGCTCAACACTTCAACAGATTGCTACTTCGGGTCTAATTTTTGGGGGTCTGGTTCTAGGCCTTCTTCTACCGGTAAGAACCGTTCTTTCCAATTTATCTGAGATTTTATCGTTTATGAAAAATATGATCTGATAAAATTTAATTTCTGATGCAGGGATTTTTCCGATTGGTATGGCGGGGATCGTTGCACTTCTTCTTGCCATTCTATAAAAGCTTTGAGATGAATTTATTTTGTTACTTTTGTAACCATTTTGATGGTTTTGTAATTAATTAAATTTGTTTCTCATTAAGGGTATGGCATGGTTGAGGGTTTTTTTTCTTGCTTTTTGCCTGCTATTCTGGGAAATGCAAAAGATCATGCTAATGCTAATGTGATACAGCTTGAAAAGTTGATAATGGAATCAAACATGACATTTAAAAACTGAACAGTGATAAAATATTCTTAGGAATAAGTTTGATCTTTTGTCCAATTTAGGTCCTCAACAAAAATGGAGAATCACTATTTTTTCTTTTCAAAATGTACCTTTTTCTTGAATTGTTTCTAGCTTTTGTGAAATAATAAAATACATTCTTTTATTTTTACAAAACTACCACGTTAGTGTTCAACAACTTACACTCTAATATAGAAGGTGATCAAAGTATAAGATACATTCTTGACTTCACAAATCAATAATCGTAATATAATTTTTTCACAAATCAATAATCGTAATATAATTTTTTCAAATACGATTCTATAAATCACATTCATTACTTTCAAAGTCAAATCAGGCCGACCAAATTTTTTAAATTAAATATTATAAATCACATTCATTACGACTTACCATCAAACCAACTAATAACCATCTATAATATGTCAATCCGACTCTTTGTCAACCCGAGAAATAAATGATTTTTTGTACGTTACATAAGAATTCAACGGAGAATAGCACTACTTTTCATAACAAAATTAATTTTTCCACCAACTTCATGCCCTCATCCAGTATTTAACACCATTTTTCTGAACAATTTTTCACCAAAACATAAACCAAAAGATAACCAAAAATCGAGTCAATGGCTAAGAACAATCTGAAACTTCTTGGTTTATGGACCAGTCCGTTTGTGAATCGGGTTGAATTCGCCTTGAATCTTAAGGGAATTACCGACTATGAATTCCAGCCGGAAAAGTTGTCGAACAAAAGCGAGCTTCTATTGAAATCCAACCCGGTTTACAAGAAGATTCCGGTTCTCATTCACGACGGCAAGCCTGTCTGTGAATCACTCATGATCATGGAATACATCGACGAGGTTTGGTCGGATGGTCACCGCATTCTTCCCGTCGACCCGTATGATCGCGCCGTGGCACGTTTCTGGGCTGCTTCTGTTGATGACAACGTAAGTTTACAATAATCTGTTTTATTGTCTATCAATACTACATATGAAAATCATTATTTTTTTACTAATTTATGATTTCTATGGTAGCTTTTTCTGACGCTCAGAAGGGTACGATTTTCCGATGGTCCAAAAGCGGAGCTGATGGATCAATTGGCAGAAATGATGGCTTCATATGAAGATGCATTTGTGAAGATCAGCAAAGGAAAGGACTATTTTGGAGGAGATGATCTAGGGTTTTTGGATCTTGTATTGGGATCTTACTTGGGCTGGATAAAAGCTATAGAATTTCTGATCAATGACACAATTCTTGAGGGTGCCAAAACCCCAAATCTTGCAAAATGGGCTGGTAGGTTTGTCTTGCATGATGCCGTTAAGGGTGCCCTTCCGACCGCCGAGAAACTCGTCCAGTTTCATTATGACCTCGCTGCTGAGGTGGCTGCTGCCGCTGCTGCTTCAGCTCAAGTGTCGAAATGAATAAATGGATGAAGAAATGTTTTAATTGATTTATATTATATGTATTCGCTTTTTTTCGATTAAACTCTTGTTTGTGAAATTAAACTGTTACTCTTTTTATGAGATGATGCGACTTATAAATATATTTATTTGTCTTTACTTTGTACTAGTGAATTAACATTCTGTGTGTCGATTGAAAATTAACTTATTTAATTAGTGAAGTCACAAATATGTAGATAAGGGATTCAACAATTATATTTTCGCTGAATGAATTGAACTAAATTTTATTGAATTGAATTGTATTATACTGAATTGAATTCAATCGTTTTATACAAATTAGGGCCTTATACAAGTACTAATTCACAGTAATAAACACTCCATCTATCACAACCAAAACATTTAGTTTGAATTTTCAAAGTCAAACTGAAACAATTTTTACCACAAATATTTTCATATTTGTGTGGTAATAAATTTTGAAAAAAGTATTACTAAAAATATATATTTTTATGTATTCAGCAAATATATTACTGACAATCGTTCATAATATTAGTAACTAATGATCAAAGTCGTTTTCTATTTAAATTTGAAAAGTCAAACAAAATATTTGGTTGAGCAATTGGATATATATTTTCAATTATTGATGAAAATATAAAATATACTAATTAATTACCAAAGAAAAAAGAACACTCCTGTCTCTTGACTCTTGATAGCCCAAGCAACGGCAACTGGCGTCTTTCTATTGAACCAAAACCTTATAATTTGAGTGACTCGAATACTTTCATAAGTTCTCTCTGTAATAATTCTCTCTGTAATAACATAGACATGGCGAAGGATGATCTGAAGCTTCTGGGATTGCGAGCCAGCCCTTTTGTGAACAGGGTTCAAATCGCTCTCAACCTCAAGAACATCGACTACGAATTCGTGCTGGAGAACTTGGCTCCCAAGAGCGAGCTTCTTCTCAAATCGAACCCAATTCACCAGAAAATTCCGGTACTGATCCATGCCGGAAAACCCATCTGCGAATCGCTCGTGATTGTTCAGTACATCGACGAGAACTGGCCCGCCGCCGCCGGCCACTCCATCCTCCCCGCCGACCCGCACGACCGCGCCGTCGCACGTTTCTGGGCTGCCTATGTTGATGAAAAGGTAACTGAACTGAGCCATCTTCCCATTGAAGTATTTAGCTTGTTGATATATGTTATGCTTCCTCAGTTCTTAATAATTCAATAATAAAAATTCAGTCTTTAGCATTCTTGAAGATTTTGTGTGTTTTTTTCAAGACAGTTGTTTGTTTAGCAGATTGGCTGATTGGTGTTTTTATTATTGCAAGAAAGTCGCATTTTTTTCGTTAGCTTCTATCAAGAATTATATGATTTATGCCGAAATAGAAGTTGTAAATTGAGTTCATCTGTGCTTTTTTCTGGTGATTAGACTGTTTCATTTTAAGAATGTGATGAAAAAAGAGAGGTTTTTGCTCATTTCTGCTCTTTTTCGAGTGTTCTAGTTGTCGTCTCCCATGCTTGGATGCAGTTGATATCTTGTTTTGAATGCAAAATGTGTTTGCTCGTGCAAAACGTTAGTATAGGATTATACAGGTTAAACTATAATCGCAGCGTTTTTCATCACAGATTGGAGATGAGGTTTGTAAGACTGTTAAAATACGCTCTCTAAGCTAGAAGTGAGTGTCACATTTAGCCTAAAGCGTTATGAGAGATCAGGCATGGGATTTCCACGATGAATACAAGTTTTGTGAATGAATTTATGTGATTTTGTTTGCAGTTTTTCCCAGCATTGAAGCAGGTGAGATACTCAGAAGGCTCGAGGGAAGAACTTATGGGGAAACTGAGAGAAATGGTGGCATACTTTGAGGAAGCATTTGTTAAGTGTAGCAAAGGGAAGGCGTTTTTTGGAGGAGATGATGTAGGGTACCTTGACCTTGCTTTGGGCTGTCAGTTGGGATGGCTGAGGGCTATAGAAAGGATAATCGATGCAGAAATACTCGACAAAACTAAGGCTCCTGCCCTCTCTGAATGGGCGGAAAGGTTTAGCGCGCATAAGGCGGTTAAGGGTACCCTACCGGAGCCTCAGGAGCTGGTTGAACATCATCATAGGATGGTGCAAGCTAAGGCTGCTGCTGCTTCTTCGACTCCGGCCTCAGACTGAGAAGTTGAAGGGTTTTGGAGTGATACACTAAACCCCTTGAAGTCTTGTCTTTGAAGTTCTGTTTTCTGATGAAAACTTTAAAAATATTGTTGTATTTTATAATAATTATAATAACAACAATAATAAGGGGTGTTGGTGTGGCAAACTGGTTCTACTTCAATCTCTTGTGTGCATCTATGTTTCATTTATTAAACTATCAAACTGGCAATTGAAATGCTTGTGTGCTTGGTTTACTTGGTTTTTTAAAAATTAAACTTTCAAAGTCCAAAATTTTGAAATTTATGATTGATTAGTGTAAATTTTCAAAGTTCAGATTTTTCCACTCCCAAATTTGATTTTTATTTTTCCAATTCCAGACTTATGAGTTTTGATTTTATATTTATAATATTTGTTTTAAACTTGCAAAATTGTAACGCAAGTATTTTGTGACAAACTTATAAAATTTCTAGTCAATCAAACAAGATTTTTGCAATAAATCCCAAACATAATTTCAAACTCTCAAAATCTCAAAATAAAATTCAAACTTTCAAAATCTTTTCTTACCAAACACCACATTTCGAAAATTTAATTATTTATGTCAAAATTCCAATTTCAAAAATAATTATGTTTATTATTTTATAGCTTTATATGATGCTGAAGAGGCTGATGGATTATATGAAGATGCATTTGTGAAGTCTCTATTATAAAAATAATTATTTTGTTATTATAGGTTCAGATTGGTGAAGATATCCATTATTTAAAATATTTATAAGGATGGCTGCAAAATTACAATAAAACACCAAGAAAATAGACACTTATGCCGACTAGACCGAATAAAAAATCTCGTGATAGCTACTACAACAGAAAATGTGGATAAACCTCGCTGTTTTTAGCTAAAAAACCCGCGAGTTCTTGTAGCCTACCTCGACAAGACGACACGTCATATGAAGTTTGTCCCTTTTCCTCGTCATGCCCAAAAACTCCCCTTTATGGCCACTCTAAGCTTTGCCTAATCTGTGCAAAACAATATTTCATAAGATCACACAAAGTGGAAGTGAAATGGAAGGTGTGAAATTGGACAAATGGGGATACGAGGTGAAGACCTCTTCTGATGCCTGTATTGCAGCAATCAATTCATACTATGACCAGGTATGTGTCTGAAACATGGGATTTGCTCAGTTTGCAATTGCAATTAATTCAATTATGCATTTGTTGAGTATTTCTAGGTGCTTAGCTATGGAAGAAGAAGGGATGTGATTCTAGAAGCTCCAAAAGCAGACCCTTTTTGTGTTCTTGGCAATACCTTGGCAGCCAGTTATCTCTGCTCCTCTGATCCTTCAAGAGCCCCTCAGCTCCTCCAGGCTGCAAAGAAGCATCTTGTAAGATTTGGGTACTTTTTGTTTTCAGAAATTTTGCCACTTTTTTTTTTTTTTGTTATATGATTTGAGTTTCTTTTGCCTGGTGGAAATGATTAGGAGAATGGTAGTGCATATGAAAGATCAGTTTTTGAGGCTATTAGCTATTTTATCTCTCCGAATAGGGATGATGATCATGCCATTGACATGCACTCCAAGGTAGGTTGCTTAGGAATTTGTTTGTTGTGATTTCAAGGCTTGAAGGTTGTTTTAATCGATTTTTGTGTATCAAGACCATTCCTTTTTCCTTACATCTTGAAGAATCGTATGTATATTGGACTACTTTCTTCGATATATAACAGGCAGTAAAGATTTGTCATTTGTGTTTCCGATTATAATGTCAGTCTTGTATTTGGTTGTGATAGGAAGTAACTCTTTGTGATTATTGATGGTGTGCTTTTCAGTTCTTGAATGATTATCCGAAAGATCTTGTATCTTTGAAGAGAGCTCAAGTACTGTGCTTTTATATGGGCCAGCCTGATCGATCTCTGCAACTTGTTGAACAGGTTTCTTGTATTCGATAACTTGGCTTTCCATTTTCAATAAGGATTCAAGTTCTATTATATTCTAATTTGATTTTGTATCTCGTTTTAAGGTCCTTCCTATGAATAAAGAAGAGAGTTTTATATATGGGATGGTTGCATTTCCGTTGTTAGAGCTCGGTCGGATGACAGATGCTGAAAAGGCTGCTAGAAAGGGTGTCCAGATTTACAAGGATGACCCTTGGGCACAACACGCGGTATCTAGAACGTCTCCAGTTTTTAAATAATTAATCGATTGAAACGTTTAATATGAGTGTCATCTTAGTGTTGTGTATCCGTCTTTGCTGCAGTTATGCCATGTATACCAATTTGAGTGTCGTTTCCAGGAAGCCGTTACATTTATGGAAGAATGTTCATCGTCGTGGACTTCTTTGTCATCATTCATGTAAGTCACTACAACAAAGTTTTGAACTTCCCTAAGCTTTTATAAAATGCCTGAAAGCAACGTTCATCAGGTACACTCACAATTGGTGGCATGTTGCTCTTTGTTACTTGGAAGGCAATGCTTCTATTGACAAGGTTGTACAAGTCTATGACAACTGTATATGGAAAGAATTGGACAGAAAAGACGCCATT
Source organism: Sherardia arvensis (assembly GCA_948330725.1). Taxonomy (NCBI): domain Eukaryota; kingdom Viridiplantae; phylum Streptophyta; class Magnoliopsida; order Gentianales; family Rubiaceae; genus Sherardia; species Sherardia arvensis. The sequence goes on from OX415244.1 coordinate 1,885,647, forward strand.
CCACCCGAGGTAAAAATTATCAGTATGTATTTTTCTCACATTGAAGATTCCCGCTATTCAAACTCGACCATTTTTTTTCCGCAGGTTTACCTTAATGCGTTGGGATTGTTGCTACGGATACACTTACGAGGTCAGATAGAGGCATTTGGGGATCGTCTCAGCATCTTAGCCAATCGGTTGAAAGATCAAGTGAGGACATAAAATCATCTTCTTTTTATTTCCACAATGAAAAATAATGATTAAGCCGGTTTGTTTTTGGTGTTAAAAAACTCAAATTTAGGGGGTTTGGCATCTAGAATGGCACCTCGATGTTTTGATAGTGTGGGCTTTGACCTATATTGGGGAAGTTTCGAAAGCTGAAGTTCTTCTTACCGGGTTGAAATCAAAGTTAGTTTTTTTTTTACTTTTTTTTCGAGTGGCTCTAGTATTTTTCGAATTAGTGATTTATTGTCGAGTTTGATATCTGCTGCAGACTGTCTCTGATGCCTGAAAAGAAGCAGCGGCTGATGCAACGAGCATTGCTGGTATGTTTACTGATGCTTTTTTACCATTTTAATTGTTCAGAATCGGGTAAATGAAGTAAAAAAATTCCTTTCTCTTGTGTTTTACTGTAGCTTGCCGAAGCATTACATGAGTATGGGAAGGGTGAAAATGAGAAGGCTCTAGAGTTGCTTGGAATTCATTTTGTTATCACAGACTTTAAGGTAATTTGATGAAGAAACCGGCATGGGGGGATTATTATTCTGCATATTTGTAGTTTTGTAGCGTACAACCTTGTTTCCAGATTATCGGGGCGTCTGATGAACAACTCGACGTTTTCAATGAAATCTGGCTCATGTTGTTAATACAGACAGGACAGGCAACTGTCGGTATGTTCATTAAGTTTTCTGTCCTAAGATTAAACCTTAACTATGTTTCAGGTCAGGTTCTTTCATCGTAACATTTCTCTGTCTTTGTAGCGATTCAAGCGATTGAAAAGCTGTTGAAGACGAGAGAAGGAGCACCGTTCTTGTGGCGCTTACTGGTATGTCATTACGCAATTGATGATGATGACAACGTTTGGTTTTAGTCGTTGCGATCATGTTAGAACATATGATGAACTCTGATAACCTTTGATTCAGGAAAAGAGCTATAAAATGGTGCAGAATCAAGAAGAAGCTGCCATTGCTGGAAAGAAAGCTAGTGCTTTAGAAGTTGCATACTTCACTTAGATACCTTTGTTTCATGTATCTATTACAAATTTTAATAATTAGCGAAGCTTTTTTTTACCTAGTAACCTGTCTGAGATACATTGCAAACGTTTAAAATATAGATACATTTCAAGAACTAGAAAAGTTTGGTCATCAGACAGAAGAAAACATGACCTATTTACACACAAAAACCTTTGACTAATGTAACCAAACATAAACATCTATCATCATTCATCATCAAACTGAATCAGTCAACTGCTAACTGTCCCGGAATCATCAGGAACAACAGCAGCACCACCACCACCTGCCGCCACCCGAGCCCGGCCCCGGATCCTCCGCAGCTCCTCCACCACCTCCTTTGCATCAGGGCGGTCGTCCTTATCGGCCGCCACACACCGGAAAGCCAGCTCTGCCGCCGCAGCAACACCCTCCACGGCCACCCCGTCAAGAACCAGGCTTGGATCCACCACCTGGTTCAGCAGCCCCATCTGAATCCTCAGCACCACCAAATCCGCCAATGTCGTCTCCCTCTTCTCTCTCTTCAAATCCACCGCCTTCATCCCGGTGATCAGCTCCAGCAGCACAACTCCAAAACTGTAAATATCACTCTTCTCGTTCAGCAGAAACGACCGGTGATAATCCGGGTCCAGATACCCCGGAGTCCCCTGCGGACCTGTCATCACTCCACCGGAACAATCATCTCTGAGCAGCCTGGACAACCCGAAATCGCCAACTTTAACCCGGAGATCTTTTCCGACGAAGATGTTCGTTGAAGTGATGTCCCTATGAACAATTGGCGGGAAAACTGCAAAATGCAGGTACTCAATGGCCATAGCCGTCTGCAACGCGATGTTAATCCTCGAGCTCCATGATAGCTTCCCTTTCCCGTACAGATGATCGGCGAGGCTCCCATTCGGAACATACTCGTAAACCAACAGAAGCCCTCTCGGATCGCTGCAGTATCCATGGAGCTTGACCAAATGCGGGTGATTCAGAGAGGAGAGAATCAGAATCTCGTTGCAGAACGATTTTGTGCCCGGAAGGTGTTTGTGTAAATGCTTCACTGCAACCACCAGGCCGTCGTTGAGCTGGCCGAGGAAGACAGACCCGAACCCGCCGTCGCCGAGCTTTCTCTTCGGGTCGAACCGGTTCGTGGAGCTCTCCAGCTCCTCGTAGGTGAACACCGGAGGAAGAAGGTTCGAGGATCGCCGGAGAAAAATAGCGGTGGGATCTTCCTCCGATTCAATCCCCTTTCGCCTCCTCCGAATAATCACAGTGCCGATGAAGATGATGATCAGGAACGACATGAATAACAGAAGGATGCTCAGAATCGCAACCATGTTCGCCCCCTTCTCGCGAATTTGGGGATGCCGGTGATTGAAGCACCTGACCGGTTTTCCGGTGACCGACGAATCGAATCCACATGATGAGCCATTGTTTGCCAAGCAGGATTTGCAGCTGGTGAAGTAGCTGTCTGTTTCATCATCTTCATCCCAGCTGACCTCGAATCCGATACTCAGAAAGTTATCCAGAAACCCTAGAACATCTCGCTGGCAGCCGTGCTCGGAATCGTCATGATTGCGTGAAGAAGATGAAGAAGAAGATCTGCATTCTTCGATTAGGCGAGCTGGGTTCTTAATCAGCTTGCAGAGCCACGAGCATTGGCTGCAATTGGGGAGGCTCGGCGGCGGGCAAGGGCGGAGCACGGCGAGGCGGGAGCAGTACGAGTCGGATACCCGGAACGGCGACCCGGATAGGGAAATGGGTTTGCCATTACAGGTGTGGTTAAACGACGTCGTGGGGGAGAGAAGCGCGGAGGAGGTGGCGAGGTCGTAGCGGAGGACGAAGAAGGTGGAGTTGTTGATAGTGATGGTGGCGTGTGGGGTGGCGCGTGGAGTGGAGGAGCATTGGATTTGGAAAGCTGGGTGGCCGGAGTTGGGGGTGGAGGAGAAGGGGAACGGCGGCGGAGTGGAAGTAAACGGCGGACATGCGGCGGAAGGGGGGAGGAGGAAGAGGAGGAATGCGAGGACGGGTATGGCGGTCATGGAGATCTGGAATGTGGATCTGGGTCGGGTTTGGAGTGGTGCATGGGTTTTTCTGCAGAGTGGAGGAAGAAGATGGGTTTTTAGTCACGTGAGGGTTATCGGGTGGAGACAAAAACTCCACAGCAAATTGTTTTTGACTTGGGAGACCATCGCCCGTGGAAAATTGGTCATCTTTTTCTGCAAAAATGAGATATTTTTGGGGGAGATGATGATGAACTCAATGCTATGAATATGATTGATTTTGTTTACTTTTGTCACTTGTTAATTATCCTAGCAATTTATTGTTTTTACACTTATTAAGTAATAGTAATTTTTTCGAAATACAAGGTACAGTATTTTACTCAACATATAGTAGATTGATGTATATCGATGACAAAATTAGATTGATCTTATTATGAATTAGCGAAGGTTATACTTGACAATTTAGACATAACATAATCATCAAAACCCTAAGTAATAGTAATTTTTTTAAATGCAAGGTACAATATTTTACTTGATATATAGTAAATTGATGTATATCGATGACAAAAATAGATCGATGTTATTAGGATTATTAGGGACTAGTGCAGGACCATACTTGGCAATATATTTCAGTTCAGTTTTGTATTTTCGGTTCAATCTTTTTATTAAAATTTCATTTTTCTTATCGGTTAACATGATTATCTCATACTTTTGCATTAAACTAGATTTTATTGTATAAAAGAATCCAGTTGCAAAGGTTTGTGTATTCATTAATTTAACTTACATAACATTCTTTTCATGAAGTTACGTGTATAGATGTGCATTCACTTTGATAAAAGGCTAGTAATGGATTATGAAAGTCTACTTTTCACAGCTAATGATGGCTATAATTTCAACATGTTTAATCATCACCAAACAGTTAAAAATGTCTCACTTTTATTAACAAACACAAAGGAGTAGAACACAAAATCCAAGTATTTAAGAGCACCTGCAGCAATTCAGTCCACTTTTGAGTTTTTCATCCCATTATCTCATTTTAAAATTAATATTTTTCATCTTTTACTCACAACTATGAGCTTGCCACATAATCAAACTCATTACACATCACTCTTTTGTTTATATTATATTACACATACACATATATAGATATTCTTAACTTTGATAATTGACATATTAATATAAATTAGTAACATATTTACTGAGTATTATATTAGAATATTAATATTAATAAAAGATTTTGATTAATTCTTGTATATAAATGAAGGCGTTTTGGAGACTAATTTTATACATAAATGTAAACAAAACAATACAAATGCAAAATAATTATTACTAATATTTTCAGAATAAAATTAAAGATTAAAAGATATTTAAACAGTTAAAAATATATATTATGTTAAAGAAATTTAAATGCCAAATAAAGATGTATAAAATAAAATGACAATTATGTGGAGCCATTTATTCCACAAGTCACTTTTTAATTGGGAAAGTATTGAATAGCCTTCGTTTGAGAGATGCAGCCCCAATTCTCAAGCTTTTCATTGAAAAGTGGAAAAGCCAAGTGAACAACCTCCATTGTGACTTTTCATTGCTGATTTTGGGTGAAAAGTTCATTGAAAAGCCTCCACTGCAGGTGCGCTAAGGCCATATCATTCAGGTGCACCATTTGTACAGAATCACACACAGCATTCAAGCATCCAAAACATAGTGGTTTTAACAAGAAACAATCCATATTTACCTAAGGAAATTCCTAAGTTATGTTACATAAGGTCAAAGGGAAGGAAATATCCAGAGAGGTGGACTTACGCGGCTAAAGGAAGATCCAACATTGAAGCTTTCAATGCTCCGATCTTCGACATTGTAGATCTCCATGTCCTTACCACCACCCTTATCCGGACCGTATTTAGTATAGAGGTAAGCAAATACACAATCGTCGGTGAAGTAGATGCAGTTGGGCCTGAGAACACCTCGAAATTTAGTAGCATCAACGAAAACACAAGCATTATCCCCCACAAAGACTACATCCTTACCAAGATCGTTTATTTCTATACATTCCTCTTTCTCGAGGTCTAGTATCATCACTCTAAAATGATCAACCCCTATAGCAGCATACCCCTCAAGGCCGGTATTATTGCGTTCAATCAGAGGTAACTCACCGGTTGTTGATCCCACCAGATAATGACTCTTATAATAAATATGAGTGATTGGAACATTATCCACTTTTACTTTCTGTGTGATATCTCCATGAGGATCTCAAATACATAGCACACCAGTAAAATCCAGTATATGCAATTTTCCCTTAAAATAAGTAATAAGCCTGTTACTGAGGCCTTTACTCTCCCAAATCATGTCTCCATTCCTCCAAACCCCTACAGCCCGGGCCATATTCATGAACACGGTAAAATCCTAGGTCTCAGATGGATTAGCTGTGAGCACAGCTTTTCTGATAGAGTAAATTGGCGCAGCAAATTTATTTTTCGCATATTCTGGGAATGTTGTAATGTTGGGGAGCTTGATAGTTGCACCGGAGAAGGGTTTCAACAAACAAACATCACATGTAAGTACCATATGTCAGGAATTCTTATTAAGCAGTTGCTAACCAAAGAGGCTGAATTCTAGTAAAAATTAGTGCAGTGAAACTTATTAACAGAATAGTTGTGATTTGGATCTTCCTATGATTAAACATGCAATGTTTTATGAAACATGTTTTCGTAAAATTGGTGGAGTTGTTTTGCTTATAAGTGCTAACAATGATGTACAGAAATAGGATTGCGATTATACAAACAAAACAAAAGGACTGAATTGAACAAACATGAAACTTAACTCATGTTATGGCAGAGAGCACCTAATAGCAAACATAATAACAGCATCCAATACCAAAGTTAACTCGTGTTATGGCACACAATCATATAAAGCATATAGAGAGCAGAGAAAGGTAAGAGTAAGTTCCTGTAGACGCCAGTGTCAAAATCCATCCAAATTCAACATCTATGCATCTTTTACCCATAGCATCAGGAAGAGGCATACTCTTCCAAATCTTGCCGTGGGACAAGCAGTAGAGTTCTCGTTCACTGCTGCCACCCTCCTTCTCAGCAAGCACTAGGAGGGGCACCTTACTAACACCTGCAAACTTATCCTTGGTGGTTGTGGCTCGCCACGAGGTGCAGACCCCTCTGAACGCCATGAAATCTTTTATCATCCGTACAAATTTTGATGTATACCCCCACAGATCAGTTGGGAGGGCTTACCGGTCCACACAATCATCCTTCTTCATCATTATTCAAAATTAAAATCCCAAATCAAACCAAGTAAGTATCACAGAACAAGCAATAATAGAATAACAGATGCATAGATGATAATATATAAGCATAAAAGAGATAGAAAACAAAGGTATTGGAGAATTCCGAAACAAATTCTGAAAAAATACCTGGCAACCAAATTTTATGTTATTTAACCTTCATTTGACAAGCAAGTCAGGTACAAAATTATTTGTGACAACGAGGTTACATTTCTGTACCAAACTAAATCAGTGCATTAACAGGAGGTCCGCCTAATCGAAACAGTTCAGCCATGCTTTTGACATCTCAATAAGTAAACTTTCTCGTGTGACACCAAAAGTATTCACACCAAATACATAATATCAATTTATATTTATAAGGTTATGAAAGTACTCATGTTTGACAATCAATAATTATGATCACATAGACTGATGCGGTGAAACATACATGTTAAGGGAAGTAAACATATTATTAAACAAATAAGGCATTTAGGATAATAACTTAATAATCAAATAGGGCATTTAAACAAAATAGAAGCAGCGAAAAAGTAATAAGAATTTGGTTAATATACCTAATACGAACAATTCATATACACTAGTGGAAGTCGGCCAATTACTATGTTTTGACCTTATTTATACGCATCATAGGAGTACAGTACTATTATTTACCTACAGTACTTCTTAAAATCAGTGCCCAGTATTAACTTTCGTCAGAGGCTCAGAGAGAACTAACAGTGCGGTCAACAGTTGAGGGACCACCATAGTATGTGAGCTGGATTTTTGTTTCCTTTTTCTTTTTTTCTTCTGTGTAACTGAAATATTTGTTGATGAAAGTTAAATAACTATATTTAAAAAATAAGATGAACACATTATAATAATTGGACACATGGAAATTTTTTTTAAATGTAGTTTTTCGTGCTAACAAATTTTATAATCCCGCATTGAATCTATTTTACATTTTCCAGCACACATTTGCTAAATAAAGAATGTAGAGTTTATGATAATTAGTGAAAAATAATTTTAATAATTAAAGGCCAAGGGAAACACTAATATTAGAAAATATTTGATACAATAAATATGTTCTTGTTCTCTCCAAGTGAATTGATTTGAATTGAACTGAATACCGAATTAACCAAAATTGAAATTAGTGTGTTGATGTTAATAATGACACGGCTAAATTAACTTGAATTTCATAAAAAAATTGAACTGAATTTGACAGAAAAATATTAAATTGAACTATATTCTTTAATAAAGGAGAACAAGGGCCCTAATTCATTCCCCCAAATTTAATTTCAATTAATTTATGACAAAATGTTAAATTTGTAAAGTTAAAAATTAATCTTTTTCATAGTCATGCCTAATAATTTGGATCTTACGGTTACAGTAGTCTCCGAATCCCAAGCTTCAAAGTTCAACAGGGAGGCACATGATCTACTGGCTCCGTTACAGCGGTTTTGCCTGGGATGATTTAATATTCACTAGTAGTTTAAATTTGAAACTTTTATGATACATATCAAAATTAAACTGGGTCCATATTTCCTTTATTTGAAAAAACGAATGCAGTCTAATTTAACTTTTTATACACTATCATTCAAAATATATTTATGGAAACATTATTATTAGCATGTTGAATAATAAAAATATAATAATTGTAGATGTTGAAAATTATTATATAATATGTCAAAATATCTGTTACTTAGATATTAAGTTAAACTTGATATTATAATATAATATTTAATAAAAATATTATTATTTATTTAGTTTAGTTCAACCCATCAGTAGATTATAATGACATTATTTCATCCTTAATTAAATTGTATTAATTGACATTGTTTTAATTAACGATAAATGTCAATTTAGTATATTTTTTATAAAGATTTAATATATTTGACGGTTTGGAAAATTGTATAACGATATAGTAATAACTCAATATGATGTGAATCAACAAGTTAAGATTATGGTTGATAATATAAATTAAATCTTAGCATGCATACAAAGCAGATACTAATTATGATTGATAACCGGTTCATAAAATATGCTAATTTAGATGATGCACGACCCAGTAAATTATACAAATTGAAAAGAATGGAGATGTGGGGGAGTAAGTTAAAGAGATAGAAGATCTATAAAAACAATTACAGAAGATTAAATCGTGGAAAAGATAATCAAATGTAGTACTACACACATTAATTATGTATGACATATTTAAGGAATATATATAAAAATTCAATTCAATTGAACAAACCAGAATTACATAATTAATCAAATCGATTGAAATCAATTGGAAATCATGAAATAATTACGAAACAGATCTAATTAATAAGAAAGATACACACAGAATCAAAATGTGATATCTATGTGTAATTAGAGAGGAATGAGTCATTTTTTTGAAAAGACCCAAAATGTGCCAGGATTTCCTGAAGGCAAGACCGAGTCCGGCGTGATTTATTAGATGGTGCCCAGGAAATGGAACAAATTAAAAAAAAATTAAAAAAAAGAAAGAAATGGAAGAACATGACATATGAATGCATGGAGGGGGCAGGGTGGGCCATATCTATGTATTTACTATGCAGAAACGGAATGGTGGTGTGGAAATGGATCGACATGTTATTTTTCTTCAACTTTACTATAGCAGACTACGGTAAGCATATCTCATACCTCCAAAGTCTCATACCTCCCCTTTCCCCTCTCTTTTTACAGATCCGGCCACCACAAATCCCGCCGCCGGCGTTCCTCCGATCCCTGCAAAAGTGTGCACCCATCTCCAGAATCCTCAAATGACCTCTGTCATCTGCTGGTGAGTTATAGCTTAATCAGAGTTGTTTCCATATTTTACCCTAGGCTTTTTCCGGCGATCGGGCTTTCCGATCGTCTTTCTGTTAATTAGACATCTTTAGTATATTCCTTAACGCTTTCCGGCAATCGATCTAGAAATTTTCTCATCCAGTAACAGATCTAGAAATTTATATTAAAATAGACGATATTATAAATCGGAAATTACTATTCACATGTTTGTGCAGGCGCATCTGTTAATTGATAATGTTTTTAAGGGCCTGAAGAGGAAACTGAAAAGGTAGAATTATTGGAAGGTTGGGGGAAGAGTATTGGTTTGGGTAAAATGGTAAAAAGAAAATCTCGTAGGGACACAGACTCATGGTTGAACAGTACTAGTTGTCAGGGAGGATGTAAATCTGATAAGGTTATTATATAGTATTAAAAACAGATGTTGGAGAGAAGAATGGAATTCTTTGAAAATGAAATAAGAAGAGTCGTCATGTCCAGACTGCCGGATGCCAGTTTGGCCTAAAGCATCGTTAACTTGCTACATATCTCGAAATACTTCCTAATGCTAAATGATAATAAAATTTGACAAAGAAGAAGAAGTCGGAAGTCGGTCACCGAAGTTTGGTGGAGTTATACAAAGAAGAAGTCGGAAGTCGGTCACCGACTTAGTGAAAGTATAACAAATTTTAGTGTTTGGTAAGCTGCTAAAAGATAGTTCATTTTTCAATCATAAGCTATTTTTGCCTCAAAGTAGAATCCAATAAGACGAGCTTGTGTTTTTGGCCACAATAGAATCCCGCAGCACCTTTTTCTTAATAGCACAATTCCACCAAACACACCGTAATAGATGTTTAAGACACGACACAAAATATGACACGACGGTTTAGTGTTATTTTGCCTATATTGCTTTAAAAATTTCATGTCTCCGTGTCGGATATTAGGATAAGACACAACACACAATCCGAGTTCGAGTAAAATAGTTTGACACAAGATGCATGTGTGGGAATCTCAACAATGGTAGCAAGACAAACAAATGGAGGTACATAAGACTTTGGGGGAGGGAGGTTGGGTGAGTGGTGGGTGGAGATTGAAGGCCGCCTTCATTTAAGTAAGCAAGAGTTTGCAAGAATGCAAGTCAATCTCACTTCATCTAGTGTGAGGAGTTTGAGTGAAGCCTTCACCCTCTAGTATGGTGAGAAATTAACTATTAGAGCGAGGAGTTTGAGATAAGCCTTTACTCTCTAGCATTGTGAGAAAATATTCTTAAACATTCAACATGTATGGAAGTTTGTAAGCCTACTATAGTTGTATTATAGTGCTTGGGTTCTCCGCATTACCCAATTTTGAGTCTTAACTTTCTTTTCTTTCAACTTGTTTTTCATTGATCTCTGAATCACACAGATATATCATTTTTTGACAACAGGATGACAAGTATGAACAGAAGAAGGGATGATGTTATTGACTGAATTGGTGGTAACTAAGGTTGTTACCGAGAATTTGAAGAAACGGATAGCCTGTGTCAGTAAAGGAAAATATGAAGCAGGAAAGGCAAATACAAGGCAGTGGCAGGACAGCCTCTATTCAATCAAGGAAGAGCTTGGGAAAATGGAAAACAAGCTCTTTCAGCAGTAAAACCTCTGATTGAAAGGGAAAAATATATTCAGGCAAAGCTGGTTGCGTGTCTCAGTAGTGTATATTTGGCTGGATATTACACCAGAAAGCACCGCCTGCCCCTCTTCCACCAGGTATTGTGCTTCAGTGATATGTTTAATGATTGGTTACAATAAATAGTACTCTCTACTCTCTAGAAAACACATGAATATTGTGGTTAACCTTAACTTGCTGCTGCATGAAGGCAAGGGATGGAGAGCTTAGTCACATCAAATCACTTCCAGAGAACTAATAAAATGAGCTCAAGCACTGCCATGATCTTCACCTCTGGTAGTTTGTCTCAGTTAGAGGAGTAGTTTTGCAAGGTATTTAATTCCTTTCTCTCATTTACTCTTCTGTTCTGTTCAACCAGCTTGTTGCTTGATGCACATGTAGATAGGAAATGATGTCCCTGGATTAGGCTGAATAAGGCCACATGTCTTCATTCCCTGGTCGAGATAGTTAAGTCCTTTAAAATTCTGAACCAATAATACATGTCTGTTAAATTTCAAAGCAAACAAAGAACAAAAACCCTTGACAGACTAAGCAAAGCTTACCCCTTTTTCCTTATCAGTTTTTCACTCTACTCTCTGTCCAAGTAACTGTCTTTACATTGTATAATTCCCCTTAACATGACCATCCCTAGTACAATATTGACCGTTTGACTCCTGCTATAATTTCATCATACGGTTAATACCCCTTCCCATCACCCCACATTTGTCCCCATCATTCAGACCACCACCTGCATAGGTTGTTACCCTTCTGTGAGTTGCGTTGTTGACAATTTTAACTCATTTGCGTCATGTTATACCATTTAAGATTGGATTTTGCTAGCTTCACATTCAAATTATCTGGCTTCAAGGGTTGTTGTTTTAAGTTTGCATGGTATGATACTTACTTGAAGCTTGTTTGGTTGGTGATTGCATACTTTATATTTGGCAGATATTGCTCTTCTGCCAGTATTGTGGAACATAATTGTTTTTAATGCAATGCAGGTCAGCCTACTACCAGAATCAGCAAACACTCTGAAGTAGTGTAAAGAACCGATGCAAAATATTTCACCACCCTTAGTAAGTATATCTGTTTCTTAGTTGACAAATAAATATTCACTCATAGGAATGACACGTGTTCAATTTTACAGGGTAAAGTTACTAATACTCTTCAATTGTTTCCCAAATACAGTGACGATGGTGTCATGCAGCGGTTACGTTTCTGTGGCTGGAATGAAGATTGTCACCAGCTTGGATTTGTCAAGAGTTACTGGTTGGGGGGTGGGGGTTGGGGGTGATCATTTGGAAGGCAGCAGTGGTCTCAGTATGTCTTCACTTTTCTTGGATCAAATGGGGGCCGGTGTGCCAACCTCTATCTATGGTTTATTAGCAAATATGGTTACGAGCTCAAGGAGAATAACCACCTGACTAGGCCTTATCCTAGTTGTCCACTGCACATGAACGGACAAGTCATATTCCTTAACAAATTTGAGGAGGTGAAGCCTGCTGTTGTACATGTCCCTTGCCCATGCCATGACCTTGAGTTTGACCTTGTTCTGGTTCAACGAATGGAGGGGGAAGTCCATTGTTATTTGCAGTTGAAGAAGCCAAGTTCTGCCCTGGTTCCAGGTACCATTTGCACGCAGTCATGAGGCTGATAATGTATCTAATCTCCCTGTGGTGGTTGCAGTTCTTCAGAACGTAATGGAAAGTCCACCTGACCATTGATAAATGCTTCCTCACCTTGTGAATAGGTGACCAGCATTGTATCTGCTGCTCACCTGCCTATACTTCTGAACAGCTCTAACACGATACTGCTTCTCAAACTCAGCAGCCTCTACTTCATGAGAGTTAAACTTTCCACCACTGAGGCCGAGGACTATTTCATCACTCTGACCTGTGTCTCAGGATGCGTGCAATAAGGGGTGATCATTTGGAAGGCATTCTTTTCATCCAACAAGCAAAAAAGAAAAGGCTGATGTTGCTGGGCTGATTGAAGGAATTCAGATTGAGACAGAAAGGATGACTATTGATTCGACGAGAAACATTCAGTAAGTAAGATTGGTAGTAAGGTGACTGTTAGAATGAGGGAATGGGAGTGGGAGTGGCTGAGGAGTCTCAGGGAAGAAAGAAGGGAAGGAAATGATTGTGGATGTGAAGTGGAGAGGAATGGTCAGGGTAAAAGGGAATGCGAGGTAAATCTAGTGGTTTCTACTTTGGCAAAGAAACATGGATTATGACTGGTGAACGGTGGAGAAGAATGGAGATAGATTAATCTGAATCTATAGATAAGCCGTTCCACATAAGAAGGTCTGGCAAGGTGATATCCTGCCACCAAGAGAGATCGAGCATATGCAGCTGAGATCAAGAATTCCAGGAGATACCTTTAGGAAGACTGATGTAGAAGTTCCAAGCCGGAGTGGACATCAAGTTGGTTCATGTGAACATATCAGGTTGGTGCATGTTAACTTTGATTTCTTAACCTTTATGCACCCTGCTTGGTCGATGCAACTTTATGTGCTCAGTAATCTTGATATGAAACTGATAATATATGTTGGAGACTTGTGTTTAGACAATAATTTCTTTTCAATGCTTTAAAAAAGACCTAACACCTCTTATAGACACTTCTCTTTACAAACTTCCATGCACAGAATCTTAGCTGTTGAATCACACCTCCTTTTTCCTTTATATATTGCTTATCTTATTGGTTAACTAAAAGCCTCGATATTAATTCACCATATGTGTGGCTTCCATGACCACTTTCGCCCAGATCATGGGCAACTCGGAGCAAGCAACACATCATGGTGGTAAACAAGGGATCTGTTGACATGTCTGTCTTGGCAAGGCCGATAGACTGAAAGTTGAACTAGGTAAACATGAAGCTTTGTTGGCTTTTGCTTTTACATCTCTTGAGCATAAGTTCAAAGTTGAATGAATGCCCACAGATACTGTAACTGAGTACACCATGGGTGGTGGAGAAAAAGGGAAATATCAAGTATGTAATTTGACACCATGATTTTGTTCTATTATGTGCAACGTTTCCATCAAATTTCATAATACTACTGGAAAAGGGGGGTTTATGAACAACATGACCGAGTAGAATTGCCCAATGTCCACATACATTAAAACCCCGTGCTCCTGAGTTTATCAGTACATCTAAACTCAGATATAGTTTCATGAACTTAGCCTAATTTAGTCATAAAAAGGGACTGATTCTTGTTTACATAAAAAGATAAAAATTCATTCCTGACAACTTAAAAAATATTCCACTCCACTGAGACGAGAATAAGGATTTGGCCGCTCAGAGCTGCTGACGTCAATCAGCCCCAGTTAGGGAGAGCATGTTTCTCTTTTGTAGAAAAAAATGAGGTGATAATTCCATTTAACTTCAGAGACTTAAATTTTCCAGAAACAAATGATAGAAGCTGGGCGGGAATGCCGATCATTTTACTTGAAAGAGCATGTTTTAGTATAGTTTGCCAGATAATGAGGAACGAAAATTTGATTACAGCTATATCTCATTTTTTACTGGTTCAAGCTCCTATTTTCTGATGCATACTGGTCCCAGGATATCAGTAATTTGAATAAGAAAATGCTCTCAATCCATTCTATGAAACCTAATATTGCTTGGTGTCTTTGATAAATTGCTATGCACTGGGTTAATTTGTCTATGATTATGATCTGAAATGACTAACATTTGTAGCTGGAATTAGCTACTTGCATCGTTTCTTTGTCTCTTCCAAATTTTGCAGAAGCACGCAAAGATAACGTGAGGAAGAGTACGAGGATCCAAAGGCAATGGGATTAGCTAATACTATAGACCATGCAACAAGATATCAGTCCGGGATTAATGTGATGTAGATCGAGCGCTGTACTGACCGGATTTGAAATCATTCATCAGGGATCCTCCTTATAAAGATCGGTTCTGGTTGAGTGATGAGCAATAAGGTACTGTATTCCTTGCTCACAGCTTTTTAATTTTCCTCGGACGAGCCACATTTCCCCCTTTACTTCCCTTCTTGTTTTATATGTTTCTTAACGGGATTTATTTGGTTTAAATCACAGTATGCACTGCTGCACTTGCTATAGAAAGGAAATGAGTGTGCCAACCTATATCTATGGTTACGAGCTCAAGGAGAATAACCACCTTATCCTAGTTGGCTGCTGCACATGAACAGACGAGTCATATTCCTTGTCAAAATTGAGGAGGTGAAGCCTGCTGTAGTACATGTCCCTTGCCAATGCCACGACCTTGAGTCTGACCGGAGGGAGGGGGAAGTACATTGTTATTTGCAGTTGAAGATGCCAAGTTCTGCCCTGGTTCCAGGTACCATTTGCACGCAGTCACGAGGCTGATAATGTATCTAATCTCCCTGTGGTGGTTGCAGTTCTTCAGAACGTAATGGAAAGTCCACCTGACCATGGAGAAATGCTTCCTCGCCTTGTATCTGCTGCTCGCCTGCCTATACTTCTGAACAGCTCTAAGACGATACTGCTTCATAAGAGTTAAACTTTCCACCACTGAGGCCGAGGACTATTTCATCACTCTGACCTGCGTGCAATATCAGTGAAGGAATGCATGTAACAGGCGCGACAGGACTAGGAAGAAATTGGAATGACGAAGAGAGGTGAAAACGAGCTCAACTGGATTTGATCTTGAGCTTCATTGAGCTCCAGGGCTACTACAAAGGCCACACTGATCAAACACTTGTTTATGTAATTAAGCTTATATGTAATAATATGTTGTTTTTTTAATTAATTTAAATATATTATTTAATTATATCATTATTTAAAAAAAATAAAAAATAATGGGTTAATTATCCCCTTATAAATAGACCCAAATAGCATCCATCCATTTCAGCTAGCAATTCAATCCTAGATCCAGTTTCATTTCAGTCGGTTTCAGCCATGGGAGGAGGATGGAAACGGAAGGATAAGTTGAACAAACGCATGGGTTAGTCTAATTTACTTCCATAATTGCCTTGATTTGATCTACATAATTGCCTTGACTTGATATCAGTCCGGGATTTAGTCGATGCCTACATATGGGAAAGGAACTGGGTATGGGTTACTGGTGCTCTTTGCCTTGATCTGCTTGAAATGGGACGAGGCTTCTTCTAGCCTGTCTATCGCTTGTTCATTGTCTTGCATTCGGTTTCAACACTTCCCCCATGATAACAAAGCTTCTGTTATCCTAGGCCTGCTTTTAAAGTATTTATGTTAGCATTTGCAGTCGGCCCCTATATAATTAACAACCTAGACTCTATTCTAAAGGTGTAGTTTGGTTCAGATTGTAGTATTTATGGGTGGCCTTTGCTTCAGATTGTCATGCTTAAATTTAAGGAACGATTCTTCTCTTTGCAGGTCAGAATCATGTAGGGGCGGTGATTCCCCCGCCTGAGCGCGTTGTTGAGCCAGTTGTTGAGCCGCTCGTTTACCCAGCGATAACCGGAGCGATAGGTATTATTAATGAGTTTTCATATTTTTACACAGCGATAGCCGCTCGTTTCCCACAACTGATGCCCTTTTTTGCTTTTACTCCAAGCCTCTTGCTAATTATAAACCTTAGCAACAAAATGATCTCTCAATGTGATCATATGTTTAAAAGACTTGATTTTGACAAACTTTTTAGTTCATACAGTGACCTACCCACCTATAATGATGATCGCTTTCCTACAGACCATTAAATATATCATCAACCTGATAATCTAGCATGAAATCTAATGGAAAAGGCTCAAAAGAGAGTCTGAGAGGATTTATATACAAGATGACCATTATATATGTTTAGAACTAGAGTTTCTGTATGAATGATTCATGAATTCAAACTCAATATAATTTTCATGTGAATTCAAATGTGAATTCAACAAATATAATTTTTTAGAAACCACAAACACTAAGGTAGATTTTCATGTTACCAGAAATTCAGCTCTAGTTTGGTTTCTAGACAGTGAAACTAGTTTGGCAAATGAATAATTTCCTCTGGTAACTCTAGTTTCTTCTTCTTCTGAATTTTCATGTTTCTTAATCAAGCTAGATGATGACAGACATATTTAGCTGGGAATTGAATAATTTGCCATAATATTGTTCAGTCTATGCACTGATTTTGTATCTCAAATTATGCTAGTAGCTTATGCTATATAGTTTATTGGCTCTTGGATAACTATGACATAGTCTGAGCTAGCTCAGTGATCGTGTGTAGGTATGTAATTAGTTGGTTTAGGTCGGAAAATTAGTTGGTTTAGTTCGTAACAAACATATGTTTGATTTGCTATGGTCTTAAGAAAGAAGGTAGTCCCCCATTCAATGTCAAGAGTCCCCTTTCTATGTCTATTTTTTCTGTTATAAGAACACAAATCTTCAAGAACTATGGATTTAGTGATACTAGTAAATCATATTAGAAATACTTTTGGATATTAAAGTGACAATATTATTATTATTTATTCAGGACGTCGTTGCATCCACGATCTTGCTATAGTTTACTCCCCTGGTCAGATGATGACGCATGTTCGAGGTTCCCACCCACAGTGGGCTGAGAGCCAGCGTTTGATCCGTCAGCACTGCTGCCACACTTGTCGCCAGGGATTTGAGATGCCAGAGGAGAGGGCTGACCATGAGGCTACTTGCCGTGGCTATCGTTAGGTATGTTGTAATGTTTGGTTGTGTTTCCACTCTTGTCTATTAGGAATATACCAAGGTTTGTTCATTGTCTAATATTTTTTATGTACAGGCCAGCGTTGGACAGTGAGACATGCGTAGACGAGACTAGATGAGACTGAGACTACGGAGCTACGGAGGACGATTAGATGTTAGACTTTGAGATTGAGTATCAGACTTGACGGATGTTGTTGGATGTTTGTTTTCTATTTCCTGATCTCGTACTTTTTCACATATTTCCTGATCTCGTACTGTACTTTTTCAGATATTTCCTAGTCTCGTACTTTTTCAGATATTTACTGGTCTCGTACTTTTTCAGATATCTACTACGTGTGTCTCTATATTTACTCGTATGTTGTCTTATTGAAGAATCACTCCTTTGGATTAAATTTTCCAGTTGTTCAAAAGGAGCACTGCAAATACATTTCAAGGGTAGATTTAGCATAGCCAAAACTCAACAGTCTTTCTCTAACATGGTTTTAGGGCTTATTCTACACAGTTTATTTTTATTGAAATATAAATTTATGTATTAATATTTAATTAATTAAACTGAATTTTATCAAATCAAACTGAAAAATAAACAAGTTGAAAAGAACAAACCCTAATGCGATACACTTTAGTGTTCTCTTGAGACTTGATCAAATACCCTTTGATAGGCAAACATGAATCAAGTAAAAGATTTCATTAATGATGTTGGAATCGTGCAAAATGAAAAAACAAGCACTTGAACCCTATAGCATCCTTTTTAAGTTTTTTAATAAACACTAATTCATTCCCGTCCCGGTTGTTGTACATTTGCCAGCAAATGAATGGTTTCTACAAATTGAGATATAAGATTCTAAACTAATTAAATTCGCTCTTAATCTTATTATTTATGAAATGTGTGACAATAGAAAAATTGGAGGACAGATTTATTAATTATGATTAGTACTTTGTATATTGCACTTATGTGCCTAGAGTTTAGATAACTTGTTGTTAATTAGTTTTAGTCCCTTATATGTACTATATATAGGTGATGTACTGCTTTATTCTAATCAGTCAATCAAATACAGTTTACAAAAAGGAAACAAAGTCTCTTGCTCACTTTATTGAATCGAACAAGAACGCTAACGAGTAAAAGTTGGCAATTTTGAATCGTCGAGACTCGAGACTATTCAGAGATGGTTGTTCTAGTGGAGTAATGACAGATCTACAAGAGACTTTAGGGTATTTTGGACCCGGATTATCACCCGTCTTTTTTGCTGAAAGGAGAAGAGTAATATTTTAAGCTTTGGAGTTGTGTTACTAGAGTTGATGACGGGGATGAAGGCGGTGGATTTGAAGAGGGAGACCACATCGGCGAATTTGGTGGTGCTGTTGAATCAGGTGGTGGATCCAAGTTTAGTATTTTTTAAAGTTAAAATTATTGGACGAGAGCATTATCCATGTCTTCTCAACCCCAAATAAAAGTGATAAAAATATACGATTGAGTTTGGGTAAGCTTAGTAGTATATATAAAGATATTTTTGAAATTTATCGTGGCAATTTGAGTGAGGTGCAGATTATTTTTGACAATTTGAGTGTCTTCTAGTGATTCACACTTAACCGTACTCTACTCCGCCTCAGATGAGGCTGCATGTACTAATAAAATGGGATTCATCGTAAGAATACATAATTCTAATATCCGAAAGTATCTAAATTTCACGAAAATAATTTTAACTCGAAGTATAAGTATACCAAACTACAAACGATTTGGATTTGGATTTCGTCAAAATCTTTATCTCATGAATGTATGGTAGTGGAAAATTACCTAAAATTCTATAATAAATATTTATGGCCATTATAAATTTTACCCTTATTTTCAAGCATAGTTAAATGATGTTCAAGCCCTATCATCTAAGTTGAGAACAATCTCCTACTTCCACAACTGCCCCACTCTTTGTCTTTTTTATTAAACTGCCAAAGATATGGGGAATTTATTAGACTCTCCAAATCCTGATAAATTATCATATTTAAAATTACAAGTGATCTATACTATTTTACAATGCTTGATAAAAGCAACTTTTAGAAAATGATATTAATATTCTCACATTAACATTCATCTGTGAGATTGTGATTGATTTGGATGACATTATTTTGCATTGTATTTCACTTGCAAAAGGGTGGACAATGATCAACTTACTATTATATGAAAATGAGATCATTCTCACTAAACTAATTTCCAAATGACATAAACTGCTTGCCAATATTACTGTCATCAACATATTAGTGAAGATGATGGCTCAGGTGCATCATTTGCACAAAACCACACACACGCCATTCAAGCATCCAATTAAAAAGATCAATCTATGAATACAACTTTTGAAATACATAAGAAGGTAAGAACTATACAACCAATATCACAGCAACATCATTGTTACAAATATCAAAAGGAAGGAAATATCCACATTGGTGGACATACCCGGCTAAAAGAATCAATGTTGAATCTTTCGATACTCTTGTCTTCAACGTTATAGATCCCCATGTCCTTACCACCACCCTTTCCTTCAGGGTTAAAGATCTCCAGGTCCCCATCAACCTCATCCATAAAGTAGTAAACTGCATGACAGTCATCGGTGAAATAGATGTTGTTGGGCTTGAGTACATCTGGAAACTCAGTAACATCAACAGCGACAACAACATTATCCCCTAAAAAGATTGCATCTTTACCCAAACTGTTTATTTCCGTACATTCCCCTTTCACAAGGTCTACTCTCATCACTCCAAAGTGATCAGCCCCAGTAGTAAAATATTGAGGATGGCCAGTATTATTGCGTTCAATTATTAGTAACTCACCATCTGTTGATTTCACAAAATAATGGCGCAGACAACCATATAAATACATTGGAACATTATCCACTCTTATTATACTTTGGGGTGTAGTGAGATCAGTTCCATGAGGATCCCAAATCAAGATGTTTCCAGCAAAATCCAGCGTATGCATTTTTTCCTTGTAATAAACCATAGTAATGCAAAGGGGCTTTATCAATGCCCATTCTTTGTCTCCATTCCTCCAGTATCCTATACGCTGGAATATAGTCCCTATCACCATAAAATCTGAGGTTTCAGATGGATTAGCTGTGAGCACAGCTTCTTTTATAAACTGAATTAACGGACTTGTGCGAATTTTCTTAAAATCCGGGAATGTTCTAATACTGGGGAGCTTGATTCTTGCAGCAGAAAAAGGTTTCAACAAACAAACGTCACCATTAGATGCCAATGTCAAAATCCATCCAAATCCAACATTTATGCATCGTTTACCCATGGCACCACGAAGGGGCATTCTCATACAAATCTTGCGTTTGGATAAGCTATAGAATTCTCGTATATGATTTCCACCCTTCTTCTCAGAAAGCATGAGAAGGGGCACCTTACTAACACATGCAAACTTGTCCTCCTTAGTGGCCGCTGCTCGCCAAGAGGTACAAACCCCTCTGAACGCCATAAAATCTTCTATCAATGGCAAAAACTTGGTTATATATCCTAACAGCTCGGGTCGGAGGGCTGACCAATCGACCACAGAATCATCCATATTCTTCATCATCAGTATTCAAAAAAATAAAATTCTCAAATCAATGAAAAGGAATTAACACTTGAATATCTTGCAGATTAAGTAATCAAACAAACGGGTATCAAAAACTAATCGTGTGCAAGAAATAATAGAGAATCGATGCTATATATAGGCAACAATGAGGAAGAAAACAAAGGCATTCCCTTTTGGATTAGAATTAAAATTCCTAGTCTCATAGGGAATCGGGTACCGTATTGAATTTGGATTAGGATTAAAATAGTTAAACTTACCCTTCCAAATTTCAGGTTATTTGGAAGTAAAAAAACTTATTTGGAAGTAAAAAAACTTATTTGGAAACACTTTATGCATCTTTGTAAACTCGTTTGATACAAATTGATACTCATTTGTAAACTAATGTGAATAGATCATTTTATAATATAACATTTAATCAAACAACTCGGAAACACTCATTTGTAAACTAGTGTGAATAAATCATTTTATAATATAGCTCATTTAATAAAACAACTCGCCAAACACGTAATTAGATGTTTGATCAGTCAAAAATTTATTTTTAACAAAAATAGTAAAACGCTGTTTCAAAATTCTTGTGCCAAACAGGACCTATATCTAAATTGTCATGAAGCCACTTTGTAGTTAGGCCATGTCTAGTTGGATTGTTTACTGTTGAAATTTAATTGAATGCGATGGGTGAAGTAGTGACGGTGATCATAACAGTGGCTGTGATCGGAACAGTAGTATTGGATAGAGTAGTTGTGATAGATGAAGTAGTGGTCGCCTGCCGAAATAGTGGTTGTAATTATAGTGATTGTCAGGGTGACGGTGACGTTGGAGTAGCCAAAATTGTGGAGGTAAATTGAATTAAATTAAATTATTTTCATTTAATTGAATTATTTACTATTGAAATTGAATTATGGTATTTATTTACTAGTATCATAAGCTTTAGGAGTTGTGCAATTCAAACTTTTTTCCCCTTATTTGTTTATTTTTTGCTTGAATAAATGCTCTTAAAATAACTTTTTGATGCCCATTATAAGGACTAGGTACCTTTATAATTTGGTAAATGTAAGGGTTCAAAGCTCATGTACCCCCAAATTTATAAGAAAGTATCAATGTACTCCCGAGTAATTCAAAAGTGTTGATGTATTCCTATTATTATATTGAATAAAGAAGTGTACCTCTAAAACCCATTTTCAACACTATTTTGAATTAAAAGACAAATTTACTCACTTGTTGGATTTTTTTCCCTTGACCCAAATGCTCATGGGCGCGAAAAAAAATCAAGAAATCAATATCACTGAATTACAAAATAAATGCACAATATTATTGAAAGCAGTAATTCTAGATGCAGTCCATATTTTGCTTATTTTATAGTTCAAAAAAATACGTCTTCGATATATATGATATGATCAATAATTAAGTATATTAGACATATGCATCACACACACATATATATATATATATATATATTACTTCTATTGCATACACTTGCAAATCAGTTATATATCATAATTATTGTATATATGATTATATAACAAAAATACGGAGTGCAAATAAGCAAAAAACAGACTAAATTTAGCAGGGCAATATTGAAAAAAGTTAACATTTTTATCCAAAAACTCAACAAACTGAAAATATTGGTGAAGTTATCATAATCTCGCCACCTTGAGCTAGTCACGCTAATTATTACTGGGTGTGGCAGTTTCGGTCCCCCGGCTCACACTAATTTCTGGGCACGGTGGTTTTGGTCCCCTCGACTTCAATCGCTTTAATCCGATAAAGTAACGGTGACTGGTGGTATGGATTTGGATTGCCTTTCTTAACTGGGTGTGAATGTAAAAAGGGAAACGAGAATTAGATGAATAATTAGGTAGTAGAGGATTATTCATTGATTTGGTTGGGGCATTTTCGTCATAATATTTTTTTTTACCATTAAATAATAGTGAGGGTATTCTTGTCATTTACACTTGGCAAAAGAAAATTCTGCCCAAAATATACATTTAAGGGTATAGTAGCACTTTTGAAAAACTTAAGGGTACATTAGCACTTTTTTAAATAATTGGGGTACAACATCACTTTTTTTTTAAATGTAATGAACACTTTATAGCATGTTCTGAGAGGTAAGTATCGGCCCTTAAGAGTGATCTTTTTCCCACTAGCAAGATGTAATATTTTATTTTCAGCATCGTTATGCCCTAATTATAAATTTATGTTCTAATTCCATTATTAATATATAGTTATTATAAAGAAGATAGCTCATTTGTTTTAAGGAAATGTTTTATTAAGTGCGGTATAAATTTCATAATTTAATAATAGGATGTAACTTTTACATAACTTCTATCAAAGACGGAAATTTATAAGCCTATATTTATGTAATTTAATTCTCATATCAAAGACATTTATATCCCTATTTTGTAGTTTAAATTTATTATGAATTTAGTTTAATTTTGTGGACTCTAAACTTGATTAAAAATTAATGCAGTCCTGACTAATATTTTTAATATCTTTTGAATTTCAATATTGTTCACAATGAAAGAATTCAATTCAGTTCATTTTTGCTAAATTCTAAGAAGTTCATTTAATAAAAAAGTTGGTTAACTTAAATCAAATTTATTGTTTCACCCCAATTTTAATAATTCAGTTCAGTTTTATTAAGTTTGCAAAGTTTTGATTTAAATTCACTTAAACAATATTTGAATTTTGAATTGAATTTGAAAATTTTAATGAAACTAAACTAAACTAAAACTATACAAAATAAATTTAATTTATTTTGATTTCACAAAATATGATGAAATTGAGTTGAACTGAATTTAATCTAAATATTTAGATGTTACATGAAAATAATCTTAATTCAATTAGAATAAGTTAGTGAGCTCAAATCAAACTGAATTGAATAGATTAAATAAAATTTAACTGAGTTATAGTTACAAAATATGGGTACAAATGTCTTTAATACAAGAATTAAATTACATGAGTAAAGGCTAATAAATTACCATCATTTTTAGAAATTATTCAAAAGTTACACACAACTTTTGAATTATGAAACTTATACTGCTCACTCTTAATCAAAAATTTCCCAAATTTGAATTTGAATTTTGCATTGTGTCGACCTCACAAATCCCATATGTTCGCCAAATCCCAAATTCAAAAGGAGTAAAGTTATATATTGTATTTGTAAATAGCCCAATTTAACTCAAATTTAGCGACTAGTTTTATGACATAAAAAAACCGCTCTATATAAACTAATAAGAAGGTAAATTACCATATAATCTGAGATATGTATCAACAATTATCACTTAAACTTACTACCGAAAAAATTAAAAATACATTGATACCTTCAAATTCCGAAAACAAAGGTATTGGAGAATACATTGATACCTTTATACATTGATAGAAAACAAAGGTATTGGAGAATTCCGAATCCAAATTCCGAAAAAATACCTGGCAACCAAATTTTATGTTATTTAACCTTCATTTGACAAGCAAGTCAGGTACAAAATTATTTGTGACAATGAGTTTACATTTCTGTACCAAACTAAATTAGTGCATTAACAGGAGGTCCGCCTAATCGAAACAGTTCAGCCATGCTTTTGACATCTCAATAAGTAAACTTTCTCGTGTGACACCAAAAGTATTCACATCAAATACATAGTATCGATTTATATTTATAAGGTTATGAAAGTACTCATGTTTGACAATCAATAATTATGATCACATAGACTGATGCGGTGAAACTTACATGTTAAGGGAAGTAAACATATTATTAAACAAATAAGGCATATAAGATAATAACTTAATAATCAAATAAGGCATTTAAACAAAATAGAAGAAGCGAAAAAATAATAAGAATTTGGTTAATATACCTAATACGAACAAATGCATATACACTAGTGGAAGTCTGCCAATTACTATGTTTTGACCTTATTAGATCAAGCCCAACAGCTAATTCAAAACAATCTCTATAATAGAGTATTAAATTTCAAAAATTTCATAATTATTTTGTTTCCATCCAACAATTGCTCTATTTTACCATTTCATGAATTTATTGTCATAAATAATAATAATCATATTTAATTCTATTTGAGACTTCCAAGAGCACACAATAGGGCATGTTTGTCTAAGCTTATTTCTTACCGATCTGAATTGAACTGAGCTGAAGTGAAATTTATGTTTTGAAAATTAGAATCAGAAATAATCAAATTATTTATGATCAAATTTACTTGAATTCGATCAAATTATATTTTACTGAACTGAATTAAACTAAATTGTACTTAATTGAATTAAACTAAACTTCTCTATTTAAAAGCTCTAGCAAACAAAGTCTTAATTTTATTTGCAAGTTTATAATTTTAATATATTTTTATGTGTAAAGATATCAATGATTAACAAAGTATAGGATAAAAAAAGGAAAGAAAAGATAAGAATCAATGATAACATTAAATTATAGAGTAACTGTTGGGCATGCTCTTACTATTTATACGCATCATAGGAGTACAGTCCTATTATTTACCTACAGTACTTCTTAAAATCGGTGCCCAGTATTAACTTTAGTCAGAGGCTCAGAGAGAACTAACAGTGCGGTCAACAGTAGAAGGACCACCATATGTGAGCTGGATTTTTCTTTCCTTTTTCTTTTTTATTCCGTGTAACTGAAATATACGAATGTTAAATAACTATTTAAAAAATAAGTTGAACGTATTATAATAATTGGACACAAAGATTTTTTGTAATTCTATATTTTTTAAATGTAGTTTTTCATGCTAACAAATTTTAGAATCCCGCATTGAATCTATTTTACAATTTCCAGCACACATTTGCTAAATAAAGAATGTAGAGTTTATGATAATTAGTGAAAGATAATTTTAATAATTAAAGACCAAGGGAAACACTAATATTAGAAAATATTTGATTCAATAAATATGTTCTTGTTCTCTCCAAATTATTTTTGTTAAACTAAATGAATTGATTTGAATTGAACTGAATACCGAATTAACCAAAATTGAAATTAGTGTGTTGATGTTAATAATGACACGGCTAAATTAACTTGAATTTGACAGAAAAATATTAAATTGAACTATATTCTTTAATAAAGGAGAACAAGGGCCCTAATTCATATCCTAGATTTAATTTCAATTAATTTATGACAAAATGTTAAATTTGTAAAGTTAAAAATTAATCTTTTTTATGGTCATGCCTAATAATTTGGATCTTACGGTTACAGTAGTCTCCGAATCCCAAGCTTCAAAGTTCACATAATCTACTGAGTAGAATTGCCCAATGTCCACATACATTAAAACCCCGTGCTCCTGAGTTTATCGGTACATCTAAACTCAGATATAGTTTCATGAACTTAGCCTGATTTAGTCATAAAAAGGGACTGATTCTTGTTTACATAAAAAGATAAAAATTCATTCCTGACAACTTAAAAAATATTCCACTCCACTGAGACGAGAATAAGGTTTCCGAGCTTCATTGAGCTCCAGGGCTACTACAAAGGCAACTGATCAAACACTTGTTTATGTAATTAAGTTTATATGTAATAATATGTTGTTTCTTTAATTAATTTAAATATATTATTTAACTATATCATTATTTAAAAAAAATAAAAAATTATGGGTTAATCATCCTCTTATAAATAGACCCAAATAACATCCATCCAGTTCAGCTAGCAATTCAGTCGTAGATCTAGTTTCACAGTTAGCGATTCAGTCGGTTTCAGCCATGGGAGGAGGATGGAAACGGAAGTATAAGTTGAACAAACGCATGGGTTAGTCTAATTTACTTCCAAAATTGCCTTGATTTGATCTACAAAATTGTTTAGGGAACTCCCAGTTCGTCTGCTGGACCCTTGTTTCATCTGTTCGTAGTTCATATCGTGTAAGATCAAGCCCAGTTAAGCTGTAAAAAAGATAATGTAGTTGTTTATTCTTACTGTGCCAACGCAGAGATTTTGTAGTGCTCTGCAAAGTCGATGCCGAGTCTAACTTGAAGCATCCACGCTGCTGGATTAACCTCGTCTTTAATCTCCATGTTTGATCAAATGTTTTCGATACCACGTACCTATAATCTGAAACATATCACACGTAATTAAGTAATAATGCATAGTGTTATTTTGTGATGGAGACTTTAAAATATTTTGTATGTTAAAATTAATGGTAAAATACTATGCGTTATTATTTAGGTACGTGTGATATGTTTTAGATTATATGTACGTAGTATCAATGTATTTTTATTTTTCTGATAGCTGATATGATAACTATTTTCATCAAATTTTATTTGAGTGATTCATGCTATGTGAATGAATTGATTACCCCAATTTTCATAAAGATGCACCATGGCAATTTAGCTTCTTGACTTACATAGATCAATTTTTATCATAAAACTATGCGCTTGTGCTAAATTGAACTGATTAATTTATTGATTTATGATAGTTCTCCACCTTTAAATCTGTCACAATAACAAATACAATATATGTTTACTGATATGTTTCCCCACTCAGGAGACCGATTCTTGAATTTTTCGTATTTATTTGTGTAATCTTTTTAATACGTAAAGAATGGGGAAAAGGAGGAAAATGGAAATTAGTGATTGTATTACTTTTGAAGTCCGTGAGAAGTAATTGCAAGGTGGCTTCAAGACAATCTAGATAATATTAGTTTTAATAGTCTGGACTATATTCCAGTGTATAGGATACTGGAGGAATGGAGACAAAGAGTGGGCATTGATAAAGCCCCTTTGCATTACTATGGTTTATTACAAGGAAAAAATACATACGCTGGATTTTGCTAGAAACATCTTGATTTGGGATCCTCATGGAACTGATCTCACTACACCACAAAGTATAATAAGAGTGGGTAATGTTCCAATGCATTTATATGGTTGTCTGCGCCATTATTTTGTGGAATCAACAGATGGTGAGTTACTAATAATTGAATGCAATAATACTGGCCATCCTCAATATTTTTCTACTGGGGCTGATCACTTTGGAGTGATGAGAGTAGACCTTGTGAAAGATGCAATCTTTTTAGGGGATAATGTTGTTGTCGCTGTTGATGCTACTGAGTTTCCAGGTGTACTCAAGCCCAACAACATCTATTTCACCGATGACTGTCATGGAGTTTACTACTTTACGGATGAGGTTGATGGGGACCCGGAGATCTTTAACCCTGAAGGAAAGGGTGGTGGTAAGGACATGGGGATCTATAACGTTGAAGACAAGAGTATCGAAAGATTCAACATTGATTATTTTTGCCGGGTATGTCCACCAATGTGGATATTTCCTTCCTTTTGATATTTGTAACAATGATGTTGTTGTGACATTGGTTGTATAGTTCTTACCTTCTTATGTATTTCAAAAGTTGTATTCATAGATTGATCTTTTTAATTGGATGCTTGAATGGCGTGTGTGTGGTTTTGTGCAAATGATGCACCTGAGCCATCATCTTCACTAATATGTTGATGACAGTAATATTGGCAAGCAGTTTATGTCATTTGGAAATTAGTTTAGTGAGAATGATCTCATTTTCATATAATAGTAAGTTGATCATTGTCCACACTTTTGCAAGTGAAATACAATGCAAAATAATGTCATCCAAATCAATCACAATCTCACAGATGAATGTTAATGTGAGAATATTAATATCATTTTCCAAAAGTTGCTTTTATCGAGCAATGTAAAATAGTATAGATCACTTGTAATTATAAATATGATAATTTATCAGAGTTTGGGAGTCTAATAAATTCTCCATATCTTTGTTGATAGTTTGATAAAAAAAACAAAGAGTGGGCAGTTGTGGAAGTAGGAGATTGTTGTGGAAGGTTTCCGAACTTCATTGAGCTCCAGAGCTACTACAAAGGCCACTGATCAAACACTTGTTTATGTAATTAAGCTTATATGATAAATAATATGTTGTTTTTTTTAATTAATTTAAATATATTATTTAATTATATCATTATTTAAAAAAAATAAAAATTATGGGTTAATTATCCCCTTATAAATAGACCCAAATAACGTCTATCCAGTTCAGCTAGCAATTCAGTCGTAGATCCAGTTTCAGTATCTAGCGATTCAGTCGGTTTCAGCCATGGGAGGAGGATGGAAACGGAAGGATAAGTTGAACAAACGCATGGGTTAGTCTAATTTACTTCCATAATTGCCTTGATTTGATCTACAAAATTGTTTAGGGAACTCCCAGTTCGTCTGTTGGAGCCTTGTTTCATCTGTTCGTAGTTCATATCGTGTAAGATCAAGCCCAGTTAAGCTGTAAAAAAGATAATGTAGTCGTTTATTCTTACTAAACCAACTAATTTTCCGACCTAAACCAACTAATTACATACCTACACACGCTCACTGAGCTAGCTCAGACTATGTCATAGTTATCCAAGAGCCAATAAACTATATAGCATAAGCTACTAGCATAATTTGAGATACAAAATCAGTGCATAGACTGAACAATATTATGGCAAATTATTCAATTCCCAGCTAAATATGTCTGTCATCATCTAGCTTGATTAAGAAACATGAAAATTCAGAAGAAGAAGAAACTAGAGTTACCAGAGGAAATTAGTCATTTGCCAAACTAGTAGATTTGCCAAACTAGTTACCCTGTCTAGAAACCAAACTAGAGCTGTATTTCTGGTACCATGAAAATCTACCTTAGTGTTTGTGGTTTCTCAAAAAATATATTTGTTTAATTCACATTTTTCTGATCTTCACATCTTTCAGATCTTTATACTACTTTTAACAGTGAGTTTGAATTCATGAATCATTCATACAGAAACTCTAGTTCTAAACATATATAATGGTCATCTTGTATATAAATCCTCTCAGACTCTCTTTTGAGCCTTTTCCATCAGATTTCCTGCTAGATTATCAGGTTGAAAGCAGATTTGGAGTCAAAGCAAAAAAGGGAAAAAGTAGGAAAAGAAGGTAAGATTTCAGATTAGTTGTGGGATGAAATGAGAGAGAAAAAAGGTGAGTCAGTGGAGTTGAGAATATAAGCTTTATTTCCGGTGTGTCTGGTTGTGGTGTAAGATTGAAAAGAGGCAGTTTTTCAACAAGGCAAATCAGATGTTTAATCTGTACCACACCTAAAGTTTACTTCCAATCCAGCTTTTTTGAAAAGATTAGATACACCTAAAGTAGTACTCATCTGCTTGTTTCTCCCACACTCAAAATTGCAACAAGAAATGTCCTAAGTTGATAATTTACAAGGAAGTTTCATTAAAATATGAAAACTCATTAATAATACCTATCGCTCCGGCTATAGGCGGGTAAAAGAGTGGCTCAACAACGCGCTCAGGCGGGGGAATCACCGCCGCTACATGATTCTGACCTGCGAAGAGAAGAATCGTTCATTAAATTCAATGCATGACAATCTGAAGCAGGAAAGCCCACCCAGTCACAACATTTGTACAAGACAATGAACACGAGGGGCTTTATTACATGAACGTATTTTTACTTTTTTTGGTAGCTAATATGATAGACTATTTTGACCAAATTTTATTTGAGTGATTCATGCTACGTGAATGAATGGATTACCCTATTTCTCATAAAGGTGCATCAACATTCAGATTATATTAAAATTTACATTCTTAGCTTATATATATAGAGCGGTTTTTTATCATAAAACTAGTAGTTAAATTTGAGTTAAACTGAGCTAATAACAAATACAATATATAACTTTACTCCTTTTTAATTTGCGACTTGGTAGATATATTTGGTTTGTGAGGTCCAGAATGATACGATACAAAATCCAAATTTTAAAAAAATTGCTATCTTTATAATAAAAATACATAATGTAATTAGAACATATATTTGTGATTAGGGCATCACAGACGCTGAAAATAAAATATTACCGCTTGCCATTGGAAAAATGATTATTCTTAAGAACCAATCTTTTAGATCAGAATCTTGTCTATACCACAGGGGTTTTGGGACATTATTATGAATTGATCTTTTCATTCTATGTGCATCTAATGCTTTCAAAGTTTATATTTCAACGCTAACGTGGCAAAATTTATGTGCATCGAGGATTTGCTTGGGAGAGAGAGCACAGAATGGCCGTGGCGCTTTATTAGATTCGTGACATTATTAGCAGTTTGCTTGATTTTGTGGCGTGTGTAGGTCTGTAATTAGTTGATTTAGGTCAGAAAATTAGTTGGTTTAGTTCGTAATAGACATATGTTTGATTTGCTATGGTCTTAAGAGAGGAGGTACTCCCCCCTTCAATGTCAAGAGTCCCCTTTCTATGTCTATTTTTTTGTTATAAGAACACAAATCTTCAAGAACTATGGATTTAGTGATACTAGTAAATCATGTTAGAAATACCTTTGGATATTAAAGTGACAATATTATTATTTATTCAGCACGTCCTTGCATCCACGATGGTGTTCTAGTTCACTCCCGTGGTCAGATGATGATGCATGTTCGAGTTTCACATCCACAGTGGGCTGAGAGCCAACGTTTGATCCGTCAGCACTGCTGCCACGCTTATCGCCATGGATTTGCAGAGCAGGAGGATAGGGTTGCCCATGAGGCTACTTTCCGTGGCTATCATTAGGTATGTTGTAATGTTTGGTTATGTTTCCACTCCTGTTTATTAGGAATATACCGAGGCTTGTTCATTGTCTAATATTTTTTATGTACAGTCTGGTTACCTGGACGGTGAGACATGCGTACACGGGACTAGATGAGACTGGGACTACGGACGATTAGATGTTAGACTTTGAGACTGAGTATCAGACTTGATGGATGTTGTTGGATGTTTGTTTTTAATACCATTCACGAGCTGTTTGCAAGCAATTCTCGACAAATTTGGTTAAAACTCGAGTTCCACAAATAGTCATTCACTCCTTTTCTCCAAACCAACAATTTTTTTAGCGGTGTGTAAGATATGACACATAAACATCATTTCTATAAGTTATGGGAATTAGATTATTGATACACTAATATTAAATTATGAGACATGTTACAAATAATCCGTATTTTATTTTATTACAGTATAAAATTAAAAGTACGACTTCAAAATACAATACCAAACTCTTTTTATAAATTTAGAATAAATGACATTTTAATCAATGTTAGAAATACCATTCATCCATTACTATTGGTTCTTACATTATTTTAACAACATTTTGAAAGATTACGTTAAAAAATCTCATTTTTAGCAAATTTTAAAAGGTAATGATCACAATCTAAAAGATTAGTCTTTTAGAGAGTAATTTTTTTCAAAGGTAAGATGTAATATTTATTTTCAGCGCCGTGATGCCCTAAATATAGGTTCTAATTACATTGTGTATAGTTATTATAAAGAAGATAGCAATTCGTTTTAATTTGGATTTTGTATCGCATCATTCTAGACCTCACAAACCACATATGTCTACCAAGTCGCAAATTAAGAAGGAGTAAAGTCATATATTGTATTTGTTATTAGTTTAGTTTAACACAAATTCAGCGACTAGTTTTATGATAGAAACCGCTCTATATAAGTTAAAAAGGTAAATTGTCATATAATCTAAATGTTGGTGCACCTTTATGAGAAATAGGTCAATCCATTCATTCACATAGCATGAATCACTCAAATAAAATTTGTTCAAAATAATCTATCAAATTTGCTACCAAAAAAAATTAAAAATACATTGATGCCAAGCACCTATAATCTGAAACATATCACACCTAATTAAGTAATAATGCATATTATTTTACCATTAATTTTAACATATAAAATATTTTAAAGTCTCCATCACAAAATCAAAGACTTTTAAAACTAATAATATTATCTAGATTGTCTTGAAGCCACCTTGCAATTACTTCTCACGGACTTCAAAAGTAATACAATCACTAATTTCTATTTTTCTCCCTTTCCCCATTCTTTACGTATTAAGAAGATTACACGAATAAATACAAAAATTCAATAATATTTATTGGATTTTAATAATTTCAATCCTATACAAATACTAGAAAAAAATAAACACATAAATCAAAGCCCCGTTTTTTTCTCCATAACTTTTTTTACTCAGTCTTCTCCTCTGTTCTTCTCTTCACACATGATCTTCTCAGTCGATCACTTCACCGGTTAAGCAAATTCTTTCTGTGAAAATTAAGAAAATGAATTTCTTCGAGAAGGCTAAGGCTGTCAAGCTGAAGAGCCACCTGGATAAATACCTCGTTGCCGGAGACGACGGCGAGTCCACTCGGCAGAGCCGGAACGGTGACACCAGAAAAGCCCGGTGGCTGGTGGAGCTCGTCGAGGGAGGTGCGGGAGATAATCTCATCCGCCTGAAAAGCTGCCACGGTAAGTACCTGACGGCCTTGGATGAGCCCTTCCTCCTCGGCATGACCGGGAAAAAAGTCCGGCAGGGCACGCCGGAGACGATGAGGGATCCGAGGATGGAGTGGACTCCAGTCCGGGACGGATTTCAGGTATTTTTCGGTTCGATTCAGTTAACTATATCTACGTAATATATGTTGACTAAATCGAGATATTATATCACACCAGGTGAAACTCCGGGCACACGGCGGCACGTTTTTACGGGCAAACGGTGCAACGCCGCCGTGGAGAAACTCCACCACCCATGACAAGCCGAATACGGGTTCGGGTTATAACTGGATCCTGTGGGAGGTTCAGGCGGTGGAGATTCCCGACGACGAGCCGTTGATGGAGTATCTGTCGATTCTATCGAGCTTTTCGTCGGTCTCCGACGAACTATCCAGTTTAGAACTCGGGTCGCCCACGGCGGGTTTTAATTCCCCAAGAAAGGTTCGTTTCCTAACTCCCATGATTTTCCTCTTTAACCGAAATTTACCCCTAATAAAATACTAGGGGAAGAATCTTTTGATAATTAATTAATGCTTGCTCAATTTTTCTAGTATCTTTCTTAAAAAATCACATAACCGTTCATGAATATGTAATTTAATCTTTATCTTTATATCAATTACCATGTTTATACATAATAATCTTGCATGTACATGACATCATTATTTTTTTATAAGTCATTTTAGTTTAGTTTAGTTTGTTCTATTTAATTCAATTACAATAAAGTAATATTCAATGAATTTGGGATTGATTTAGTTACACTGATCTCATCGATCAATACGTATATTTTTACTTAGTTCAGTTTAGTAGACTAAAAGTTCAGGAGAACACGACCTTATATAGAACGTGTGAAATCTGATATCTTTTCGTTTCTGTTCAGATATAAAAGGTTAATTTTTGACTTAACTGAATTTTTATCGTTTAGTTCAAACCAGTTTAGTTCTACTAAATAACATGCAACACAACTACCTTATTTCATAAGGGTGTCATTTTCAATAGTAATCTTGTGGCTAAACTTGGTTGATTGTGCTTTTGTGAGTATCATTTAGGGCCATAAAAAATGCATTAGTATAGTGGTAAGAAAAGGTTGTTGTTAGGCGTGTATGAATTGTGGTGCAATAACAAGTGGACACTATAACTAGTAGGTCACGAAATTCATAAGTGAAAGGAAAGACAATGAAGTTAAATATATTGAAAGTAAAGTTTACACCCTTTTTCGTCAATTAGAATGAATACGTGTCTTAAACTGCAATATATCCATTTCCGGGTGAGACGTGTTTAAGGGCCAAGTTGCAATTTAGGGAAAGAATCCCGCGGGGAAAGTTACAAGTGTGAGAAAACGTAGTTTGGTCAAATCTTTTTAATTTTTTTTTAAAATTATATATTGATGATAAAGATATGGTCAGATTTAACTGAAATTTGGACGAAAAGATAAGAACTAATCACATGGAACAGTCCTAATTATTGAAATAACGGATAAATTAATGCAAATTTATATTTATTGGTTTATCTAAGTCATTCAATCAGGCCTATCAAAAAAACGTGATTAAATTAGGTGGTTTCACATAAGTGTCATGGCTAGGTAAGAATTTTAAGCATAATGGGCATGTAGTATTTTATTTTATTACTAACAATTTTTAAAAAGACATAATTATCAATAAATAATTACAATCAACATTTTTGTGTCATAGTAATTCCTGAATTAAGACGCGTCTTCTAATTTTATCTATATTTTCAGAAACTGAACTCAGGCTGAAATATAATTGAATTTAGTTTTGTTCAATGAACAATGGTCTCATACATTAAGGGTCTTTTCTCTATTACATATTCTCCCTGAACTGAAATTAATCGATATGTACTGATATAGAGTAAAATATAAATATTAAAAATAATAATATAACTAACTTAATCTGAATTTCATTAAATCAGGTGATGAGAATATGCTA
The DNA here is from genome assembly GCA_948330725.1 of Sherardia arvensis. Taxonomy (NCBI): domain Eukaryota; kingdom Viridiplantae; phylum Streptophyta; class Magnoliopsida; order Gentianales; family Rubiaceae; genus Sherardia; species Sherardia arvensis. Next base: position 1,921,005 of record OX415244.1, read on the forward strand.
TGAGAAAGGAAATTAAAAAAATAATGTATCAAGAAGATTATATTATGATAATAATCAAAGAGTATTATAGTACTTTTTTAATATAACGTTTACTTGTAATAATATGGTGATTATTCATATGGTGATTATTCATACTTATGATAGTGATGGGTAGATAAGAGAGATTGCGTGGAGGCAATTCCAGGATATTCATATAATTCAGTTTCATAATCTCAACTTTATGAATTTGCTTTAGTATATCCAAAAACAAAATAAATAATTAAAATATTATTTTGTTTTGGAGCCCTTTGAGGTCGGCTTTTTTGTCTCTTTGGGGTATATTTTCAGAACTTTCTTCCCAGATGCCTGTAATTTTCTTGAAGAAAAGTCTTGTAGTTTGACTGATCCCCCTAAACTAACCCCAGTGGTCAACCTAACCTGAATTTAGTCAAATTCTTCATCCACCAACTTGGATTTCATCGTTCATTCATTTCAATTCAATCAAATTCAATAAACGATAATGATCTTATTTTGTGTTTAAAATTAAGTTTTCGTGTAAATTTCATAAGTATTGGTCGTATTCACTTTATATTATTCTTATCATTTTCACCACATATTAGCAGTTTTTAGTGAGATAGCAACTTATTTTCTCATAAATTTAATAAAATTTAACACTTTTTAATTCAGTTTAGCAGTTTTCGGTTCAGGTTAAATAAACATGGACCTAAATGGTACATAATACGAGCGTTACCAATAAATGTAAATATTTGGTTTCTATTATAGTCACAGTTGCCAAATTAGAAAGCCTTTCAACTCAATTTAGACACGGGAAAGAAAGTAAAAAGACACGTCTCTGTATTAATAATAAACCTTAGCCGACTCATTTCCATAGTTGTTAGTACAAACCAAGCTGGCGATTAGCAGATGATGAACATTAAAAACCCGTTTTTTATAAACAGATATTTAACACGTTCCAGCCTGCACTGCCCATAAAAGCGACGCGACAGCTTACATCGATCATATCGATCGTCAGAAAACCCCATATATATTTATCCCGGAATTTGCAGGGCAGCTTTTGATTTTTACTCGTTGATTTCGTCGGAAAAAAACAGGCGAGCAGCTTTAACCGGAATCCTACTGTCAAGTTCACGGCGATGGAGATTTTCCGGAACGCCAGGTCGGTGCGGCTGAGGAGCGTGCACAACAAGTACCTCACGGCGGAGGACGACGAGGAGTCGGTTACGCAGGACCGTAACGCCTCGGCGAAGGACGCGAGGTGGACGGTTGAGTATGTCGAGAACACCGACAACATAATCCGTTTGAAAAGCTGTTACGGCCGTTACTTAACCGCCTCGAACCAACCGTTTCTGTTAGGGATGACTGGCCGGAAAGTCCTGCAGACTCGGCCTGCAAGGCTCGACTCGTCGGTGGAGTGGGAGCCGGTCAGGGAAGGCGGGCAGGTGAAGCTCAAGACCAGGTACGGGCAGTATCTCAGAGCTAACGGCGGGCTGCCGCCGTGGAGAAACTCAGTTACTCATGATATCCCTCATCGTACCTCCACGCAAGACTGGATTGTTTGGGATGTTGACGTTGTTGAGATCGTCCTCCATTCCCCTGCTGCTAAACCCCCACCGCCTCTGATCCCGCATTCGGATTCCTTCGCCTCTGATACATCCTCTCCCTCGACTCATTCCTCCAAATCAGCTACCTTTTCAAGACAAGAGGTAAAAATCTACAACGTTTTCAATGTTCAATAGTATTACATATGAATAATATGTCTGATTATGTTTTTTGTGGCAGTCAAATGATTCTTTGGGGAGTTCGCCGAGGAAAGGGGTGGACGGGAGGTTGATTTATTACAGCGTTGCCGATGAATATGGTGACGTGGATGATGGAATTGAGAATCTATACATTACATACAAAGGGAACGACGTGCAAGGATTGAGGAAGCGATTGGAGGAAGAGACGGGGATGGATGATATTGTCGTGTGTAATAGGAGTCCGTTGAATGGGAAGCTTTACCCTCTTCGATTACAGCTTCCTCCAAACAATGCTACTATGCACGTTGTTTTGGTCCAATCCTCGTCCAAAGGTGCGTGTTTTTCGCCTTAAAACTTCATTAGATTTACATTGTTTTTGAATGAATCTTAGGTTGAAGGCAAGAAATGTGCTTTGCTTAGGTTGTTTTTGTCCTAATGGATCATTCTTAGCTGTCTAATTGTATGTGTATTATTGATCATATGAGCATTGCTGTTGAATCAAAGTTTTGATTCTTTTTGGCTTAGTTTTTAAATCTGAATTGCGCGATTTTTCGCTTACATTTTTGGTCTTTCTTTTGTGTATCAGCTGCTACAAGTTTTAGGTGAGAACTCAGCAAGGCAGAATAAAGCTATGAGGATGCAGCAGCAGGGGAGGTTTCTTTATATAGTATGTAGTAAATATGCCTGCCCTAAAATTGTAGGACACTTTCTACTTTGGGATGTTAGAATGAGTAAATATTGCCTTCTGTAGGAACTCATTTTTGGGGTACTTTTTTGTATGTACTATTTAGACATGAAATGAAGAATTGTTTTTTACCAATAATCCTTGCAAGAACACAGGCCATCTTGGAAATGATGGAACCTAAGACGATCTCTAACAATCACTTCAACATCAAAAACCTCAGATATCAGTTTCATAACCTTGTGACAGTCCTTACATATTCTCAGGTTCTTGAAAATTCGGATCGGCACCCCCGGCTCCCGATTCAGGAGCCCGAATGCAACCGCCAGCCTCTCGGAATGCAGCCTGCTGCCGGAGAATTCCTCAACAGAATTCAGTTTCTCAACAGAATTCAGTTCCTCAACAGAATTCAGTTTCTCAACAGAATTCAGTTCCTCAACAGAATTCAGTTTCTCATCGATGATCCTTAAATTATGGTAGATTTCCTCGGCTCGAGGATGAGATGAATCCCCGGCAAAGAATTCATGTGCAGCTCCATGGACCTCGATCACGCTGCATCCAGGTTCTTTATGGACGCCGTTTTCAGACATGAGTTTCCTGATCAGCCCAACCTCGTTCCAGCGATTTGCAGAAGCGTAAACCTTGGACAGAAGAACATAAGCACCCGAAGAAGAGCTGCCTTCGTTCATCATCTTCTTCACCAGCTCCTCTGTTAGTTCCATCCCCGCGTTCTGTTTGCAGCAGGCATCAACAAGAGACCTCCAGATCACCAAATCAGGCTTCATTTTCATGTTGGATACAATATCCAGAGCTTCATCGAGCATTCCTGCCCTGGCTAGGAGATCTACAAGGCAGCCATAATGTTCAAGAACTGGCTTGATGTTGAACTCATTCACCATCTTCTTGAAACATTCTCGACCTTCTTCGACCAAGCCTCTGTGATTACACGCGCTCAGAACGCCGAGAAAAGTGATGGAATTTGGAACAATCCGACCACCTTCCACCATTTCCCGAAAACAATCCAACGCTTCCTCAACTTTTCCATGCATTGCAAACCCTAGAATCATCGAGTTCCATGAATTCACATCGCGCTTATACCTATCCATTCCCTCGAAAACCTGCACAGCGAAATCCAACGCTCCACACTTACTATACATTTCAATCAGAGAATTATTCACCAAAACCTCAAGATTATCCCCTTCTCTATACACACATTTCCTTAACACATAGCAATGAGCCCAAATTCCCAAAGACAAAACCCCTAAACCAGCACAAGCACTAATCAAACTTTGCACAGTGTACCCATCCGGCTCAAACCACATTTGCATCTCAGAAAACATTCTCAAGGCATCCTCAAACTCACCGAGCTCAACCAAGCCATTGATCATCGCGTTCCACGATACAACGTTTCTCTCAGGCATTTTATCGAACACTTTCCTGGCAAACTCCAGACCTCCGCACGAAGAATAGAAATGAATCAAGCTGTTGCTCACATACAAATCCGACCCGAACCCGCGTTTGATCACCTGCGCGTGGACCTGCTTCCCTTCCATCAGAGCAAATATATACGCACAGGCTTTCAGAACGAAGGGGAAAGTGTACTTATCAGGAAAAACACTTTCTTGATGAAGCATTTGATGGAATATGAAGAGGGATTTCTGCTTCTCATCTGGGGTGTATGAGTATTGTTTTATGAGTGTGTTCCAGGCGAATGAAGCGTATTGGGAGGGGCCGGTGTGGAAGAATTGAGCGTGGATTTGTTTGAGGTGAGGTACGGTGGTGCACTGGCTGAGGAGGTGGACTAGATACGACGGCGTGACGGCGGAGATGGGTGGTGGTACGGTGGCGCCGGCGACGGCGAGAAGCGGCCCGGCCGCGGTTGCATGCATTGTGGATAAGAATATTTTCAACGTCAATTTTGTTTTGTGTCTATCCTTTGACTAATCAACATTTGTGGTCAATTTTACATGCAAAAAATTATGATCTAATCACATGTGAAATTATAAGTTTGATAGAAACTCACCAACGACTAGACATAGTTTGGATCATTTCATACATGTCAAAAATCTACTTATTTTTACTTATTTTTCATGTTTTATTACAAGAGTGATTTCTTATTATAAAATCAAAAAATTCAAACTCATAAAGTCAGAGATAACATTATACATTAAACCGCATAAATCTGTAATGTAATATGAAACTGATAAATGCAATATTGTTCAAGTTTTAGATAGGGAAATGTAAACTAATAGTTCTTATAAAGGATAAAATTTTAATTCGATTAGTTTATAAACTGCTAGGTAGTGATGCATACACTTGTATAGCATATTTTAAGTTTAATTCAAGACTAGTAATAAACTGTCACTTATTCTTCCAACTAAAATTATTTTTAATTCCACGCCTGATCATCGACGAGTAACGTAACATGAGAAAGAGGGGCAAATAAATTGTAATATAATGGACTTATAATTTCACTTAAAACCAAAGTTAAACATTTCTCTAATTATTTTGACTTCACACCATTAGTAAAAGTATGCTTTTATAGAAGAAGTTAAAAGTTTCAACAACACAATTTTAAAATATGATCCCGCCGCTGCCTGTTATTCTCCAAAAGGTTAAAATAACAATTTTTTCTCAACACAATTCGTGTGATTCTCAAGCGTACACAATCATATTAACATGTATTCTATTAACAACCTTTTTGACACCAATCAATAATGCAAAAAAGGAGCTTTTTTGCGTTCACAATATAAACAACAAACCGTGTATTACTATTTGGTTGAATTTTATGCATCATCATCTTGATTGATACAAATAAAAGGAGATCATTTGTATAGTTTCTTTCTCCACTTTGTGTTCTTCAAGTTCCCACCTTAGATTAAAACCATATCATATTAGCATGTATTGGGTTCTTAAGTGGGCCATTGAAAATAGAATAATGACCAGTTGGTCCACTTGTTAAGTGGATTTAAACCACACTTTATAGCTGGATAAGTGTCTCCATGGGCCTCACACCACATCCACACGTAAATATTCATTTATTTCTTTTGTTCTTATTGCAAAAATCAAATGGTGTATTGCGTGTTAAATAATGTGTAGCGTAGATTATATTTTTGGCCCTTGAAGTTGAAGACATTTATCCTCTGGCACTCACAATTCCATACATATTGATTTTTGGTCTTAAAACTTAATTAGATGCAATCAATATGTAATGCGTGATAGAGTCACGGAGAACGTTTAGATTATGGTCATGTCCACTTCAATTCATTCTCAATACTTTTTAGTTTGAAACAACAGTTTTTCAGTTAAGTTTAGTTTTGATGAATTGGACAGTGTCTATATGATATATCCTCAAGAGTGTTGCATAACTACTGATTGTTAATTGTTATAGGAAACATAGCCCTCAAGGCACCGTGGTTAATCGACTGGTTTAATCCTTCTAAGTAAGTTGGTTACAAGTATTAACTAGATCGGATGTTTTAAAATATAAACGGGATCAATCACTTGGAACCATAATAAGTAGACAAAATGTACAGTGAAAGACGTATTGATCACACACGTAGGTCAAATCAAGCCCAGTCCCTTTGCATTATCCCAACGAACCTTGTAAGTCTGTATGATTGAAGTGACTGTCAACGAGAGCACTTTAGAACATGAATACTACATATCATGTTTGAGGAGAGAACGTAAGTTTCTTTCACATAACATTATTTAAACACACTATTCACCACTACTGATATGCAAGTATCTTAGCGCGTCCAGCCTCGATACCACCATGGAACTAGGGTTTTTATGAATGGATGAAACACATACACATGTAATAAGGGAAGATCTCGGACACGCCACATGCTATCATAACATTTAAGTATGTAGTATGATCATATTATATGAAGTAAAACATGCGACCTGCATGGTTTAATTACTTAGTGTTTGATGTCTTCGATGTTACAAGAATTAGCAGGTGAGGTAGTTTCACTACATAAGAAACACTTCATTTTATAAAAACGTAATTAATAAACCCAGTTATATACTATAAATACTATGAGTTCATAATAACTGACTCATTAGGTATCCAAACATTGCATGTGAGTAAATGTAAAGTTTAACATTTTAAACTAAACCGAGCCACATTAATACAATCAGTGATATGTATACTTTTATACACGAAAAGTCAACTTCTCATCAATTATAGGGATCAAAGTGGAAATACAATACAAATAATTGACACACCTAGAAGATTTCTCGATGCATATCGATATACGTTGCAACCATTAACCAACACCAACTCCAAACCCCAAAAATCAAATTCAAGAAAGTTTCAGAAAAGTAGAGAGAGATCCCAAACGACGTCGAATTGAGTGCGCCCGCCAAGTTGCCAACCAGCGACGCCAAAACAGATTCCGCAATGACCGCACACACTTCCAACTGAAGATCCTCTGTCGGCTCAAACGCGCCCTGCACGTTCACTCGCCTCTCCCCGGTCCCTCACCCGCGGTTAACTTCTCCCGTCACCCTAGCATTCCCCCCCGCTTAAAATATCCCTCCCCCGCGCATCTTAGCCCAATTCCCCCCTTCCCAACTACCCAGCCGGAGAATTCGCCGGAGATCTAACCGCCAGCCATGGGCATTGACTACTACAACATCCTGAAGGTCCCGCGCGGCGCGAGCGAGGAGGATTTGAAGAAATCCTACAAGCGCCTCGCGATGAAGTGGCACCCGGATAAGAACCGCCAGAACAAGGACGCCGAGGCCAAATTCAAGCAGATTTCGGAGGCTTACGATGTCTTGAGCGATGCTCAGAAGCGGCAGATCTACGATTCCTACGGGGAGGAAGGTCTGAAGTCCGGCCAGTTATCAGCTGCCTCGCCGACCAGCGGCGGCGGCAACGGGAGGGGGTTCAGATTCAGTCCGAGAGATGCTGATGCTATATTTGCGGAGTTTTTCGGCGGATTTGAGGCGAATTATGGTGTTGTCGGCGCTGCTGGAGCTATGAAGAAGGCGGCGCCGGTGGAGAATGCGCTGCCGTGTACTCTGGAGGAGCTGTACAAAGGATCTAAGCGGAAGATGCAGATTTCCAGGATCGTTCTCGATGAGTTTGGGTAAGCTTTTGTGGATAACTCTGAGCTGAATTTTCTTGTTTCTTAATCAAACTAGATGATGGCAGACATATTTAGTGGGAATTGAATAATTTGCCTAGATATTGTTCAGTTTATGCACTGATTTCGTACCTGAAATTGTTATATAGCTAGTAATTTATTGGCTCCTGGATTACCATGATATAGTCTGAGCTAGCTCATGGAGCGGTATAGCTGAAGTTTGCGATTTAAAGATGAATATATACTGAAGAGTCATTGCTAGCTGAGAGTGATTTGGTGATCACGATTCTTGAATATAGATTATCGAGTCATTTGGTAGGTGGTATGTTCGCTAACTATCTATATCAGGAACATCAAGAATTAGTAAAATAGTGCCATATTGATTATCGATATTTATTTTGATTAGGTTTTCCTCAAATATTGTCTCTACCAGGGGTTTTGGGACCAGAATGAATTGATCTTTTTGTTCTATGTGCATCTAATGCCTTCAAAGTCTATATTTTTACGCTAATGCTTGGCTTAAACTATGACTGCATGCCAAACACTGAGTGTGATGTACTTATATTGAATAAAATGCTTCAAAGTTTAGATTTTTGAGTTAATGTTTAAGTTACACTGTCACAGCATGCCAAAAACTGTGGAGGAGGTGTTGGCGATAAGCATCAAGCCTGGATGGAAGAAGGGGACTAAGATCACTTTCCCCGAGAAAGGGAACTATGAGCATGGCTCTCTTCCCGGCGATCTCATTTTTGTAATCGATGAAAAGCCTCACGCTGTATTCAAGAGAGATGGAAATGATCTCGTCATCCACCAAAAAATCTCATTGCTGGATGCACTCACAGGGAAGAATCTCACCTTGGCTACACTGGATGGAAGAGACCTAAAGATCCCCATCAAAGACGTCGTGAAGCCAGGGCACGAGCTGAGGATTCCAAATGAAGGGATGCCAATATCAAAAGAACCGGGAAAGTATGGTAACTTGAAGATCAAGTTTGATATAAGGTTTCCATCAAGGCTTACCTCAGAGCAGAAATCTGAACTGCGAAGGGTGTTGGGGAAGACGACGAGCAGCACAGCCCAACAGCCGAGCGTTTGAGTGGCGCGCGCTCTGAAGGTGGTTAATATTCGCTAACAGGTAAGGTGGAGATATACACCTAAAGATGTATATATGTGTTTTCATGACTTTGTCGGAGTAGAACTGAATCGTTGTGCATAATAGGAAGGTAGTAATGATTTGCTGTGGTTGCAGAGTATTGTGAGTTTGTGTATGTATATATAGCATGTTGAGATGATGCTATATATCAATGTCAATTTTTGTGTATCTGTGTAATTGTAAGCTGTGTATTTGGATCATCGTTTCTTCTTGTAATCAGAATTGCCTTCATTTATTTCACTTAGTTTCTCAATCATCTATTTAATTTTTATCCTTTTAGTGGCAAAGAACTTATTTAATCCGTGGTGGATTTGTATTTATAATCTAGCTGATATGTAAAGAAATCTACACTGTGACAATGCACTATGTAGATAGTTGAAAGTATTCACTGAGATCCATGATTTTGTCCTTCTTGTGTCTTCAGTTCCTTTCTTGACGAACTGAATTCCAGAATTAAAGAGATAACAGTAGAGCTCAAAGAATTCTGAGTCTTCTGCATTCCTTCATTCATTTTTCCTGCTGCTCTAAGCCGAAAACTCAAAGAAAATGTTGCAGACAATTCATGGTTACATGGAGATAATGAACCTGCATTCTATTGAGACCATTTTTCTTCATTTCCCATCGAGGATACAAGTTACAAGTTACAACACCCAGAGCCGTAGGTCCTTCACAGATTAAAGAATCATATTGCCTCTTCGCTGCATTTCGTCTTTCTCCACAATGATAATACTACCTTTGGAGATAGTAACTAGTTCCAGCCATGGTTCTTCAAGCTCATAATTCCCTTCCCCTTGAAATTTAGCTATATAAACAACATCAATTAGTCAGGGCCGGCCATAACTATTTGGGGGCCTGAACCGATTTTTTATTTAAAAAAAGGGCCCTAATAGAAGGTTTGGAAAAAATAATCAACACTAGTTAACATAATAGATATCTTTTAAAAAATGGTCAAAATAAGGGGTTTAAAGAACAAATGTTTTTAAGAAATTACACTACATTTGAGTTTTTTTTTAATGGGGCCCTATTTTAGCATATTTTTTAAAAACATTGAGCCCTATTTTAATCAATTTTTTGGGGACCTGAAACGCAGATTTCTCATGGCTCATGGGCCGGGCCGGGTCTGCACTTATTACAAAATCAGTCTGAACATAAATCGAAGAGCTCCTGTTGATATCAGGATTCACTATCTGTAATATCACCCTTGAAAAATGCAAGAAAGTTCAAAGAACTATTGGAAACAATGTACTGCCTAGAACTAATTAGTTCTTACCACTAACATACATCTCCACCAGAGGCGGGGCCAAAATTTTTAAAGTGGGTAGCAAAAAAAAAAAGGTCTCCAACAGATCAGAGGATTCACGCGGTGGCGGAGCCGCGGAGGTAGGCGATCAGCGACCACTGGTGGTTGATTGGAGATTCGGAGGCGCGGTTGATTGAGCTGTGAACGGGTAAAGGGGAATTGGCTTCGAATTTATTTCCGAAAAAGAATGGGCAAGACAGTTGCTACTTGCTAGAGGCTAAATGGAGGAAGATATTTTTGGGAGTTTAAATTTAACCCATAATTTAGTAAAAAGTATGTAGAAATTGTTATGGGTATTAGTAATATTTTTAAAAACGTGGGTGGCAAAATAATAATTTTAAAAACTTCGTACTGAAATAAAAAAAAAAAGTTTTGAAAAAAGTGGGTGACATTTGCCACCCTTGCACCATGCCATCTCCGCCACTAATATCTACTATGCTAACTCTGATATCTGATAATGTAAGTAAATGAGACAAAGTTGCACCTGCAAGTGATGGCATGTGTACAGAACCATGCTCATACATTTAGACTCCAAACGAACTAAGGTCATAGGGCTGACCAGTTCATCCTGAACATCATATCCATGAATGTCCTCTCCACTCTCATCCATCCTACAATCATGATTGAGCTCTCCAAGTAGGAAACGACTAGAGTAGCAGTCAGGATTAAGCTCTAATTCCTCCAAGTCAGCAACACCTTTTAAGCACAAGTTTTATCACAACCTTAACGCACATATCAGACTTAACAAGTAAGAGCTTATTAGTAGTTACAATATCAAAACTTCCCGTGTTCACAGTTATCAACTCCTTGTCATTAAAGAGTACAAAATCACTATAGACAACAATCCCAGGAAACTTAAATATTTTCTACACTATATACAACAAGAAATGCACTATAGACAACAAAAAATGCAGAAAAGACAGCTTAAATGCATCACAAGAAGTAGATAGTGAGCAATATTTGATTACAATCCACTACTTCAATTCTATGGCATTAGAATATATTCCAATGCCAAATCTAGCAACCAAACAACCAACATAAGTTTTACAGAGTTAATCAATTCACAAGACCATTATAAATCAACATAGGATCATGAAAAGTCACAGTGCCAATAGTGAAGGAGCATGCGACCATAGCTCTTGAAAGGTTGGCCACAAGTACCGCAACACTTCAACTCGCGGTCTTCGGGAGTTGGATACAAGTCGCCATGTTCCATCTCCACGTTATATAGCATATCGTCTCTACTGAACTGCACTTCATTGCACAAGCGGCATGCAATACCTGCACAAACACGCTAATCTTACAACCTGACTCCTTGCCAAATATACTAGATAGTATATAAGTTTACAATACTAGATACAATTTCCAAACAGATAGCAATGAGCCAAAACCAACATCAAGATTATCCAAGTTAAAGAACAATTTATTAAAAAAGCACAGATCAACCAAAAACAATGAGCCATTCATTCACATTTGCTTAACCCAGACCCCCAGCCCGATCAACATCATCCCAGTTAAAGAACAATTTACTAAACTAGCACAAATCAATCAAAAACAAGTCGTCATTCCTTCCCAATTGCTTAATCTAACCTAAATAAGGAGTCATTCAAAATATACTAACTTTACGAAATTGCCACTTTATCCCAACGGAATATACTATGGTGTTCAACATGTACAATAAACCCTCATTATAACAGTTGCTGCTTCATAGATTATCATTTTGATCCAACAAAAGGTACTTGTTTTTTTTGTGTGAAAAGCATACATGTTTGAAACAACAACGGTTGCAATGAGGGGGTTAAATGTGGTGTGGTGGACATGTTAAATGCATAGTGTATTCTATTTCATTGGGATAAAATGGCAAAACAATACGAAGATTGAAGAATGATTGAAAAATGAATCACTGGCTAAACTGGCACTTTCCACCAGAGCTTCTTCAGCATTCAATTGGGACAGCTTGCCTTCAGACATAAAGGCTATTGTGCTTCTTGACAAACTTCAAATGCTCTATAAGAATCTAATCATTGATGCATTTTTGTTCAGTTGCTATGGTGAGGTTTCTTGTTACTGGAATATTAGTTAGGGTCGCATTGGGTTTTATTTAGACAATTCCCTAACAGGCCGTGACTAGTTCCTTTACATGCTGCCTCATTTTGCTTTTGTTTTTGACATAGACTAGGCATTCTTTTGTTCAGCTATTAGCTGTTTGCTTAGTCTAATTTGTAATTACTTTAAACTATGCCTATTAAGGCCTCTTTTCAGATTTGGGGCCCTAATAAACTACCCTCCACCCTTAGGTGGTTTTACCTTAAAAAAAGATTGTGGTCTTTTAGGCATTATAACATTTCAAAATATCATTATTATTATGTGACTTTTTAGTTTTTAAAAATAACAAGGTAATTTCATTATTTTTTTCTTATGTTCAAAATTTTTAGTTAGTGTTAGCTTATGTTATTCTTAGGTTATTATCGTTGAACTGAACTAGATTAAAATAAATGTCAAGTGAATTACATTTAAGTTAATTTTTCAGTTGAATTCAATTCAGAAAATATCATTAAATAAACTGATCTATTAAAAAGTTGAAGAGAACAATATGATTTTAGTATGATACCTTATAGTTTATAAAATTTCAACTTATGGTGATTCATTGAAAAAGTAATAGTTAGATATTTTAATTTAATGTTCGATAATATTGGTTCAATTCGTAGCCCTCCCTGTTAGTCAATGTTTTTCATTCCTGTAGCCTCTACTCTTCTAATTGAGAATAGGGTAACTCATCCTTCGGCCTTCCAGTGATTATCTAATTGTTATTATAGATACACTATTTATCATGTTTATTTATGCACCACAATAATTAAATGGTTAAGATCACATTCAATAAATTTTCCTCTCCGACACTTCCTAATGAATTATTATTGAATAAATATATTTTGGAACCATTTAGATAAGGAATACGTATTCGTAATAAATTAATATTGTCTTGTGTGTGATAACATAAAATTTAGATAGCAAAATATCAAGTTACGAATAAAATATAATGCTAGAGTCAATATATAATATAATGTATACGCATTTTAATTCCGCATCCTCATTTTTTAGTGCAGAAATCTTATTTTTGAAATATCGCCAATTAATTTTGACATAAATGTCACAGTAAAAATCTCATCGATTGATGAATGTCGAGGGAGATTAATTAATCAATAATTTGAACACATTTGATATTATATTTGAGTATTTTTCCTCTTAAATCTATTTATATTTTGAGTTTTTGTTTTCTAAAATTGTTACATTAAACAAGAAAAGATTAAACATTTTAAAAATATAAAAACCCAAATTGAATAAATTTCACATTATTTGTAACATTATTTTATATTATAAATGTTATGGAGTACATATCATCAACTAAACTATACAATAAAATGAGCATATTATCAAGAAATACAGTATAAAATTATGAAGGATTATCAACAATAACATTTCTCCATGATCACAAGATTAACTTAGTTAAATAACACTTATATTTCACACACATACACACACTTTCACACACTCAAACACACATACACACACAACAGAGAATCAAAGCCTGTGTTTATATATCATCGGCGACAAAGAAGCGTTTAGGAAGAGGCGTGAGATGGATTAGAAACTGGAAGTTTCCAAGGAGATGCCTGAAGAAGAGGTATGATTCACGATTTTTTCCGAGTCCAAATTCAGTTCCGATTCCCTTTAAGATTGGGAATGCTCCAATACCTTTGTTTTCATCCTCTTTGTTGCCTATATATTGTAAATCTCTGCTATTCTTGTTTGTTGTGTGATTTGAGATTTTAATTTTGAATAATGGTGAAGAAGGATGATTGTGTGAACTGGTCAGCCCTCCCAACTGATCTGTGGGGGTATACATCAAAGTTTGTGGGGATGATTGAGGATTTCATGGCGTTCAGAGGGGTCTGTACCTCGTGGCGAGCCACAACCACCAAGGATAAGTTTGCAGGTGTTAGTAAGGTGCCCCTCCTAATGCTTGCTGAGAAGGAGGGCGGCAGCAGCGAACGAGAACTCTACAGCTTGTCCCACGGCAAGATTTGGAAGAGTATGCCTCTTCCTGATGCAATGGGTAAAAGATGCATAGACGTTGGATTTGGATGGATTATGACTCTGGCGCCTTCAGGTACTCACTCTTACCTTTCTCTGCTCTCTATATGCTTTTTATGATTGTGTGCCATTACACGAGTTAACTTTATTATGTTTGCTATTGGGTGCTGCTCTCTGCCATAACATGAGTTAAGTTTCATGTTTTCTTTAATTCAGTCCTTTTGTTCTGTTTGTATAATCGCAATCCTAGTTCTGTACATCATTGTTAGCACTTATAAGCAAAACAACTCCACCAATTTTACGAAAACATGTTTCATAAAACATTGCATGTTTAATCATAGGAAGATCCAAATGGCAACTATTCTGTTAATAAGTTTCATTGCACTAATTTTTACTAGATTCAGCCTCTTTGGTTAGCAACTGCTTAATAAGAATTCCTGACATATGGTGCTTACAGGTGATGTTTGTTTGTTGAAACCCTTCTCCGGTGCAACTATCAAGCTCCCCAACATTACAACATTCCCAGAATATGCGAAACATAATTTTTTTGCGCCAATTTACTCTATCAGAAAAGCTGTGCTCACAGCTAATCCATCCGAGACCTCGGATTTTACTGTGTTCATGAATATGGCCCGGGCTGTAGGGTTTTGGAGGAATGGAGACGTGAAGTGGGAGAGTAAAGGCCTCAGTAGCAGGCTTATTACTTATTTCAAGGGAAAATTGCACATACTGGATTTTAAAGGTATGCTCTGGATTTGGGATCCTCAGGGAGATCTCACACAGAAAGTAAAAGTGGATAATGTTCCAATCACTCATATTTCTTATATGAGTCATTATCTGGTGGGATCAACAACTGGTGAGTTACTTCTGATTGAACGCAATAATACTGGCCTTGAGACGTATGCTGCTACAGGGGTTGATCATTTTAGAGTGATGAGACTAGACCTCGAGAAAGAGGAATGTATAGAAATAAACGATCTTGGTAAGGATGCAATCTTTGTGGGGGATAATGTAGCTACTTCTGTTGATGCTACTGAATTTCGAGGTGTTCTCAGGCCCAACTGCATCTATTTCACCGACGATTGTGTATTTGCTTACCTCTATACTAAATACGGTTGGGATAAGGGTGGTGGTAAGGACATGGGAATCTACAATGTCCAAGACCGGAGCATTGAGAGGTTCAATGTTGAATCCTCCTTTAGCCGCGTATGTCCACCTCTCTGGATATTTCCTTCCCTCTGAGCTAATGTATGAACATCCCTATATGGAGCGGGTTTATGGGCATGGCAATACTGGTATCCACGTCAATTGGATCCGGTGAACATCCATATCCATCTTTGCCCTTGTTGTAACATCTTTGTTGTATCCTTCCATAGAATTTTTGAACTTATAGAAAATAAACAGGGAACAGTGTACTAGCTAGAAATAAACCTGGGTGGTCTCCTCCAGTCAATGTAACAGTTGTATTTTTTACAACTTTTGGTTTGACATCTTTAATTTACCCTCATCTTTTTAACCGTTTGATGAAGTGGAGTGATCATGAGTTCTCAATCTTATCATATATGATCAGATAGACAATTATAATGTGCACTTTTCATTAAAATATACAATAAAATGAGCATATCATCAAGAAATACAATATAAAATTATCAAGGATTACTAATAATAACATTTCTCCATGATCACAAGATTAACATAGTCAAATAACACTTATATTTCACACACATACACACTCAAACACACACTCAGACAACAGAGAATCAAAGCCTGTGTTTATATATCATCCCCTCCAGTTCTTCCTTATCTGCGCCGACCAGTTTTTCGACTTCTTTCCCGTTCTTGATGAACACGAACGTCGGCATGGCCTGAATTCCAAACTCCTTAGCCACACTCTGCATCAGTTTTCATAACCATCAAGAAATTTCAGTCTGCAATGAAAAAAAACGTAGATTATAAACAGATCAAATAAACGTACGGCTAACTCGTCCACATCGATCTTCACGAACTCAACGTCTGTGAATTTGTTCGACAGTTCATTGACGATCGGCTCCATGAACCGGCACGGCCCGCACCATGAAGCAGTGAAATCAACCACCATCTTCACCGGAAAACATGAAAAACACAACCTTTAAATCGAGAGTTCATGAAAGCGTCGGAAAATAAGATTGAAAAGTGTCGCTAAATATTTACCAGTTTGTCAGATCGCTTGGAATCCTCAAAGTGTTGCTTCCATTTCTGATGGGAATGGAATGCAATGACTCGAGAGTTTTTGCTGCTGCCAGCTTCAGTTGAAAATGCGCCTCCCATGAAGATTTCTGGATGAATTGTATGTTAATTAAGAAGATGGGTTTTTATAAATAGTGGTTGATTTAAAATAGAACCTTATTCTCATGAATACAAAGTTTTAAGGACCATTGATTTGTAGAAGGAATTTGTTCCATGTCATTTTAAATACATGCATGGATTCTTTTTATATTAGCCTCAACGATGGGAATATTTTGATGCTATATATCCTACACTCGATTGATTGTCTAATTTTTAAATTATAGTGTTATTCATCGTTTGCCTGATTTTATTTTTTGCTGATCTAAAATGAACTGAACTGAATTTAATTTAACGGAACTGAACTAAATCATACTGAAGTGAAAATTGATATATTCAAATAGAACCAGTATATTTAAATTTACCTAAAACTAATCAAATTATATTTTTGTTTTATTTTTTTGAGTGAAAAAGTATTTCATTCATTCAGGATTCTGGAAAACGTTCAGAAACGAAGGAGAGGAAACTCGGAGGGGAGTTCCACGAATTACAAAGCAAGGGGCAAGTCTTAACATATACTAAATTAAATAAAATTGAGCTGAACCGAACTGTGATACACTACTTATAAGATTAGATTACCAAATACATTTGACACACATAATAATAAACAAATAAATTTATATATTGTGGGATTACAGGAAGCATATAGACTGGCATGTTAAATACATACATCTCCACATACACCTATTTTCATCACACTTTCTTTTCATGATGATTAAATTTAATTAATGAGGGAAATATTGAGGCCAAAATAAACATAGATAATTACAAAAATGGATGTTGACTCAAATCATAACGTGATACATCCTCCTATAAATAAATTTTAAATAAGGAAAACATTTAGGTCATGTACAAGAATTGCAAATTTAATTTAGTGTTTACAACAAAGAAAATCGAGACCAAATATAAAGATAAGAACAAAACTACGCGGTAATTCTTTAAATGGATAACTAAAATTCATTTAAGGAATATTATAACTCTAAAAACCAAAATGTACCAGGTTAAGTTTTCATAGCTTATCGTTTGTTTCAGTGAAATCCTTGAGTAATCTGATTTTAGCAGATGTTTAGTAAGATAAATAAGATAATAATTATCTTTTTATTCTTATCGGATATACTCAAAATCATGTCATGCCAATCTAATTCTAATTATACCACAAATAAAACTGTGATTGGATTACAATTATATATTTTACAGCTTATCTTTGTTTTTCAATTCTAAATATATTTCAATCCCACGAAGACTTAGAAATTTATTCCAACATCAAATTCTCAGAGAGGAAAATTCAGAGAAGCTGCAAGAAGAAGACTTCAATTCAACCATGTCTGGCTCAGAAAACTATGTTCCTTCGATTGCTCTTTCTAAACAAGATCCTTTTGTTTTGTCTCCTAAACTAGAGCCCTTTGTTTTAACTCCGGTGGACACTAATTCCAGTGGCAGCGGTGGTGTTGGTGCCGGAAATAAACGCCGGCGTGATTCCGGGAAGCAGCAGCAGAATGCTGCTAATGTCCGAGTTCAGGCCGATGATCATTATAATGATCGGATTAGCGAAGAAGATAGACAGTTCTTTGATTCTCTCCCTCCGGGATATCGATTTTGCCCGACAGACGATGAACTCATCGATCACTACCTATTTAAGAAGCTCAAGAATGTTCAACTTCCGAGGAACCAGATTCGTGAAGTCAATATCTACAGGTTCAATCCAGATGAAATTGCTGGTATGTAATTTTTGAATTCCCTGATTTTTTGAGTACAAGGTTATCATATGATTGCATATTAGGGTTTATTGTGTTAAGGATTATTTTAGTACTCATGAGATCTTAATATTCATGAATAAATACAAGGTTATATGTAATATTATGATAGTACATTAGGGTTTAATGTGTTCAAGATTATTTTAGTACTGATGAGATCTAATTATTCATGAATGAATACCATTTCAAAAAGATCAGAAAAATGTTAGCTTTTGGATGAGTTTATATTATTTATAATTGTCTTATTTATAAATTAAGACATTGTTTTCCTAATCAAAAATAATGTTTTAGAATAATATTTTGATACATTATCTATATTTATTATTAACTTGTGTGACATGACAGAGAGGTACCCAAGCATAAACAAAAATGCTTGGTACTTTTTCACTCCGAGAGACAAGAAGTACTTGAACGGAACGAGGCCGAACCGAGCAGCCGGAGACGGTTTCTGGAAAGCATGCGGAGCCGATAAGGTGATTCGCGACAAGCTTACGCAGACGGTAATGATCGGACTCAAGAAAGCCCTAGTTTATCACAGAGGCAAACCTCCAAAGGGACAGAAAACAAACTGGCTCATGCACGAATTCATGCTGCATGAGAAACACCCTCAGTTGTCCGAGATCAAGATCAACACCAACCGATCTGAGAACTGCATGAAGGTACGCAGATATATATATATATATATATATATATATATATTGAGACCTTTTTGTTTGTCATATGATCATTCTTGATTCTTACAGTAACATGCGAGTGTTCATCTTGCAGCTCAATGACTTCGTTCTGTGTAAGATCTACAAGAGAAACGATAGCGCGCAGAGAGCCGAGAATGCTGAGGTTTCCGGGGATCAGGAGGTCAAAGAGGAGTTTGACCCGAGCGCGGTGAAGGAGGAGTTTGAGAGAGATGGAGTTGCAGAAGCTGCTGCTAAGGAGGAAGGAGATGGAGATGGAGATAATAATGCTGCATTTCATTATCTTCAGCCTCTTTCTGGTTATCAGCCTTATAACTCATCATCAATTCAGTTTGCCTCTCAGCAAGACTACTACTATAATCAGTTTGTATCAGCTCAATTCCATCAGAATCAGCTGCAACACTATGGTTATGAATCTTATGATCATTCCTCGGATTCGGGTTTGAACCCGAATGCTTATATGAACTCCTCATTCACTGCCTATGAGCCATCCATGGATGAAATGAACTTCCTTGTTGAGGATGAATTCGACGATATCATCACTCCTTCGAGCTGAAGCGTTCTCCTAGATCAGCAGTTTTTGGTGTTTGATAAACCGCTAAGCGGGTATTTTTTTGGGGGAAGCAAAAGTTGGTCTCCCCCAATCTCAAAAAACCATACACAGTTATAGTAGTAGGAAATCATGTTTAGATCATTTCAATCTTCATTATTCATATAGCCTATACATATCTGTAAATAGTTTAGGGTTTCAGTTTGGCAACTGAAGTTGCTTTACTTTTGTTTGGCATCTCCCAATAATATTAGAGTATTGTCATTTATTTAAATTTTAAGTGATATTCACTCATTTCTTGCTTCTTCTTTTATTGCAAAAGAATATGAATAATAACCATCATGCATATTATTCTTGAATAAGCAATATAATTGAAATGAATCTATTACACAAAATTATACTTTATTATAATACATATGTAGCATACGAAAAATACACTTGAATTTCAAATAAATGGTTTCTTTTGAATTATTAATAGTTAATATGCTTCTTATATATTCTTTTTGTCTTCTTCAAGAGAGTTTCAATCCCAAAACTTGGCTTTCTTCTTCATCTTCATGAATTTCATGCAATATATATGATATAATATAATATAATTATACTTGGATTGTATGCATCTCAATCTTTTTCTGGAGTTCATCTCTCCTTGCTCCAACAATCTTGTCCACTTCTTTGCCATTCTTTAGCAGTATGAAAGTTGGCATTGCTTGCACTCCATATTCCGCAGCCACATCCTGTTAAAGTTCATAGAATTTCATGTTATAAAAGCACTCGTTTTTTTTATGAATCATAACTAAAACTATGTATTTAATTAAATTAGTACAAGCAGAGGCGGATCTATGTCTGGCTCGGATCCGTCGAACAAGTCTGTAAACAGTATTTTTCGACTTAACTATAACTATAGAGTGTCTTCCCGTGTTGTACTATTATCTAACCTAATATTAGTTCTTAAATCCGCTATTGAGTACAAGTATATAGATGCGTACCTCTAATTCATCGACATCAATCTTGATGAAATCAACATCTGTGTATTTAGCTGCAAATTCATATACAGCTGGCTCTATGTATTTACAAGGTCCACACCAGGAGGCCGTAAAATCGATCAAGATCTACAACATCAAATGAATATAAATTAATAGAATGCATTATAAAAAACAAGAAAACGTTCTACATGAAACTATCCCACCATAGGTTTATGGTGAAGTATGTGATAATTCATGTTTTATTTTATTAACTTTTTATTATTCATATAGTTCTGCGTCCGTGTAAAAATTTGTTTGTATGTAATAAATATCCGGTCTCTTTAAAACACTATCAGTAACGATCATATCATTGATCTCATCATGAGTGATATTCATCGTCTCACCATAAGTTATACCGATACAGTTCTACCCAGTCCTACGTAAAATGAAAAATAAAAGTTGTGAAAATATTTACCAATTTGTTTGTTTGTTTTGAGGCTTCAAGATGAGCCTTCCATCTTGTTGAGGAGTGGAATGTCATGACCAAGGGCTTGTTTTGTGGCAATGATGATCCCATGGTGGAGTATTGGTATGTAGATGCAATAGAACCCATGCTTAGACTCCTTCTTCTTTGCATATTGATGAAGAACACAAATTTCAATGGAAATTTAGGGATTTTTTGAGAAGTTTTTCAAATTTATATTCTAGTTTGGATGGCTTTGAGCTATGGTGAGACTTGCATTTTATACTAGTGGGAAATTAAAGGTTGGAATAATAATGTTGCTAAAAGAAAAGAAAATGGCACTAATTTGTGGAATTTATTCTTGAAAGCCATTCACATGAAAAGTAAACTTTGATTCAATTTGTTTATTTATATGTGGTTGAGTTTTTTTAATTAGTTCCCAAACTAGATAGTGTGGCTTTAAAAGGACATATCATTCGATCAATATGCTAAATTACTTCACTTTTTAGCTGTTTTTTTAGCTCAAAATATGTAAAGATGTTGATACTTTAAAGATTCGTGACCCTAGATGATTGCGACAATACTTTTTAAAATGTGTTACTTTTCGGATTTGTTGTCTCCAAATTATTAAAATACATTCAGGGTTTTTCAGTTCGATTCAGTTTTAAAATTTAAATTAATTTAGTTATAATATTGATAATTTTTCAGTTCAATTCAATATTTTCGATTTTTAGTTCAGTTCAGTTAAACAAATATGTCTGAAATAATTCTCATTGGATGATGATATTGATCATGTGACACTCCTAATCCGGTAATTCCAAAGATTCTTGCGCCTTAGTATTAAAGGGAATTACAACTTAGAGCCAGCTAGGAGAAAAATTCGTCAGGTTTCTTAATTCAACGGCGAAAATTTGTTCTGATTTATTCCTTTTATCAACTACAACTAGTAGTATAAGAAAAGGAAAAGATGGATTTGGATTGGATTTTAAATAAGGAGTTTTATATTTGCTTGCATTTCTGTAACCATATGAATGCACTCACACACTATAAAGCGAAAATTATCGCCATTTCTTCTAAAGTAAAAAAGAATTATAAATTAAAATATGTGAAATATTACTAATAGAAATAGCTTTTAAAAGCGTGACTGAAAGAAACATTTGATTTTCATAAAATAAATAATTTTATTTTGTCAATTCACATTTTCCAGGCACCGTAAAAAAGGAAAAATATGGGGAAAAGGTATCAACAAGATTCAAAACCAGTGGCCATAAAATTAGCAAAACTTACGTTACAAAAACGTTCTTTTGTTATGTTTTTCTTTTCTTTTCCTAAACATGAACTTTACAAATACAATCATGAAATACATGAATATCCATCTATTTTATAAAATATCCGTTACAATTTAGCATCATTTTCACATAGTGAGAGGTGAAATAGCACGCAGATGAATTCACAATCAGAAATAGATCAAAAAAATAAAAATAACACAACAAAAACTTGTATGAACCTCCTGAAACTTTTTTCAAGTTAAAATTTGAGCCACCAAAGACACAAAATATATCATCCAACAAGCTAAATAAACATGGCTCTTAACAACAGTTCCATCAGGGAACCAAGATCAACAATGGTACGAAACCCTCTCAGTTTCTAAACAGAAAGCAGTAAACTAGTACGACTCAGCAGCACCGGCCTGAGGGGCGTAATTGTTGCCGCCACCATAGCTGCCACCACGGCCGCCCCTTCCCCTGTAGTTGTTGCGGGGATAGTAGGTACCACCAGGCTGCTGCTCATAGTATTGGTTGCGCCCGTTCTGGAAACCACCGCCACCACCCCTGCTGCCACCGTTACGGCCACCACGACCACCATTGGAGTATCCCCTTCTGCCGCTACGGCTGCCGCCTCTGTAAGAGCGCCTAGGGGCATGCTGCTGCTCCCGAGTCTCAAACTCCTCTCTGGATTCATCTTCCTCAGCTTCTTCAGCCTGAGATGAAGTGAGTTAGAACATCTCTGGATATTAAGTATCAGTCAAGGAGAGTTTTTGAGATGGCAAAATAGTTACCTGTTGGTACTGTTCAACATGGCTCGACTGGTTATCATAGGTTACAGTCTCTGTCAGCCCTTCTTCCTGAAACGGTTCGTACAGTGTTATGCAATGAATAGAGATACAGCCATTCCATAAGAAAGCACAACAGAACATTTAGCCTTTGAAAAACAAGAAAGGAGAAAAGAATGTTGCCATTGAAGTATATTCAAGAGATCAGAACTGTAAATTTATGTTAAAGAGGTCAGGATTATAAGGCCATGCAATTGATAAATATCAAGCTAGGATCAACAAAACTCATTCGGAAAGTGACGCAAAAAACTAGGTAGAGAGGGCTTGATGTCCTCCTGTGATGGGCAAAATTCTGGAACTAAGATTTAAAACAAAATGCCATCAAGCAACAAATATTTGAAGTGTGTTGCATTTGAAGTGATAAAAAAAAATCAACATCAGAATAGTAAAGGCATGTTCAAGAGATCGGGATCGTAAGACCATGTAATTGATGAATTGCAAGCTAGGATCAACAAAGCTCACTCAGCAAAATGACATGAATACGAAGGTTTGACAACACAAAAACTAGGTAGAGGGAATTTGATGTCCTCTTGTGATAGGCAAACATATGGAAGCAAGACTTGGTAAAAGAAATGCCATAGGAAAAAGCAAGAGATCAGAATAGTAAAGCCATAGGGTTGTAAATGCACATATTTATTGCAACACCACTTCAATTAATAACTAAAACAGAGACAGGAACCTTTAACACGAAACAAATGCACCATCATAAGAATCAAAAGTCAGAAAACGTCTACGGCAAAAAAGAACAATTCAAACAATTTCTCACCCCCTGCTCATTCTGAATGGTGACACTGGGAATCTGTACGGTATCCACAGTCGGCACAGACCCGTGAATTGGGTCATGGAAGGAGGCATAGTCAACAGGAAACCCCATTGCAGGCGTAGCTGTGAAATAATCTGAAGCCATTATCTTGTGTAACTTATCCCGCAACTGAGCATCTAAAAAGCCATCAATGTAAACTATATCAGTAACAGAGAATGCATCTACAGGTGAATCCAAAAAAAAAAAAAAACAAGTAAAGCAGTGCACTAGCAGGTACAAGCTATAACTACATGTTCAACTAGAAGAAGAAAGGGGGAGGGACACGACATTTAACAGAGTTTCAGCTACCGCCTACTCGACACCATACATTCTGGACATCCTCACCATTAAAAAAATTTAGATGTATAATACAAACCAAAGATTTATACACTTTGCAAAACAAACTACCCAAATGAATGACCAGTTATTCATTATTACCACTACAACATGCATTTTTCTGACATTTTAAGTATATGTAACACTCCCTGAGGGGAAAAAAAATTCACTTTTAAGTTTCAGCTGCTGCTTACTTGACATGAAACATGTTTAATGCAAATATTCAGCACATAATCACCAATAATATAGTGTATCGTACAAAACCACGGGATTAACACGCTAAGCAAACCAGACCCTTTAACAAATTACAAGTCATTCACTGAAATCAGAAAGTTATAACAAGGAAAGGTGTTTTTAATACAGCTGTATGCATTTTCCTAATTTTCATCTGCAGGCCAGTGATTTCTCATCTAACTATCAGCTCCGACAAACCAAACTCAACAAATGTATAACCAATTATCCTCTGAACTTAGAAGCATAAAAGAATATTAATACCAACTTTCCAATATTTTTCCACACAGTAATAAAAGGCACATACTTGTATACAATCAACAGGCGACAAATCTCAACACATAATCCTAGCACAAAAATCAATCAATCAATCGCAATAGTACTATAATTGGCTACAAAAACACAAATGCAGTTAACCAAACAGTGAAGGTAGTTAAGAAGGCAAACTTACAAGTAACATCGGAAGACTCTCCAATGGGCTCTTGGGATTGTGACAGCCACATCTTGGCATGCCCAATACAGTTCTGCAGCGCGATCTTGTGAGGCTCGCTGGATTTGGCTGGCCGCGAAATAAGCAAGCCCTGGAGCGACGAAATCAGGTCCAAGTCCCTCTCTCCCAGCAGATCAGCATCCTCATCAGTGACAGTATCATACGTCAGGCAGCATGCTCTCTCGTGACTCTTTGTCATCATCGTAGCTTTGAAATCGTTTGGGCTCTTCACATCAAACATGCTCCCAAAGTACAGTAGATTCAGCAGATCCTCAACCACTTTAAAACCATCGCTGTCCTTCTCATCAGCTTGGCCCTCCTCCTTCGCGCCCTCGCTGTTGCAATCAGTCGGCGCCGCGCTGCTCACTGGCTTCTCGAGAGCGGCGGTTATCTCCTCGGTGACGGCGATGGATAAAGGCGCCCGGAGCTTCTCCAGCTCATCGACAGCGGCGGCGACGGAGGGTTTCGACCGGAAGACTTCCTCCTGCTCCTTGTTGAGGGTTTTCCCCTGGGCAATCGATTCCTCCATTTGAGAGATTCGATTGAGCTTCTTGCGCAGAGCGCGGATGCGCTTGTTGATCAGGGTGAGGACGGGGCCGTCGGCGTGGTCGGAGGAGACTGTTCCGGCCATGGTTTGGGCGTTTGGCGATGTGGTGGACGGATAAATTAACGCAGCGCCGCCGCGCACGGCGGAGGGACGGATGAGCTAGGGGTTTAAGGAGATTTAGGGATTTTTGGGGAAGACGAAATGAGGGGGCGCAATTTGATAGAGCTTGTAGAGTGTGGGGGATGGTTTATGAAGAGGCGGGGGAATTATTATTTTTAACCATTTTAAATTATTTTATGCCATGGAATTTCATCATAAATTCATTATATTTGATTAGTTTATTTAAGTTCATTAATGAGTTTTATCCTTTTAATTGGAATTTTATTTTTTTTAATTGTATATAACGGAACGAAATAATATATATTTGATTGTATATCCTCAGGGAATGAAACAGTTTACAAATAAGATAAAATGCATTATTATCTTAACTCTTCCTACTTTTTTTCTTTTATAATAACTACATCTTATATCCATTAGTTTATATATACTTCGTAATTACTAATAATTATCAATGAGGCTTAATTTTGGAATCATCTATCAGATTTATTAAAATTTTGTTGTCCGAAATTATGACTGGTGTTTTACAGATTGCCTTGGCCAATTCTAGCGTTGCAGCATTGGATTTTAAGAAGCTTGTTGTCAAATGTCATAAAAATTTTTGAAGGTCAGGTGAATTTTATATATCCAATTCAAAAATATTTCCAAGCTTTCATGTGATAGAAAATGCATCAGGTATTAAAGCATAATTTTAGAGAGGATTCTAGATAAAACATATATGTAAGGTTCCAAAGGGAGTCGTTTATTACAATTCACTGAAATGGCATAATGTAATAGTCATAAAGAGTTTCTTTATTCTTTTCTATTTTCTGCTGCAGAATGTATAGTGTACAAATAAAACCAACTCAATGATCGATGTCTCTCGGAAGCTTGGCTTTCCCAGCATACACATACTGCATCTCCTCCTCCCACGTCTACGAACAGAATCAAGTATGAAGTCATAATCAAGAACGCGAAGGAAAAAAGAAAAAAAAAAAACACCGGGCTTACCTCGTGTCTGAAGGAGATCCTCAAATTGGGTACATTCGTCTTGTGAATATCATTTCCCACAGGGCCTCTAATGTAGTACCCGTTTCCGAGCCAGTGCAACTACAAAGATTGGACAGCATATTATAGTAGTGATGTTCATATTAAGCTTCACATTTGCTATTTAGTGTTGAGTTTCATACCTTGGCGTCATGTGTAAATCCAGATTGATAAACTGAGTTTCTAGCTACCTCACAGAGATCACAGGAACTGAGCTTCCACACCTATGAGGCGATGAATATAAATGATCACTTCATAAGAATTCCACGAAATCACAGGGGAAACAATGATGCAGTTGATTTTCCAAACCTTTGCAGCAACACTGTATTCCTCGACTAGTGGCTCCTTAGTCAAGTGGATCTGCAGAGGATCATCAGTCGAAAGTGAAACATTCATTCCTCTCTGGAAGAACATGTGGAACGGGTTCTTGTGGTAATCGAGGAAAAGCGAGTTGTTACTGAGTGGAGACATGGCCAAACCAATCTGCAAAATCGGACAAGTGAAACTATTAAAGTAACCTTGAAACTGAATATAATACGAACATGTGGTCATTTTGGCATTTTATTAAATCTAAAAGAATCAATCCTTCACCTGAGCAAGGTAGTAAAGATACTGCAAGACGGGTGATTTCCTCAAGTTGATACCATGAGAGATGTTGTGGCACAAGAGAAATCCAGCAGCTAGATGGTCAATATCACCTGCCTGAAAAAGTACAAATATTCAAAGTCATGCTCAGAGAATGAATGACAGATAAAAAGTCAGATTTGGAGAGCATAAGAAAACTACCTCTCCACAGTGAGGACGTAGTCTTATAGTTGGCAGTCCCTTTGATTCACGAAGCTGTACGAAGAAAACAGTTAGAAATGCGTAATGCTGAATATACTAAATGAAGCATGTTCATTTACCTACTGACCTTATTCAAAGTAAACAAGTTAGCATATATGTAATAAGCATAATAGGAGAAAGCGGGATTGAAATTATTAGTCCATTCAGCTGGAGTAGGCATGTGTTTGGTGGGACGTCTTTCAGGTTTACTCTCATCATCCACCATGTCAAATCCAACCACCTACATGGAAAAAGAGCATTAGCATTTGGCCACAACGAGAAATGAAAAGGACAATCTAATAGAGGAATGCAAACCTGCATAAGGAATAGATGCAAGTGCGGATGCGAATTTGGATTAACTGTGACTTCGAAGAGGGGAATGAAAACATTATCCAATATGGTCTGAAAGGAGGTAACAGTCCCCATACTTTTGTACACATTGTATAATCGCGGAAGCTGCACATTCCAATATTGAAGTTTTATCAATTGAAGAAGAAGAAAAAGAAAAGAAAGGAACTTGCGAACCAACAAAACACTTTAAAGTATTTTTTTTCCCAGAACAACCCCCTTCTGACAAGGTCATTACCATCACTTACTTTGACTTTACAAAAGTAGGTTAGTCCTTGTCTAAGAAGCCAAAAGAATCTCAATTTATGATCACAAACATTGACTATAAACAATATTCAAACAAAGGCACATACAGCAAAAATTATTTCTAATCAAGCATCTGGAAATAGAAAACTGAATTGAAGAAATATGGGACGCACCTGAATCAACCAAATAGCATTATCACTGTATAGTGAATTATTAACGAACCAACTTGCCAGCTGATCCCATTCACTTTGTTTCCTCCCATAAATTGAAATTCTATACTCAGCCATCTGCAACAAGAAAAGCAGGTGTGGAAGGGACCCTAATTGAGAGAGACTACATAATCTTGCATTTGAACTTCGAACCAAAACACCACCGAGAAAATAAAGAAATAAATGCAGAGAATTAATAGAAGTGTGTTTGTGTGTGTGTGTGTGAGAGAGAGAGAGAGAGACAGAGTGAGCAGAAACAACACAACCTGAAACAATAAGCAAGTAACAAGCAACAAAAACAAGTAACGACTATGTGGCAGCAATAGACATAGAGAAAACTCAGAAAAGGTTGGATATCTGCACCTGATATTTACTAGCTTCAAGATCTGACAAGACCTCCTTTGTCACCTCAGCTAGAAAACGACCTGAACTCAGAAAGAAGAGAAAATAGTCATCTCTTGATTGTTCTTTTCATAACTAAGATGATGATTCAATTTGAAAGAAATATAAATTTCCAGATATGAGCGACAAATAAATAGAGATGCGTGGGCTTTAGTATGAGATTTTCCTTTTAGTACTTCATTTGTGAAAGTTAATTATTTCACGACATGCAACACCCCCAAAAATAATCATATTGCTGGCTTTCATTAAAATATTTACGAGGGACCATAAATATATAGCAATAATAGCTGTAGATACACTAACCCTATAGCACTCAGAATAAGCTATAACATTTGGAATGAAAAACCCCATCAACAAATCAAATAGACACTAAAATTCGTCAGACCTTGAATAAGATTGTCCTGCTTTAGGAAAATCTCTCTAAGCCTGCTCTGGCCGCAAGGATTATACTTGAGATTGAATTTGTCAAAGCGATGAAAGGTACTTTTATCAGCATGCACATCCAACAAATCAACGTTGAGATCATATCTGCAAACAAATGCATATAGAATTAACCCAAATAAGAGAGGAAAGAAAAAGCATGACTTGAAAAGCAAATACCAAGTAATACAGACCCTGTCAAGTCCAAACTCTCAAAGACTTCTTTCAAGGTTAGATATTGTCCATCACGAAATATAACCACCTGTATAAAGAACGAAATTAAATACCATAAAGCATCAAGACATATGCAAACAATTGTAAAAATCGTTCAGCATAATAACACCGTAGCCAAATTTCCTCAGAGCTGTCGAAGTGAAGAATCTGATTTAACTACATTGTATATAATGCATATGATCAAGTAAATTCATACCTCATCTGGTTCTTTTTTTAATTTTGACTTGATAAACCGGAGAAGATGCTTCTGGTTCATGCAAGCGGAATGATGTATGTGAGTATCGACTTTCCTTATATTATAGAGGTCTCGGTGAGGAGCACTTTTTTGGGCTAAAAACTCTCGGTCTGAATTTACTAACACATGAAGACGAAATTTCTGTGTAAAATCAAGAACGCAGATGTCACCAAGATAAACAGATTTTTGTGATGCAGAAAGATAAAACGAGATAGAAGCTCTGGTACCTCCTCAAGGAACCGCAGTCGGTGATGGCATATAGAGCGAACATTTCCCACAGACATGACTTTCAAGATGTGATGCATGTCAGTAAAAAATGTTGTCGAACTTGCAACGGGAAAAAGCTCTTCTTTGTCTGAGACATCCAGCATAATGTGAGACATAGTTCCCATCATCTAAAACACAAAATAAAATAAACTAAAACATGCATTCTTGTGCAGTCTGCATCATCACTCTAATGCAGTAGTACCTATACTTACCACTTTCACTGGCATAGACATGAACTACTCCATCTTCCATTCTAAAGTGATGCTGCATCAAAAAAAAAAAATTAGATGGATGAAAATAATATAATCAAAACACACTGAACAGCAAGATGAAATATAACATGCAAAGCAATTAAACTCACTGAGGTTGCTTCAACAGGAACAAACTCGAGTGGATTTTGTTTCACATGTGATGATCCATTTTCTAGGACAGTTGCTTTCATCCATGGAGCAACTTTTTCCCTGAAAACATACTTCTCCCTCAAATCTAAACATTCCCGAAGCATCTTCATCTCCTCTTCATCTTCAGTGTTCATAGATTCTGGTGTCACATATAAAAGTAGCAATCGTAAAAAATCACTGCTCGTGATCATAAAGGCAAGGAAACACGTTGACTGCCCATGATTTTTAAATTATTTGATTAACTTCATTAAAGCCACTACACGGACTATGTTTACCATAATAAATCCATTGATAGGAAAGAAACATGTACCATGAGCTCTATTGCTAGCAGGTAAATAAGTGGTCAGAACAACCCGATCAGTAGCACTTGTATCAATATTTACACGCTCTTGGCCTGAAGTAGCTCTTGCCTCATATGTTATTACATTGCTCGGTTGAGATTGTACATGCACCCTTTGTTCAGCTGTCATTTGTAAATTCAGATTGTTGACATTCAAGTCCTGCAGATTCAATTTTATCAGACAACTGGTAAATTATCCCCCAAAGGAGTTTTTTTTTCTTTTACAAGAGAGATCCCAAATTTAAAAAAAAACAAAGGAATCACCACACATATGCTATTTTACCTGTTGGTAGGGTAAAAGTATGTCATTCTCTTCAAGTTCTGCCCCTTCCTCGTCAGAATCTCCAATGCTTTCAACTCCATAACCACCAGAGGATCTTGGAGTAATGTGGCCAGCCAATCCTACCCTCTGCTGTGGGCCCAAGTCATCTCCTATAGAACAGAAATCAAATCTAGCAATGAGACCTTCTTGTCACTTCCACAACATGTTTTTTTCATATCAACTAAACTAGCCGAGAACAACCAATACCAACTAGCCTTACAAACGTCAGCAAAATCTACCCCATTTGAAAAGGAACAAAAAGCAATTGGCGTTTAGCCATTCCCACCCATAATAAAATTATAAAAGCAATTTCCCAGGCATGCAAACATGTTGTCATTCTATCAAAATTAGATTTTGAAACAGTTTAAACCCCCACTCAGAAACCAAAAGCCCCAAAATGAATATATTCTAGGTTTACTAAAATGCACAGTAATATCAGCTGCTAATCCTGCTAATCGTTTGAGCATCATTTCACACTACCTTCTACGTCTCCGTTCAGTAATTCGTATTAGTAACAGTAGCTTCATGATGAATATAATTAACCAGAGGAACAAGTTTATAACATAACAGTGCATGCTCCAATCAAGAGAGTATAACATAGCATACCATCTATCTGGTTAGTACGAAGAGGAGGCAAATTCGATGTGATGGAATCCAGATTACGATCTTCACTAGCAAATTCATCTCTATCTTCACTCTCCATTTTCTCATCATCGTTCCCCAGCGACACATTCGCCCTGTAGCGCCCAATCCCCCGGCTTTCATCTCCACCGTCGTCCAGACGACCTTCGCGAGTGTTAATCGAATCCGCTGGCTCGTGAGACGCTCTCTCGGTTTCCTCGGCGTGGACGCGGTGGCGGCGGCCTCGGCGGTGCTGGTGGTTATCCGGTGGCGGCGGCGGCGGCGGTTCGCTGCGGAGCTTAATGAGGCGGTCGAGGATTTGATCGACGCTGCGCTTGTGAATGTAGAAGGCGGAGATTGCCATGACTGAGGCTCCGAAGAGCGCCGCTAGGGCGAGCTCTAGCGGCGACGTCTCCATTGGTGGCGGTGGCGTGGCGGTGGTTCTGAGTTTTAGTGCGGGTGACTGTGCGTGAAATGTCGCGGGGTTTTTCTATAATACTCTCTAATTATTGATTTTAATTTTTCTTATAAATAACTTGGGAATTAGTTGGGGTTTTGTAGAAATTAGTAGAAGCACGGAACGCTTTATTTAGATTGTCATGTGGTTTCATGAAAGCTCGATATTTAGCTAACAAGTTCGTTAGGGAGACTCCATTTCACGGTTCTGAACTGTACTTAATTGAAGTAAAATATTATAATTTATAAATGAATTAAGTATGATTAAAATTATTTGAATTTGATATTTTCTGAATTGAACTAAACTGAATTAGTTTTCTAAAAAAACTTAGGGTTTGTTTATTCCAATTTATTTACATTTTTTAATTTAATCTAATTCAATATTATTCAATTCATTTCAATTTTAAAAATATATATTTCTAACGAAATGAAGCTTAATTTAATCATCATATTTATATTTAAAATATATTCATTTTTATTTCATTTCTATGAAATATTTTTCAATTCGGTTTTGAAAAAGTAAAGCAAAGTGAACATGCCTTAAGATATAATGGCCTTAATTTAATAACCGTATCCCTTCGTGATATCGCATTAATTATTTAAGATGTTGTTAATATTTCTTCTTGAGTTTACTTCTTTTTGTAAGATAATCTTTTACGGTTATCCAAATACTAAACTTTGACTGTATAATTATTAATGATGTATCAGATATGATATATTAATCATCAAATAGCATATTTTTATATTCCAATGATATACGTAATAAAAGATATTATTGATCAGAGCCGTTTCTTGGTGTCTGGTGTATTTCTTGAAAAATAGTTCGGACAGAGTAGTACATAAAGAAATTTTAAGTAAACTTTTATTTTTTTTTAAAGAGAAGAAATTTGACATAGTTACCCTCTCACAATTAATTAAAACACCACCACCAAATGGGCTATAAGATGACCTTTTCAGCATTACCTCAAATGCTAATCGGCCCAATCCATTTATTAACATTCACAAGGCTGTAATATCCATGATACCTCATCTGACATGAGTTGATTAAGTACTAATTAAACCTGGATTTTAATAGATATGAACGTAAAATTATATTCTTGCGTCACGTAACTAAGCAATAATACTACTTGATGAAATTAATCATATTAGTTTTTATTCTTCAGTCCAATAAAAATATTTTTTTAATCCTTTGTTTTAATAGTAAAATTTGAAAAAAAGCAGTTATTTTATATGATCGAATTTTTATAATGAATAGGTTCGAATGTGAAGAATAGCTTGGAAGGGATAAAATATTAGTTATACGATGCAAGAAAAGAGGATTTCGGATGGGTCTTTTGTTCGAGCTGTGAGCAGAAAAGTAATGTATGTACGAGATCATATGTTTGCGGAAGCAGAAGCACTGAGAATGGCGGCATATATATCTCCAATGGACCGATGTAGCTATTATGGGAGATTCGTTGAGCCTACTGCATATCATACACGGAGACCTGGATGCCCCATAATTATGTCACTCAATCACTGAGGAGATTCGAGCATAATTTGTGCAATAAGGTCTGAATTTGCCATGCTGGATACCAAGAAACGAAAATACGGATGCCCATCTGGTAGCTAGTTTAGGGAAAAATATTAGTTCGGATTATATAGAGTGGAGTTATACTCCACAGTTTCTCTTGTCAAATGTTGTTGGACGTTTTCCAACACCTTGAGTGTGATATACAATTTTCCTTTAAAAAAAAAACAAACAGAATTCCGATATTTACTTCTTTTTTGTATTAATATTCACTCATTAACATAAAAATCATCTACCTGTGATTACGTATGAGATACTAAAATAATATTTATTTAATCATGTAATTACTCCTCTTGTCGAAGATCTAGGAATCGTGATTAATCCTTTTATTTATTTGGATGGTTTCGTACACACAATAAAAAAAAGATTACTGTCATCCAATTTTTAGAAAATAAAATGTATTATTTATGTGTTAAGAATCATGCTCAAAATCTGTTTATGTAATGGCCATGCACACTTGTCGATCTGTGTGCTTTTAATTGCGTGAAATCTTGGACCAGAAATTCATTGCGAGAACGATCAGTCTACTGAACATTAATACTGCGGAATGGAGTTCCATGGATTTTTATAGCAAACATTTATCACCTGCAAATCGTTCATAATTCTGATATGAATAATTGAAGAAAGCATTTCGATAAAAAAAGTTGTAAAAGGTTCATTAAATAGACATCCGATTGTGCTCTAGCTAGCCGTCAACAGAAAACGGAACTGAACTAAACTAAACTAAAACTCTCTAAATCTATTAAAATATTAAACTAATGAGTTGGACTGAATTAAGTTGTATGTGATGGCAATTATTGGATTTTATTTAGTAAATATGGCCGTTAGTTTTAATAAAGTCAAGCGGCCACTTATGCACGTGTTTGTTTTCAATAATCCTAATCTCACTCGATCTTCTCTCTTCCAAATATATAAATGAAACATAGGGAGTACGTGTTAACCAACAGTTTTGGATCAAATTAGGTTAGTAAAAGACGTAATTCTACTCCTACCAGCATTATAAATACTCGGATCTGAACGTTATCCGACCTGCTATTAACCCAATCCAACCCAATATGATTCGAAATAAAATCACTGATATTAACTAAATCAATCTAAATAAATTCAAACATTGTTCATGGTCCTGCAAAAAAATTGTGTCAAATTATGATTGGAGAGTGGAAAAATTGGCTGTGAAGAGGAATCTCACTAGTATACAAATTGATAAGTGACATGCAAATGAGAGAGAGAGTTTATTAATTCTCTTTGACTTCCAAAGTGGAATCTCCATAAGAAACAACGAACATTTTGTTATATCTTCAATATCATATCCATTTTTTCCACCTTGAATTTTAATTTAATTAAATTTATTTTAACTTAATTTCATTTTAATGAAATGTGACCTGATAAAATATAACCTAAATTAGTTGTATTATTATTTCTGACATATTAATTATTTTCAATTTAATTTAATTCTAGACAAGTAAGGTAGAGAGCAAAGTCCCTTTCTTCTATTAAACCGAGATTACATAGTCAATTAGTTTGAACTAATTATCAGGATACAAACTAGTATATATAAAAGGTACTATGATTGGTATAATAAGTGGTTTTAAATTCAATCATTGCAAATATTTAAAATTGTGACTAGCTATATATATTTTGGATAATGTTAACTTAGTCTCTATTTGCATGCGTTTATTTATAACCGGTTTGAATTGAACTGAATTAAATTATATCAAATTTAAATGATTAAAGTGCAAAAACTAGACAAAATATTGATTAAAATACCCAATTTACAGAGTCAATATTTAAAGTGTTTAATTTCTAGTACCCTATATTCTAAAAATACTTCATTTCTAGACCTTAGTTAATTTCCCCCACTAGCTCAATTAGTTCGAAGGGTAATTTAATAATTTATATTATACAAAATCATATTTCTCATTATTTTTTCGCATCTTCACATGAAAATCCCTAATTTCTCTTTTGCTCTGCAACTCACCGGAATTAGAGTATCTGAATTTGATAAATTTATATTTTAACTGAACTGATATGAAGTGAATTAAACTGGATGGAGCAGATTGAAATGCGTTGCTGATAAGTTCTAGCAAATAGGCCCTTACTCTGTTTAAAATATTTACAAAAATCTTGTACTATTTAATTAAGCAATACTTGACTATGTTGAGCTAAATTGCTGATTTAGACACACATATCACTTCTTTGATCCACTGATATTTTTCGTCTGAGCAAATGAAGTACAGTCGGCCATGGAGGACCAGTTTTTCCGTCCAAGTTGCCATAGAAATCCTCGCAGAGGTCGACAGCCACCTTAAATGGTCTCATCCTCTTCTGCACATAACTCCAACCCATATTAATCACTTGCAATCAATATAATCATTTTAGTACATAATAACAAAATTTAAATTGAAGAATAGTCAATTTTTAATTCCTTACATGTCACAAACATTGCCACTCCCACATTTTTATGTTTAATTAACATATATTCCAATTTTGATTGAATCTTGCTCGTTCACACCTTGTTTGATTGAGATGAAACAACGACATTCTGATAAATATTGATAAGTGTAAATTTATGCTAATACATGAAAAAAATATTTTTTTTAGGAAAAACCCTGATGTGTAAAATGCTAATCGGCTTCTTCTACCATAACCCGCTCAAGTGAAACGGTGGATGAAGCGAGCCATTGAGTTTGGATTTGAAGAGCTTGAATAGAGGTTGACACATGCCTTTGGTCAAAATAACAACGATCGGGAGCTGCAAAATGTACTGAATTTAACTGAATCGGGAACTAACCTAATCAACTACATAAAATACTCTATAATAATTAAGCATGCTTGAAAACTAAGAGGACAATCCACAAAACTTTATCACCAAGAAGTGTAATTAATTTATGTTTCATGTTTTGATCATATTTGTGAAGGGCACTTTAAACCAAGTTGCATTGAGTTGATTTGATGAAGGATTTTGTTCAACAAAAGAGTCAATTGCGTTAATGGAAAGGCATTACCATTTAGGCATACAAAGAAAGAGACGAGGGTCGTGGACAATAGTATTGTGCCCACATTTTTTAATTTTTGATTCTGTGTCTAATACCAGACAAATTACTAGAGTTAATTATGATATTTAATTCTAAATAACCCGATTTTATTTGACTGCAGAAAAACATTAAGGCCACGAGTTTGTTTATCAATTTTAGATTGAAAAGTTGATTGAGAGAGGATGGTGGACAATTTCTCTTTGTAGTCTTACATTGTTTCATCATGTTAAAGTGTTTGGGTTGAGTACCAAACCTAAGGATAGATGATCATATCTTTGGTTATAGATCAATGATCCAATGTTTTACTTGCTTAAAATAGTGCATTGTTCTTTTAATTTCACGGCTCGTACATTGATATATTTATTTATTCATATATTTTAACCATTTTAAAGATTAATAATTCAATACTTATATTTGTTAGAATAACGTTCACTTGTTTATTCATCATAAAAGGCGATTCGCTCGCCCTGAGCGCCCCACCCACCCGACACCACGAGTTTTGGTGGAAAGATAAGTGACAGTAACCTAGAGACAGGACCCATTGAACGTCCTTTGTCTGAGTGCGCACAAGCGATCTTACAAGCAAGCAATCCCCACATTCGAATCTCTGGACCTATCACAATGAACCCGACGTCCCAACTGTCGGGTTACACCCGTGAGTGTATTCACTTGTTTTTATATAGATCGTGTGTTGGTAAATTTGTCTATTCGTACATTTTAACCATTATAGTTACCATCGGATCGATATGATCTCGATCAACTCATATTCATATACTGATGGTACTGGAGATGTTACCAATCCTATTAAAATCAGTGAAGGATAATCTATACTTACTATTAAGAATGATCTTTTATAATAACAAGAATTTAGGGTAAAAAGTCCAAAATGATTATAATAACTCCTCTTATAATATGTGTGTAGAATTTTAATTTTAGACCTTTTACAACAAGAAAAATAAAACACTTACATGCATCAAAAATGCTCATAAAGATGATTATTACTTTATTCAAAATGTTTTTGGATATTACTTGGATCATACAGAAGATATGACCTGCAGTTAGGTACTCCAAAAATGCCCACTAAACAAAATATACAAAATATTTATCTTTTTTACTCCAAATAAATATTAATATTTTGAATGAATAATGTACATTATTTAGAAAGCGGGAAGATATGGGAGCTCCATACCTACTATATACAGAAAGTTGTTAAAAAATTGCTGAATATTTCAAAAAGTGCAAATCTAATTTCAAAAAAGGCCTAAAAATAATAGGTTCTTTTGAACAACACATCAAAGTGCAAATTCAGGTACGATCTTTTCTCAATATGGTGGTGGTGATTCATGAATTGGGCTCTCCATTTATGTTTAACATAATTATAAATAAATCCATCATTATTTATTACATTTTTTTAAATTAAAAAACGTAGGAAAATTTTAGTCTAATCCTTACATTTCCTCCACTGATCGATTATATATAATAAAATAGATGATTATAATACTTACATTTCCATGGAATAATATTTTATGGTGTTGCAAGTACGTTTGGTGTAAGTTGAAAATGATTGTATTCATTATATAATTTATCTTGGCTTTGCCTCAGTTAATTATTATACTATTTTATATTTAATAGAAAAATATTCGATACTGCTACAACTCGTGTTCGTTTTATCTTTTCGAAAAAAAAATTGCAAATCAGGAAAGTATGATTAATAAGATGAAATGATTAATTCGACCAGGTTTGACAAAAAAAATCAAGCTAAATTATGCACGCAAACCGTACCAGTATTAATAAAACAAACAAAAAAATATTTACTGGTATATTTTTTACAAGTTAGTTGGATACTTTATATATATTATTCGTGAAAGTTGTCATTGCACTTTCTCAAGAACATAAAAATGTATTAATTGATAAACACACTTGAATTCCAAGTTTTAATGTTATGATAAAAACAATAAATGATTGAAGCTAGCTGTTGCCATAGAAGTTTTAATTCGGTATTATTGATGCTGATTAGTCCTTACTCCTCAGTCTCATTCTTCACTAAATGATATAAATAAATAAATAAACAAAAATACAATAAACTAGAAACTAGAAATTAGCATAAGTCATTTAAGTTGAAAAACAAGTTATAGCGAAAAATAAGTTGAAAAATCTGTAATTGAATCCAGCAGTCGCCTAATGTTCGGGATAATTCATTTCACCTCAATCGGAGCAACATAAGGATTCTCGATAGATTGTTGGAGCACGATGGAGTCTGTAACGAGGTTCAAACGCTGAATTTCGTATCTCATTCCTCCTCTTAACGCTCGCCAGCATTGCTTCTGATTCTAACTGTAACGGAGTGACTGCTGAGAAAAAAATCTGACCCCTTATAGTTAATATAAAATGTTTCTTATAAAAAAAAAGTTAGAGCGATCGAATACCCTTCAGAATTTTAATACTCTTTCTTATTCAAATTCATATATTCAATGCATATTTCAAACTATATCACATGTACATATTACATTAACACTTATATGTAGCAACGTAATCAAACAAAAATGTTTGAGCTAATCAACATGATTTATTTTCTTCTCTAGCTAACATAAGGGATTGCGGAAATCACCACTTCATTCGAAACCACATTAATTGTTACTTGTAATCTAAATTGGTGTTGTTGGTGCCCCGTGCAATCCCTAATCCACCGCTATTTATGTACTACTAATTCAAATTTGCGATCAAAATTATGCTTTACGAAACTATGAACCAAACTATGCGCCGATATAAGAAATTAAAACCAAAGAAACTATATGGAGAAAAAATGAATAACTATAGAACACTATCATTAAATACATTTTTGTATAAGATACATTCAAATTCTATATATAAATATGAAAATGATATAAGATTAATATAATTTATTCTGAGATGGTCACTTAAACTACCACATACTAGTTGGAATTATTAATATGTTGAGATATATAAATATTTTCATTAAAAAAAACAGAAAAAATAGGTGTATATTTATTCATAATTATCTCCTCGCGTTCCCATTTCAATTATCAGTGCATTGCATACATCATGCTCATACTGTCCCATAACCCACAAAGCGAAAACGTCTCCTATAAATGCAGACGCAGAGCCAAGCATGAAAAACAACCACAAAACCAGTATGGAGGCCGTGAAGCAGAAGCCAAGCTCTTCTTCTAGAAACTGGCACTCCCTCTCCTGTTTCACCACATGCCTCGCCATGCCAAACACCACCTCGAGATCCGCCACCTCGCCGGAAAGTGACGTCACCCACCGCGGCGACGAGGAGAACCAGAAGGTGACGGAGTTCTCATCGCCGCCGCCGCAGAGGAGCCACGGTGGCTGGAAAGCCATTGCCTTTGTGTTAGGTATCTCTCTACAAAAACTTTTTTTAAAACGGTAAATTTAATTTCATGTTACTGGAAACGTGCAGTATCCGTTGGTAACATGTTCTTGTCAAACGGATACTGCACTTCTACTGGAAACAGGTCATTTCAAAATGCAAGATCTTGATTTTTTTAACCTTCATTTTTCAGTTTTGTTTTGGATCAGTTAAAAAGTAAGTTTCTGTTTTTCTGAATTTGCATGGTGGTTGTTCCGTTTCAAATTCTTGCAGTAAATGGAAGCAATAATTTGCCTTATCATGATGTTGTGATTTCGTACGCTGTTCTTTTTCGGGATCCACTAGTAAAAAATATGTTGTATCATTATTTAAATCTAAGAAATTTCATCTTTTAAAATATTTTAAAATAGTATAAATTTTATCTTCTGCACCATCCATAAAAAGGGGAAAAAGTGGCTTGTAAAGTGTTTTTTAGTTCAACAATTCAGATTTTTTTAATATTATTAATTATATAATATTAGTTATTTCTTTAATATATTTTTCTTGGATTTTTACAGGAAATGAAACGTGCGAGAGACTGGCAAACATAGGATTACTCTCCAACTTTAACGTTTTTTTACTGACGGTTTTTAACCTGGACCAAGTGGGTGCCACCAATGTGTCCAACATCTGGGGCGGCATCAGCAATTTCCTGCCGCTCGTCGGCGCGTATCTCTCAGACGCCATCCTTGGAAGATACACCACCATAGCTTTCTCCTCCATCTTTGCTTTGATGGTATGTATTCTTTGTCTATACATTTGGTGAAAGTTTAAGATAATGATATGCACTAATCACGTGTTAATCACTAAGTGGGGAATTAGGTGAAATTTATGAGACCGACCTAACTAGTCTATCATAAGAATAACTGATATTATCAGATTAAATTTGTCTGTCTGTCTTCATTTATTTCATGAGATTTATATAAATTCGTGCCTGTCCACTTTATTTTCGACGGTGATTATTTTCATTGAAATATTCTTACAATTTGATTTTAACCGGCCTTCAAGAGTAAAATAGACATGCATACTATAAAACTCTAACCTTCATCTTTTTTTTTTGTAAAATGTGTATTTTCACTGTTAGTTTTACTTTTTACTGATAGTCTTGTAATTTTTACTGAAGGCATGAAAGTTAGTGGAAAAAATGAAAATGTCACCAACTAATTGAATAAAATTATATGTCTCTATCCTAAATCCTAACATTGAATTCGCCGTTGAAATAGTTGGTTTGATATGATTGTCTAGATCTGTTCAATTCCGATATCTTGATATATCTTCGGAGTCATTTATGTGGTCTTACAACTTTAATTAATTAATTAATTAATTAATTGATATATTATTTATTTATGTGGTCTTTCAACTAAGAAGATAGCACCAACCAATTCGAAAAACGTACCAAAATTCAATTATGTGACAACCACACAATACGTAATAAATCACTTTAGGTACCATACATCTTAAAGGGCGTGAAATGATCAGTTTGTCCTAATTTATGAAACCTTTCACATTACTATATACACATATATAAACCTTTCACATTATAACCTTTCCGGTATTAGACTGTACGTGGTTCAAAATATCAGTAAAATTACAGTATAATTTCCTGTTAGTTAAAGATATTTCGTACTTCCATATCATATTCTGACATATAAGAGTAAAATAATGTACTGTGTAGTGTATAGAATATGTTTATCAAATTGAATGTGGACCATTTTTATGTTTGGAAAAATACAAAAACCACACATGAAGTATGTAACAAATTTCTGATAAGAAATGGTACTTTTTCTGTGTTTTTATGCCTATTTTTAGATGTTGATATGTGAGCTTAATTAGATGAGCAAAATGAAAACAGAAAATAATAACGAGTTGAAATGAATTATTGATGGTATAAATCATCCAAACAAGTAGTACAAACATATATAGTGCTTCTAGAAGATAAAAGTTATCAACTAGCATGCCAATTGTAGCTTGTTCACATAAACATAAATGTTGTCTCAGTCTCCACCAGAAAATCTTCTTACTCAATCTCAACCAATAGTACAAAAAACAATCAATAATTCTAACAAAATATATTTGAACAATTTTTTAGGTAAAAATATTAGGTATTATGGAATTTCTCACCTTATATTTGTTTATAAATATATATTTTCTCTATCTCTATTGATTTTTCACACTTTTTTTCACGTTCATCGACTCTGTAGTTAGCATATTTTGTAATTTAACGTATATCAGTGTTAAATATATATATACAGTCATATTTTTGACGATTAACAATGTCAAAAATTAAAATATGAAGATTAAGATGAAACGGAAAGTACGAACTTTAAATGTGTTCTAATGCGGAGGGATCATATCAAACTAAGCAAATTATAACAAATAAAATAAAGCAAAGCAAACACTCTTTTAATTCATGGCTAAATTTAGTGAGTGTACAAAAAGTCTTGCATGCATGAATCATGATGCATATTTAGAATGTTCTTATCAGAAACTTTATCCTCCTCATCAAGAAAATTAAAAAACCTCGAAATGTGTGAATTTATTGCAGGGAATGGTGACAATGACGTTAATACCCTGGATCAAGCAGCTCCACCCGCCGGCGTGCCCTACTCAGAAGTCCTGCGTCGGTCCGACGACCTCTCAGATGGCCGTTCTCGCTTTATCTTTAGGGTTCCTCTCAATCGGATCCGCCGGAATCCGGCCGTGCAGCATCCCCTTCGGCGTTGACCAGTTTGACTCCGGCACGGACGCCGGCCGGAAAGGGATCAACAGTTTCTTTAATTGGTACTACACTACCTTCACCGTCGTCATCATCATCTGTTTGACCGTCACGGTTTACATCCAGGTATGTAGCTAGTTTCATCTCGTATTAAATAATAACAAGAATATGATTAAATTAATTTATATATCATTAAATTATATTTGACAAAAAACGAAAAATAGTGAATTGATTTTCCATTTTTTCTAATAATGCAGTTAAAGAGTGAACCGATGCTATATCACATTATAATAATATTATAATTACTTACTACTTTAAAAAATAACTGAATTAACTGTCTATTTTCTTTTTCAAATAATGCATTTAACATGATCATATTATTTTGATTTATAGATTACTTTAAGAAATGTCACATATTATTACTATGTTACATTACATATATTTTTACTGTGATATTTTACATGCAGACGTA
Organism: Sherardia arvensis; assembly: GCA_948330725.1. Lineage (NCBI taxonomy): Eukaryota > Viridiplantae > Streptophyta > Magnoliopsida > Gentianales > Rubiaceae > Sherardia > Sherardia arvensis. The sequence continues at coordinate 1,963,985 of OX415244.1, forward strand.
CGTGAGCTGGGTGATTGGTTTCGGTGTGCCGACGTTGCTTATGGTTTGTGCCATTGCACTGTTTTTTATGGGGACGAGGTTGTATGTTCACGTGAAGCCGGAGGGGAGTATATTTTCCGGCATAGCTCAGGCGATCGTCGCCGCTTTCCGGAAACGGAAACTTAGGGTTCCGGCTGATAACGGGGAGTTGGCATTGGATCAGGTTTACAATGATCCGGCACAGATTAAAGGATCGGTCTCAAAAAAATTACCTCTCACTCAGAAATACAGGTAATAATTTAAGCTACAATTTAATTCAAAATAATGTATTTAGATCCTGTTCTCTTTTATTTCTCGTTGAAAGGAACTGAATTGAACTTAAATAAAAATTACTAGAATCAATATAATATATTTAAATAAATTTATTAAAAAATATTTTTACTGAAATAAATTAGCTAGATTAGGAATTTGAGTCAGAAAACCACAGCCTAAGCACACCATGTTCCATCACAACACATGTTGATTATATTTCAAATTCTAGCAAACTGACATTTGACTTCTTTGACAAAGAGTGTTTGCAATTTGACATTTTATATGATTAGCATGGACTAATTAATCATTGCATTCAATCATTGTTGGCTCCCATATACATTAGTTGTAACCATTACATATATTATATATTTCTACTTATATTTTAAAAAATTTATAGACTATATTAATCTATCACAAAATGTATTTATGATCTAGACCATTTATTTTAAGCTAAATTGATCTGATCTGAATAGTTAATATATTATCAAACAAAATTAATATAATCAAATCAATTAAAGTTTATAGAATAGTATTTTTTACTGAACTGTACTGGACTGAGGAGAGCTGAAAGATTAATTAAGTTTTTTTTTGCAAATCCAAATGCAGGTTCTTAAACAAAGCGGCCATGATACAAGAAGGAGATCTGAATGCAGATGGATCAAGGACAAATAAATGGAATCTAACCAGCATTCAAACTATTGAAGAAATCAAATTAATCTTAAACATTGTCCCCGTTTGGGCGTCAGGAATCATCTGCTTCTTAGCCATCGGCCAGCAATCCACTTTCACCATATACCAAGCCCTGAAAATGAACCGGCGGCTAAGCCCCCGGTTCGAAATTCCGGCAGGATCTCTCGGCGTCATTTCCATGATCACCATCGGAATCTGGCTGCCGTTCTACGACCGAATCCTGGTACCATGGCTAAGGAAGAGAACAAAGATCGAAGGCGGGATAACTCTGCTACAAAGGATCGGGATCGGGTTGGTCTTCTCCATCCTCGCCATGGTCGCGGCTGCGCTGGTGGAGCCGATGCGTCGGAGCTCCGCCGTCAACCACGGCGTCGGAGGGGTGGCGCCGCTGTCGGTCTTCTGGCTGGCGCCGCAGCTGATCCTCATGGGATTCGCCGAAGCTTTCAACATCATCGGACAAATCGAACTCTACAACAAAGAGTTCCCCGAAAGCATGCTGAGTCTGGCGAACTCGCTGTTCGGAATCACCGGCGCCGGAGCTAACTACCTCAGCGCGGTGCTGGTCAACCTCATCCACCATACGACGGCGTCGAAGTCGCATCCCGACTGGTTAACCAAGGACCCCAACGAAGGGAGGCTGGAATATTACTACTATCTGATCGCCATTTTAGGAGTACTGAATTTGGGGTATTTCCTGTATGTGGCGCCGAAGTATAAGTACAAAAGTAGGGTTATGGTCGATGAGTACGAGGATGATGATGAGGATGATCAGAAGAAGAATAACGGTTTTGGCGCCATCGAGATGAGTGGTTCAAAAGAGTAATATTATTGTATGAATATTTTAATAGTATTATTATTATAGGCCAAGAAATCCTATAGTATTTCTGAAAAAAAATAACAAATAAATCCGCCGGTATAGATAGGTATTTAATTATCCTAAGGTAGAGCCACGTTTATTAGAAATGCTATATGAGATGTTTAACTATTATCAACTTGAAGTTACATAATAGTTATTAGTTATTCTTAAACAATGAGCTACGTAATTATTATTTCTAGTGTGCTATTTTTCGCAACGTGTTGAGAAATTAAATTTTTCACAAAGAAAGTAACTTCTTTCGCTGTGATTTTATAATGAGACACAAAACATTTGATATTTGTCGTGAAATATTCGTGATCTTTGTCGTTTCAGTAGGTAAAACTAGTAACTGAAATAAAATTTAATCGCGATCTCGACCATTTAAATCAACTGCAGATCATCTCCAACATCACTAACTTATTGTAGACCTAAATCTGGTATAATAAAACAAGAGTGGTGATACATGCAGGTCCATATATACTAATGCAGGTCCAGAATATAATATTTTGAATGCACCAGCACAATTTAGGGCCACATATTGTGTTTTTTAGACCTGCATATAGTAAATATAAACCTGCATGTATAATTTCTGTAAAACAAATTCTTTCATTACCATTTTTTTACGAGAAGGGAATCTCATACGTTTGATAATTATCGGAAAATGTATGAGATCTTAATCGTTCTAAAATACTTTCTGATTTTTAAGTTAGTGAAACTATGTATCTAATCAACTGTATTTATTGTTGCGGTTCAATTAAAATTTCCCTCACATAATGATATATATTTTTGAAAATAATACTAAAAATAATACTAATTTTGAAGAAGACATGCATTAGAGGAGGAAAATGATGCTTTCTTGAATTTATAAATTGATTGACATAAGTACTCAAACTCGTTTTTTATTTCAAGCTTGGCCACTTATTTTAAATTCGAAATGGACAAGACTATTCCGATCGAATGCGACTAGACACTTTATATATACAAAAAAACAAAACACCTTTTTACATTTACATGCTAATTGTTAGCGTGGATTAATCAACTTTCCGCCAACAAATTAAAAGAATGAAGAAAATGATTTTTTTTTTATCATCCCGTTTCTATCATTTTTTGGCCATAACTTTTTATTTCACTTTTATGTCGGTGTAAGTCGGAACTTTGTAGGGTAACGTTTGATTTATTACAATCAGTGTAGGGCAACGTAAAATGTGTGATAGGGATCCTTGTACGATGATAAATTATTACTACATTACAATATAATAACAATAATTGACATTTATAATCACATGAAAAATTATCAGACCAACTTCTTATGAATTTATCTGTATATCAATTTTAGTTCAGTTTGATAAAATATAATTTATTATTCATATAATATTTCAACGGTCAAAATCGAAAATAATATCATGATAGATATTAACAGTGGCAGAACCAGGGGGTTGCCGGAGGTGGCGGCGGCAACCCCCAAACTTTAGGGTGGGTTTGGTTCGCAAAATTTTTGAGAATTTGGGTTTTGTTTTGAGATTTGGAGAGTTCGGGTTTTTGTTTGGGATTTTGAGAGTCTGGTTTTGCAAAATTCTTGTTTGGTTGGGTTGGATTTTGTGAGTATGAAACAAAATCTTTGATTGGTTTTTAACATTTTGCAAGTCTGAATTTTGGGAAACTTGGTGAACCGAACAATATTTTACAAAACTGGACTTGGATAGTCTAAGTTTTGCAAAAATTTGCCCAACCACACACCCTTAGAGTTTAGGGTTAATTTACTGTCGCTCGGCGGTAGTACGGTGGAATTGTAAAGGAGAGCAATTTCCGATGAGTAGAAATATAACTATCCGGCAATCCATGAATTACGGTCTGGTTCCGCTACAATATATTAACTAAATCATTTTGTAGAATTCATAGGAATACTCTCTACGTTCATTTAATATTATTTTTAGACCTCTATATAATCTTATTTTCAAAATATCAAAATTTGATTATTGTCAGCTGTGAGTATGATAAATTGATAATGGAGCTGATTTATTTTAAATGATCACTCAATCATTGCTCGTCAACTTTGTAGCACTAAATTGAGTCAAACTGATTTCATATAAAAGTTGCTCACAAGTCACGACTTAGCCAGAGGCAAAAGACGTGAACGAATGTTTCATCCACTGGATTCCATTATACATATAAAACTAGTCATAATATAAATTAAACTTAATTATATAAACCAACCAAATTAATATTATATTAATAACCAATAAATACAAAATGAAACATCTTATCAACAATGGTAGTGTACGTTGTCTCTACTAAGTGTTCATGATGTGCAAGATTAATAGAAAGATGTCTCTATACATATATTTATGTTTTTTGTCATTATATTATTTCTATTCAAACTATGCCATTGACTTATTTTTCCAAGCCAATGATAAGCAATTTACATCGTTTTTCCAATCCAAAATATTAATTGAGGCGAAAGCTATTGCAAAACGAAAATGAAATTTTATATTAGGGTGATTTAATTTTACTAAGGTAGAATCTTTGGGTGCATTTGGTTGGATGAATTTTTGGAAATCTGGACTTCACGAAATCTTACGAAAGCCTATTTTTTACATCAAAGTCCAAACTTGCAAAATTTTAAAAATCAATTGAAGATTTTGTGTCAGACTAACAAAATCTCAACCCAACCAAACAAGATTTTTGCAAAACCAAACTCTTAAAATCCCAAACAAAAATTCAAACTCTCAATAATCACAAAACAAACTTCAGACTCTCAAAATTCTATCCAACCAAATACACTTTTGTATTTCAATCTAGTCATTTCTATATGGGTGAAAATTTAGACTTACATTTTTTAAGTTATGGCTGAATAGTAAAGTAAGCCAAACTAAACAATTGTTTTAGCAAACATTATTTCAACTATCCAAATACGACATGCGATAATATATATCTTTTAATTTTATTATCATATCCAGTCAACGAACATTGTTTGCCAAAAGCAACCGAAATGAGAACTAGTTATATGAGTTGTCATGATTACAACTAGCTAAATAGTACCGGTATATCTTTTACAAAGACATAGGTGAGGTGGATGCAATCCCATGAGATAAACAAACAAGGTAGCTAGTTTCATTATTTATGATAAGTCAATATTATAATTTGAATAAGGTTACGATTAGTTTTTATCAATACTGGAAAATGTATATGAATGTTAGTAATTATATTTTCAAATAAAAAAACTTCAATTTAGAAATAAGAAAATCAGCATAATATACTTGATTCTCGCGTTCTATTATTAATTTTAAATAACATTTCAATGAATTGGCGTATTTCACTTTATTTAAATAGCTTATTCGAAATTTTAACTTCCAGCTCCCCATGTATAAAATTCATAACTCTGCCCCTACTCAATGTGTGTTTCCAAAACAAGCACACATACACACACTTAAGGTGTGTTTCCAAAACAAGCACAAATACACACACTCAAGGTGTGTTTCCAAAACAAGCACACATACACACACTCAAGGTGTGTTTTCAAAACACGCACACATACACACACTTAAGGTGTGTTTCCAAAACACGCACACATACACACACTCAACACATACGCACACTCAAGATTTGTTTCCAAAACACGCACACGTACACACACTCAAGGTGTGTTTCCAAAACACGCACACGTACACACACTTTCCAAAACACGCACACGTACACACACTCAAGGTGTGTTTCCAAAACACGCACACATACGCACACTCAAGGTGTGTTTCCAAAACACGCACACATACGCACACTCAACATTTGTTTCCAAAACACGCACACGTACACACACTCAAGGTGTGTTTCCAAAACACGCACACGTACACACACTCAATGTGTGTTTCCAAAACACGCACACGTACACACACTCAAGGTGTGTATCCAAAACACACACACATATACAAACTCAAAGTGTGTTTTCACAACACGCACACATACACACACTCAAGGTGTGTTTACACACACTCAAGGTGTGTTTAAAAAGCATACACATACACACACTCAATATGTGTTTAAAAAGCATACACATACACACACTCAAGGTGTGTTTCCAGAACACGCACACATACACACACTCAAGGTGTGTTTAAAAAGCGCACACATACACACACTCAAGGTGTGTTTCCAAAACACGCACACATACACACACTCAAGGTGTGTTTAAAAAACACACACATACACACACACTCAAGGTGTGTTTCCAAAACACGCACACATACACACACTCAAGGTGTGTTTAAAAAACACACACATACACACACTCAAGGTGTGTTTAAAAAACACACACATACGAATATAACTACGAATTCAACATTATAGATACGAATATAACTACTTCCATAGATCCATACTTAGCCTCGTTCAACATACCATAGTGTTTCAAATACTACCACAAACAGCAAACATACTCTTAAACAAACAAATACTACCATAGTGTTTCAAATACTACCACAAGCAACGACAACAAACATACTGAACCTTAATCATAATCTTCATCCAACAAAACATACCATAATCTTCATCCCTGGGGCAGGCCCTGAGTGGACTCCGTCACCATTTGCAGCATACTTACCCTACCAAGAGGCTTGAGGAAGAACCGCCTAGCACCAGCATCCAGACTCTCAGACCTGCGGTCAACGTCACAGATGGAAAAGACAGGAATGCCCCAGATCCTAGGAGAGTTTGAAACATCAGTCATCATGGCAATGAGACGGCGGCCTGAAAACTCAACGGGAGGGAGATCAAACTCAACCACTGCGAGCAACGGCATCGGCTCCTGGAGATGATTCATCACAAGTGCCGCAGCACTTCAACTCCCGGTCTTCTGGAGTTGGATACAAATCGCCATGAATCGCCTCCACATGGAATAGCATCTGATCTCTAGTGAACTGAATTTCATTGCACAAACGGCATACAATACCTGCACAAACAAGCCAATATTACAACCTGCTCATTGCCAAACATACCATATAGTTTATATAACTTACAATTACACATACACAAAAATATAGCATCATTTCAACATGCTATATACATGCACAAAATCACAATACTCAGAGCATCATCTCAACATGCTATATACATACACAAAATCACAATACTCAGAGCATCATCTCAACAGGCTATATACATACACAAAATCACAATACTCAGAGCATCATCTCAACAGGCTATATACATACACAAAATCACAATACTCAGAGCATCATCTCAACATGCTATATACATACACAATATCACAATACTCAGTAAAACAAAAACACAAAATCATCACAATACTCTGTAAATCAAAAACATAAAATCATCAAGAAAGTACCAGCTCCTTGATTCACCACAGCATCTTGGTTCTCCTCAACGGCACCATCCAGCAAAGCAACAGCATTCCCATGGTTCTCCTCAGCAGCAGCATCCAGCAAAGCAACGTCATCCTCATGGTTTTCCTCAACGGCATCACCGAGCAAAGCAATGTCATTCCCAGGCCTTTTACAAGACATCAAAACATATGATGAACTTTATCTCACAGAACATGACATAAACACACACTAAAATAAAATCACATTACCTCCTTGATTAGCTTCATCCCCAGGGACAATCACTTCAGCATTCTCCTCAGCAGCTCTCCTAACCCTCCCAACAACGCCACCTCTGTTTTGACCTTTAAAAAAATCAAATAAATTAGATCCATGGAAATCAGATCCTAAAACCGAAAAGATCGGGGTAGCTCACCTCTACGCTGGTTAAGCTTGATTATGTGGGAGCCCTTCTTCGGCATCTTAAGATTTGGGTGAGATCTTGCGGAGAAATTTTAGGGTTCACTCGAAGGGGGCGACTGGAAAGAAGGAGGCGACTGGTTTGTTTCAGGGTTTGGGGAGTGTCCTGTTCGCTATTTATATAGTAGTTACTTTTCGTTTTCATTTTCATTTTTCTTTTGTTATGTTTTTCCAAGTTGCCTTTCATTTTTCAGTTTCATTTCTCTTTTTGTTATGTTTTTCATTACATTTTCATTTAAACAAACACCAAAGCCATGTTCACTCTAACTTCAACATTTCAACATATTTCGGTTTAATTCAATTCAACAATAGTGGATAATATTTAATACCCTACACGCCTATTAATAAAAAACTAAAAATAAAGAAACACCTATTACATCACTAATTAGGGTAATTAATTACTAGAAGGAAATTACCGACTATGACATGTTATTGAAAATCTATCAACTTTTACATCTAACAATCATATTTTTCCTCAATATGAAATTGTATATATATGGAAAAAAATAAATTCAAGTGCATACTTTGAAAATTTTTACTTTTCTAAAACACCTAATATATATACATTGAAAATTTGTACTATTGAAATTCGTTTGTCCTTAACATTATCAAATGTCACTTTTTAGACTCTATAAAATTTCAGTTATTTAAAAAAACTGACCCTAACAAGTCATTAGCTGATGTAAACCAAAATACAATAATGGGCCTTTGCAAACAAGGGTGACATATTTGAACTCAGCCTTATACTTGACGCTATGTTGCCATCGTTTGAAAAATATATACAAAGTACAAAACTAAACTTCATTTGCTACTATTGTCATGTTAATAAAAAAACACATATGCTTCTAGAATAATATTGCTACTATTGTCAGGCTGCAGCCACTCATATGCTTCTTCCGCGGATCCGAAGGCGGCGGTAGGAACACCAAACCTATGGAAGAGCTGAGCTACTGGAACAACATCTCGGACAACTACTAGAGCCACTGGACGGGGGTCGCCGACGGGATGGATAGGATGGATAGGCTTTTCGTAGACCTGCCTGTAGTGTGCAGTTGAGTGTGAAACTGTGGGTTTCGTCAGTGGCGGCGAGTCAGGCTTCACATAAGGGGCCATCTTGGGTTCCTCTTGGGTGCTGGAGGCCGCGCTGTCGAGGCTCTTGACGAGGATCTGGGCGTAGGTCGCCGCGCTGGCCGCCGTGGACGAGGAGGATGCGGAGTGCGAAGACATGTTTCTGGCTGATGGACGAATGGAGTGATTATACAGTTACATATATATATATATATATATATATAGTAGCAGAGTTTTTATTTTTTAGGGTTTGTGATATGGCCTTTAGGCCCAAGCAACTTCAACTTTGGGCTTTAGCTCCTTTGACCACAAATTTCACCATATACAGCCATTTTCTGAATGTGGACTATGTGAGCCCGTTTTCACCATATAGAGTCATTTTCTGCCGACCAACTTCTCCAAATCTCCACCTAAATGTCATGGTAAAAACACTCAAGGTGTGTTTCCAAAACACACACACATACACGCACTCAAGGTGTGTTTAAAAATACACACATACACACACTCTAGGTGTGTTTCCAAAACACACACACATACACACACTCAAGGTGTGTTTAAAAAACACACACATACACACTCTCAAGGTGTGTTTCCAAAGCACGCACACATACACACACTCAATGTGTGTTTCCAAAACACGCACACATAAATACACTCAAGGTGTGTTTCCAAAACACGCACACATACACACACTCAAGGTGTGTTTAAAAAGCACACACATACACACACTCAGGGTGTGTTTCCAAAACAGGCACACATACACACACTCAAGGTGTGTTTAAGAAAACACGCACACATACACACACTCAAGGTGTGTTTCCAAAACACGCACACATACACACACTCAATGTGTGTTTCCAAAACACGCACACATAAATACACTCAAGGTGTGTTTCCAAAACACGCACACATACACACACTCAAGGTGTGTTTAAAAAGCACACACATACACACACTCAGGGTGTGTTTCCAAAACAGGCACACATACACACACTCAAGGTGTGTTTCCAAAACACGCACACATACACACACTCAAGGTGTGTTTCCAAAACACGCACACATACACACACTCAATGTGTGTTTCCAAAACACGCACACATACACACACTCAATGTGTGTTTCCAAAACACGCACACATACACACACTCAAGCTGTGTTTCCAAAACACGCACACATACACACACTCAAGGTGTGTTTAAAAAGCACACACATACACACACTCAAGGTGTGTTTAAAAAGCACACACATACACACACTCAAGGTGTGTTTCCAAAACACGCACACATACACACACTCAAGGTGTGTTTCCAAAACACACACACATACACACACTCAAGGTGTGTTTAAAAAACACACACATACACACACACTCAAGGTGTGTTTAAAAAACACACACATACACACACACTCAAGGTGTGTTTAAAAAACACACACATACACACACTCAAGGTGTGTTTTCAAAACACACACATACACACACTCAAGGTGTGTTTCCAAAACACACACACATACACACACTCAAGGTGCGTTTCCAAAACACGCACACATACACACACTCAATGTGTGTTTCCAAAACACGCACACATACACACACTGAAGGTGTGTTTCCAAAACACGCACACATACACACACTCAAGGTGTGTTTAAAAAACACACACATACACTCACTCAATGTGTGTTTAAAAAACACACACATACACTCACTCAATGTGTGTTTAAAAAACACACACATACACTCACTCAATGTGTGTTTCCAAAACACGCACACATACACACACTCAAGGTGTGTTTCCAAAACACGCACACATACACACACTCAAGGTGTGTTTCCAAAACACGCACACACACACACTCAAGGTGTGTTTAAAAAATACATACATACACACACTCAATGTGTATTTAAAAAAGACACACATACACATACTCAATGTGTATTTAAAACACACACATACACACACTCAATGTGCACTTAAAAACACACACATACACACACTTAAGGTGTATTTAAAACACACACACACACTCAATGTGTACTTAAAGACACGCACATACACACTAAATGTGTACTTAAAAAAACACACATACAAACACTCAAGGTGTACTTAAAAATACACATGCACACACTCAAGGTGTATTTCCAAAACACACACGCATAAACACACTCGAGGTGTATTAAAAATATACATATTCACACATTCAAGGTGTATTTAAAAAACACACACATACACACACTCCAAATTTAATTAAAAAATACACGCATACACACACTCAAGTTGTATTTCCAAAACACACACATACAAACACTCAAGGTGTATTTCCAAAACACACACGCACACACACACACACTCAAGGTGTATTAAAAATACACACACATTCACACACTCAAGGTGTATTTCCAAAACACACACATACACACATTCAAGCTGTATTTCCAAAACACACACATACACACACTCAAGGTGTATAGATACACACACATTCACACACTCAAGGTATATTAAATCAACATAATATATTTGATTCTCTCTCTTTTTTCATCAATTTTAAATAACATTTCAATGAATTGCCGTATTTCACTTTATTTAAATAACTATTTCAAAATTTTAACGTCCGGTTCCCATCTATAAAATTCCTAGCTCCGCCCTTGGAATTGAAGGAGTATATACTATGGGGTATAATAGAAAATCTTTTGAAGGGCTTAACAACAATTACAATATATCAAGTAGAAATGAATTGAACTTATGGCATACGAAAATGGATTGGACTAACCATTTTGATTGTGGTGAAAACCCAACGAAAAAACTAACTGAATATTGGGCCAAAGGCATAACAAACTTGGGCCAAAACTCTAACCCAGCACCAATATATCCAATGGACCTGGTCCTATTTTTTAATTACAGTAACAAGTAAATAATTCAAGGTAAAAAAATGAAGTCGGTTCTCCTTTTACTTGTCTCTTTTGAAAACAAGTCGGTACTTTTGGTAGACCTAGTTCAACTCCATCCTTTGATTCCTTTGCTAGTTGCCTGCTAACCAACAGAAAGTCTGAAAAGCTCTATTAATTGTCATTTTCTACCATCCAAAAAATATAATAATTATCATTTCATATAGTGATAAATTATAATAATTAAGAGTTACATTCATATTTCACATTGTGTAACAAAAAATTATTTAAAATATATATTGTTCACAATTCATAAATATGGGAGTGTTAATTAATCTCTCAATAAGAAAGAATTCTTGTGTGAAATCAAATTTATGATGATGCCAGAGATTAGAAATCTATTGAGGTTTTTTGCGGAGTTTGCGGCATCAAAAGTGAATTTTATATTTTTTCATGATATACACGAGGTAGTAGTATTGTTTATATCGAATTATTTATGATAATTTTCTTATGAGCATTTCCTTAAAATAATTTACTTTAAAAAATTTACTCGTTAATTTCAACCGAAACAAAATCATTTTCTAATATGAAAATATTAATCCTCTCCATTCCATGTTTTTGTAATATTATTCAAGAATGAGATGAAGTTGTTACTGTTTTTCAATTAAGTTTAAAACAAACTATTTTTTCTTCAAAAATTTTGAACTTTGAATAAGGCAGTAATAAATTTCAGGTAACACAAATTTTGAGCCAAAATTTCTGATACTCACAGAATCCCATAAACCAGTGACCTCGTTATTCCAAATTGAAGTACGAAACACGACATTTCATTAAATAGCTCCGACATTGTTCGTTGCTTCGCCGCTGTTCCTTCCTTAATATACAGATTTCGTCAAAAACAATAGCGCCAGCAACCTGTTCGACGAAATGCCTGTGAAATGCTGGCCCTTACTATTCCTCCAACTCTTTTCTGCATTCCCCAGAATCCCATCATTTGTTTGCATGTCCCTTTGTTGTGGTCAAGAAATCAGGGGAGAATTGGGAGGAGAGTGGTTCTGAAAAGGGGGTTTCTTGGAGAAAGGTGGGATTTTGGAGGTGGGGTTTCAGTGAGGAAGGGTGGAGTTGGGGAGAATTCGTCGTCGCGCTGTTGTAAGGGGAGGTGGGAGAGGGAGGGGGAGGCTGCGTTGGAGGCGGAGATATTGGAGTTTATGGAGAAATCGAGTAATCCTAGCGCGTTTCCGAGCAAAGTGGAGCTGGTGGAAGCTGGGAGGAAGGATTTGGTTGAGGCTATTAGGAATAGTAATGGTTGGCTTGCAATGGGGTGGGATTCTGAGGAGGAGGGGGAGGAGGTTTCTGAAGGTGATGATGGTGTTATGAAGGTGGATTTTGGAGTGGAGGATTTTCGAAAGAGGGTGGATAGTTTTACTGAGAATGCTTCTTCCGAGGGCTCGAATCAGCCTGCCTCGTCGTCTGGTAGATCCTTGTGAGCTTCTTTCCCTTCTGTAGAATCTTGTTATCAATGTGTTTGCCTCAAGTTAATGGCTTTTATACAAATTTGGATTTTTGAGTAGAAAATGGCGTAATTGTGAATTATAGAATGCCTTCTTTATTTCACAGATCTTCTTTATGAGAAAGGGAATGGAATTAAATTGAGTCTTTGCATCATCATCTTTTTTCTTGCTTGTTGTTGAGTAGTCTGCTTTCTTGTTCTTAGATTTAGTTTTCTGGTTTCTTTGTGGCTAGAGAAAACGATATTGTGGAGGAAAGTGGAATTGATGGCATACTGAGTCGATTGGAAAAGGAAAGGAATTCATCCTTTGGTATCAATGGAGGGATTCCTGCACGCCAAGTGAATGAACCTGGGAATTATAGACGCCCTGCAAACTCCAAAGATGTAGGTAAGTTCAAGTTCTTATCGAACTCTGTAGAGTTATTTACCTTAGTGGCTGGAATAGAAATCGGTGTTATACTCTATGGTTAAAAAAACGAGGCAAATGTGTTGATTATTTATGCTTTGTTTCATACTAAGTAGTCAGGATAAATAAATCAAGTAACGGAGATGGCAACGATAGTCACTATACTAAACCAGACACGTGGAGGAGCTGGAGTCTTAACCGTGCTGGTTTTAAGGTCACAGAGTTTGAAGGTACATTTTTTTTGTATTTGGTGGAAGTGTCAGCCTAACCGTCTCTAAGAACTTATCTGTTGACTTTAAGCCTTATAATTTTCAGCTGCTGAAATTTCGTATGGTGACAAAATACATAACGGGGAAATATTTCCCGAAGAGGATGAAGCAGCACTAGAGGTTAATAAAACTTCCCGTAAATGGAATCTGAATAGTAGTGATCCCGTGGAAACTCGCCTCCAGCATCTCCAGCTGGAGCTCTCCTCGGTGCTCAGCTCGTTGAAGTCTGAAAGCATCGAAACCAATTCAAAAAAAGTACGTTTTTTTTTTTTTTTTTTCTGTTACTCTGGAATGAATATATTCATATATATCGTGCTTTTCTCTAACCACCACTAGTTTTTTTTCCTAGGTTCCTAACGACTTTCCTGGTGACTCGGGACCACTTTCAGACGCACTGGAGTTTCAGCAAAATGATTTTGCGGGTTCCCATGATAGATTAAGGACACTCCGAGCAAAGCTGGCTGTGTTAGAAGGGAAAATGGCATTAGCACTTGTGTAAGAAGCCTTTTCCTTTTTCTCGTGTTTGCTTCCGATGACTTCCTTCCTTAAACCTTTGTCCTAATTCTGTAGAGATGCACGAAAGACACTCAAAGAAAAACAAATGAGAATCGAAAGCGCGTGCAGAAGTGTGGAGCTTCTTCACACCACGTGCGTGGTTTGGCCTAGTTCGGCTTCTGAGGTTTACTTAACTGGATCGTTTGATGGCTGGACAACTCAGGTTTATTACCTTACCTTAACGCTGTCTATTCATGGTTGAGTTGTTTATGTTGATGATGAAGCATAAAGAGGAACATTTGTTTGCAGAGGAAGATGAAAAGATCAAGAACGGGCATTTTTTCTCTGAACCTTAAACTGTACCCAGGTAGATACGAGGTAAGCATCGTTCATCTTCTTAGTGTTGTTTTTTAAGGTTTTCTAGTTCATTACAGGATTTTCTGTTTTTTTAATATTGAATTTTCTTGCAGATGAAGTTTATCGTTGATGGAAAATGGAAAGTGGATCCTCTGCGTCCCGTGGTTTTCAACAATGGATATGACAATAACCTTCTTATCGTACCAGAGAAGTAGAACAGCTCAGCTCTCTTACAACATTCTTTGACCATAGTACTATGGCCTCGCACAAAATTGTAACCCTAGCATAACATCCTAACATCTTAGGTTTCACTCATTACCTAGTAATTTGTTTTGCTCGCATGTTTGTATAACACTACATTGTACAGTTGAATCTGAACCACGTGTTTTGACTACATAAGTAAATCCACTGCCACAGAACAACCTAGGAAGAAGATGTTTTTGTTCAGTCGATGTTCTGACACTATCAACCTCCCGAGGTTTTGTTTGATTCGCCGTGTCTCCTAGCCCTAGCTGACCATGTTCGCCCCAGCCCCATGTCATAACAGAACCATCAGCTGCAGATCAAAGAAGACTTTGTTATCTTATGTTTGTAATCGTACTATAAACAGACACGAGTGTAATAAAACTTGCCAGTAACTATGGCAGAATGCTCAGCCCCGGCAGCAATCTGCAGAACCTTTCTTCCTACAAGACCATTGATTCTCTGCACACCGTATTTGTTTGGTACTTCTTCTGTCATATGTAATGAAAACATAGTACTACTATCACCTAGGATGATCAATATTGCCTACATAAGAATCATAAGATGGTTCTAACAAACAAAAGACAGACCTTTCTCCGTTGTCTCGAGAATCCCTTGACCATAGTGGCCAAGCATGAAGGCCTCCCCATCAACTGAAACAACGTGGGACTCATCAAACATGTTTGTGTGATATCATGGGAAGCATCAGTGATTAAGATCATCGTACCTGTTAACAACAAAAGATGATTCCAACCTAAGGCAGCTTGAGTGAAGAGCATGTCTGAAGTGATGCCACGCGGAATCTGAATATCTTTGCTGCCATTAAAACCTCTTCCCCATGTGAAGAGCTGTCCTTTAGCTGATGCAGAAAGCCACAATTACCAAAAAACACACGGAAAAGGTAAAACTTGAGGCTTAAAGAACTCACCACATAGAGCTGCACTATGGTCTCCATTGGCATATAGTCTCGCAACCTTAACATTATCGAATCCCAAGGTAATTTGAGGTAAGTTCAATGTTTTTACCCTATCATTTGACACGCCTAATTGACCGCGCTTTCCAGAGCCAAATCCATGTACTTGACCTCCTAGTTGATTCGAACAACGTAAAATTTCTAAGGTTTTATAAGAATACAAACATATTGTAGCCAAGAAGTTTTACCCTTCACCAGCACCAGCGAATGGCGCATTCCACAAGCGATTTCCTCAACGTGTAATGATTCAAAGTGGGCAACCTTTTCTGGGAAACATTTGGAGCTGTGATCGCCGTGTCCCAGCTGACCAAACGAGCCATCTCCACAAGTGAAGAGACTGCCATTCTCTGAAGAAGATCATACATTTTTACAACAAGATCGCAACTTTATACATTAAATCGGACAAAAAAGCAAACAAGATCGCAACTTTATACATTAAATCCGACAAAAAAGCAAACTTTTTGATACCTGAAACGAATCCCGAATGATTCCAACCAGCTGAAGCACGGGTGATCACAGAGCCCTCTAAAGACTCGACTATCTTAGGTTGTATGCCATTAGTCGTCTCCCCGTGACCCAACTGACCAGAACTGCCCCTCCCCCATGTCACCACTCTTCCACCTACAAAAATGATTCATGTCATACGCTATCTGTAAACCTTAAACAATCCTAGTATTTCCTAGGCCTAACATATGACAGGATTATCAACACATTCAAATCAGGAGAGGTGGCTAAAGTTTAAAAGAATACGACATTTACACAAATTGTTGACTTAATGCACAACTCAGTTGGATAGTTCTTCATAGTGTTCATTGAGGCATTTATACAAACAGGTAGATGACATGATGTGATTACCTGAAGTGAGAGCGATGACATGAGCTCCGCCGCAGGATATCGAAGAGATGGATCCAAAGCATGAAAGGGAATGGATTATCTGAGGGGAGTGTTCATCTTGAAGCTTTTCTGTTCCTAACTGTCCTTCTGTGCCAGCACCCCAGCTCCACACTTCTTGTTCTGAGCTTCCTTCAACTTCCATAACCCCCTATACTCACATCATCATAGAAAAACAAAAAAAACAATGTAGAATTAATCAAAATCCAATCTTTTTCATGGGATTTCCTTCAAATGTAGAATTTGATGGAAAAAAATGCTTACTTTTTATAAATTTTGTGTATAAAATTTGCCTATTTAGTATAAACTGCCCCAGGAAAGAAGTCTCCTTTAGAAAAAATGGCGCCTTTTTTTCCAAATTCTTTATGGAAAGAGTATTAATATTATATATACTCTCACATTAATAAATATATATTTTCTCTCTCTCAGACTCTCAAAGATCCCCATTTTTTTCTTCAAACGCTGCAAATTTCTTGAATTACAAAAACACCTAAAAAAGAAAGAGACATGAGCAGGAAGAGAGACAGAGACGGGGCCTTCTCTTCCCGCCACATTCCTTACACCCATCCCAAACGACGCCGTCCGCTGCCTAAACAACCCGATGTCGACGCCGCCGTGGATGATTCTCCCGTCGCAAAGCAGCCGGCCACCGTGACTGTATCAGGGCTCCCATCGGATTGCTCAGTGCTGGATTTGAAATCCCGATTTGAGATCTATGGCCCAATCTCACGCACTCGTATGGACCCTACCGGAGCCGGATTCATTACTTTCCGGTCACGCGCCGCCGCTGAGGCCGCCATCTCCGCCGCCGCCGATCCCTCTTTTCCCATCACCGTTAATTCCGAACCAGTAAGCTCCAAAGTTAGCATGTCAATTAATTAGTCAAAAGTTTGATTTTTAAGGTTTTTTTTGTATGTTTTTTATCAAGGTGCAAGTGATGTGGGCTAGTGATCCAGTATGGAGGGAAGGTGTTGCAAAGAAGTCGATTTCGCCCCTGGCTTCTAAGCTTATGAGACATGAGATACCTCTGAGTAGACGAGGTAGAGGTAATAAGCTGGCTTCTGCCATTGTGAATCCTAGGATTAAGAAAAATGACAATGGTCATTTTGATGATGATGATAGTAAGGTTGAAGGGGGTTTAGTTAAACCTTTCATGGGCAGAGAAATTGTTGCCTATGATGATATCTTGTAATTCTAGTTAGTGAGAGGCTTTCTTAGGTTTCTCCAAAGATCATTTGTTTGGAATAAGGTGGGAGTTATACGACATCGAATGGTGTTCTAGCGCGCGCCGATGGTTGCTGAATGAGACTGTCCTAAAGTCGGCTTGTAATAGTATCACTCTCCATGTGTTGTATCATTTTTCTTAGGTTATTCATAGGTTCCTGAACTCATGTAAGGTTGATTTTGGTTGTTTTCTTATCTTCTATTACTATGTAGGTTTTTGTATCAGTTGAATCAAAGATTTTCTGTTTCTCCAATGTTGTCATGGTCATGACTCATGAGTGTCTTCAAATCTAAGCATTGTATTGATCTTTATCAAACATTGACCTCGTTTATATCTACATGTTCGATGCTTGTCTTTGTTGGTATCTGAGGTACAGACAACCATTTCTTTGTCCAAACCAAAGTACACAAAGTACAATAAAAGGCACAACTAAAATGGAAGCTGAAAACTCTTGAAATTGGAGTCTCTTTTATCCAATTTTTCATTCTGCAGTGAATCAGTGATGGCTTCTACTCTACTTCCATACAGGCCAGCAGCCCTTTTGTCCAAACATTCTACAAAACCTCGTCCCAAATCAAAACCCTATACCCCCAAAATATGTTACAGAACAAGTGAATGTCCTATAAAGTTCCGACCTTTATCCACATTCTGTGTTTCTAACCATCTGGGCCGTCCTCAAATCTCCAGAAGAGCCTCCTCGGATGATCTTTTCGGAGAAATTGAGGAAAAAGATAGAATCTTGGCAGCTGAGGAGAGGCCTGGGAAGTTCCTACTGTGGGTTGTTTTCTGGGCTTCTGTGTCGCTTGGTCTGTTTGTTGCCTCCGGCGACGCTAATGCTGCGGCGGCGGCGGCGGCTGACTCCATTAGAGCTTCTGGTTTTGGAGTGAAGGTTGCTAATGCTTTGAGAGGCTCCGGCTGGCCTGATGAAGCTGTTGTTTTTGCTTTGGCTACTCTTCCTGTGATTGAGCTTCGTGGCGCTATTCCAGTTGGGTACTGGTTGCAGCTTAGCCCTACTATGCTAACATTTTTGTCAATTCTTGGGTTAGTATACTGCATTCCTCAATTTCATTTGCTCGGTTTTTCGATTTCTTGTTGGTAGATTCTGTGGTAATTTTAATCTGTCAATTATAGGAAATGTGGGTGTGATAAATGTAGTTACTTGAACACGATGAGTGAATTTGATATGTATAACCGATTTCACAAAATGTGTATGTTCAATGTCACAAGTTTCGTGCTTTGCTATCTTGTTGAAGGTAGTTTAATGATGAAGAATAGTTAAGGTTTACGGGATTTAGAAGGATTCTGTTACAAGATGTTCGCTTTATGGGATACTCCATAGTTCCAGATATTCTAGTGTCGTGTTTCATAAAGGTTTTAGGCTGTTATGGTTCAAGGCTAGCTATATGAGTCACGAACGGTTTCATATGGAAAGGCGTAGTTATCACAGATTGTGGATGTGCAATGTCACAAGTTTTGTGCTTTCCTTGCTTAGTTACCTCTACTAAGTTTGGCATCGTAAAAATATTGTAGTTGGTTTTGTTTCACTTTTGTTTCAAAACTCGACATGTATATCGAATTGAAAGGTTGATAGCGTTTCTTTCTAAAATAGGCACTCTTGGTTTACGGGAATTAGAATCCATCCCTATAACTTAATGTCATGTTTCATAAAGGTTCTAGGCGATCGGTTTTGTTGCAAGATAGGTGCTTTGTGATGTAAACCTTGTTCATTATATCAGAAACAGTGATTAAAGATCATGTCTGGTTGCCTTTTGTAGGAATATGGTTCCTGTTCCCTTCATCATTCTATACTTAAAGAAATTCGCAACTTTCGTTGCCGGGAAAAACCAGTCTGCCTCTCAGTTCCTCGAGATGTTCTTAAGGAAGTGCAAGGAGAAAGCGGGCCCCGTGGAAGAGTTTCAGTGGCTCGGGCTAATGCTGTTTGTGGCCGTGCCATTTCCAGGGACGGGTGCGTGGACGGGAGCCATCATCGCTTCCATTCTTGATATGCCGTTCTGGTCTGGTGTCTCGGCCAACTTTTTTGGCGTTGTTTTAGCCGGGCTTCTGGTGAACTTGCTGGTGAACCTAGGGCTCAAATACGCCGTCTTGACTGGTATTGCACTGTTTCTTGTTTCTACCTTCATGTGGAGTATCCTTCGACACCTCAAAAAATCACTGAGTTCGGGGAGTTGAATTGATTGATGGAAACCTTGAGTAATACTTCTCTTAAAAAAAGGCGTTTTATATAACTATTTATCAGACTTTTAGTGGTTGAATTTGTGCTCATTCTCATCTGTCAAAGCCATAATGAAGAAAGCCTAGTTCTCAGCATAATTAGAAATAGCATAAAGTTTTGTAGTTTTGGCAAGAATCTTAATTAAATGAAGGTTTTGACTAGCTTTATGAGTTTATCATGCCATCTATTTCTCTTCTCTTTGATATTTTGTAAGTGTCATTTTAGTTCTTAGCTTCATTTTTCTGCTGTGCTCCATAGGATTTAGTCGAGTGCAAGTTTGTATGAGTCGGTTTCTGATAAGGGCATGAGGCTGAAGTAGTATTAGAATTTAGAACCATGACTTGTTATAGTATTATGCATCAGTTCGGTTCTTTTTTTAGCCCTTGAGCATCTTTGGTGCCATTTCGGTTCTTTAACTTCAGTTTGGTAAAATAATAATTTGAACCAATTTAGGTAAAATCGTTATTCCTTATATTCAACTTCCTATCATTTCACACTCAAAATTACAACCAATACTCCCTCTTTTTCTATATTTTTTCCCATCTAGAGGGTGATGATCATTCAAATTTGTTATTAATTAATAAATATTAATAGTGCTAGAACTTAACTAATATATCACTAATTTACTTAAACTGGATCAAATAATTTTTTGCTGAACTGAAATGAATTAAACTGATTTATTTGTAGGTTCAGGCAAACAGGGCCTGAGAAGAATAGTGTTTTAAGTGTATATGAAATTTAAATTTTTCCTTCTTCTAGAAACATACCTTCAAATTTTCAAGTATTCAAATAAATAATAATATATTCAACCATCTAAATATATTTAATTTGCAAGTACTTTAACCTATAGGAATTTTTATTTCATCAGGTTTAATGAGGGTATATCATGACTATGATTCATTAGTTTTTACAAATTCACATAAATAATTAAGAGGGACATTATATATCGTCACTTCACAGACATCGTTTCTTAAAATATAACAAATAATTAAAAGAAACATCATCGCCACTACCTATAAATTTAGACCCGCGGAAGTAAACATGTCGTGCATATAAAATTACCTTAACATATATATTTAATCCTAAACTTGATAGTTTAGCGTCACTTTCACCTGTAATTGTAACCATACATAGATATAGACTCGACGCCACTCACCTAATTGGCTATATGGATTACTGGTTTTCACCATTGCAAAGCGGCACTCTTCATCATCACTCTTTTGCTTTGAGTCTGTGTTTGTGTTGAAGAAGATGAGTAGGGCATTTCATATTTGGTGAAAGGTCACTACTCAGAATCCAATCATAATAAATTTGTTCATGATACATTTCTTTCATCAAATTCAGCTCCACACATGCCAATTGCGGCTATGCACGAACGATTGGTTTTATGTGATTATCATGGTGTACGTCCTTTATAGGGCTCAATCATAACTCATCATTTCATATATAAAGGTGTTATGCACACTCCACTATTTTATTCATCATAGTTTAAAGAGAATAACATTCATCCGGATGATCCTGATATATGCCTTATCAGGCACCAATAAGATAATGACACGTGTACAATTGTAATGTTTTAATTGGTTAAGATATTTTTAGTAAAGTTCTAAAACCCTAATTTAGAATGTCTAAACCCGTCTGGGTAATGATTGAACACGTGGCCCAATCATAAATTAGTTAAATATGATGTGTCGTTATTTAATTGGTGCCTGATATTGCCAATATCAGGATGATCCTGATATATATTAAACTGTAGTTTAAAATAGTATTGAAATTATAACATCACTCTCGCAATATTGCTAAATTTCTCAATAAACCTAATAAGTGATGACATGTGTGTAAATTCATATCATATTTTAAAGTAGAAGAGTTAAATACTGAATTGAGTATAGCAACACATTTTCTTTTGTTCATCACAGATAACACAACGATCTAATGTTATACATGGATTCTACAGCTATCCTAATCTAATCATGATCTACTGATCATGTACGTTGAGTAGCCGAAATCCTCACTTTTGCTGCTTAAAGTATCCAACCCTGTTCTACTGATCCCGTACATCGAGTGACCGAAATCCTCACTTTTGATACTTAAGTGGCGTGAAACTCCCACTTGATTACTCTTCCTGATGCCCCATATGCTTTGCAATGTCGGATGTAGTTCTGGTACTGTGATTGGACACCATTGGAGACTTTGACCCGGAAAATAGGGAGAAATTACTTAAGATGTTGCTCCTCGGGAATTTGAACATCAGACCTCCACTAAACGAGGCAAAACCTCTGACCAACTGGGGTTGCAACACCCTTTCATAAACAATCTCAAATGTTGGATAGTACTTGTTATCTAACTCGTGTGGATCACTCAATATGTGTTATCCCAACATTTTTTAGCATACATAAATTTAAAATTACAGAAACTATAAAAAGTACCAAAATATTAATGGATTAAGTTGAATTGAACTGAACCAAACTAAATTAAATTTCTTTATAATCAAAGGTGAAGAACCTACCCTAACTTCTCATATATTGTGCAAATTCCGTTGTATATACGAGCTTATATTATATGATTTGTTTATTAATACATTAATTAACAGGGGCATATTCTTACTTATGGCGTATATGTACACCTGAGATATAGTATAAGAAGTGGTGTGAAAAAAAAAATAGAAGAAGCAAGAAAAGCTCAAAACGATGTAAGTTTTTAACCTTTCATGTAGAGGTCTTAGCAATTCTTAAAGGCAATAGGTAACTTTAGTTATATGTGGTCAAAATACAAAGTTTTATCGAGTGTGTAATTGTAATCAACATGTTGCCAAATTTAGTGGAATTCTAATCAAATTTGTTCCCCCGAGATAATTATCAAAACATCATTTTCATTTGTTTTGCCTTAATCAAACCTTAATTTCTCCACAAAGTGAACATAAAACGCAATCTACTTACGTTAACTAAATGGAATCACAACTTAATTAATAGTGATATAGATGTTTCAATGCGATATTGTATATACTCCAAGCCCAAATGGCCACATATAACCCACATCTCCAATCATGGCCAGCATAAACTCCAAAATTTAAGGATGAAATATTAATATATTGTAGATTAGACGGCATGGTGCATTTATAATACAGAGCAAACTCCACACTGCTGATTCGTTAAAACATAAACTTATTCAGCAATTTCATAAATTTTTATCTGATTTCGTCAGTGTTTCCGATGCAATTTCGTAGTAGTATAAGTACTACAACTTTAGTGTGGGAAATGTAACTAACCGATCAAAACAGGAGGAATTTCGATTAAAATTTTATCATGATTTTTCAAATAAGTTGTAAGTAACTGTATTTGTATTTCTAGTATTATTATCAATTAGACTTTCATCACAAATTTCGAGTAATTCATCACGAGAAAAAGTTTCAAAAATTCACTTTCTTATATCCATATATTTGACAATTGACACAGTTATTTCTTCTATCTGATCCAATTAGATTACATTTTCAATCGAAAAAAAATTTATTGATACGTTTTATCATATCAAACTTGTATAATAAACTTTAATCAGATGTTGAAACTCATGAGCAATTGTAAATTTAAAAACAAAATGGTGGTAAAAGTGTAATCCAGGGAATTAAAGATGCTCTGAAAGAACAGATCAGACAATCAGGCATGGCACTCACGTGGGCCTTTGGGCCCACGACAGCAATACCACTTCTGTGACATCAAACTCCCACAATATACACAAGGGCAAAACTCAAGGAGGGCCCATTTCTCTCTTTCACCGCCCAGCTACAAGACAAAGCCCAGCTTCTGACCTCCACTCAGTCCAAATAGTTTTTCGACCCACCACCGGACCCATCTCAAAGCAAGTTATAAATGTCTTGAACAAGTCTTTGATTTGACTTACTTGCATGCCTATAAACTAGTTTAATCCAATTCAATTTAGTTGCAATGAGAAGAAGTTTTGATAATTTCGTTACATTCATTCACTTTCATATTCATAATCTTGAGTTGGATGTAATAGTATCTCTCAAATTACCTAATCTACCAAGCAATGGATGCTATTAAATTTGATGGTGATATGATATTCAAAATATTTCGAGACCTGAAATGAACAAATTTATGTTATCACGATTCACGACTCTTTTAGTTTGATATAACATTTTTGTTTCTGACTATAGATGCATAGATATAAGGAGAAAATCAGAGGTTGCACGAGGCGGCACAGATTAACCTCCAAAGTTTATTACTATAAAAGAGTAAAATTACTGTAACTTTTGGACAAACAATCGTTGAAGTTTTGGTTTTCCACAACCGCTGCTACGAAAAAACTTAACCAATTTTCAACAACATATAATAAAACTTATTCCTATATTCTTCTCTATTCTCCATACTTATATTCACCATGAGCAATGATAGTTTAGATTAGGGAAAAAAACTCTCTCGTAATAGTGACTTTTTGGGGAAAGTCTCATTATAACCCTAAATTAGTAAACTTCTATTGTAATCTTTAACATGCAAAAAAGTTTCATAATTACATGTTAACTAGTATTGATAGTGTAATTCAACTTTATTCTAAATAAAAATGGACTAAAATACCTGAATATGCTGAAATTAAGGAATGATACCGTTCAAGAATAATAGTGAGGCCGTTTTTTGCATTTCAAGAGTTATATAACATGACTTTCCAATAAGTTGAGTTTATAATAGAAATCTGCATTTCGATTAAATTTTAGTTCATCTCTCCTAATCTTTGGTCTTCTCTTTTTTTTTCCATTCTTATCTTCATCCGGTTTGGAACACTAGAACAAGGACCAGGCTGATGGGGAGCGAGTGAATGAGAGTAGGGCCCAACCTTCATGTACACAAGCGAGACGTTTGTTTAGTGGGCCACCGGGGCTTTTCGATCCACCGGGGAGATCCCGCCACGTCGCTTATTGGATCACCGCCGATGGGCCTACAGGCGGGCCACGGCTTTTCCAAGAGGTTCCCGAGTGTACGTTTTCTTTAATTGCGTGGCATGTTTGACAACGACTACTGTCCGGGACACGTGCACGTCAGATGTGAAGCTTTCTCCATAAGGTCGGATACGTGGCGGCTTCCCATTCGTGGATCATGTAAAACAAAACCTGCCCACAATTTATTTTTCTCTTTATTATAAAATGATGAAAAAAGTATAATCCATTTTTCTTTTCTTTTTATAGTTTATTGTTTGATTAATATCTAATGGCTTAGTCAAATAAATAACATATCACTAATGACCTTCTTTTTCCATGGCAGTGGGAAATGTTTTTTTGTTTATAATTTGTAATGTGTTCCATCAAACTAATCCATTGCTATTTTTGTATGTCCTTTACCAGAAATGACAATCACGATTTTAACTCATTTAGTTAAAATCAAATACTTTAACATTAACACTTAAATGTAAATTTTCACGATAATGACGGAACAAAAAATCTTTTAAAATACGACTGACTAGTATTAATATCAGTAATAGTTGCGAATTGATAAATTGAAATAATTAAAAACTTATATTTCAATAATTATCGACTATGCATTGTTTGTTGATATGGTTCCGTAGCGAATTAATAAGTTAAAATAGTTTTTTTTTGAAAAAATATGAAATCTCATTTAAATCCATTGTAAACGTTCAGAGTCGTTTTGACAACAAAAAAAAATCTGAGCAATGTCCCAAAATCTATTCTCCTCTACATTAGATTTTACATAAACAGACAGCTGATGAGCTAAACTATTATTAATTCTTGACACCAGTAAAAAAAACAGAATCTAGAGTATCCATCCTTCTCTATAAAGTTAACACCAAATCTTTACACCATGCCGGTGATTCACCCAACTCCTTAATTGTGCGCATCAAGGCTAAGCAATCCCCCGCAACCATGAACTTACCAGCTCGCAGGTGCTCTACCAATTCCATCGCTAGATTAAGTGTTATCGGAAAAAAAAAGTTGAAATAGTTAAATATTCGATAACTCTTAATAATCATCAATTATTCTATTAAATTTTTATATGATCGGAGTCATACTAGTTGCTTCCGTAGATTCGCCCCTACAATATAACATGAAATTTAAATCCAACAAAAATTATATCTAACATTTTACATACCACCGCCACCAAAACACTACCAGATATGCTCATATAACATCCTCAAGTCATTCTAAACCTGGTAATGATTAGCTTAAGAGTGCCAAGTATTTTGGAAGAATTCATGTTAGAACAAAACTTATCAACAAATGATTTTATCGAAGAAATTGATTCATTAACTATAATTGTCAAATGAATCTTTAAATATGTCATCTAATTACAAAATTATGCCGTAAACGCTACAATTCCAACACGTTAATGGCACCAAAGATGTCAAATATGAGGCACAAAGATACAAAAAAGCTTTTAAATTCTTTCATTTTTCAATTACAAATTTACAACGACGTGGTTGGTGATGTGTTGACTACCAATTGATTAAGCCACAATTAATAAATTAACTAGCCTAGATTAGGCTCTAGACCCTCGTAATTTAGATCTTTCTAATCATTGTATATTTTAATAATGCCTTTTGAAATACAATTTAAAATTAAAAAACCTAAATATTAAATATTTTTAACGGTCTTTCTCTTAAACTCTCACGCACTAACAAATTATTTGAAATTGAGTTGCTAGTTAACGCATGTTGTTTCCTTCTGAATTTTTTTACTGTTCAATTCTGAACTATTTTCAAAACATTGAAATAAAAGTCACCTTAGTGTCCAAAAATATCTCCCGAACTTATTTTTACTAAACTGAATATACATAACTGAAATATTAAAATAGTAACAGAATAACTTAATTAGTCGAAACTTAATCAAATGACAGTAGTATATAAAAACTAAATTAAACTGAAATATTTTTAATAAAATGGAAAGCACGTGTCCTTAACAGTGCGGACTTACTTTCAGGCTGGACCAGGCGTCCGTCTGATCCTTCGTCGGCCGATCATCCGTAAATAACTGTTTACAGGGCTGATGTAGATGAATTTCAAGTCAGGCGCGCCTTCTCCCGTTTTGTGTTTAATTTTTATTTTTCAAATTAATCTATTTCAACCTGAGCTAATATAAATTCCTAAATCCGCCACTGAGTATAATACACCACTTAAATTTCATTCTATAAAATTCTGACTTGATCGTGACGTCTTTATTGTATAAATTTTTAAATAAGATATGTATGAAAAAATAAATTAAACAACTTTGACTCAACTTGAATTTAAAATACTACTTAGTAACAATTAGTTTAATATTTACCTTGAATAAAGTTATTTTAGAAAAATAATAGAAATGTATATTATATTTTATACTTTGACAGGGAGAGGCTCAGAGTGTCGCTATCTATAGGAATTAGGAGGCCAAAGTTTAGCGGAAAAGTCTTTGGGTATTGAAGAACATGCCGGAATTTATAATTGTTTATTAGTAAATAAATGTAAAGTGTCGCAAAGAAATTTGACTTTGTTGAAGCCCCGTGACATTAGCTGGTATATATCTCCATCCAGAAGCTTGCCGATTTCGATCCATACCTGTTATGAACTGTGAACTCTGTTTTTTCTTTATCATCATAAGGAAGAAATATGTGTTTGCTTTGTTTCTTATCCCTTTTGATCCATTAGGTTTATCATTTTGATCTTAGAGAATTTTGTTGAAGGAAGTAAAGGATGTTATTGTTGTTTTAACGATGCTACGATCCAAATTCAGGCAAACGATTTCGCAACAAATGTTACAATTTTGGTAGCAAGAACGTTTTTTCGTGAAATCTTATGCTTATGATCTCGATTCTCATATTATTGTCAAAAACAATCTAAATTACGATTCTGCAAATCTTGGATGATAAGAATCGTAAGTGAATGTAAGTGATAAAGATAACTTTTGTGGGTAATGAACTGAAATAAAGTAAGATTAATGTCATGAAAACGATAGTAGTATGATAAAATTAAGGTAATTATTTTAAAAGTAAATTAAAGTTAATTGAATAAATCAGATAAGTTGGGATGAACATGCAATCTAATAAAACTTTGTTTAATTTTAGTCGTACATTTTTTGGCGTGTTTCGCAGATTAGAAAAAATTAGGTGCTTTTGATTTCTATAGCGAAAATAGAAGTTGCGTCAAGTTTGGACTAAAAATGCATTCTATTTATGAAATAAACAATTTTTGACAGTTTATCTAACATTTAAAATTGACGTGTTTTGGAACACAATAGAAGAAAAGTTCTGTCAAACACACACAAACTCAATTCAATTCAATTTAGTTTATTTCAACTGGTATCGACTTTTTACACTTTGAACATGACTAATCGGAGTAATGGCCAGTTCAAAACGGCTCCTTTTCTGGTTTTGATCAAGCAACTTGACAAGTATGGATGAATGAAGAAAAAAAAGAAAATGGTGAGATGAATGAATAGCTTAAAGTTAAAAGGTTCCCTTTATAAGCACACACAAATCGTTGATCGTCCCCCACTTCAAAACTTTTATCATCTTCTTTAAAACTTTCAAGACACAACTGTTTCAATTCATTGTCCACTTTTGCCCAAAGCATTTTGACATGATTTTGATATGAATCCACCCCAGAAAACGACCTGGGATCAATCTAAAACAACTGGATAACATATGAGAGATCGAAATGCAGAAACAAGAAACAAGATTTATTGTTATTAGTTAACATAAGATGAAGATGGAAAGGAAGAAAGAGCCATGAGATAACTCTATATACAACAAAAGACGGAGATCTTCTGGTTTTCCGATGATGATATCGCTCAGTAAGCCCAGAACCATGTCGACTGATCATCGAGGGGGAATCCCAGGTTGCCCGCGCTACAACCTAAGCCGTTAATGTAGTATTCATCTTCCAGTTTCGGGAAAATCTGCGGGTCTTGGAGAAACCTATGATCATCCTCTTCTTCCTGGGACTCGAACCCGTGCGAGGAATCATCCGGAGCTGCTAGTAGGACTCGGGGCGAATGAGACTGCGAATCTGAGTCGAAAACATCGCTCTTAATCGGGCTGGAACCTTCTTCCTGCTTGACAGCTTCCTTCTGAGGTTCTGCAATGGATTCAGCCTTCTTCCCTTTCTCTTTAGAGTGAAATCTTTCAGTCAGCAGATCAACCTGGTCCAAATCAAACATTTCCAGACACAAACCATCAATTTAAGCAGAATAATTTCATTTCAGATCAGTTCTATTCAGTTGTAATTAGATTTGAACTGTACCGTAGTATCAACATCATATAATTTTGATTAAAATTTCCAAGCTAAATGTACGAGAATGGAATGGGATTCGAGTGGTTACCTCGTTTTTCAAGTCCTGATTTTCCTTGAAGAGGTTATCATAGTCCGATTTGAGCTGATCGTAGCTGGATTTGAGGACGCCGTATTCCTTCTCGAGCTGCTTCGTCTTGTACCTGGCGCGCCGGTTCTGGAACCAGATAGCCACCTGGCGCGGCTGCAGACCGAGCTCCTTAGCCAGCTGGATTTTCCTCTCCGGCTCCAGCTTGTTCTCCACCTCGAAGCTCTGCTCCAGGAAATGAACCTGCTCCGCCGCCAGCCGCCGCTTCTTCCCCGGCTGGTGGAAGCAAACGGCGTCGTAGTACCCCTCGCTCCCTTCCTCCTCCTTGTCAAACGACGCCGTTTCTCTCCCGCGCTTCCCAAACCCAACCGCCGCCGCCGCCGCTGCCGGAGAACCTGAATTACAAGAAACAGAGCATTTTCAATTACTCAATCAATCCACCTCTCCAATTCAAAAGCTCAATCAAAACTTCAATCCCTTTACCATGAGGGGAAGATGAACCAGGGATCCACATCGAATCGAGAACCTCGTTCGGAGAAGATGAAGAACAGGGGAAAACTCCACCGCCGTCCATAGCTACAAGGATTGGGGATTTCTGAAATATATCTAAAAATTAGCTGGAAAAAAAACTGGAAATTGAGGATTCGATCGAATTATTGCTTGTGGCGGAAGAAGGTGGTGGTGAGGATGAAGGTAATGTGAACGCAGAAGGTTGATAGCAGGCAAGAAGACACCATTAGAGCTCTGCAAGAAGAGGAGGGTGGAGATATGGGGAAGAAGGGTGTGGGGAAATCTATGGGCTTTTTCTAGAGAGAGAAAGTAGAGAGAGAAAGAAGAGAGAGGGGATTGTTTGTATGGGAAGAAGAGCTCTGGCAGATGGCAGTGCTTATAAGGTAGTGAGTGCAATATCAAGCTCTCACTCCAAGGAGGGGCAGGGCACAGGCATTTCACCTAGGGATGAAAGACAGGTCAGAGTGAATTTACTCTATTGTCCTTTGGTTCATAGTATGATTCCACTCCTCAAGGTTAAAAATTGAATATTTTTTATTTTTTAATAGTTAATAATAAATACCGCCCATCTGTTATCATTCAGTAAATCACCGTCACGTTGACTATAAATTTTCATTTAATCGATCGATACAACTACTTTTACGTAGCGAGCCATCATATACTAAAAATAGACTTTTCGGGTATGGGTTGAAAAGAAGGTAGGTGTTTGGTGTGGTGGCTCGGATGGGAGTGGGTCGAGAGATTAGTGGGAAGATAACTATGGTTACTTACTCGGTTTGTAGTGAGGGTAATGATGTCATGTCTAGGCACATACACATATGAACTTGGTATAAAAAAGAACCGAAAAGGTTTCTAATAGAGTATATGATTAAAGGTGTGCAGTTACTTTCGCAACTTATGCATAGACACTTTTTTCACAGCGTACTTCTAATTACCTTTCAAATCGCCATCTCAAAATCATTTTAGTACACAGGCACCGTCCTCTCAAGCAGAGCGAACATGCCTGCTTCAGTGTGCACAACCTTCATCTGCGCGCCCGATGCACTAAATACTTTATCAACGTCCACTAAATACTTGCTTCCGCGGTTAAATTTGATCAAGACGCCGAATTTTTCATCACTTTTACTATCTCGTCGATGTAAAAGTGGTGCTATTGGCCCTATTTCAGTTCGAATTATATTGCAATTTTCCAATCGAATAAAGAATACACACGTAGTAGTTCTGCAATCTTTATTCGAAGCACATGTAGGAATTCAAAATGAGAAAGGTTACGTTACAAAAACTCCTTGTAGTAGTACTACACATTGTAGAGCCGGAAAATGCCAAATGCAGTACGATTCGCTTGCGTTTAAAAAGACTGGCACCAACCACTAATTACCAGCAGCTTTTCCTTTAGTCTTTTGTTGAAATGACCAAAAAAAAGTGACCAAAAGAGCGACACATTGGGGAGGTAAAAAGCCTAAAAATAAACGGAAGGGTTATACACACTCGGAATGGTAACTCAGTTTGAACTAGTTCAGTTCAGTTCAGTTTGGATCAGTAAGAAATAAACTCAAGCAAACGGACCTTAAAATTAAATATCATTCCCTGTATCAGGGGTGGATTCAGAAAAGATTTTTAGTGGGGGCTGAGATTACACTTACAGAAAATAAAGAGTGAATTTAGTGTTAATTTTAATAAAATATGATAAATTTCGACAAAATATAACTATATTTATTACAAAAATGAAAAAATTAGCCCTATATATTTGGCAAGTGGGGGTTTGAGCACCCACAAACCCCATGTACATCCGCCATTGTCCTGAATATATCTAAGTATTTTTATAAATATAATGAAAATATTTTCATAAATTTTACCTGATTTTAAACTATAAAAATAAAATACTGACTATATGTACCAACGCGCTAATCAAAACGTTAACCCTAGTGAGATTTTAGATGAACGCATCTTTCTTTCAATTTCGTCGGTAAATTTATGAGGAAAAGTGTCGCTATTTCCTGGCAATTGCAATGGAGTTTTGAATCCATTTTCTCATCGTTGGATTCGAATACAGTTTTTGTCAAGTTTCGGTTCTTCAAGAATGATTCTTTACTTCTTTTGTTCTGCTTTTGTTTAGTCAAGGACGCAACACAAAACACTATGTTCTGAATTAGACCTAGATTGTCCAACATTTGGTTCATAGACATCATAGTAGAATCATCAAGAGAAGCATGCAATTTATCCTCATTCACCTATCACTACCGATCCAGTTCAGTTTACTTCAGTTTACAGTAAAAATATAAATTTTGTCCAATTCAACTTATTCTCATTACTTTCAGCAGATCTCGATATATTTCATTTTAATTCAACACTTTTCAATTTAGGTTAATATCTTTCATTTCAGCACAGTTTCAGCTGAATGGACAAGGCTGTCTAATAAAATCATAGGATAATTATACACATAATTTATATGGGATTTGACCTAAATTGGGTTCCATATATGTCATACTCATAGTATCATTTTTAATCATCTATGTATTAGGATATTAATATTATGACTCCTAATCCCATCTCACAAAATACAAAAAACAAGTTGGGATATTAGATTTGTGTTTTATTAGCTCATTTTAGACATGGAATATTTGTGGAAAAGGGTCTTTAAAAGGACAAGATTGAAAAGTGAATAAGCTAAAATAAAAAGATGGAAAAATAGGTTAAGTGGGGGGCATGGATGTGAAGTACTGGGCTCAGGCAAACTCTGCAGAATCAAAATATCTTCCGGCCTCTATCTCTTGCGTGTTCAACGTCTTCATATGGATAATTGGATATGCATGGAATTTTTAACCATCTAATTTACTTTGATTAGTGTTTTTTTTAGTAGTTTAAATTGCCTACTACTTACTTTTTCTGATTAAAGTTGTTAAACTTTGTGGGATTGCTAGATCGATTGTAATCTTCTGAATGAAAAATATTATTGAAATGTTAAACGTGGTTCAATATTTTATATTGGTAGTTTAAAAAATTATTAAAATTATAATACTGGACTGCATATCAAACACCGAATAATAATTGCATATTAGGAGTGAGATCCCATTTTTACGGTCAAACTCAAAATATAGACCATTTATTATTTTTGCTTCATACTGCTTAAATATTTGGGTCGGTCCTTAATTTTGGTCAGGTCTAATTCAACTTATTCGATATAGTAAACAATTTAAAATCAACTGATAACTTTATAATTTGAAATAATTCGATACTACTACTCACCCTAACACCTCACTACTATCTTGACAAACACCACTATCATTATGGTCGCCGTAGAACTACCCTCAACACCACTATTCCGGCGTTCGCCATCCAAAATAAACACGCTAACACCATCACAATAACGGCCACCACCATTCTAACACTACTATTACTCTGGTCACTCTTAACACCATCATTAATAGGACCACTCTAACACCATCACAACAATGTTAACACTACTATTCTGATCACCCTAGTACCACCACTACTCCGGTTATCCTAATACCACCACTACTACGATCGCTCTAGCATCACCACTGTTTCAATCACCATCCTGACTTTGGTCACCAAATTCAGTATTTCGAGCAAACAAATCAATTCAATTCAACTAGTAAAAAATCAAGTTCAGTGTAATTTAAACAAATAAATAATTAAATTTTAACTATAAATAATTTAATTTAATGCACTTCAATCCAAAATGAAATCTTGACTTGAGCAAGTTAATTTTGTGATATGATAAGATAAGATAAGACTGATCTCACCTTTTTTTTCTTCTAATAGTTGTAAAATCATGTTGAGAGTAGTTCCTGAATCCAAAGAAACCTCCAAAAACAAACAACAATATAATTTTTTGTCCCCCTCCCACTATCATCTTCTTCATTGTGTCTAAATCTTGTTCATTTTCATTTATGTCTAAATCTTGTTCTAGCTTCCAGGCTTTGGATAAATCAACTAAAGTCAAAGGTTTTTCATGCATTTATTTATTTTAATAATTTATTATGTTGAAATCAGTTTATTTTCACTTATTTTTAACACTTTCAACATGTTCTAATATACTATTTCGATTCAGTTCAATAGAGCAGCTTATTTATTCATACTTCAATACAATTCGGTTCAATATTTTTCAATTCAGATACTGAGTTGAATTGATAATTGATCTGAATATTTAAATGAACAGATCAAGGGAAAGGACGATCCAGCCGAACAGTCACAGAGGCTTTATCTTGTTTCAGCCCATGTTATAGAATAGGCTTCGGTTGTAGCTAGCCCAGATAACTTCTAAAGAGAATCGGCCCTTTTATGTGATTATAACAAAAGTTAGGGGTGTGTTTGGTTGAGCAAGTTTTTGCAAAACTTGGACTATCCAAATCCAGTTTTGTAAAATCTTGTTTGGTTCACCAAGTTTTCCAAAATCCAGACTTGCAAAATCCTAAAAACCAATCAAAAATTTTGTTTCATACTCACAAAATCCAACCCAACCAAACAAGGATTTTGCAAAACCAGACTCTCAAAATCCCAAACAAAAACCTAAACTCTCAAAATTCCAAAACAAAATCCAGACTCTCAAAAATCTTGCGAGCCACCTTTTATATAATCCATCAAAAAATCTCCACAGAAATTCATAGTTGAAGTGATGATCCAGATATAATGTTTTTTAAAATTATTATTTTAGATTCAAGAGATTGTGTATAGTGTGAGAGTCAACATTTTGTGATTGTATAAACTTTATTCACATTTCATGGCAAAATCGTAAATACACGTTGCTTCCAATAAATTTTAGTAAAATCGATCATTTAAAACTTTTGGAAGTAATCTTTACTTCAACACACTATCAAAACATCATATTCTCATTATAGCTTTCTAAAGGTTTTAGCAAGAAAAATAAAAAATTAACCATGGAGACTTACTCTTTTATACAATTATACTTCCATTTTCTTTTTTTTTTCGTCTTTTGACCGTGGGTAAAAGAGAAGAAACCGTCTTTCTTATTTTTCAAACCATCGATTGACTTTCATTAGTTTAACTATTGATACATGTAAATTGGTCACATGTATTGTTCTCTTTGATCGATTAGTTTCATTGTCCACAATATTTAATCTTGTTTTTATGTCATTGTTTTGTTCTTGAACTTACGATCTGATTTTATAGGTCATGTTTCTGTTCTAAACTCGTGTCTTTGAAAACAGTAACAGTTTAAAGAATATAGACAATGCTATAGATAAGGTGGAGTTGCTCTTATAGTAGATCCTGTTTAATACACTGATTGATACATAAAAAATTCCGCTTTGCCAAATAATTTTTAATACTATAATATGATCTAGACTTGCATTAGCAAACCAGAGATATTTCAAGTTCATATTAAACCTACAAAATTGAAAATATCTCCACACTTAAAATCATCGCTATTTAGTATAAAATTATCACATGAACATTTGATCGATGTGGCACAATGTTATCTGATAGTTTATGTTGATAATAACTCAATTGTGATGGTTGATTTTTAGATTTGACCTTGACTATCACACTACTAATAGTGGTGACCTACTTCCACTATCATTTAGGATTTGGATTATTTATTAAACAAATTAATCAAAGCAGGCCACACAATTTGTTTTCGTCATTTGACGTTTAGATGCCTTGTCTGCAATTAGAATAATAGCCATTTTTATTTTGATGATATGGATGACTATGAAAATATATTATTGCGTTCGATCAGATTCATATTTATCAGCAACGATTATTTTACTAAGTCATTTTCAAGCCATTTTCTTCAGCAATCTGCAATGGTTACATATCATGAAATGTCGAACCTGGAAATCAGCAATCTGCAATGGCAAATTGTTCGGCTTGAAAACCCTAACTTCCCAGATCTAGAGCTCCATATTTTTCCGACAATGCAGAGGATTTAATGAAGTGATTTTCTCCCGAAACTGTTAAGGAACTTCATGTTCTCAATAGTGATAGCATCATCGTTAATTTTGCTGGATGTGACAATAAAGGCACTATCCAGTCCAGCTTATTTCAAGCAGTTTTAACAACAAGCAGTTTCAAGTAGATTAAGCAACTCAAGCAGTTTTACCAGCTGACTTCATCCGACTTGTATTTTTTTCGAAAATAAATAAAATGATTTGAAATTTAGGTACTAATAAGGTTATTTTAATGGTAGTCAATGAAATATTGTCTATTTTAACTTGCCTAATTACATTTAAACCACATACGTCCATAAATAATAAATAATTCAAACAGTTTCAAACAGTTTGAAGCAGCTCAAGGAACTCCAAACTGTTCCAATCAGTTCAAAAAGTTCTAGCAGTTAGCAATCAGCTCAAGTGGACAGGAGGCCAAATATCATTTAGATAATCATATACAATTGTAAATGTTATAGATCTCTGATTAACACCGTGCGTGTGATCATTTGTAAAGCGATTTCATGATGTTCAATGTTGGTTAGTTTTATTACAACTTTATAGATTACTTCTTTGTAACATGACAATTAGTATGATTGAATGTCGATTCGATCCACTAATCTTCACTAACTTAAAATATAGTAAAATCATTTGATAAACTGAATCGAATTGAATGGATTAAAGTAACCGACCTTAGACCATTTCAAAAGGGAAAAGGAGAGGGAAATGGATGT
Organism: Sherardia arvensis; assembly: GCA_948330725.1. Lineage (NCBI taxonomy): Eukaryota > Viridiplantae > Streptophyta > Magnoliopsida > Gentianales > Rubiaceae > Sherardia > Sherardia arvensis. Next base: position 2,000,634 of record OX415244.1, read on the forward strand.
ATGTTGGGTTCTCAAGATGTTAATTTGAGTGATGTTCATTTCAATCAAACCATCTTTCGGTTTAAACAATGACTTTTTGAGGTTTCATTTGATGAACAAGAATCTAAATATATCTTTAAAAAGGCAAAATCATTACCTAATCGATTATATGGATGAAGAAAACATACATGTAGTGGGTTCTTACTTAACTCCATTCACGTGTTAAACAAAGCGGTATTTGGGGCATGCTATACGCAGTCCGTATTTTGCTTATTTTGCAGTCTAAAATAAAAATACGCCTTCGATATATATGATATGGTCAATAATTATGTATATCAGACATATGCATCATATATACTACTTCTATTGCATACACTTGCAATTCAGTTATATATCAGAATCATTGTATATATGATTATTTTAAAAAAATACGGACTGCAAATAAGCAAAATACGGACTGCGTATAGAAGGCTTGTAAACAAGTCAACGTCCCGAACCGTATTTTACTCAGTATAATTTAATATATTATTAAAATGACAATATAAGTTTCTGAATATTATTAATTTTTTAATAAATATAATACAGAAAAATATTTTCATAGAATTTTATATTATATTTTTAATTATAAAAATATAATATTTAAATGCGTGTAGCAGCTGATTAAACAAAAGATAAGAGGATCCTAATGAATGGACCAAGTGCATGTACGTGTTGACTAGATTTTTGCCTTTAATAGCATGATTCATTTTGCTGTAATTGTAGGTTTATAAATATCGTTTTTTTAATTATTATTTTTCTTGTGGTGAAATTGAGTTCCCACTTAGGTGGGTAACGTACGTGTTGATATATTTTATTAGCATGCCAAATATCTTTTTAACTAAAGTTAAACACATCACCATAGACCTAAATGTACTAAACATTTTAAAACCAAAACACTCACTTGAGGATGTTAACATATTAGAGAAGTGGTTAAGATTTGTTTAATACATAATTATTCCCTGTATCCGAAAGTAGATTGCAGCCAATAACGCTTTCATTTAACTCCAGTCTAATTAACTAACTAACTGTTTATAATTTTTTATAATTTCTTCTGATTGCAATCAGTAACGCGTTCACTTAGCTCCAGTTTGATTAACTAACCGTTTAAAAACGCTATAATCCCTTTCTAGCTCATCTCATTTTTAACTGAATGACCCTTTGTGACCAGTAACCGACTTTTCATAGATTTTTCAAATATTTGAGGTACTGATAAGCTGCATAACACGAATCATACTAGTGGAGTATGTTAGCGTCCCTATCATGAACCATATTGGTGGAGGATGTAAACAAATAATTACATATTTAAGACATGTTTTTCTATAACTAATGATCTATACTATAATAATTTCATGTAACTTAATGTAATGATATGATCAATTAATCAAATTAAAATGTAGATAGGCAGAAGAATGTGAATTTCATTACTTGATTAAGGATTACATTTATAAACGTTCGAAATGTGTGTCCTTGAAACATAGTTAAGGACATATGGCTTAATTATCACTCAGGTGCCCTAATTTACAAGGCACGTAGGATATGACTAAGCAATTTTATGTTGTTCTTCTTCACTTTCAAACTAGACAAGTAAACTAGCCACGTAGTTGAACTAGAACTAATCAATATCTTGTAATTTATATCATAAATATGACAGGGAAATGTAAAAGACTTCATAAATATGTATCAATGATCAATTCCTTCAAAAATTTTATCAATGATCAATTGTGCCGACCTCCTACATGAGATATATTTTTACAAGAAAGAAAAAAATACGCAATCTTATACACATTTGGGATGATTCAATTCCCCTGAACTTTGTTTGAACTCAAGTTTTTATTCATACGAGACATGTTTAAGTGAGTGACAGAAATTGTCAATTGACCATCAAACTATGACTGATTTTAAGTCTCTAGATGAGTGAGTCTATAGTTGCCTCATTCACATGGAATATGCTCAGCTGAGTGACCAGATATGCTAATTGACCCTAAAATTCTGACTGATTACAAGTCTCTATTTGCGTGCTTAAGCGTGCGAGTCTCCAGTTCCCTCGTTCACAAAAGACGTGCTCAAGTGAACAATAGTTACAGTTAATCGACCCTAAACTCTGACTGATTCTAAATATCTACCTTCTAGATTCGTATGAGGCGTGATTAAGCGAGCGACCACCCATCCTCATTAAAAAAAAAGAGAAGTGACATGCTACAATGTCTTAATATAAGAAAGATCCAAGCATCAAAGTTGAATCCTTGCATGTGATGTGATCCCTCGAACGAACCTCATTGAATGCATCGATCCCTATCGTTTCGGAACTAGAGAATTGTATATATATAACCATTTCTCCGAGGAGGCGGTCAGAGAAACCGGCGACCCCATCCCGTCCCGCCGGAATCTCGCGGGGCGGACGTTCCTGGCTTCGCCTCTTCTTCAACAGACGGTTGGGCGGATGCGTTAGTTGCGGGATCGGCATTAATGATATGCTAAATTTACATGTTTCGATCGTCAGTTTGATCAGAATACAGCGGAGAATTGTCCGATTCGTGATGTTTCTGGGTACGGATTTGATACGAAAATCAGTTAATTATAGAATATAACGTCAGTCGAATCCTCCAATGTCCCGAGGCAGTATGAACATTGCATTGTCAACGTTCAATTTGTGTGCTAGTCTATAAGATAATGAACAATGCACAGTTACCAATCCATGATTACTAGCGTGATGTAAGAAATGTTAAGATAAGAACTTGTATACGCTTTCTTTTGGGTTAAATTAGGATTTTCATGCTTATCGTGTATGAAAATCTTACTTTACTTAACTCTAAATTCGATTAGGTTAATGATGATTTTCACGCTAACAGTGTATGAAAACCCTAGTTCAATTAACCATGTGTATTGTTATGTTAAATTAGGATTTTCATGCTGAAAGTGTATGAAAATTCTAGTTCACTTAACCGTATGTGCTGTTCAATTTAACTTATTCTTAACACTTTTAACATCTTTCTATATCTTTCATTTTTGTTTAGCAATTAAGTTCAGTTCAGCGACATATTCTCTCACATTTTAGCATTTTTCAACACATTTCCATTCTACAGTTCAGTTCGTCACCTGACAGACTCAACTTCCATATTCCACTTTTTATTAACAAGTTTACTCTAGGATGTAACATAAGTGTGTTGTGCGAAATATTGAGAAATTAGCAAATAAACGTAAAAAGAAAAACAAGAACATATAAATTTACGTAATTCACCAAGAATTGGCTACATCCACGAGAAGAAGGACATATTGCATTAGATAGGTACCCAGATTACAGTTGTTGCTATCGTCTAATGCTCATAAATCAAATGAATAAATTACAGCAAGAGAAAGAGTTTTATTGAGAGTATTTCACTGATTCCGGGGTAATGGGCTCCCGAAAATACACACCATATTCAATAAAGGGAATACCCATATCGTCCGACCGGAGCGTCTCCGTCCCCAGGTCAGGGTGCGCTCCGCCTGAAGGTGAAAATTGTTTATAAAGGTGAAAATCAGTTGCAAAAGAATTTTAACACATAAGAGAGAAAATAAGTTATGATTAATTAAAATGATGGTTTTTTTTTTCAAAATATTAAATCATTATTTTGACCCATTTTTTAAAAATATAGGGATTTAAAGAACAATTTTTTAAAAAAATACATAATATATATGATTTTTTTTAAACTCGAGCCCCTATTTTAGCCCATTTTTTGTGGGCCGGAACCGCATACCTCACTTATTTCATTTGTTGGGCCGGGCCTGCTCTTCAAAAAACATGTTTAAGCATATAAATATTTTTTACTTAGATATTAACATCTATAAAGGGTTAATATATCAAAGTTACTTGTTAATTACAGCATCAAGTTAAATTATTTATCTATAAATTTTTTGTTTTTTATAGATTAACACCATGCATGCATACAATTTTTTTTGAGGAGGCACTATTGGCCTCTAATTACAACGACATAATCAAGTACAAGGATCCTACAACTATTCTAACCCTACTCTACTCTAATCTATTCTATTCTACTGATCCCGTACGCTGAATTGCCGAGGTCCTCACCATCTGTTGCTTAGAGTGGAGTGAAGATTCCACTTACACCGGCCTGTGGTGCTCCCCATGCTCTCGACACCGTCGATGCAACTCCCGGTTCGTTGTATGAGCACTTTGGAAAGCTTGATCAGTGAGGTCAGAGGAAATGTATGGAAATGATGCTCTGGAGGGGATTCGAGCCTCTGACCTCCGATGGGCGAGATTCTTATCACTGGTTATGTGAGCCGCGTGGGCTAGCCCACATGGTTATGCATGCATGCATTGATTCTTGAAGAACTGTAAATTATGATTCTTACGAAACAAGAACTCACCATCACTGCAGTTTGTGTCCGATCACTATATATGGAAAGAAAAAATAAAGGACTTAGAGATCGAATTCCTCTCCAGTCTCCAAAAGTGGAAAGTTGTGTAATTGTTGAAGAGCATAATTTGCAGCTACGAAACTTGCAAAAATTGACATATTTATCCCGACTGGGCATGTTGCGATTCCTTTTGTGACACTTTTAGTGACGAATATCATATCCCTAAAAATGTCAATTTTTGAAGATTGATCTAGTGTGTATATATTCATTCTTCTCAATCTGGAACCTAGTACTACCTTTTATTTTTCAATTTTTAATATTCTTTAATTATTCTTAAAGTATATTTTTATCAGTAGAGCCTCAAATATTAGAGAATAATTTGTGTGTACAAGTACTCTAGTTGGATGCTTGGCATCTTTTATCTCATTACAATAAGTTTTTTTGTATTAAAAAATGTGGCCGATAACCTAGCTACTCCCTCCGTCCCAATAACTTTCGATCTTTTCAGATTGACCAAAAATATATTTGATATATATGTGTGACGAAAATTTTGATATTATGAAAAATATATGTTATTAATATTGTGTTTTGAGCTATTTATAGTTTATTAGTCTTCTCTAGAAATGATAAATAAAGTTATTATTATAATTATTTCATATAATGTATGGATCATGTAAATTTTCAGTTCAGAATAATTCAGTTCAATAATATATAATTGTTTAATGATATCAGTGTTGTAATTTGAAGGTTTTTTTAAACTTTATATTAAACTATAACCGTTTTTTAATCATTTATAAAAAATATGATTCATATATGTACTCGATTACGTCGTTCTAATTTGATAATATTTTTTAAAAGAATAGGCCCCATGTCCTTTCCATTCCATAGCCTTATTGTTTTTAATTTTCTTAAAAAACTTCAATGATGGGGATTACCATATGTGTCACAAAATTACTTGTTAGGATCAATGGATAGATAATATAACTCCTTTGTTTTCAACTTTTGAGAATTTGACTGCCATATATATGTACTTCCAAACTCCAAAGTTAAAGTGCACTTGTAACTTTGTTATGAAATTGATGGTTAATTTTGGGAAAACTCAAAAAAGTAGAAAAGATGATTGATGGAGTTTTCCAAAAGAACAAGCACCATCCACCTAATTAATTACTTAAAAAAAAACACAAAAAAGGATGTGAATCATTTTCATCTTTTTAAAAAAATCCTTAATTTCTATCACCTCCTATAATTAAAATTGCCTCTAACCAAACAAAAGTGAAAATAAAGTCATGGCTCATAAGTTTATAATAAACTTACTTTTTATGTCACATTTCTACAAAATTAGTTTTTGTTTTTGTTATCAATTAGGTTTTTGTAATTTAAATATTATATTTTGTGTAAATTTTTACTTTGAAAATTTTAAACTTTACTAACCTGAAATATAAATATAGAGAAATAATATTATGATTTATTTAAGACCGTCTTTAAAAATGGGTGTAGTTATATATAATGTATTATTTTATTCTTGTAATCCAAAATACGATATGAAAGTATGAAAATGTCCGCAACAAGTTTAATTTTGAAAACTATCCAATTTCAAAAAATATAATATTATTTTATTAATATTTTAAACTATGATGAATAAAAACTGGACCTTATATAACATTTCAATAAAATTCGCTGCACATGATGCCAAAAATATGGGGTGGAAACCAATTTGAAGGAGCTGACATACTGTTTATCTGTCTTGTTGGGTTGATATAATTTTTATTTTATATATTTATCTTTAAAATGTTTATTTTGCTTACCCTCTTTTCAAGGTGATCGGTGAGTGTGATAATCAGAGGATTGTTTTCTGAATATCAATAGCCGACATGGAGGTTTTATTGAATTCAATGTTGTATAATGCTTGTTGGACGTATAATATAATAGATGAAAAATGTGGTAGAAAGATATTGTAGAAAATGTTATATATATCATTATTTTCCTATTATTTATGTAGAGTTCAATCTTTTATTTTTGAGATGAACTTTAGAAATGCATATATTTGAACTTTTAAAATCTATAGGTGTGTAACATCTTACTAGTAAATTAATACTTGATAGAATGTAAGTCAGTTTCTTGAAAAACATCATACATTTTCTTATCAATGAAGGTTTTCTGATTTCTTTACGAGTCTAGATACTATCATACATCATCAAAATTAGTTCACTTGTTTACGCATCATTCCGGTTAAACGAAAGTTTGCTGTGATTCCTTCTATATAACACTTTCATTATGTCTTTCGAAACCTCCAATTCTCCACAACATATTCGCAAATGAGCGATCAAAAAATAGGTACGATGTGCCTCCATATTTTCTTGGCAGAACGGACATTGTAATGAACGGTCATCATGCGTGCTCTTAGATTTGCTAATGTTGGAAGAGAGTTTGTTAGCAGTCTCCAAATAGAGTGTACAGCTCATAGTGACACCCGCAAGTTCAGAAACCGTTTCCGGAAAGATGTATCTCATGCCATAAGCGAATTCTAAACCACTGATCTTGGTTCGCTACTTTCATAATTAAATTTTATTCCGATTTTATTGTGAACTTTTCAAACATGTTACAGTCTGAGATACCATCTAAAATCAGAGACTCATAATAATATCAATTTAATCACAGATTGAGTCAAGATTTCGATTAGATAAATCGGCATAACATAAAAATTAACTTGCTAAAAACTTGAAGGATCTAAAAGTTGCGATTTTGGTTCCCACGCACAATTCACAACTTTAGGGCAAATGTATAGAAAACCTTCTTTTGAATCGGGTATAACTTAAAGGTGAAAATATAACTTCTTTCTTTGACTGCAGTGAGGTGTGAGAGGGGCTATCTGGAGAATATATATACATCGATCATATATATTCCCTCACTTTATTTTTGTTCTTTCAAGTAAATAAAATCTAAATTTATGTTTCCCATACTTCGTATAGATTCTATTTCATCCATTTTGGATTTCCCTTAACCATTACACTTTCTTTAAAGAAATTAAAATGGCAAAATTAAGATTTAAAAATAATGAACAATAAGTATCTTTGCTATATGCAGTTTGTATTTTATGTATTGTGATTCACAATTAAAAATATATATGTAATTTTACATATTTATACCAAATATATACATTAACAAAACAACATATAAATATGTATAACAAAAATACAGATTACTATATAATAAAATATGAGTTGCAATATTGTGAAAGCGTATCCGTATGAAATTTCTACTTCAAAAAAATGAAGCAGCGTGGCCTCTGCTTCTACGACAAATACAGCATAAATACATCATTTGAATATTGATAAAAAAATCAATTTTTGAAAAAAATATTTGAATAAATAATCTATTTATGGGTTTATATGTGCCACATTTTTCAAATTGTGAAACATATATACCTAGAGTTGTCAAATTGAGTGAAATAATTATTAAATCAATTTTCCCCGTAATATAAGTTTCAAATTGATATAATTGTTGTTAAGTTAATATAATACTAATCAATCATTGTGCTAGGGTTGACAATATATTTAGAATTGTTTAAACTTTTGAAAATTGCTGACAGGTGCACATGTAATCATGGGTCAAGATTGGTTAAAATTTAAGTTTGCTTAAACTAATCTTCAATCATCGTACTTGTAAGTACCTATTTAGCAAGTTGTATTTATTTTTTGAAATTAATTGTATTATTATTATACACATAAATATATGTTATTTTGCAAAATTATGTGTATTATTAAACATTTGCATAGTTAATTATATTGAAAATTAATATTTTAAAAATATATAGTACAATGACTTTAGATGAATTGTGCAATTTTTTTGTGATTTATATTATAATAGAATTAATTGTGAAAGTGCACTTCTACCATTTAAGAATTTAAAGAAGATGATGATAAAAAGGGAAAAGTTGAGGGAGTACCAAATAAAATAAAAATACCAAATAACTCATTTGTCCCCTACCTAGTTTTAAATTACATGATACATGCAATGAAGTGGTACTTTATGATTTATTTTTATCAAAAAAACATTTATATAACTTTTTGGCCTTGTTTTTTTATTTTTATATCGATTTAATTTAATTAAATTCAGTTAGATATAATTAAATTAAATTTAGGTATACTAGTTTGATTTTTCAATACATTCATTCTAGTTAACTAAGTTTAAAAAGAAATAAATACAAACGGAAGAGAATTGAGCTCAAATTCATGCTCAATTCGATAGTAATATCTGAAATTCACTGTAACAAACTGTAATCACTTGAAAAAATAGTCGAGATGAAATTAATCTAAACAAGATCTAAGTGCAAACAAAATAATATGAAAATATCAATATTCCAAATGGACTTTTTTAAAGTATCACTTTTTAAGCTCAAAATGCGTTTCTCGCATAGAATATCAAGAAGTTGCTTAGTCAATTAGAGAATTGGCACTAGTTGATAAAATAAGTGGAGGATGGAAATATAGTATTTTGTTTCATCTCTTTAATTGTTTATTTTATTTTAGACATTGTTACATGCAGTCTAATATTTACTTATGAAGTCCGTATTTATTAATGAAGTGACATTAATATTTTCAGTATTTATTTAAAAGTAAATATGATTCCCATAAATGAGGGTATATCAGGAAATCTAAATACAAATACAGAATGCAAAAGTAATAATAAACTGCAACGATCAATCCCTTTATTTTATTAAAATAAAGAGTCCTTTTTATAGGACTTGACTTGAGTCCTCCATCAACCATTGCTTTTGAAAATGAGAAATAAAAAAAAAAAAGTTGCAATTTGATAGTCCTTTTTCTTAATTAACTTAAAAAATGGGATCCTTTTTTGGTAATTCTATAGGCTTTGAAAAGAAACTTGATTCCACTTTGTAATTAATATCTATCTTTTTTTGCTTTACATTATCCCTGCCTTCCACACCAAGGTACATTCTATGCACTTACACTAATGGACTTACTTTTGTCTATCATTTCTAATAATTCAAAGAAAATTACGTCCGTATATTTACACTGTCCTTTATTTAATAGAACCAAAAGTTGATGTAACTTAAAAGTAGGTGGGATTATACAATTCCTATACAATATTTTCAATTTTTCTGAGATTTTTTTAGTTCAATTTGATTCAACAGTTCAGTATAATCTGGTTTAGTTTTGATAAAGTGATAAAATTAAGTTTAGTTTAACCATACTTTAATTTAGTTTAATTCAATTCGCCTGATTTATAATGTTATGTTAAGAGAATTAATACGTGCAGTCTAATATTACTTTTGCAGTCCGTATTTATATTTAAAGTATCTGATATATCTTTATTTGTGGGAACCACGTTTATTTCTGAATATATATTGAGGGTATTAATATCAATTCATAAATAAATACGGAATGTATAAGTAAACACTGAATTGCATGCAGCAATATATACAATAAAGTTCGGACGATTAAGTTGGGGAAAACATGCAGCAATATATACAATAAAGTTCGGACGATTAAGTTGGGGAAAACATAGTCTAACCTAGATTCTAAAATTCATACCACATTCCATTTCTACTATGTTTTGTTTGTTTTTTGTAATTTGATTAGCAACTTTTTATATTACAACTTTTTATTCAAGCCAAATTTCTAATAAAGTTTTTTTTTGAAATTATATTCTAATGAATTACTTACTTAGATCTACCTAGATCTATCTTGTTTACTCAAGATCGATATCCAATTTATTCGATTTCGAAATCCTTCATGTAGGGGTGTTTGGTAAAGTGCCTTTTGACCTAAAAAGTGCTGATTTGACCAAAAAGTGCTGATTTGACCGTCAAACAATACTTTTAAGTTTTGGTGAATGAAATTGAAAAAGTGTCTTTTGTACTCAATAGGCTAATTTTCAAAAGGCTAAAAAAAGTAGCATTTTCTACTCAAATGCTCAATTAAATACCTTTTTGCCCTTACTCCTCTATACTAATTATACAAAAAGATAGAATACATATTGTTAATTTGATTTTTTGTAGCAAAATTCAAGTGTTCAAAATAATTATGCATCATTCTAATTGTTCAATTAGTATTTTGGGTTGCATTATTATGATTATATTATGGATGTTTATGTTCATTAGATTTTATTATAATGTCATTGGTTGGTTTTTCTCATTTTTCCACTGTAATATCAATAACATTTCATCAAAATTATTCAGAAATACTTTTTTTTCCTTGCATCCATCAACATGAAAGACTAAATTCCAAAAAATGACCCTAACATTGGTAGAAGTGTCAATTTTAGGACCCAACATTCAAAAGTGTCAATATTTGGTACCTAACATTCTGAGAATGTCAATTTTAGGACCCAACATTCAAAATGGTAAATATTTGGTACCCAACATTCTGAAAATGTCAATTTTTGGACTTTCATAAAATTCACATGTTAGATCTATTAATTTCAAGGGCATTTTTGTCATTTTCCTCTACTAAAATATCCATGAGTATATCGATGTCCAAAATGTATACCACCATTGGCGCATCTTATAGTTAGACGAGACCTGAATTCATAGATTTGAATTTATGGGAAACATTTCATTTTCTTCTTGATGTATAGGATAAAGATGTGGGTAAAAAAATGGTACTGTTACTAGGCTCCGGTAGTGACGAGGTAATGCGGGCACATGGCTAGCGGTGGAATTACAAAAAGACTTAGTCGAAAATGTCAATTGAGATTTTTGGGGAAGATGAGATGGGTGATTTTGGTGGATTTATAAATTTTAATCTTTTATTTATTATGAAAATTACCAAAATGCCCTTGAAATTAATAGATCTAATAGGTGAATTTTATGAAAGTCCAAAAATTGACATTTTCAGAATGCTGGGTACCAAATATTGACCATTTTGAATGTTGGGTCCTAAAATTGATATTCTCAGAATGTTGGGTACCAAATATTGACACTTTTGAATGTTGGGTTCTAAAATTGATATTTCTACCAATGTTAGGGTCATTTTTTGAAATTTAGTCAACATGAAACAAGAAAAAGGTTTGAAAAAGTCTCTAAAACAAACTTATATTGTATAGTTTTAAAATAATTTCATGAAAATGTGGATTATATAATAATTTATTTTAATTTATTATAATTCTTATGTTTCATTTGTAATAAAAAATAGCAATTGATAAATTATGTACATTTAATAAGTGAATAAGTAGTAAAATATATACATGTCCATAAATGTCATTTTGTCCATAAACAGCTATATCTATCAGCTAATTTTACCAAACACATTTACACAATCAGCTAGTCAAACCAGTTAACAGTTAACAACTAATTCCCAAACACCCCATAAATTAGAAACTTGTGGTAAATTCTCTTCAACGGATTTGTGACCTAGCGGGGAGAATTTATTGACATTTTGAAGAATATATTCCATGCTCATATCACATTTAGGTGGTACACCGCAAAAGGACAATATAAATTCAGTTCAAAATTAAAAATACGTTTACTTTTATCTGGCTGAAATATATATTTGTTTAAGTATAATAAATATATTATATATCTTTACAAATTAGTTATATATCAAATCAATTATATATAATTATATAATTTGAAAAATGGACTGTAAAGGTGTAAAATACGGGTTACATGTAGTAAGCGAATTTGATTATTATTTAGTAATTTCAACCTTTATTAATGGTGTGACATATTAGTTTCTAAAAATAAAAAATGACTTGTACGTCGTACGCAAGAGCTAATGAATGCATACAGGTGAGAATGTATTTACAGTGTATTATGTATGACTAATTGACTGTGAAGTATGAACTCTTTGACTAGTATACATATTGGTTTCTTTCTATTTTAATTGATTCTATTTTCTTTGGTAAATTCACAAAATAAACTGTTTTTCAAACCGTCCACGCCGTTTTACACTAAACTGCACATTATTATTTGTTATTATTTACTTTAGATATTTAATAATATATATAGTTAGATTCATATGTGATACTCTTAAATTTACTGTAACATTTAATAATATTAAAATTTTATATACTGTTAATACATGTAATTATTGATATTTACAACCAAATATTTTCATTCATATGTGTAAAAATCTATTCAAATTAATCTGAAACGGACAAAAACAGGTAAAAACGATGATATCAAATTACAAATATTCAATTTGCCTAAATTGACTTCCTGTCCCCAAAGGATATGGATCATGGGTCAAAAAATCAGTATTATTCAATTTACAGACTGTATTTGTTTATTATTACATCACTCCACCGCCTCAAATATCATCCTACCCATATCCATAAACACCCACTAGTAATTTTAAAAGCATTACTATTATTTCTTTTTCTAAAGATTGTTGTATATACCTACATTTTATAACATTTAGAAAATGAGATATAAAGAATTTAAAAGATAATTCTCGTGACAGTAATTATTTACGTATATCAGTTAAAATAACGTGATTACAGAATAACAGTAATAATTTATCCATAACAGTCAAAATAACGTGATTACGAAATGTGTATTTTCATTCCGTTTTCAAATTTATTATGGCATCAACACATCCTCATTTCGTTTTACATCTTAAATTAAACTATAGATCATTGAAAAACATGATTACAAAACATTTAATTAATTTTTTACTATGGTAATTATATAAATTTAGAAAAGTTAGTTATAAAAAAACCACTATAAAAAGACCCCAAAGGCACTCATATCTTTTTCAAAGGCCAAGTTGGACCCCCTCTCTTTCCCCTCTTTCTATACTCTTTAAAATCCTCACCTTTTGATCACCTTTTCTCTCAGTCTTCCCCTAATTCCAGAGATCCCCTCTCTCTCAAGCAATGGTAATTCAACACCTTCTTCATCCCTCCTCTCCGTTACTTTCTTCATCCAAAGCTTCAATCACATCAATCTTGCTGTGTTTTTGTTGCAGGAATTGGAAGGCCATCAGGCAGGCACATGGGAAGGCTATGTCGATTGGAGAGGCAAACCCGCTCTCAGAGGCCGCCATGGAGGCATGATGGCGGCCTCCTTCGTGCTCGGTATGCCTCTCTTTTATCAGAGACAGAGTTTGATATCAGTCGTGCCCTGTTTTGTACTGTATTGTTGAACATGAACAGGAACAAAGCAGGGCAGGACAGGACGTTTCATACACTCTGCCTCTGATATGACAACATGCACATTAAATTTTTTGATAACAAACTCATAAAATCAAGTTTTTGATTAATATATATATTTTTTGTGATTTGTAGTGGTGGAAGTGCTGGAGAATTTGGCCTTCTTGGCTAATGCAAGCAACTTGGTGAGATACTTCTCCGGCTACATGCATTTGTCGCCGTCGGAATCTGCAAATTCCGTCACCAATTTCATGGGGACGGCGTTCCTTCTCGCGCTGCTGGGCGGTTTTCTCTCCGATGCCTTTTTCACGACTTACGTCATATATCTGATCAGCGCCGTCGTCGAGTTTCTGGTAAACAACTCAACTCCGTTTTTCATAATATTCCGGTATATTCCGGCGAGTTATAATATTGTGAAAAAATCGATTTCGTAATAATGTGTCATAATTTAATATGGATTTTTAAAATAATTGGCATAGAATTCATCAATCGAGCCATAATTATTGCTGGGTTCTGATTGCTCTGTTTTCTGTTGGTTCTTGTAATTAAATGTAAAAATTAAAGTGTTTTTATTGGGCTGATCCACGTGACTTGCGGTGTCGAAAAAGTGTCGCTAAAATGTGAGGGAAATTAGTATTACCATGTGACTTAAAGACTAATTGTCACTATAAAATGTAACTAATATAACATTTTTAATTAATTAATGCTTTCTGATAGAAGTTAGGTATTGATGAGAAAATATTGTAGAAAAAAAGGCTGCATTTCTTCATCTCGAAGTTTTTTTTTTTGTCAACATTCGAGCGTAAGTTTTTATGTCAAAACAAAATTTCAGCTGTCAGTTAGGTCTAATAACCTCCACCATTAAATGAAATTCATTTAATGAGTTATTATTTTTGAAAATATAGTATTTAATTTAAAATATACTATTCGAATTTTACTAAAGAATAATTTTTAGGATTTTGTCATCACAAAAAGTACTTTGACTAAGTGAAATGGACATTATATTTGAGTTATTTGTTTCATTTCAATATTAACAACAATTAATTTCCTAGACTTTGGTAACTATAAAAACTATTTGGATGGAGAAACTAATATATTATTCTAATATACTTTTACAAAAAAAAAACCTCATGTTAAGATTCCATCTTTGTGAATTTAAAAATAATATTATAGCATCATCCTTATCCTTTATATTCACATTCAAGAAGGTTCAAGTCAACCGTCAAAACATATATACAATAAAATAAAATCCCTCCATTTTGCTTATTTTGCAATTAATTTTATTATCATACCTATTTAACCATCATTTTAAAATAGTATATTAACATCGTCACATCTGAATCTCGCTTGTATTTTCAAAATATATTAATTTTATCGTCATTTTATACATATAATCTGATATAATAAATCGTATTATAATAATCTGAACATACAGAGTAATTAGTTGATATTTAATAATGAATTAACGGTCTTCAAAAGTGTTCTCCCATTTGATTGCAAGCTAGCAAAATCATAAGGTCAATGGAGCTACGTGTTGTTTCTCGTGTCCATAATGTAAATAACAATAATAATTATTATAAGTTACATCAAGATAATATATATAATTTTCAATAAATAAAGGTCCTTATCATTCTCCCTTACTTTTGGGTATAACAAAAGTTGACATGCAAATTAAAAGTTATCATCATATGTTTCTTCCTTAATTGATTTGATCCCAATTGCCCTTTTCATAAGGCACACCAAAACAAACTCTCATCCTATAGTTTAATTTAGTCTCTAAAACCATTTATCTTTGGGCCCCTATACTTTTGTGGCTCCTCTAATTTGCCACTATATTCTCAACAATACATCATTTTACAACTAACTAAAATTTAAAATGAAATAATAAAATTTTCACCGATTTTGACACAGTTATTAGATAAGTTCTATTCGGAACTGAATTAAAAAATAATGTATCAATACAACTAAATTGAACGAATTTTCTTTAAATCATACAAATTATACTGAACTGATCGACTAATAACGTGACGAGAACGAATTCTTAATTTGAATGGTACAAAAATGTGTTATTGATGTTCTAAATTCACTATATTCCATATTTGACTTTGGTACACTTTGAGTGTTGGAGATAGGCTACCCTCCCAAATTTGTGGAAAAATTTCTTTTTATAGCTAGTCATACATAATGCATGGTGTATAGAATCAATCAACCTTTCTTCTTTCTATTATAAAATAATTTTAAAATTGCCTCAACATGTTAAATCGAATAAAACAAGAGTGTTATTCACAGTTCGGCACTTTAGTCAGCGTAATAAATATATCATTAAAATTACAATACTGTCCGTGAATATTGTTAATTTTTCCAATAAACCTAATAGGCGTGGATGTTTTTGTAAATTCATATCGTATTTTGAACAAAAAAAAAAAAGTAAAATATCGGAATGTATATAAGAACCCCTAAAACAATAATGCGACATATATAGGGTGGTTTCATCAACTTGAATCCTTCATATTAACAGCAGAAAATAAAAAATATGAGCTGAGAAGATAAATATTGCCCATGCTTGGAATGGGATGGTCATCCATATGCATCATTTTCGTCAAATTTCAGTTCTGAGTTTATAATTTCTGGGTTTCTGTCTGTCAAAAATTCAAGTTCTTTGTCTGCACTGATTGATAAGCCCTCCATCCTCAGCCAATAACGTATCACCACACCTTATTTTTGCCCTAGCTTTGGGGGCTATTATCCATTCTGCCACTTCACATTCCATGAGAACAACTCATCTTCTTCCTTTCAATTCCAAGCCATTATTATCAGAGCTTAAAATGGAATACTATATACAGTGCAATGAGAAACATCCAGATGGCTGGGGTTTATTTGGTCAAAAGACCATTTATGAATGACCTATGAAGGGTTCCTTTCGTCACTAAATGTGCAAATATATGTTGGAGGGAGAGTGTTGCTAAATGTCATAGCTGTTATTGTGACACTTTCATTAGGGAAGTACCGCTTCTCTATCAGGTACGACACTGCATAAGTATAGCAACAGATCTGAATATCCAGACCGTGTTGTTTTATATTCAGCAGTGTCGTGTTTCATAATCAGAACTAAACAATTTTTAGAAATGTTTTTTCTTTTATAATAATAGTTTGATAATTGTGATGGATGAATTTAATCAATTTATTAGGGCTCCACCACTATCTACTCAACAATCAATCCTAAAAGAGTGGAAAATCTTGCAATCTTCTTATGCAAGTGATTCTATGGTTCATTTGATTCTTATTTTGGATTTGGCATGAGATTATATGCTTTTTTTGGGGTTATTGGGGTACCCTACAATTTAGTGACGAAAATGTTGCATGCGTCGCTTTCTTGGATGAGGCCCATATTTGGGGACCTTTAGGGCAGGGGTATTTACGTAAAATTTCATAATTGGAGATTAATGTCAATGAACCTAAAGGCAAAGCTCAACTGCCATGCCCGTGAGGGTTTGAAAAAACCATCAAAAGTCTCTTTTATTACACTTATTATTCGTGATAAACATTGTTGTTGGTTGGGATATTTGTTTTGTATATACTTTTTCAATTATTATTAACTTAGCAAATTTATTTTATAATACCTTATTATATGATTTTCTTTATGTTATCAGGGTTTGGTGGTACTCACAGTTCAAGCTCGCTCGCCATCTCTACAACCGCCAAAATGCAGCCCGGCAGCTGGAACACCGTGTGAGGAAGTGCACGGCGGTCAGGCTGCCATGCTCTTCGGTGGGCTCTACCTAGTAGCGCTCGGAGTCGGGGGAATCAAAGGCGCCTTGCCCTCCCACGGAGCCGAGCAATTCGACGAGGAATCACCGAAGGGAAGGAAGCAAAGATCCACATTCTTCAACTACTTTGTGTTTTGCCTCTCTTGTGGAGCTTTGATTGCTGTAACCCTAGTTGTGTGGGTTGAAGATAACAAGGGGTGGCAATGGGGTTTTGCTATTTCCACACTGGCAATCTTGTTCTCCATTCCAATCTTTCTCATTGGATCAAAATCTTACAGGAACAAAATCCCTTCTGGAAGTCCTCTTACAACCATAGCTAAGGTAAGTTCAAAAAATGTTATGTTAGGGGTGAAATAGAGAAGACAATAAAAAGATAAGTAGTAAAATGACTAATATACATGATTGAATTAATTAAAATTGAATTGAAGCTTATGTTGTTCACAAGTGAAACTAATTAACTAAATTGGAGAGTAATTAAATAGAAAAAATAGGCCCTTAATTTATGTGATGTTCGTTTTAAGTCAGTAAAAATATAATATGATAAAATTCAACTAAATAAATATTGTTGTAAGTTGTAACCATTTAATACATTCAATTTAACTTTTAATTTTAATTTAATCAAAGTTCAGTAAAATAAGCTTCAGAATATGGAGTAAGAAATGAATTAGTAAATATATAAGACATTAAAAAATAGCTACTACATGTTGAATTTGTATTCATTTAGTAGTATATAAAAGTGAATGAGTTTTAAAATTTTACCCGCCTTATTTAAATAGGTGCTATTGGCGGCAATTTTGAATCCATCAAACTCAAAGAACTCGAGCACCGCGGTGGTGAACATGGGCTCGACACCGGACGCGGAGGAAGAAAGCGGCGGCGCATCAAAAAATGCCACCCCGAAAACCGCCATCGCCGCCGTCGAACCACCAGTCCAAGAAACGCCGTCGAAAAGCCTAGGTTTCCTCAACCGAGCAGCTGGCCACACAATCTGTTCGACGAAATGCTCAGTCCAGGACGTGGAGGAAGTCAAAATTGTGCTGAAAATCCTCCCAATATTCGCCTGCACCATCATCCTCAACTGCTGCCTGGCTCAGCTCTCCACCTTCTCCGTCCAACAGGCCGCCACCATGGACACCAAGCTCGGGAAAATGAAGGTCCCGCCGGCCTCCCTCCCAGTCTTCCCCGTCGTGTTCATGATGATCCTAGCACCTGTCTACGACCACTTCATCGTCCCGTTCTTCCGCAAATCAACCAAAACAGAAATGGGAATCAGCCATTTACAGCGAATCGGGATCGGATTAGTCCTATCCATCGTAGCCATGGCGGTTGCAGCTCTAGTCGAGATCAAGCGAAAGAGGGTAGCAACTGATCATGATATGCTCAACTCGAAATCGCCATTGCCAATAACATTCTTCTGGGTTGCATTTCAGTACCTGTTTCTCGGATCGGCTGATTTGTTCACTCTTGCTGGACTAATGGAGTTCTTCTTCACTGAAGCTCCCTCGAGAATGAGATCGCTGGCGACCGCGCTTTCTTGGGCTTCTTTGGCAATGGGATATTATCTCAGCTCAGCCATGGTTTCCATCGTGAACAGCGCGACTAAAAGTGGTGGCGCGTGGCTTTCAGGGAGGAATCTTAACCATTACCACCTCGAGAGGTTTTACTGGCTGATGTGTGTTCTGAGCGGCCTGAACTTCCTGCACTACCTTTTCTGGGCGATGAAGTACAAATACAGATCGGTTAGGGCTCCGGTGAACCACCGGGAAGTGGAAACCGCGAACGGAGATGAGAAGGTTGTGTTTGCAGGTTAAGAGTTAACCCTAGCATGATCAGAAAAGCAGCAAAAGAAAATGGAGAGGGAGAGAAATGGCTGTAAATATATGTCCAGTGATTTGCTGCATTTTCTGTTGTTTTAGTTCTGTTCTTTGTAGTAACAGAGACAGCAAGAGGAAAAGATAGGATATAATATGATCTTGTAAGCTTTCATACAAACTCTTTATCAATGGAGTACTTTTTCTCTACACTACTATATGAGATTACTTTATTATCCAAGAGATTATAATAACTGATGAATAGCTTTAATAGGTAAATTATTTAATTTCAAACATTATATATTTTTATTACAATATATTCATTTTAAAGGTAAACATGTTTCAAGGTAATTTTTCTCATGAATCATGATCCCAACATAATACTACTATCGAACATGGTTGGGTAATACCCAGATTTAATTATACTGAAATTTTCAAATGAAATTGCTATTTGAGTTTGTGAATTATTTAAAGTCTAAAGTATAATTAAATAATCTGGGGTTTAATTAACATATTGGGGATGTAGCTCAGATGGTAGAGCGCTCGCTTAGCATGCGAGAGGTACGGGGATCGATACCCCGCATCTCCAACTCATTTCTTTTTTTATTTTGCCGCATACAGTTTTTACCATGTCATCGTATTTTACCCTTTTTTGTTCACCCAATAATGAAATTTCTTTTTTTAACTTTAATATTAACCAGTTCATAACATTGAACTTAATTCTATGTAACCAAACTAATACTTTTTCTTTAAAAAACAAATACTTCATTCAACTTTTTTTAACTTTAATATTAACCAGTTCATAGCATTGAACTTAATTATATGTAACCAAACTAATATCTTTTTTTTTTTTAAACAAATACTTCATTCAACTTCAGAGTTCTGGAAATCATTCAGAAACGAATGACAAGAAGTTTGGGGGAGAATCCCAAACACTAAAGAATAACGTAATAGTCTTAGAAAAGTCTGTTAGAGAGTGAACTACGATATTCTGACTACGAGGTACCCAAAAGGGACATTTACACTCTACACCCTCTAACATACTTCTAAGTGTTGTTACCGTTTCAAGGCAGTTCAAACTAATAAATTACTTCTATGTAATTGATTCTTTCGTACTCAATTTGTTCTATTTAACGCAGTTATTATGTAATAACAGTCTGAAAGCGTGAATGTAAAGGTTTAGTAAGGAAATAGATTAATGTTATGAACTCAGAAAACTATACTTTTAAGTTTGATTTTTGTTTTGATAGAGTATATTCAGTTTAGGTAGTCATTATTTTCATACTCCCTATAACTAAATTAAAACTTAAACTATACATTGTTCAAATGAACACTAATTAAAAAAAAATGCTAATGCAGTTATCAGATTGTGATCTCAAATATTGAAACAAACACAGGTTGAAATTGTTTTGGACAAAACAATACAATCATTTTGATAAATAAAGTGAAAAACACAACTTAAAGAATCTGATCATTTCATAAATCTCTATTCAACAAATTCACATTTTCACCAATTCAATCATCTTTTTCACTAACTAAAAAAACAATCATCTCATCTTCAACCAATGACCACTAGATGGAATCCCCTCATGCACCAAGAACATCATGTAGTACCCGGGCGGCGCCACCGTGGTCGACGGCGGCGCCAAAACGGTAACCTTAAACGCATTGAAAGAGAGCTGCTGAAACCCTACCCCTTGAAGCACTAAGAGCCGTTGATTCATCCCGTTTGAATGTGTCGTAAACGGCGGCCGAATGAGCGTCACTCTCAGCCCCTGATCCGGCCGGAATACCGAGAGCGTGAACGTCACGGAGAACTGCATGCCGCACGATATCGCATCGTCCAGGGCCCCTTCAACGGAAAGGATCGACGGCCGGAGCTCTGCGAACTCCGGCGCCATGTACGGCGGCAGAAACACTTCCAAGCTCAAGTCGGTGGGGTATCTTACACCGGTGAAGTTATACTGCTGATGTGGATTGCTCCCGCCCACTAATATCCCGCCAGCTGGCGTTAATATCGCAGACGAGTGGTACATCCTCGGAACTCCGGTAGGGCTGAGCACATTGAACTTCCTCGCCGGGTTAACCTCATCGGGTTTGTAGAGAACCGGGTTGAAAACCGGTTCGTCCCCCATTTCCCAACCGGCGGATCCTCTCCTCGCCCCGTTCATAATCAGCACATCGCCGTTCGGGAGAAGTATCATATCCGGCATGATCCGGTTAACTGGCATATTTTCCATCACCCAAACCGGGTCAGCATCGGTAACCCGGATCCGGCCGCAACTCCTCGAACCAGGTTCATAGAAACCCAACTGCGCGTGAGTGTACGCGCCACCGTTAGCGCCGCCACAGATCATAATCTCCACGGAAATGATCGCGCTTCCGGTCAGCCTCACCGGCAGCATCACCGAAGACCCCGTCGCCGGATAAGACCTTTTCTCCCCCGGTATTGGTGGCAGTGACCTCACAACCCGGTGACTGACGTAATCAAGAATCACAGAATGCCGGTTGGCGAAGATGAAAAGATTCCCGTCGGGAAGAAGATGAAGAAACGGGTACAGATTGTTCTCCTCTTTCGGGTCGGTCGTGTCCCGGAGCAGCTGGAGGTAGTAAACGGCGTCGTATTGCCCTGTCAGAGAACTTTTGGGGAAAAATTCGTAGCTGAAAGCTCGCCGGCCGCCGACGATGATGATCCGGCCGTCGGGGAGGAACAAATCGGAAGCATACCATCGTTTCACGGTGAGGTTCATCGGAAGCTCGGCCCAGTCGCAGAGCTCGTCAGCACAGGGAGAGAACAGCCGGATTTTGTTAGCGCCTTCGCGATAACCGCCGGTCTGGACTAGGGTTCCGTCGGCAGAAACTGCAGCAGAGGAGCACCAGACGTCGGTCTGAACTATCAGCGGCCGGAATGTGTTGGTCTTGAGATCGTAGATGAGGGAATGAGCTGTGCAGTCCGGCGGGAGATTAGGTCCGACGAACCTGCATTTTCCGGCGGGTAAAGAAAGATTCGACGGCCCGAAATCCGTCCGGTCAAAGATAACCACCTTGTCGTTGTGCAACAACTGCATGTGCATTGCAGAGACGCCAATGCTCTTCTGCAACTGAATCCACAGCCCGCCGGGAGAAACCGTCGGAGTAAGATTCCCCGGCGGCAGCGAGTCTGGAAACTGGGGAGGAAGAAGATCAAGAAACGGGTTCTGGTCAATCACCTGAGAATATCTCGCCGGAGCGATCATCAGGATGATCAAGAAGATGAAATGCAAAACCGCCATCTTTCCCCGATGATCAGAACTGTGAAAAAGGTGGTTCTTTTTTTAGCTTATTGAAACAGGGGAAGAACAGAGGAGAATTAATACAGGGGGTGGCATTAATTCTGCAGATTTGTTGCGTTGAGAAATGTACTGTGTTTTTCTTGATTCCGGGGCGCGGGGACGTTGGGTTTAATTCTGAATAACGGCGTGATTTTTTTACTTTCGGAGGATTAATCGGTGGGATAATGATCATAATAATGAGGGAAATTCAAATTTTCACGTAAAACAAGTAATATTCGTTTTTCTATAGTAATGTTCACACGTATTCTTTGAATTTTTTTGGTTTTTTACTTTACTTCAATGTTGTCTTATACTTCATTTCAATTTCATGGAAAAATTGTTCGAGGTGGATTTTGTTCATGTCAAATTCAACATTTCAATTTAAATTTCAGTTTTAAATCCTGTTTTCTTGAACTTATAATTAGATTTGTTCGGTTCAGTTTAGTATGGTCTAATTTAAATTAGTTTAGAAAAATATAATTTGATGAAGTTCATGAAAAGTCGTACTCATTAGTGGATCCATGTAGTCCATTAGTATGACTCCAGTCATATCAAAAATTAACGGAACAGTCTATAATTATCAAAACGTGAAAATTTATAGTTATTTCACCTTATTAAAATGTCACAGAGCCATATAAAAAAGTGATAGAGTAGCCGATTATTATTAAGCAATAAAACGTCGAGCTAATCAACTTATTAATTCACAACTATTATGAATTTAATACTATTTAGCCCTACTTTTTAAAAAAATCTAGATCTGCAACTGGTCGTATTGATCTGAGTGAAAGTAGATTTGAGGTGAAACTAGTTCTATTTAGTTCAATTAAATATATATAGCTAGTTAAATTTTAGCTCAACAAACAACAAACTCAAGAACAACTTTTTTTCCCACCATTAGGTCGGGTTTGAATCTGAAACGGAGGGAGTAAGCACTAAGCATGATTCTTTTGAGATTAGTTCAATTTAATTTAACAAAATTTAATTTAGTTCACTTTAACGAGAACACAGATTGCACGGAACCATGTCTAAACCGGCGTTCCTCATTCCCTACCATTGTTTGGAATGGCTCTCCTCGTGATACATATTTGTTTTTTACCAGCTTTGGTCTTGTTAGACGATCATACTGCATTTGCTGGCAATGTGCAAAGGATCAGACGTCTGAATCCCAATCCACTTGATTATTTTTATTCATTTTTCTAATTTGGGAAATATATAAATACTGTAAATGCAATAAATATTCGATGTGTGTTGGTTACACATTGATTGAGCCCTTGTGTTTTTTCCCAGAATGGCCTGGCAATGCTGCATTTACTGCTCTGCATTAGTAATATCAGTGACCACTCTGCAATCCCGAAGAGGAAATATTTGGTGTAACAAACACTGTCAATCCATCTGCCGACGTATTTTTAACTGCAATTTTTGATGAAGTTGTGACACTTTCTTGCCATTTATAGTAATTCATGTTTGTGCAAGTTATATCCGATTGACGGTCGGATTATCGGATCAGAATTTGACAGCAGCACTGATGAATCAAGTTAGTGTATCACATTCTACATGTTTGTATCAGTTATGTGAGATTGACAGTCAGATTATCGGATCAGAATTTGACAGCACTGTATTTATCATTGGAATGTCTCGGGTCGAACCTCATCATCTTGAATGTGACTTTACTTCTCTAATGTTTTTTTGTTTTTTGAAATAAGACTTCATTGATTAATCCGAAAGAATTACAAAGTTGGGATGGTTCATTAATAAAGCCATTATGTTTATCCAACTTGTAAAGAGTTTTGTCTATTGGTGTACTATCCAGATGGAGATGCTTAAACAGATGAATATTGTGGTTCACACTCTTTTGAGTATTGCATTTGGTATTTTAGAAAAGGGAAAGGAAGAAAAAACTGCATTTTGAAAGAGTTGTACAGATACTTTAGCTTTAAACATGGCAACAGATTCCACTCATTCCAGTCTCTCAAAATCTCAGCAGCTTTTAAGTTCGTACAGATGGAAAGACGTTATTCTCGGCTAAATATATGAGTGGAGTACGGTCCAAATCTATACATATATTCTACACTTGCGATTACCCCCTTCCCGGCTCATCGCTTCTGCAGAGTGGCAGAGGAATCGAAAGAGGCGCTTGTCTGGCAGAAGTGGCGACAATGAGAACAAGCAGAACAAAGATTCGGCTAGGAAGTGCTGGAGGTGGCTGCCATCGACAAGCTCCTGATAGCAACCTTGACGGAACCTACTACAGCAAGGTGCTGCCTCACCGGGCGCAACCCTTGCTTATCGTGACTGCTACAAGCATCGGGCAGCTGAATCCCGACAAAATATGCCACCTGGAGAAGGTATTCAGCCAGAAGAATCAGAGGCGCTAGAGCCCGAGTACAAAATGAATATCAATACGTGCAAATCCCGATCTCATCTATCATATAATTGGTTATTTCTATATAATTTTCCCGAGGAATTTACAAGCACGCCAGTGATACAATGATAATATGACTAATAATACTGTGTAACCATCAAGAATGAGTGACATGATATCATAAGAAACTGATAAAATTGCAGAAGAATTTGTCTTGCCATAGATAAGATGGTAACCGATTCATGTAACCAAACATATTTCATTGTTAAACAGTGGCGTGTGTCAACCAGCTGAAATAAGGAGAAAGATTACGCATAAATGTAACAAAATTACCTTGCCTGTAGCGTTCCTAACAGGTGCAATGTGAAGAAAATTCCAAAATGAAGTCCCGTCTTTTCTGAGAAACGATAAAGATTGTCAGGCACGTAAAAACATCATTTCTTTATGCTCAAAATACCGTAATTTTACTTCATTTTCCATGTTAACTTTACTAAACCAACCTGTAATTTAAGATGTACGCGGTGCATGGCTTCTCAGCTCGAACACTTTCAGTAATCTATACAAAATAAGTAAAAACTCAAATGCCCCGAATCCCAATTTTTTTTTTTTTTTTTTTTTTGCAAAAAGAGTCAAAAGTCTAAAGGTAACCTGATATTGTGTAGTAGGGTCTGTATCCAGCCCGCTCAAAAATCTACAGTTACGCCCCAATACTTCATGTCGAGCATATCCTATAGAAACATTTGTGCAGAAAGGCCTTCTGTGAGAAACCAAGAAGAGTGTTTCGGGATTTCTTATTTGAATAAAACTACAAGACAATTCAATAAGCACCTGTCATTCTCAGGAAAGCCTCGCTGGCATAGACAATAGGCATGTCCACTAAATGAGGATCCGTTCTACGAGAAAACAAGCAGAGCAGAAAGATCAGAAAATTCAAGGAGATAAACTCGTGCAATAATCAAGTAGCCTTTAGTTATCAAAACAACTCACAATACAAAGCTTTGTTTGATTCTACCAAATGATATATTTAAGGAGGCTCCGATTAGGCCTATTCCAGATGCTCCAGCTAGGCAGCACCGTTTTCCACACACCATTCTACCCGTCACCTCGCTGTAGTGAGTTAGGACAGACATAATGTTGCTAACAACCTCCGTGGCTTTAACCTTCTCTTGTTCACTCGCCTCGCAAACCCGATCAATCTCATATTCTGTGACGGTCAAATTCAAGCGTTCAAAAACCATAACTATTGTATTTATACAATTTCATGCACCGAACAAATTACATTTTAAATTCATATAATAACGTTATGAGCTATTTAACTCCATTATGTAAGTGCGAACCAAGACGTCTTTAACCTAATGAATATTGAATGTCACCTATCTACGGTGATCATCGTCATTAGTTTACTCGAACATAAAAAAGGGAACTACCAGAGAGGTACAGCTTAAACCTTAGTACTATCAACTAAGACAGACAAAATCATCATCGTTAGTTTACTCAAGCAGAAATATTGCTATTAGAGGGGTACAGTTTAAACCTTACTATCAAACTAACAGCGACCACCAGCAAACATAGCTATTTACATACCATAAGGGCCATTTACGAGGCATTAAAATATCATCAAAAACAATGAAATTGAAAAGATTACAGCACTCATTAGCAACACATAGAAACGGAAAAATCAGATAATTATGAATTGAAATTTAGGAATCTCACCACTTTCCTCCGAATTCAGCAAAGGCAATCCACGTCGAGGATCCAGGACCTCTCTCCTACAGCATCTCATCACAATGTCCTGAATTCCCCTCCCACCTTCACAACCATTCCTCGCAACTCCACCCAAAGACCGCCGCCTAACCTTCCCCCTCAAGATAGGCACCTGAACTCCCAAGAAGAGAATCACCTTCCCATCATCCTTACCAAAAATAGGACACATATGAAACAGCAACCAAAAGGGCTTCCCATCCTTACTATAGTTCAACAAAGTTGTCTGCACAGCCTTCTCCTCGCGTATGGCCTCACGAATCCTCATCACCGCTCTCCTATCCGTTGCAGGCCCCTGAAACATCCTACTATTCCTCCCCACCACCTCATTCTGGGAGTATCCAAACACCTTTACAAACCCTCTAGAAGCATACACAATAGGGTGTCCAGAAATGCAAGGATCAGTAATCACAAAACAATCTCCCAGCTCATCTAACGCCTCCTTAACCCATATCAACTCAATCAATCCCAACTGTGATTCCATATCAATTCAACCAAACCTACACTCTGATTAAGCTTAAAGACTGCTCCTTTACAATCAAAAAGCAAGCAAAATCCCATGAGGCACTTCCCTTTTCACCTAGTTCTTGCTAAATTCACAGTTTTAGTCCCAACCCATCAACAAAAACCATCAAGAGCCATATATAGACACACAAAAAGGCAAAAGGTCTGCTCTATTCCAATCAAGTATGAATCTTTTCAACTTAATCTAGCTTATCTCACAGTTTGAGTCCACCCAATCAACAAAAACCATTAAAAAAAACACAGAAGGGGCAAAAGGGTGCTCTATATCTATCTTTTCGGGGGGTTTTACAAAGAGCAAAGGGACAAAGAGGTCGGTGTCCTATTCAGAAAACGAGAAAATATCAAAAGATGAAGTTTCCTTAATCGAGTGAATATAAAAGAATGAAAGGTTAGTGTCAATCGTTGTTGGATCATGAATAAACAATAATTGAGAGCGATGAAGGTCGAAGGATTGAGGTCACAAGTTGCGGAATCGCACAAGAATTTCAGGTGGATGGAGAACTTCGAGGTTTGGTTTTGTTTTGGCTCGCAGTTTCTAGTCTTAACAATCACTGTTCAATCAATTGTTTACACGGATGTTTATACCGACCGTAGTTTATCACTAGATTACATCGTTGTTGTAATCTAATTTGATATTTCTAGTACCAGATGTTGCGTAGGTGAGTTGTAGTTGGGAATGTAATATTCCCTCCATTTTTATTTGATTCATGCAATAAAGTGTTTTCTCATTTTTATTTGATTCATGAGTAAGATTATGTTTTTTCTAAGAATGAAAAAAGTTCATTTTTATTTTTAAAAACGAACAATTTTATAAAAGATCAAGGTATTATACCATGTTTGACCATCAAATTAAATTACTACATCAATATTAAAATAATCATGCGATATAGATTTGAATTTCCGTTACATGTATTTTCAAAATCTATAATTTTTATCGTCGTCTAATGCATATCATTAAAGTTATTAACGGTCAAACAAAATTTTAAAATATCAACTAAGACATTGTTATTCGAACGTAGGGAGTATTAATTAAAACTTCATAACTTTTGAATAATTCTCCTTCCTTTATCACGAGTTAATAATAAAACATGATCACTTTACCAGATACTAAAAGATAATCGCTAATTTAGGGTATGTTTGATGGAACTGTATTTTTATAAAAAAGAAAGTGGGTGTTTTTGAGTTCCAGTGTGGCGAAATATAGAAAATGATCATATAATCTTCTGTTTTTGGACTATTTTTGTGTCAAAAATGCTTCTACTTATAAAATAACCAGTTTTTTAACAGTTCACTAAACATTAAAAACCGATGTGATTCAAAACACAACAACACACATTATGATACCAGACTTTTACTAACGGAAGTTTAATTATAAATACATTTAATAATCATTTGTAATTCTACTAATAGATCCCCACGATGCAATAATTCTCCTACTTTTATGATATACCTTTAACAAATCAATTCAAAACGTGCTTGTTCTAGTGAACTTACATTTTAATATCATGTTTTACTATTATAATAACAGTCATAAAAGGTGAGCCAATTATATAAAAATAACACTACCTTTTATGTCTAAATTATCAACAATTTTATCTTATAATTAATTAATAGTGAGTAGTTTGAAGACAAATGATTTATAAAGATGTAGCATCAGAAAACTATTAACAAACAAAAAAATGAAAGGAAATGGGGTTTGATACTTATCCATCCACGTTAACGATGACTAAGATCCTCATCAGACAACCGCAGTTTCATTTGCAGCCTCCAAAACCACTTGAATGAGATGCCCAGTTCAATTTAGTCCACAGTTACTAAACATTATTCAATTCCTCCGTCTGTTTAACAATTTATAGTGTGCCAAAAACCAATTCATAAGGTTTTAACCAGAAAGAGATCCAGGGTTCAAACCCCACTTTCCCGTCCCTTCTAGTATTAAAATCTCCAGTCCCACAAAAACCTGCTCATCTCAAAACAGTGAGTGACGGGAGCATCAGCTAGCGCATGAAGTGCAAAGAAGCGAAATGCATCAGAGGGTGTTAACTGAGACTTTCACCTTATTCACAGCATAAAGTGGAGGACTGAGTAGATAATCAGTAGATTAGGCTATATTATGATAGTTGTAGGAGATCCTTATACTTGTAATTATAAAAAAGATTTATTGAATACCATTATCTTTATCTACGTCCTCTGTTGTGTCATCTGAATCTGCGTAACAATTGTTGCTCGTTATTTTAATTATACATGAATCTAACCTTTTTCCAACCTAATATTATCTATTGTGATATGGTTATGCTGCAATCGATCACTTTGAATTTTATTGAGTATAAAAAAAAGAACAAGTGATGCTCGCAATTCTGATGAACATATAATTCTTATTTTTTTCTTACCCAATACTATTCTTTGTGATAATCCTTAAGTTATAAGGGTCGTCAAGATGACTAAGACAGGAAAATTTTATCGAACATTGTTTGTAAATTAGTATTAGGAATAAAGAAGCTAGTATAAAAACAAACTACATTTTACTAAGTTTTGAAACACTGACGGACTAACAAACATGTCATGGCAAAATGGTACAAATTGCAATTGATCACTTTAAACTTTACTGTAAAAGGAGAAAAATAAGTGATGCTCGCAATTCTTACTAAACTATGAATCTTACTTTTCTCGTATCAATATCATTATTTGTGATCATACTTAATTACATTGCAAGGGGTACAGAATCGATTCAGTCAAAACTTAATTATATTTCTATATTTTGTTAAAACTCAATTTTTCTTTAATAAAAAAAAAGTTATCAAAATAATAGAGGTACTCTATTTGAATTTGAGCTTTACTATAATAAAGATGTGATGAAAATTTACATATTACTTTTATGATAACACACATTATATTCATCTATCTCAATGATCAAAATATATTTTTATTTATCACACAAAAGAATAGTGTAATATGGAATTTGTGTATGGGGACGAGGAAGAACTTAACACCAAAACTGGAAATAAAAATAACACCGCCACCTCTCTGTTTTCGATCACTCGCAGATCCAGGCGACACCACATCCGCGACACTCGATCTTCTGTCGCCACCTCTCTCCGGCGTCCGGAAATTCATTACTCGGAGCTTTCAATTCTTCTCCACTCCGCCATCTCCGATCAGGTAACCGGATCTTCACTGCACTTTCCGATCACTCCCGGCATCACCATTTCTTTATGATACTGACTAGCGCATTGTTTTGATCGGATAAGATTGTAGCTATGTGAATTTGATAGTATTGGATTGCAGTTGTTGTAATTTGCATCATGTTATCAGCTGAAGAAAGTTTGAATTTGCAATTTATATGACTACAGTTGTGTAATTCGTATCTTAATCCAAAATTCATTAGCTGAAGAAGTTTGATTTTTGAATTTTGCAGCTTTTTTTCAAGTTTAAAGATGTGTTTTTTATCATGGCTTTGCAGATTGTTTTTAGGAAGTGTTAGGAAGTAAAAGTTTGGTGGAAAGATGCATTTTTTGGGGCTGCGGTCTAATCAGACTGCAGCTTCTGGGCGGACCTCTGCTCCGGAGATTCTTCCGAATCCGAGAGAGGTGTTGAGCCAGACGCCTCTGAAACGCGCTGCAACCCTCGAGGGGCTTATTGCTGAGGACTCCCACTTGATGAGCATGGTGCCTGAAAGTCGAGCAGTAGAGACTGAAGCTTATGATTTTGAGAATGGGGGTTTTGAGCAGTCTAATGGAAGTAAGAGCGAGTCGTATGCTGAAAGTAGCCATGTGGATGTTGATGAAAGCGAGGGATGGATCGCTATTCCATACAGTACGGCCTCTATCTTTAAAGTGAAGATTTTTGAATTCGTATAATTACTAATGTGAAGTTTGACAAGTGGCGGTTTTGTTGATTTTATGATTCAGATGCCTATTCTTTAGGTTTTCCAACTTTTTCGTTAGTGAAGTGTTGCTAGGAAGTGGGGGAACTCATCAGCTGGGATATGTTTAGTTGCCTTTGACATGTACTTGTGTTGATTTTATGAGTGATGTTTTGCAAGAATTTGTCTTTAGGGGGTGGGGTGGTGGCAGGAACTCATAAGCTGGCATATATTTACTTGCCTACATACACTCCTTTACTGAAATAGATATGTTTCTTAATTGGTCAATACTGTAACTGAAGATTAGATTTCTTATATGTTTTTTTAATCTTCCAGAGGAACTGCCTGCTGATTGGGGTGATGCTCCAGATATATCCTCGTTTCAGTCCCTGAACCGTTCTTTTGTTTTTCCAGGTAGATAAGCGTACTTCACATGCTCCAGCTTTTGCTCTTATTACTTTGTTTCCGGTTGAACTATATCAGCCAGCTATTTTTATGGGCAAAAGTTTGTGGCTTTTACTCTTTTTTGATTCTTTGAACACACATGTTTCAGGTGAGCAGGTTCACATGCTAGTGTGCTACTCGCCTTTAAAGCAGGAAATGGAAATCATTACACCATTTAAGGTGGCTGAGGTGATGAATAAAAATGGAATTGGACGAAGTCCTAAAAAGCAGAATGATGCCAGTAGTGTTGATGGTGAAGATGTAAATCTAAATAGTCCAATTAAAAGCCAAACTGATTCTCAAAGTGATGCATCTGCTGGTGAATCTCTTCTTAGAAAAGAAGATCAGAAAAGACAAACTGAAATTTTGCTGCAAAGTTTCAACAACTCTCATTTTTTCGTTCGAATTGCGGAGTCAGATGAACAACTTTGGTCAAAAAGGAGAGCTTCTTCGGATTCTTCTGACGGAGTTGGTTCAGAAAGCACGTCTGCCTTAAGTGCAATAGTTGATAAAGGAAACATTCAATCCAGTGTCACTGGGGGGTTGGCGAGAAATGCAATCAAGTGTCAGTCTCTACCAAATGGAGATATCGTGGTATGGTTCACATAATTTCATCTTATTGTTTGCATTCTATTCTAATCTGTTATCTTCAACATAATGTTAATATAGTTCAAATGCATGAATTATTCTCGTGGTGTTAAAAAGTGTTTGAAATGGTAATATTATAGTTGTGTTGGACTACTACTGATATTCATTCCATCTGCTTGTATGTATGGAAGGATGCAGGTGCTTTTACAGGTATATGTTGGAGTAGAGTTACTGAACAATCCTGTCCTTGAAATTCTTCAATTTGAGAAGCATGAGGAGAAGGCTAAGACTCCTGTGAGTGGTACTTATAATGTCCTTAACGTAGACCGTGATCCATGTGGAGAATTATTAAGGTGGTTGCTCCCTTTGGAGAACACAATTCCTCCTCCGTCTCGTCCCATATCACCACTACCACCACAACTAAATTCTAGTGCAAGCATCCGCAATCCTTCTATAAAACCCAATTCAGCTAGTTCACCTGGTACTCAGATTTTTTCGTTTAGCAATTTTAGAAGTTATTCCATGTCTTCCCTGCCTCAAACCCCCACACCAACTCCACCTGCTACGGTCCCCAGTCCCAGACCTGACTCTAATGATCAGGATCAGTTTTCATATCAAAAGAGTGAAACTGGTAAAAAGAATCAGAATGAAGGTCTTTTATCATTCCGAGGTGTGGCATTAGAGCCAGAAAGATTTTCTGTTCGCTGTGGTCTGGAGGGTATTTATACACCTGGAAAACGATGGAGGAAAAAAATAGAGATAGTTAGACCTGTAGATATCCATTCTTCCGCTGCAGATTGCAATACAGATGATCTTGTTTGTGTCCAGATAAAGGTATGTCATTCTGACTTGTTTTGGCATTTTCATCTTTTCTTGGCTGAAATATACTTCATAGGATAATAATGGGTCCACTGACATGTATCTATTTTATTTTTTGCAGAATGTTTCTCCCGCCCATGTACCAGATATTGTTATATATATAGATGCCATAACACTCGTCTATGAAGAGGCCTCTAAAGGCGGATCTCCTCTTTGTTTCCCAATTGCATGTATTGAAGCTGGGGACGAACACAGCTTACCAAATCTTGAGCTCAGGTTGCACAATACTTAATTATTTATTTTAATCTATATTCAACTGACCACCACAATAACTAAAGCTATATAACTAATAAAGGATATTGGTGTATTTCTTGATTGACTAGATTTTTAAAATCTGATTTGTATTACTTAACAGGAGAGGTGAAGAACATTCTTTCATTCTCAAACCAGCATCTTCACTCTGTAAACCAAGTACAAGTGCCAGTGAGAAAGGTCCTAAGCGATCAAGTTTAGCTGGCGGAAGTGCAGCGTCATCCTGGCGTCATTACTCTTACAGTGACCTAAAACAAAGTGGACCGTCTACTGATCAATATGCAATTCTTGTTTCTTGTCGGTGCAACTACACAGGTAGGATCTGTCATAGCTTGTGTATTGGCCATCAAATTAGGATTTTAATAATTAATTTGATTTTTTATGGGAATTTAGCATCGAGATTATTCTTCAAGCAACCAACTACCTGGAGACCTCGTATATCTAGAGATCTTATGATCTCTGTGGCTTCTCAAATGTCAAGACAAACTGTTGGATCTGATGGTAGCGTCGCTCAGCTTCCAGTCCAGGTTCCACTTAAATCTTCAAATTGAATGTGTTAATTTTTCTGTATCTACTACAAAGTATTGATCTTGAATCTCTCAACTTCCAGGTGTTAACTCTTCAGGCCTCAAACCTGAGATCTGAAGATCTGACTTTGACTGTTCTTGCTCCAGCATCATTTACTTCACCTCCTTCTGTGCTGTCGTTGAGTTCTTCACCATCATCACCAACAAGTCAATTCTTTGGCTCTTCTCGCCTGACAGCAAGCGTGAATAGTGAAGTCACTGCTCAAACTTCAACATCTGTGGGTCATGTTCAGAGAAGTGAACATGACTTCTCCGCAGCTGATGTCCTTCCAAGTAGTGATGTAGGCTGTACACATCTCTGGTTGCAGAGCAGAGTGCCACTCGGGTAATCTCTCACTCTTGTAGTGCTTCTTTTACCTCCGATATCATCCAGCATACACGCTCTTAATATATAACTTGGTTTGGACAGGTGTGTTCCTGCTCACTCCACCGCAACTATCAAGCTCGAAGTACTTCCTTTAACTGATGGAATCATCACTCTCGACTCTTTACGAATTGGGGTCAAGGAGAAAGGTACATACATATATGCATTCTCAGTTAATCTTCTTCATTATTGTGCTTGAGATAAAAAAGGTAATGTCTTTAAATATGGAAATGATTTGGCTTATGTTCATAGCAGGGACTACGTATGTACCCGAGCATTCACTGAAGATCAATGCTACCTCAAGTGTGGTCACCGAAGTAATCTAAAGGGCAAAGCCAAACATTCCATGAGGGGAAGGTATCAATCAAAGGTGCTATGCACTAGTAAACATTCCGCTCTATTCTTTTTCGCTTGAATCTTCTGTTTACCGATTTGGTATATCACATGACATTTTTGGCGATATGTGCTTGCTTTGCTTCGTGGATCCATTCTAGGAACGCATAGAACAAGGTATAGTTATCATGTGTGTGATTTATACAAGAAATAGCTGGTCGATATTTAAAAAGTTGTAAGCCTATTCGATAGCATTCTTGCGACATTTTACATTTTAGTTGATTTCTTTTCGGCCTTCGCTATATTACATAAGATTTAAGTTATGTTATGTGGAAGTTATTAGGGTTTTATTTTATCCTTTATTAGTATGAGAAGAGGGATAGGAGAAAAAGGGGGACAGAAGCTAACGTTAATCTCAATGAAGGAGACAAACATAACATGGAAAATGGCATTAAAACGGTAGCTTTCACAAACAAGGGACCTATGTCCTAATCGAACGCAGACGTTTTCAAATTAAATTATGAGCTCCAAGTCAGCTTAGCCATTGACAAATTGCACCCCTATTTTTCTTGTTTATCAACTTCCTGCCCTGTTTAAGCACTGTTGTACAGACACCGTTAGCCTAATTTTTGTTTTGAAACTTCAACTCGCCGGCCTCAACTGCTTTGCCCGCCGGAGACCGCCATCTCGACGTTGGATTTTTTTTATGTGGCGGCGCATTCCAAATCTTCAAGAACCCTTATTACCTTAGGCGACGACATTGACCTAAACACACGGCACAAACTGTCATGTCACGTTAACTGAATTATTCAGCAAAAACACAAATGTACCATTCATGCAAACATGTGTGTTCTTTTGATTTTGCAATTCAAAACTCAAAAGGAACATGAAAATAGCTTCTTTCAAGTGTAAAAACAACTTCAAGCTTCAACAATTTCATCAAAAAGTCAAATAATTTGGTATAACTTTTCTCCTTGGAAGTTGGAATCGTTCTTTAGAAGAAGATCTCGAAATGAACATTGTACATTTTTTTATGGAAAATTAAGCCTCATGGGTATTAAAAAACTAGCATTTTAATTGATTATTTTCTTCACCCGCTTTTATTTGATTCAATTTTCAGTTAATTGGTGTTAACAATTTAATATTATTCTAGTTCAATTCAATTAAGTTACCCTCATTTATATATTTTACTAATTTAAAGTTTGCTCAATTCAGCCTAACTTATTTGAATTATTTTAGTTTGAATAAGCTGCCTAACATAATAATTCAGAGTGATGTAATAAAAAAAATAAAAATTGAGGCAACCCCCTGAATGTCTGAATCCAGGGGCAACATTTTCATTCCCCTTTAACCAAAACCAACCAACTAAATAATGAAACTAATAAATAATAAGAAGCCATTAAGTTTAATACGTGTGACTTTTTGGAGGAAACATGTTCCTAATATTTTTGAAAATGTCCTAATCAAAAGCTACTTAATCTAACTTATTTAGTGTGTACCCCTGAACTTCCAAATCTTCAATTTCTGGCGTTCATAAATTAGCCAGTTCAGTTCAATTTTGATAAAATATAATTCGATACAATTTAGTTATAATAGTATTATTTTAAATATATTTATTTTTATTTCAATTCAGTCCAGTTAAACAAAAATATTTTGAATTTTTGATTTGGTATTGTAATTCTACACATATTTTGAATATTTGCTTCATTATAATAATCTGATTCTGTAAATTATTGCAAGATTGTAATATTAGAAAGGTATTTTGGGAATTTTTCTCGGAGATCTCAATAATCTGCGATGATGTATAAAATCTGATTTGCTAGATTTTGTATATTACTTGTTTTGTTTTGTTTGAATATTACAAATAAAAAAGATAAGGTTAAAAAGTTGTTGGACCTATTTTTGGTAATTATTAAATAGATAATTGTAACGTTTAAAATAGCATTTCCATTACATGAATAACAGTCAAAAAGTCTTAATTATTTATAGTTATGATGCAATTTTATAATAATATAACTCCCTAAAAAAAATTAAATAAATCAGATTCCCATAATCAGATTACAAGATTGGAATGTTTATTTTCTGACAAAATTTGTGGAAACAGATTCGATTTTAATTAATTATTTTGGCAGTTAGAGAAAAAAAGAAAAACGTAATAAAAAATTATTTAAGAAGAAGGTGCATGCACAGAGCTGCTAGTATCATTCCGGACGCGCGTGTTTGGGCTTCGATGGACACGTCACCGTACATGTGGGTCCCTCCTCTTACTCTCTCTCCTGCCCGACTTGCCCATACTTTCAACTCCACACTTCAGCAATGACTTGAATTGCCGAAATTACCCCCTCAGTTTGAACCCAACAAAATTAGAAATGACAATAGTGACATATTTATTTGCACACTACCCTAGTATTCCCAAACAAAAATCAATTCATACTTGATTTGTAAAAGATGATGTTAAAAATCACTTTTATGTAATATTATCTTGAATTTATATGTATAGTGATTAATTTAGTTTAGTTCACTTTAGTTTATAAGTTCATCAAAAAAAAATACCCTTAAAATAACATGATTATTCGTGTCAATGTTTCTTTTATTGATTATGCGCGTGATATTGTCGCGTGATATTGTCGCGTAACTTTATCGAGTGGGAGCATCATGCTCGAAATGAGATAAATTAAGCAAAAGCAGAGCAAGTTCAACTATCATTAAATTATTGTGACTTTAGTTTTAGTTTTAATTTTCTTATTTTCTATCAAAATCAATAAAACATTCATTTTCAAGTAATATCAAGAATCTTGATTGTCATATTAGACATATTTTTATTCGATTTATAGAGCCATCTTTTCCGATCATTCATCGTCTTTCTTTACCTCGACTAACATATAAATCAACCAAAACAACAAAAAAATTGTCCGATATGCAGGAGTCAGATCTACCACAAACTGATCGTATCCTATTTCTACCCAAAAACCCCTGTCATGCCATGAAAACTATCAACCGAAACTGTGAATTTATCACTTTATTTTTGTTTAACCAACCTTCCCCATTCAATCGAATATCACGTAGTAGTGCTCCACAGACCCCAATCCAAATTCTTCTTTTACCTTGCAGTTGCAGGGATCATATATGAGTGATTCTATTTATCGGGAGGTACTAATCTCATCAATAATATACTACTAACGATTGTCAATTGAATTATCTGCAGGAGTTCGATTTGAGTTTGGGAAATGCAAATCAGGTCCATCAGAATTTGCATTTGATGATACTAATGCATCTATCTCAATTTATTTATTAAATTTGAACTAACAGATAATAACCTGTTAGAATTTGTCTCCATATTTATTTAGTAATTTATGTAGAACAAAGTATAATATACTAGCTAAAGAATGGTAGAGATGATGATAGTTTAGTGGTTCAATTTTTATTTTTTTTTCTTGTGATTGTTTTTTTATCAAGAACAATTTGATAATATGCTTTTAAAATAGTCATAGGATCACTCAGGGGCAATTACAGGAATTGAACTCCTGCCCATGTTCTCCGGGCAGCACCCCCATTTACTTTTTTGGTCTTCATACTCTATTTATAAAATAAATAGTGTGAGCTGAGAACCGATAATTCATGATTTACATTTTCTTACAACTAAACAAGGAAAGCTTAAACAAAGCTTTGATTAAAATCTTATTTTATATTTGTTGGAGTACATTTATACACACACTCACACAGTGATAGAGAGGATGTGATTTTTGTTTTTCTTTTATTATTATCTTTATATGCGTTTTTGAGTATTGAATTGGTCAGAATAATATAGCTGGGGATTTCAATATCTTTTGTTGATGATGAGGAGGAGCAGACATTTCTAGGGGGGACACTTTTGAACTGGGACTAGATTATTACCTCTTTTTTGTTTGCCCGCATAAGAGCAAAGCATTTCTACTTGGGTTGGTAGGTCAAGCATGTGATCTGAGTATTTGCTGCTCTTTTAGACCATTTAATGTGATCTTCCCCTCGATTTGCCAACTGGGTCTGAGCTATTTTTTTGGGGGAGTTAGTGAAATTGGAATTTTCGATTTTTTTGCTGATTTTTTGTTCTGAAATGGGATTGTACGTGTGTTTGGGGTGATTCTTTTGTTTGGTCGTGTGTTTGTTTGGGGGTTTTGAAGATGGGAGTGGAAGGGGATGGTGAGAAAGTGAAAAAGGTGGAATCTTGGGGTGTTGAGAATTCTAAGGGTAAGAAGAAGGTTAAGAAAGATGGTTCCTTGGAGGCAGGGTGCTGGACTAAGTTCAGATTCATTGGTAGCTGTATGTCTTCGAGATCTAAAGTAGATAGCTCCATCAGTGGCATCAGTACAAGCTATGGTAAATTCTTGTTTCGTATACTCTGAATGATTTTGTTGATTCAATTAAGTTGCTTTAGTGCATATGATCATGTCTTGATTGCTTGTTTTGACTTCAAATGCTCCCCTTGGGATGTTTTAGTTTAGTTTTCTGGTGCCTAAATTAGTCAAAATTTGGTTGAATTCTGTTGAATTCTATGTATTCCATTGCTCAGTGTTATTTGCAGTGGTGTTTTCTGTGGCTAGTAGAGCAGGGTGGAGAATTCTGAGTGTTTGAGCTATGATTTAGAATGTTGGAATGCTTATTATGAAGTGATTTTGTTCTAATCCAAAAATGAGGAAACTCTAGCAATTCTGTAGCTTTTCTGTTGATTTTTGTTCATAGCTCATAAAGTTTTGTTCTTGTGGTTAAATGACCATGTGCAGCATGCCGTTTAATTCTGTTTAAATTTTCCATGTAATGTTAAATATTTTTAGCCAGTAGGTGATACTTTTTCTTGAAATGTTATTGCGGTTTTTGTGCAAACCTTCTATGTGATGGAAGTGTAATGTTGCTAGTTTTGTTTTTGTATTGTGGCTAATTGCTTTTACATTCTTTTGGCCATTTGATTAGCAGAAGGTAGATCTGCAAATGATAGTCGAGATCAACCAGCACCTGCTATTATATCATCAACTGCCACCAGTACTGCTGAGAGCAATTCATCCTCATCAAAGCTGGAAGAGGAGAAGCTGAAAGTTGCTTCTAGGCTTCGAAAATTCACTTTTAATGATTTGAAGCTCGCTACCAGGAATTTCAGACCAGAGTCTCTTCTCGGCGAGGGAGGTTTTGGTTGTGTATTCAAGGGGTGGATTGAAGAGAATGGAACAGCGCCAGTAAAACCTGGAACAGGGCTAACGGTTGCTGTGAAAACCCTTAATCACGACGGGCTTCAGGGTCATAAAGAATGGCTGGTTAGAGATTTTCTGATCCATTTATCATAAATAATCGCCTATTAATTGTGGACAATTCTAACTTGTATATGCTTTGCAGGCTGAAGTCAGTTTTCTTGGAGATCTTATTCATCCTAATTTGGTTAAACTGATTGGTTACTGTATTGAAGATGATCAACGGCTTCTGGTGTATGAGTTCATGCCCCGTGGAAGCTTGGAGAATCATCTCTTTAGGAGTAAGCAACTTTTTGAATTGTGGTTAAAAACTATTTCCGAGTCCCTTTTCAATTCATAACTCATCAAATAACTCGCATGTTTGGAGTGGTAATCATGATTGTCAGCTTGCATTTTTATGCTCTTCCATTGAATCGTGAGAACTTGAATAGGATCCGTATATCGAGGAACTTCTTTGGAGAATATATGTGCTCAAATCATTTAATTAATTTGGGGATGGGGTGCATTTAGTGCTATGAGCCAAGAGTGTCCCTACTTCTATCTCTTATATATTTTGGATTGTAGTACTAGAATGGAGTTAAATGTGTATGGTGGTAGGGTTATTTTCTGGTTTTTTGAATGGAATTAATGCTTCTTGAATCATTACATAAAACCTATAATTTCCAAGTCCGTGTTTGAGTGTTATCTCCTATTCTATTCAGGGTCCCTGCCTCTTCCATGGTCTATCAGGATGAAAATTGCCCTCGGTGCTGCAAAAGGGCTTGCTTTCCTCCACGAGGAAGCTGAGCGGCCGGTTATATATCGTGACTTTAAGACCTCGAACATTCTTTTAGATGCTGTAAGTGATCAACGATTTACATAATTTTCTCCTCTTTTTTCACTACATTTAGAAGAAACAGCCCTTTATGTAACATACCATGGATTTTTGCAGGATTACAATGCCAAACTCTCTGACTTTGGGCTTGCCAAGGATGGCCCTGAAGGCGATAAAACTCACGTATCGACCCGTGTGATGGGCACGTATGGTTATGCTGCACCTGAGTATGTTATGACAGGTATCTATATTTAGTTAAGACTCTCTATATACTCACTCGTATCTTTCTATTTTGGATTCACAAAAATTGTCTCGTCTCTCAGGGCATCTGACATCGAAGAGCGATGTGTATAGCTTTGGTGTTGTTTTACTTGAAATGCTAACGGGTAGGAGGTCAATGGACAAGAATCGTCCCAATGGGGAGCACAACCTTGTAGAATGGGCAAGGCCTCATCTTGGCGAGAGAAGGAGATTCTACCGACTCATTGACCCGAGGCTGGAAGGTCACTTTTCCATCAAAGGAGCACAGAAAGCCGCTCAGCTGGCTGCTCGGTGTCTTAGCAGAGATCCAAAAATCAGGCCTCTTATGAGCGAGGTGGTTGAAGCCCTAAGACCCCTACCGGCCCTGAAAGACATGGCGAGCTCTTCTTTCTACTTCCAGACGATGCAAGCTGATCGTGTGG
This sequence comes from Sherardia arvensis, assembly GCA_948330725.1. Classification (NCBI taxonomy): domain Eukaryota; kingdom Viridiplantae; phylum Streptophyta; class Magnoliopsida; order Gentianales; family Rubiaceae; genus Sherardia; species Sherardia arvensis. The sequence continues at coordinate 2,041,693 of OX415244.1, forward strand.
GGTCCAGCCCAAATGCCAGGAGCGGGAACAACCGCTCACAGGCCGTGTCTTTTGCAAGGAACGGACAGAATCCCAGAAGCCTGTCGATACCAAATGGTGGCACTCATGCTTCTCCTTACCATAACCAGTTCCCTCAAAACTCGCCAAAACCAAATGGTAAACAATAGGAGCAGGGGAGCGATGATGAATGAGCGTGGAGGTTTCTTTACGAGTCTCTACATTTATTTCTCTCCCCCTTTTCCCCTCAATCGATTATGAACATGTTTTGTCTCGCCCCTTAATTGTTGTAGTCGGGAAAATAGCGAAATAGGAGGACTTTTACAAAGTTTGTTATGTCGGTCATCTTCTCGAGTGGCGTTGTTAACAACATCTTACAACATTGGCAAAGATTGTAATGTATGCAGAGAGCTGAAGTTAATGAAGAAAATATTCATCTGGAAAAATGTCCTCTTTTTGGTTCTTTATTTTTTGTTTTGTGCATTACAGATCCTATTTAGGTTTCATTATCTGAAATCTGGATTGGATTCAGGTTCTGAAACTGGTGAAACTCTGACCTTCTGGTCAGAAATGGCGTGACATATTATTGTCACTATGTTGAATTTTTTTACACCAAAGACTGAAAATGCTGCACAAAATCAAAGATTGTGTTCTGTTTACTAAACCTTAACTCAATATAAGTGAGTTGAAAAATCAGTTGATTGAACATCTGGGAAAAATGGCACTGATATATTTTCTAGTCCTGTTCTTCTCTTGTTCATCTTCCATTCTTGAAGCTCATGTTTTCAGGTCCTTCAAGAAGCTCAATTCTGCAACTGGTTCGGAATCTTGCGCGTTCGACGCCAATGGTGATGGTCCGTATACCTCTCTCAACGATGGCCGGATCGTGAAATATCACGGCCCGGAAATCGGGTTCGTAGATTTCGCCACTACTTCTTCCCTCAGGTAGTTAGGTTATGTTTTCTCGAGTTTATTCATTCGACCATTTTAGTTTAGTTTAGTTCATTCAACAAAATTATTGCAGGGATTTTAGGTACAGATTCGAACGGATTATGCAGGTCAAAAAAATGTGGTTAATGTCTGAAATATCCCTGTAAAATTATGGTTAAAACCTAAAAAAAGAATTCTTCAGGTCAATTGAGTCATTCAACGATATTTTTAGACCTGCACAATCCATTTGGACATGTAACTATCAGTCCTCAATTATTAAGGTAAACTTAATCGATTTATAAAGTTCGAGATGATAGAGCATTAGTCTTGTTTGATGCACCTAACGTGTAAGACAAATGACATATCTTGATAAATTATTGAGACTAGATATATTTAAATAAATCTATAAATCTTAACGTGATATTTGTTACACTTTTATATGATATTCTATGAGCGTTATGTTTTATTATAGGACTAAGGAATTGTGTGACTGGAAATTTACCGATGATGATGTGGAATTGGCGGTAAAATGTGGTAGGCCAGTAGGCCTGGAGTTTAATAAGAAAACGGGAGATTTGTACATTGCTGATGCATTTCATGGAGCAATGGTTGTTGGACCTGAAGGTGGGGTGGCGACACCGCTCTGTGGTGGCGCAGATGGAGTTCCGGTGGATGTTCCCGATGCAATTGCGGTAGATCCGGTCACCGGAACTGTGTTTTTCACCGATGTTGGAGTTTCCCTCCTCAAAATTAAGTAAGTGCATCACTATTTGTTTCATGGAAATGTCCCATGCTTTGACAAAATTCCTTATTTTTGACAAAAATAGCTAAAAAGAGTATTTTTATGGTCATCCGAATTATAATAAATTAAAACAGTCTGATCTAAGGTCCTGTTTGTCTGATTTTATAAGTAGAACAGTTCCGTTCAATTCAGTATAGTTTAGGTTCAATCCGGTTAAATTTCACTTAAGTCCAATAAATTTTTATAAAGTCACATACCATAATTGATTAAAGTATCGTACTAAATCAGATCAAATTAGATTGTCGAGTTACGTATAGTTCAACCTTAGGGTCAAACATATATTTTTCATCATACTTTTACAGGTTTTCTATACGCAGTCCGTATTTTGCTTATTTGCAGTCCGTATTTTTTTAAAATAATCATATATACAATGATTTTGATATATAACTGAATTGCAAGTGTATGCAATAGAAGTAATATATATGATGCATGTGTCTGATATACATAATTATTGACCATATCATATATATTGAAGGCGTATTTTTATTTTGGACTGCAAAATGAGCAAAATACGGACTGCGTATAGCATGCCCCTACTTTTATGCACTTATTTGGATTTGTCTGGTCAGTTAATCATGCTTACATGTTACAAGTTATGAAATTTGAGTGATTTATTTTGCCTATTTTTTCAAACTTTATTGATATTTAATTTTCAACATTTCCAGGAATATGACCGAGTTCATCTTAAGTGGAGACACAAGCGGAAGACTAATGAAATACGACCCAGCCACAAAGCAGAGAACCGTCATTCTGACCGGCCTCGCCGGACCAAACGGCGTGGCGGTCGCCGGAGACGGCACATTCGTGCTCGTCTCCGAGTACATCGCCGGAAGAATCACCAAATTCTGGCTAAAGGGTCCCAAAGAAAACTCGTCGGAAGTTCTCGTAAATCTTCCCGGAAATCCAGACAACATACAGAGGACCGAGGCAGGAGATTTCTGGGTTCCGGCGAATGTCGAGAGGTTTTTGCCGAGGAAGAGGACTTTCCCGGCGGCTCAGAAGTTTGATTCCGATGGCAATGTTTTGGAGACGGTGAACTTTTTTGACGAGTACGATGATGTTTATGTGACCGAGGTGCATGAGCATAAGGGTTCTTTGTATTTGTCTTCTATTTATGCTGATTTTGTTGGTGTTTATAAGGTTGGGATATGCTCCAGGTTGAGATCAACGGGTGTAGTTTCTAAGAGATAGATGAGAAAGAAATGTTAGGTTAAACAAAGATTTCAAAAGGCATGTTTTTGTCAAAAATAAAAATTTTCTTTTAAATGGGATGAGTTGGAATTTAAAATATCAGTTCATGTATAGTCTATTGAAATTTAATTTTGTTATTTTAGCACATTAATTTTTGATTAATGAAATGTATTTTTTAAAAAAACCTATAAAAACCCAAATTGATCAAGCATGTTAATGAATTTTGCGCCTCGTGTTCTTATCTGAACAATCTAGTGGGGGGAGTTTAGTAGTGATATATAACTTGAGAATGAGCGTGATTATAAGTATAATTTTTATGATGGAATGAATGACCTATTTCATAGCTGATTTGAAGCATGTTTAGAAGTATGTGTTGATTCTTATGCTTTTCCTTTAAATGTGAGACTTGATTGTTTGTATATCCTATGAATGCTTGTATAATCTCAGTTACCTTTATATGGTAGTATATGAGATGACAAATCATGGCTATGTGACACTAATTGATGTCTTCTCATTTAAGGTTCTCTTTTGTATAGGTATCTTGTGCCGGTTTTGTGGTTAACCTACTAATAAGTTAATAGGGTTTAGACGGTTCGGTTAGTAGGTTTAGTCGGTTAAATGATTCGGTTTTAGGTTTTGAAATTTTCTTAACGGGTAAACCGTTTAATTGTTCATCTAATATATATTAATTAATTAATAATTTATATTCTAACAATAGTTTTACAAATCGATATTCTCCATAAATTTGTAAATTTCAAACTAGTTATTGATATATTTATTTTGAGGCAAAACTAAGTACAAACTAGTAACTAAAAACTTGAAACTATTTACTAATTGAACTATCAAAGAATTTGTTGTGTAACCACATAAAATAATTAGAAGTCAATTTTAAACAACTTATTGAACCCTAATTCAGATGCTTTTTCTAAGATTTGAAATTGTAAGTTTGTGACACTCATGAGCACAGCACTTACCACTTCTACATCATTTATTTTCTTCAATCAAAACAAACAATTTATTTAGTGTTACAATTCCATAATTTGCGATACAAACAACAAAAACAAAGGAATTCAAGGGCCACAAAGTAAATATTCCAATAAATAAACAAAAAATAGATTAATGTTTGAGGTCACGTTTCCCAATTCCTCTCATATATTATTTGAGAGGACGATTTTAATCTAATTTAGTTCATACAACAAAATTATTGATGTAAACTTAACTGACTTATAAAGTTTGAGATAAAAGAGCCCCACTTTTATTTGATGCACCTAATGCGTGATATAAATGATATTTTTTGATAACTTTTCGAGACTAGATATATGTACGTAAATCTATAAATCTTAACATGGTATTTGTAACAATTTCATATGAGATTCTACGACCGTTACATTTTATTATAGAACAAAGGAACTGTGTGACGGAAAATTTACCGATGATGACGTGGAATTGGCGGTAAAATGTGGGAGGCCAGTAGGCCTAGAGTTTAATAAGAGGGGTTTTATACATGTAGGTCCAATTTACTAATACAGATCTAAAAAAGATAATATTACTCTTCACTATTTCACAGTCTGGACCTGCACTAGCACAATTCAGGGACAAAATATTGTCTTTTTCAGACCTGCATTAGTAAATTGGACCTGCATGTATAATTTCCGATAAGAGAACGGGAGTTTTATACATTGCTGATGCATTTCATGGCACAATGGTTGTTGGACCTCAAGGTGGGGTGGCGACACTGCTCTATGGTGGCGCTGATGGAGTTCCGGATGCGATCACAATTGATCCGGCGATCGGAACTGTGTTTTTCACCGACGTTGGGGTTTCTCTCCTCAGAATCAAGCTAGTGCATCACTATTTGTAACATGGAAAAGTCCCATGCTTTGACGAAATTCCTTATATTTGACAAAAATAGCTAAAAACGGCATTTATGGTCATCAGAATTATTATAAATTAATACAGTATGATCATGTTTGCATGGACTTATAAGTAGAATAATTTCGTTCAATTAAATTTAGCTCAGTATATTTAGTTCAATTCAATTAAATTTCAGTTCAGTCTAATTAAGTTTTATAAAGTCGCATATCATAAATGATTTACTGTAGATGGATCTACAATGCCGTCCCTTATTTAATTATTTCATTTGCTAACTCGCTCGTAAATCAAAAGTTGTAGCTGCTGTTATTTGCACAGTACATAACAGCAGTTACACATCTACTGTTATTTGCACAGTACATAACAGCATTTATTTGAGTTTATTTGCAACATTTACATACTTATTTGGGAGTGGCATATTATGGAGTTGGCTACAGCATATTCTCCCAACTGGGAGAAAAAAAATCAGGAATAGCATATTCTAACATATGTTCTTTCCATTGCCTTGCATTTCAACAAGATTTGGGCAGTCTTTGGCCACCACTATTTTTAGATAATTCTTACCCATTTTTCCAACATTCATCAAGTATTTACATTTCCTCTCTCTTTTTTTTATAAAATATTTCACTTTCCTCTTATTTATAGTCTACATTACATTTTAAGATAATGTTAGTCGTGCAACAAAGAAAAGATATGAAAATATAATCCAATTAAAGTTACTATCTCTTTCAATTTGATCACAAACATTTTATTGGAGTTTAATCACATAAAATAGTTATAACAAGCGTGTAATCACATAAAATAGTTATAAGCCAATTTTAAACTGATCGAGCCCTAATTCAGATGCTTATTCTAAGAGATTTGAAATTGTAAGTTTGTGACACTAGGAGCACAACACTTACCACTTATACATCATTTATTTTCTTCAATCAAAACAAACAATTTATTCAGTGTTACAATTCTATAATTTTCGATACAAACAACAAAAACGAAGGAATCCAAGGGCCATAGAGTAATTAGTCGAATAAATAAATAAAAATAGATTAATGTTTGAGGTCACGTTTCCCAATTCCTCTCATAAATCTCTGTCCTCCGTCAAACAACCGCATCCCACGCACCCACACCAAACCCTTCTTCTCTCCGGCGCCGATTTCTCCTCTGCAAATTTTCCGGCCAAAAATGGTGAAGGGTCCAGGTCTTTACACCGACATCGGCAAGAGAGCCAGAGGTCATAGCTTTTCTCCCTTTGTTTTGGTGATATATATGTATATGTATGTATGGTTGATGTATTGCTTGCTAACTGTTTGATTATTTGCCTCTGTAGATCTTCTGTACAGGGATTACCAGGGCGACCACAAATTCACGCTCACTACCTTTACTTCTAATGGAGTGGTTAGTCGCCGTCTCTCTATTTGATTGTGTTGAAAACTGTGTTTTTTTTTGCTGTTTTTTCATGGTTGGACGTTGATTTATTTGTTCATCTGGTGGAGATTGTGTATGTTTGAGTGGTTCCGTGGATTTTTGATTCTGGGCTTGGCTAATGAGTTAGCAAGTTTCGTTTTTTATCGTAGTGTAAGAGGAGCCATAGCTTTAAATTATATCTTGTGTGTGGAGTTTGTTAGCTTGGATGCTATGAAATCGTGATTGGGAATGTTGTGTTATAGGATTTAGGGCTGTAAAGGCATTATATGATAGCTGTAAATAATATCATGTGTGTGGAGTTCGCTAGCTGGGACGCTGCACTATATGATCAAAATGTGATTGAGAATGTTGTACGATAGGATTGAGTTTCTGTTTGTATGGATTCTAGAAAATTTTAAATTTTGTACTGATTTTATCGGCTGACCTGCTTATGGGATACATATGTTATAGTGCACAAATGAGTCTCGATTTTTCTTGCAAGCCTTCTAGCACACTAGTTTGTTCCTTATTCATGCTCTGTCGTGGCACATTTCTTATTCCTTAGTTAATCCAGTGTGATTTAATATGCTTGCCCGATTGATTGAATACCTTGTTGTCTAATTTATTTGTCCATGTGTTGGAAAGTCTATTTCTTTTAGGGTCTTTTCTCTCTCTCTTGGTTGGACTTGAAGCTTCACGTTCTCGACACTTAAGATTCTGATTGTGCTCCTTGCTTGTCCCTTACAATTGAACTTTCAGGCTAAAAAAGTGATTTTTGTGTTATGTTTTCAGGCCATTACTTCATCAGGAATCAAGAAGGGCGAGATCTTTCTAGCTGATGTCAACACCCAGCTGAAGAACAAGAACATCACAACCGACTTGAAAGTTGATACCAACTCCAAAGTAAGTAGTCTTTCGACTATATGGATTTGCTTGAGTGACTACAGGCAAAAGAATACCATTATTAAATATCAGTTGCTTTTCTGCTTGTTTAGGTTTTCGCAACCATTACTGTCGATGAGCCTGCTCCTGGACTGAAGACAATCTTCAGCTTTAACGTCCCAGATCAGAGATCTGGCAAGGTAATGATCATCAACTCTCGCCTTTTCCTAATTTATTCCAGTTAGTTTTACGAGCCTGTCTTGTTATCCTCGCGAGACTGATCATCAGAATTTTTTGGGCTTCTTTGATGCTATCAGGTGGAACTCCAGTATTTGCATGAGTTTGCCGGGATTAGCACCAGCATCGGACTGACTGCAAACCCGATTGTCAACTTTTCCGGGGTGGCTGGAAACAGCCAGCTCTCCGTTGGTACTGATCTTGCCTTCGACACTGCCAGTGGAAACTTTGTCAAGTACAACGCTGGACTGAACTACACCAATGCCGACCTAATCGCTTCATTGATCCTGTAAGTATCATCTTATAACACTCGAGTGCCATTTAGAACCGAACCAAAGCATTTTCTGATATATGATGGCTTGAAATTGAACGGGTAATTCTCACAGGAACGACAAGGGTGACACTCTCACTGCTTCGTACTACCACAGCGTGAAGCCTCTGAGCAACACAGCTGTGGGAGCAGAGCTGACCCACTCATTCTCGAGCAATGAGAATTCTCTCACCATCGGAACACAACATTCTCTTGACCCGATCACCACGGTGAAGGCTCGTGTGAACAACTATGGCAAGGCAAGCGCCCTCATCCAGCACGAGTTCCGTCCAAAGTCCTTGTTCACAATCTCAGGCGAGGTCGACACCAGGGCCATCGAGAAGAGCGCCAAGATTGGACTCGCCATCGCTCTCAAGCCATGAAGTTGGTGTATCTCGCAGACCCAATAAACACTTTTTAATCCATCAATCATGTTTTGGGAGATTGTTGAACCTTAGAACTAAGTTTCTTATGAAAAATTGTTCCCATTTGTTGAGCCACAATTGTGCATTCTGGTTTTATCAATGAAATAAGATGCATTCTGAGTAAATCTCTCTCCTTTGTATTCCATTATACAATAAACATGAAACTCAACATTTTATGTTAGAATCTAATCCGAAGAACTCGAGGATAACCATCCCTTATACGTGAAGGCGTATCCCTCTTGATCTTGCTCGGCCTCGGCTGTCAGAAACTGAATCATACCGTCTCTGATCTGTGAAGCGATATCATTCCCGTCCTTTGGACAGTAAGGGATGAAGATGGCGGAACACTCTGAAGAAGAGCCTATATCTTTCAATGTGTCGAAATACTGAGTTACTAGAACCATGTCCATGACATCCCTCGAGGAGGTCCCCGGGACACTGGAGGCGAACCCGACAACGCTATCTCTCAGCCCGTCCACTATGGCCCGGCGCTGGCGGGCCATCCCAAGCCCGGCCTGATATATCGCCTCGGCTTCACCCTCTGCACGCTTTATCTGCAGCACTTTCTCTGCTTCTGCTTTCTCATTCGCTGCTGCTCTCAATCTCGAGGCTATTGGCGAGGAAGAAAGGTTTCATTCTTACAAGTTCAAACCATGTCCTTGTAATGAAATCTTACGTTGTAAAATTTACCTGCGTTTATCTCATTCATCGCCCTTTTGACATGCTCATCAGGTTCGATATCTACAATGAGTGTCTGAACGATTCTATAACCGTATTGGGACATGGCCTAGAATACAAAGATACTACATAAGATCCTACGTAAGATCATTTAAACATGTTTGAATCAAATGCAACCATACTTGCCTTCTGTAGTTCATGTTCCACGGCTTTTGCAAGTTCGGTTTTCTGCTCAAAGACAGCGTCGAGCCTCAACTTTGGCACGCTTCCTCGGATAACTGAAAATCAAACAATCCTGTGAAAATGTGTTACTCGATGAATTTAAGGAAATTCAGACAATTTAAGGTTCAAATTCTAGAAATCTGTACCATCAAACACAAATGTCTGAATCTGTTCCTGCGTGTTGCTTAGCTTATAGAACGCATCTTCTGCTCTTTCAGACAAGACTCGATACTGAACTGTAGCCACCACTGTCACGAACACGTTATCCTGAATTGACAGAATCCAAGGTTCAGACATACATGGAAGAGTTTGATAAAGGCCTAATGTTAAGATTAGGCAGATCAACAACCTTGGTTTTTGTTTCGCATTTAACATCGACTTGCTGCAACCTTAAAGTCAGGTGGCCTGCTAACTTGCTTCCTATGCACCAAGGCAAGCAATGACACCCGGGCTCAAGAACATCGGAAAATCTCCCGAAGTTTTCTTTGATTGCTACCTTTGACTGATCCACTTGAATGCATCCCAAAGCTTGCCCCATGTCCTAACCTCTGCACCAGATAGTCCTAACCTATGAAAGGAAGCAATGATATCAAACTTACATTCAACTTATGAAATTCCTAACCTCTTACAGTCAACTTTTCAGTGCCCAAGACAACATTTTTAACTGAATACATAGGATTCAAATGTTGTTTCACCTAAGAAGTTATAAATTTTGGATCCACTTTTCAGTGGAATTGGGACCCTACCAACTGCCAGGATAACATGTGATATTCAAATTGTGTTCTTACATTTCAGAATTCAGACAATCCACCTATGCAACATATGAAGAACAAGTACTGTACTTATGATTACTCTATTCATTTACTGCAAACAGAGAAGATGAATCATCATATTATGCAAAAACAATACCAGAAAACTAGGATGCAATGATGGAAATGATCATGAGATCGGCATGTCGGTGGTCTGAAATACCTCAGCACAGAAATGGAGATTTTGCTAAGGTTTGCTGGTCTGAATGCAAGAAAGGAACAAGCTTTTTAAGATTTTATCTTCCATTAGCAAATCCAACTATTTCCACAGTTAAGAATAGGTTGATAATCCACCATTTCTGGCCCCACCGCCCCGGGTAGCTTGTCTCTTTTGCAAATTCCAAACGTACTCAGATCATTTCTGAATCAACAAAAGCTGAAGAGTTGAAATTACAAAAAAGGACATAATTTCTATATAACCTTAGGATTTTTAAAATTTTTATGAAATAATTTTAAATTAATCATAATTTGTAAAATAAATTACTAATAAATATCACGTCGGTTGTTAATATGTTATTGTTGTGTAAACCTTTGGATGTCATGCCACATACACATTGAGAGGGAGTGGTACTATTAGTGCAATCTTTGTCAAATTAAAGGTTTAGTGTAATCCATTCTATACCACATATTAAAAGGAGTATAATAAAATTAATTTTTAGCTTTAATATCTTTGTCGAATTAAAGGTTTAGTGTAAAAAGAGTACATTTGCAACATTTTTCATGTGATAAAAATTTAATTTTTTTTATATTGTGTTATATATATTTATAAAAACAAAGTAGACCTAAAAAGGTATTAAAAAAAAAGTAAATAAAGGGAAACATGTGCAACATTTTTCATGTGATAAAATTTAGTTTTTCTTATATTGTGTTATATATATTTATACAAACAAAGTAGACCTAAAATGGTATTCAACAAAAATAAATATAGTAAAAATAAATATAGTGAATATTTAGCTCAATATCTTCCAGTCACAATAGTTTTCAATATTTGTTTTTGTAAAATCTTGTCACTATAGGCTAAAAAGAATGATTGTAATTTCACTCTTTACTTGGGAGAAATCAAACTATTAACGATAGAACATCATTTCTTAAGTATTCAGAAAACAACACCTGTATATTTATCTGGGAAAATAACACCTTAAAGAATTTAAAATAGAAACTGAAACTTTCTAAGTTCGATAATCGTGAATAATATGAATTTTATTTCTAAATTAATTTAATACGTGTCAAATCTCTATCGGTTCTGAAATGACTGAACATCTAGTAAAAAAAATAGATATTCTCTATCAAACAATTAGGCCATTTATGGATAGTTTAATTCAACAAAATTCATTTTAGTTTAGCAAAATAAAGTAACTATATAGACAATAGAAACCAAAAGAAAAGGAAAAAAAAAAACTTAGATAGAGCAACAACTAACGATAACGATCGCATGACCTAATTTGAGAATCATATTTATGTCACTGGAATCATGTTTTTAATTTGTTTTGGCTAAGATTGCCAGACAATCGAGTACGTTTCATTTCCATCTTCTGCACGGCTTTAATTCCTACGAGAAATGATCCAAACATAAGAAGTTCGGTCATAGAATCCCTACATCAAAACAACGACACGTATCATCTGGTTGCCAAGAAAAGGTGATTGATTTAGAGCAGACAACCTTAATCAGAAGAGAATTTCGTTACCTTTTACCATGGCCACCTTGTACTCACCTTGTTCAATCAAATCACTGTCCAATTCCAATCTCCCTCGTTTGTTTTCTCAGCTTGTTGCTCCCAGGAACACCGTCTCATTGAAAAAGGCTGTCTTTCCCTGCAGCAGCTCCATGGCGATTCAGGGGAATCGCGCCTTTTCGTCTGTTTCAGCTTCGTTAGGACATGATGATCATCAAGACTCTACCTTGCAGGTGAGATTCCATCTGGGTTTTTCTGTCTGAATCATAAAAATTCAATCTTTTTTGATGCGTTTAAGGTTTTAGGTTCTCAACAGTAGCATATATTTTTACTTTTAGTGATGAAATCATGTATAAAAATGATAGCTTTTTGTGTTGGAGGAAGTAAGTTTTTGAAGTGCATAATAGTTATGCTTGCTCTTGTTCTTGCTTGTTGATCAGTGTCACAGGGGAGCTTTGTTTGTTTGCCAAAGGATTGATTTTGTTAGTTTGATCCTTTGTTTTGGACATGTTATCGGTCTGATTGCCCTTTGATTTGTCGAGGAATCTCAGGGCGGCGAGACATTCCTTAGGAGTGTGTTAGAGAGTATGGAGACAGTTTATCTGAACAGAAATCCGACCGCTAAATCCATCCTGAACCTTGTCAGCTCAGTTGATGACGAACGAATATGCTATGACCATTTCGCGTTCAGAACTTTCGGGGTAAGATATCCTCATAGTAGTTATTCATATGTGCTTGGTACTAGGTTGTAATTATTTGTACTTGGAATAGGTAAATGGTCATGGAATCGATTCAATGGCTAGGATTTTCTTGGACTTCGGTTATGTTCAACGCGAAGAACTGCGATTTCCAGCTAAAAAGTTGAAAGCTTTCTGGTTCTCTCCACCGGAGATCCCTAATTCTAGTGGTGCTGGTGTCCATGGTCCATTGCCGAGGATTTTCATTTCCGAACTTCTGGTGGATGAGTTAAGTCCACAAGCTCAGGTCAGTCAGCTTAAGGATGCCTGTCTTAGAATGTTTTTTTGTTGTCTTAGAATGATCTTCTTGAAAGTTTTTGCTTGCATCATCATGGTTTCGGTTTGCAGGCAATCATCGGGAAATACACTAATATATCAGGCAACGGGAACAAGCATGCCGCTTTAGCGAGTTGCTTCGGTTCTTTAACTTGGGAAAAGCCCTCGTACTCGGAGTTTCAACAATTGGCTAAGTATGTGGCATGTGATTTCTCACTACAATATCTAAGGTTAATCATTGTCCTAATAATCTGTGAATAATGTCTATAGAGAGAGTGAATATGCTGCTTGGACCTTAGTGAACGGATATGCGCTAAATCACGTGACTATATCCACTCATCGGTTGAAATCTCATCTCCGAAGCATCAAATCTCTCAACGAGTTCCTTGAAAAGAACGGCTACAAGTTGAACTCTGAAGGCGGTGTTCTCAAAGGTTAGCGAGAGTGCTTCCTATGTTCTTTAATGATCTACTTTAGTTTTGTAACATGTTATCCTTAATACAAGTTTGGCACTTAAAGCGTCGATCTTTTTCACTTTCAGTGAGCCCTGATGGTCTTCTGCAGCAAAGTTCAACGGTTGCAGATTCCGTTCCTTTCCGGTTTTCTGAGGGAACCGAGAAGCCAGTCCCATGTTCTTACATCGAGTTTGCTGAACGCCTCGTTCTACCTCAATTCAGAAACCTGCCTGAAAACGAGGTTTGCAATATCGTCAAAAGCAAAGTCCTTAACCATTGTTTTTAGGGCAAATCTTGATTCATAACCATTTTTTCTCCAAACTGATGTCATAGGTTAAGGAGTTCCACCGAAGAGACGGGTTTGAGGTTGGAAATGCTGACAAGATCTTCGAGAGTACTTCCTCCGATCAACTAACAAGGAAGGCAGCCTAATCAATAAGACTAGTAGTTGAATCAAACTGTCATCAATAAATTTGTTGAACAAGTGCAAAGTTTAAGGTTCTTTTAGCGTACGTTAAGGTTGGATCATGAGCTATAAATCTTGCTTTCTGGAGTGTATCTTGATTCTTGAGGCACTTTATTTGTCCCAAAAATCTCTGAAATTTTAGGACACATGCATCCCACATGTTATCTTCGGTAAATTTTAAGTTTTTTTATAGAACAAAAATGTAACACTTACATGAATAAAGTGACGATTTTTGACTCGTAAGTTACACTTTTCAAAGGTAAAAAAGAGTAATATTTTCACAAATATAAAGTAACGATTTTGAGTTGTCACAAAATATTCTATTATTAAAAGTTCACCTTTTGATTTATTTAGCATCTATACAATATAATATGGAATATATAATAGTGTCAACATGCAATAACCAAATAATGCAATGGATAAACTATAAAATAAGAACCGAAAGGAGAAAAACAAAATAAAAGAAATTATTTTTGATGTCGGCCAAAATAGACAAACGAGAAAATGAAACCAGAAACGTTTGAACCATAAAACAGTACTTAAATAAATCCATATAAATTCAGGGCAATGTTCGGACAAATCGCTCTCATTTTCTCTCATCACAAAAAAAATGTCAGCTGCTTTTTCAGTTCAGCCACTCCTCCACTGTTCGCTCAAAAGTAAAAAAACACCTCTTCCCCAAAGGGACACCACTTTCTACTTGAATTACTCCGCCCCTTTTCACGGTGGCCGGAAACTGACGTCACGGTGGTCGGAAACCAGAGCTCCGGCTGCGGCCATCAGAGTTAAAGCTGCTGCTACTGAGACTGCCGTTGTTGAGGAAGCTCAGATATCAGATGATGTGGTTTTCAAGGAAAGCTATAGTCTTGAGCGAACTGCCAGGGTGAGTAGCTCTTGGAAATCAGAAATGATTTGTGTTTTCGAAAAATGCCATAAAGTTTGGATTTTGATATGTTTTTGTTCATCATATGAAAGTAGGAAAGAAGTGAATTTGAGATGAAATACTATGTTTTGATATGAATGGATGATTTTATGTGTTTTCGAGATATGATTCATATAGTTGACTGCACATTGTCGATTAATGCATAGCTGTTTTGAAAAGTATGGAACTTGATGTGTAAAATGTAGTGATCTGTTATTAAGTATTAAGTTTTGTGAAAATTGAAAGTAGAAAAGAAGTAAATTTGAGATATTAAGATATTAATGAATTTAGCATTTTGTTTTCCAGTTATGATTCATATAGCTAGCTGACTGGCCTGCACATCGTCGATAAATGCTTAGGTGTTTTTGAGCTGAGACTTAGTTGCTATTTATCGATCAAACATTTGAATTAGAATGTAGTGTGTTGGAAGTGGGAAAGGATTACAAATTTGTTGGATTGTTGATTTTATTGGCACTGGATAGTCATAACCTCGGTTAACATTTTTGTTAGATGAGACGGTGATTTATTGTTCTTTGAATGTTAGGTTGAAGGGAAGATAACCGTCAGACTAGAAAAGGGAAATGATGAAGGAAGTTGGCAGCTTTGTGTGGGATGTAGTCTACCGGGCAAATGGCTTCTTCATTGGGGTGTCACTTACTTTGGCGACGTTGGCAGGTCAGATCTCTTGGATCTTGTTTTTCAATGGTTATATCATTTGTGTGTGTGTGTGTGTGTGTGCATCCGTAGTTTTAATATACTTTGAGTAATGATGATGTTATAATAATTACTTTTAGTCTCCAAAACACGCAGTGAATGGGATCAGCCTCCTCCCGAGATGATACCTGCTGGATCTCTTCGTATTAAGGTGCCATTCATTCTTTCATATCTCGTGTGATGCGATACAAATTTGTTTTTGCTTTTACTTGTCTATAAGTATGGATCTCCACTCTCATTTTAGGATTATGCCATCGAGTCCCCTTTAGAAAAGTCCACACAGAAGGAAGGAGAAGATTTTTACGAAGTGAAGATTGACTTCGATACTAACAGTTCAATTGCATCCATCAATTTTGTATTGAAGGTATGTGTCTTACTTCACCTGTTGAAAAGTTATGGTTTTGGTAATATTATGTCCTCTCTTTCATTTTTTTAGGATGAGATCAGTGGATCATGGTACCAGCATCGAGGAAGAGACTTCAAAGTTCCTCTCACCGGAGCCAAAAAAGGTTTGGGACAACTATCTAACATGCTTCTTAAGTCGGAAGAATCTGGAACCGAGGAGCAGACCCCGAAGACTGACCTGGAAGCGGAGACACATAATCTCTTAGAAGGGTTCTATGAAGAGCATTCTATTGTCAGAGAAACTCTCACCAAAAATGTGGTGAATGTTTTTGTTAAGCAGAACCAGGAAGCAGCCAAAAATGTAGTATCCATAGAAACTGATTTACCTGGAGATGTAGTCGTTCACTGGGGAGTCTGCAGTGGCGACAGTAAAAAATGGGAACTTCCACAGCAGCCCTATCCGTCTGAAACTGTAGTCTTTCGAAATAAGGCTTTGAGGACCCCATTACAGGTAATCCTAGTACTATTGAAGCTTTGTTAATGAAGATTTATCCTTTTACCTGACCATGTGCATATTCTTACAGCGAGGAGAGGGTAAAAGTAAATCATCGGGATCGTTTGCTCTGGATGCTAGCCACACAGGTTTTGTATTTGTGCTGAAGCTGAATGACAATACATGGTTAAATCTGATGGGGAAAGATTTCTACATCCCGATTTTAAGTCCAGCGATTGTAGATAGCGAAGCTACACCGATTGAACTCTCTCAGATGACTGAAACCGACACAGTACAATCTAATGATATCATCAGAGAGATAAGGAGCTTGGTTAGTGGTATCTCCTTGAAGAAAAACCGAACCTTGGAAACCAAAGAAGCTCAAGAAGTCATTCTTCAAGAAATCGAGAAGCTTGCTGCCGAAGCCTACAGCATTTTCAGAGGCTCCGTGCCAGGGTTTGATGAAGAGACAGCCTTGGAAGTGATAGAACCTGCCAAAATAATTTCCGGGATTGGTACGGGATTTGAAGTTGTATGTCAGGGGTTTAACTGGGAGTCGAATAAATCTGGTAAATGGTACATGGAGCTTTATGAAAGAGCGGAGAAGTTGGCTTCTCTCGGTTTCACTGTCATCTGGTTACCTCCTCCCACCGACTCCGTGTCACCTGAAGGCTACATGCCGAGAGACTTGTACAATTTAAACTCCAGGTACTATAAAATGAAGTATATTATGCAATGTATTTTTTTGACACTTATTTATGGCTAAAAATTTATTCTAATAATTAGGTACGGAACCATGGATGAACTGAAGACTGTGGTGAAGAGATTCCATGAAGTCGGCATCAAAGTCCTTGGAGACGCTGTTCTGAACCATCGTTGTGCTCAGCATCAAAACCAGAACGGCGTTTGGAATATATTTGGTGGTCGTTTGAACTGGGACGACCGTGCTGTTGTTGCTGATGATCCGCATTTCCAGGTAACCGTGTTTGCTTTCGATGCAGAAAAAAAAAACCATTTCAAGATATTTCATAACAGAAAAGCTAACAACTTTGGGCGGCATTTTACTTTAATGTTTCATTAGGGAAGAGGCAACAAAAGTAGTGGCGATAATTTCCACGCCGCGCCAAATATTGATCATTCTCAAGATTTTGTAAGAAAGGACATCAAAGAATGGATGCTTTGGCTGAGGTTTTTGTCAAATGATTTCCCCGAATCGACTGTTTTTCTTGTTTCATGGTTTTAATGTGGTACTTACTAGATTTGCTTATTTAGGAACGAGATTGGATATGACGGGTGGAGGCTTGATTTTGTCCGAGGTTTTTGGGGCGGCTATGTTAAGGATTACCTCGAAGCGACTGAACCTTACTTTGCTGTAGGAGAGTTTTGGGACTCTCTTAGTTATACCTACGGGGAAATGGACCACAATCAGGATGCACACAGGCAGCGCATTGTCGACTGGATTAGTGCTACTGGTGGAACCGCTAGTGCATTTGACGTGACAACAAAAGGAATACTTCACGCTGTAAGAATCTAATTACCTTAGGAACTGCTAACACGCTCGTACTCGTAAATATTTCCTCGCATTGATTTTGTCTGAATCTGACATGCGTAGACACTTGAAAGATGTGAATACTGGCGGTTATCAGATGAAAAAGGGAAGCCTCCGGGGGTCGTTGGTTGGTGGCCATCTCGGGCAATTACATTTATAGAAAACCACGATACTGGCTCTACTCAGGTAGCTAGAGTTTTCAGTTTTTATATATATATATATATATATATATATATAGCTAGAGTTTTCAGTTTTTTTATATATATATATATATATATATATATATATATATATATATATATAAGTGTCGCTATTTTTAGTTTGCATTTGTCACTTTTATCATATCATTTTTCTTTCACAAGGGTCATTGGAGATTTCCAGGAGGAAAGGAGATGCAGGGATATGCTTACATACTCACTCACCCCGGGACGCCTTCTGTTTTCTTCGATCACATTTTTTCCGACTTCGGGTCTGAAATAGCGACACTTATTTCTCTCAGAAACCGGAAAATGATCAACTGCAGAAGCACAGTATGTCTCGGACACTTCTTTGAGGTTTTACTAATGAATAATCGTCTTACTTTTCTTTATGTCCATTCTGTTATGCAGTTGAGAATAGTCAAAGCAGAAAGGGATGTGTATGCTGCAATTATCGACGACAAGGTGGCCATGAAAATTGGACCAGGTCACTTTGAGCCGGACGGAAACTGGTCATTTGTAACCGAAGGCAGGGACTACAAGGTGTGGGAAACCTCTTGACAGTGTAATAAATGGAAGACTTGTCCCGGTTTTGCTGAGAATTGGAGGAGTTAAGGTTAGACTGGCACTACAAAATATATTCTCGTGGCATTATTATTTTATATAATATAGAGATTCGACATATTGTTTGTAATAAATGAAATATCATTTCAAAAAATGGCGATGTTTGGTACCATGTTACAAGAAATAAAGAGCTTTCTTTACATATCTCTATGACCTAATTGCCTTCTTTTCTTGGCAAAAGTTTGATTTTTTTTGTTGCCATACTGTGAAACTTGATTGCGTCCCTAAAGGACGAAGTCGGTGTATATCATTATCGGACTTCTGACAGAATGGACTCCATCAGACCACTGAAGTGAGGCAGAAAAGAACTGCTGCTCTGGCGTCATAGCACCTGCAGCAGTCACTATAAAAGTCCTCTTTTGTAGGAGCGCTGTGAATGATAGTGTACTAGGTAGGACTGTGATTTTGAGGCCCGGATCCCCGGAGATCTTAACCTGGTAAGTCGAGTTCTGGTGGCCGACATTCGTCAATGTCCTAGGAAATCTAATCTTGAATCCACCCCCGTTGGGAACTTTAGCGGACAGTGTAGGGTAGTTAAGATCCTTTGGTTCGAGGTGTTTAATCATATTGCAGGGAACACTGGCTCCGAATAACTTGCTCACTTCTTGTGTGGTGTTCACAGCACAGATCACTCTGATGTAGTCATTAACCAGATTGTCGTAAACGAGCCCTGGATTTGCAGCCTTAGTGGGATTCACATGGCCTGAGCCATAAGCGAATTCAGCTTCTCTGTTCCCATCTTTGCTCGAGTCCATCTCGAGAGCTGTAGTCATGATAGCAGATTTGATTGCAGAAGGTGACCAGTCGGGATGCAGCGACTTCACATAAGCTGCAATGCCGGTGACATGAGGGCACGCCATTGATGTACCCGAGAGGAAGTTGTAATTTACAGATCTGTGATCAAGGACGGAAGTAGAAGGTGAAATATGTGGAGGGTAAGCAGCCAAGATGTCGACTCCAGGGGCAGTTATGTCCGGCTTTAGGATATCGGGGTAATTTCCATTCGGCCCTCTCGAAGAAAAGGATGCAACAACAGGTGCAGTGCTATCATTCACAGATTCACCTTCCAAGAAGTTTGCTTTTGGCAACCTAAACCATCAAGAACATGGTTCACATTTTGGAAACAGGGGACAAAACAGGGGAAAACAGAGGGAAATAGATATACTCACTTGGTTGAATTGATGTACTGCACCACCTGATCGAAAAGGTCTTGTTGCAGAGGCACATAAGGTCGAGGAGTAACGAAAGGCCATGAATTGTAAGCATCATCGAGCGCAATTATGCCAATGCCCCCGGCTTCCTCGACTTCCTTAATGGGATATTCAGTTTCTGTGGTCGCGCATAGTACGATCTTTCCCTTCACCTTAACCTTGTCCAGGCACCCTTGTTGGCATACCCTACAAGACCAAAATGAAAAATTTGACATAACTATCTTTTATGGTAAAATACTTACCTTTTAGAACAAATCTATAAGAAGTGTGACAAAAATGGTTCATAGTGTACCTTGCTTCTTCCTTAAGACAAGAGGAAGCAGATGCATCCTCTGCATTTACCAGAGGATACTCAGTGGCATTCATATTGAACATATTGATCGCGGCGCCGGCCAACTTCTTCCCATTTCCTAGCAAAACCTTAGAGATCAGATGTCTCCTCGTCGTGCTAGCTCCGACAGTGAGCAACCACGGTGCCGTGCTGGAAACCGTGCCTGGATTGGCAGAATTTCCAGCAGAGTGCACGGTGAGAATGCCTTTCTTCACAGCGTGAAAAGCTCCGATGGCGATGACATCATCTTGGATGTTAGTCACGCGGTCTGCGCCGAGAGAGAGGGAGATGATGTCAACGCCATCGGCTATGGCATCATCGAAGGCTGCGAGGATGGCATGATCCTCACAGCCATCCTTTTGTGAGCATGCTTTGTATGCGGCTATTCTTGCAGATGGTACCCCTCCTCGGGCTGTGCCCTTTGCAAGGCCGTAGAAGCTTGCATTCTCGACAGGGCTCCCGGCTGCGGTGGAAGCCGTGTGAGTCCCGTGGCCATCGATATCCCTCACAGTCTCTCCTTTGGCATAGTTCCTTGCTCCGATGATTTTCCTGCAAAGATTGTAAAACCTTATAGTATGCACCAAAATGAAGCTTTTTTTCCCATTTTACAGTACTCTTTTTCATCTAGGTAAGCTCTTTATGTGATTATTTGATGAGATTTAATTTAATTTACTCACACAAATATTATCTTTCAATTTGAATCTGCTAAATTCAAATTAAGTTCAATATCAATTAGTTAAGTTCTCGGTTCAAGACATACTAGATTAGTTTTGTTTTGATGAAAATCATTTCATTACATTGTCTTTTCACTTTAGTTATGTTCAAATCAGTTTAGTAATGCATTCAAAACATTACCTTTTAAAGTCTGGTAGAACATCTACAATTGAAACCTAAAACCTAGTACTAAGCGTAAACTTTTTCAATTTACATTAGTTCAATTCTGACTTTTGATAAAATTTAAAGTCATTTCGATTCATAATGAATACATAAAAATTATTTATTGATTTATTCAATAATTTAATTAAGTTCAGATAAGTTAGGGAGAACCGACAAGTGTGCTATAAACAAACATGTTATGTCCATTTAAATGATAACATAGACACACTAGAGGGCAATAGGGCATGTTATGAAACGACATGTCATGTCGCTTTTCAATGTCGTTTTAAATGCATGAGAGGGGGAATAGAGTATTTACTTGTTGCAAGTGAAATTCTGACCACCTTGGCATGCTCCTTTCCATTTCTTCGGCACCGGGCCGAGGCCACGGTCGTTAAAGCTCTCCGACTCCGGCCAGATGCCGGAATCTATGACTCCGATGATGATGTCGCTTTCAAGCCTCGGGCTCTGGCTAACGTTAGCCGTCTGATGGAAACCCATGAAATCCCATGAATCTGTTGTGTGAAGATGGTAGGTTTGGCTGGGAATAACCAGCAAGACATCTTCTCGAGCTGTAAAAATCAGGTAAAAATAGTTAGATTTAGTTTAATTTAGATTTGTAAAAATTGTAGTTTGATAATAATAAGTAAAGAGTGTGATATATATACCATTGAGTTTTTGCATTTCTTGTTTGGTCAGAGATGCAGCAAATCCATTGAAACTCCTCTTGTAGCTTCTGATTAAGGACTTCTCCAAAAATCTATAAAAAAATTTGAGTAAAATCAAGTTATTCATCTTATTTAGGACTTTTTAACCACATATGTCTACTAAAATTACTGTTTTCTATGGTGGTCTTTTATAAAATCACGTAACTGAATTGAAAATTCAGATAAATTAAAGATAACAAACCCGACACACGTGTGCATAAACCTATTATGAAATAAGGTATACTAGTATTGCACACACTACTATGTCGAGAACAGATATCGAGGATTTAGTTCAGTTCAATAAGAAAACAGAAGGCTAAAATTACCTTGAATCAACGGTCTCAGAAAGCATGTTAAGATGAAGAGTTGAAGGAGAATAATCCAGTTCTTGAGTTTTTGGGAAAGATCCCACGTACACAATATAAACCTACAAAAAACCAAACAGTTCAATAAAGTCGGAAAACAAAATCTCAAACTGTCAAAAAGTAGGATAAGAATTTTAATTCATACCTTTCGATCTTCATCGACATTATCAATCTTGGCAGTAGAAATTCCACTCAGAAACGTGGTAATTATAAATACCAGAAACAAAATTCCAACATGTTGAAATCGAGCCATCTTTTTTCTATCCCTCAATTTTTCTTTTTAATTTGGTTGAATGATTGATATTTATATCAGAAGATGGTACGCGTGTTATAATTAGTATGCATAATTAAATGGATCAAATAGGACACAAATCCGCATGATATTATGCAAATAATGAAGATTAATTCCATATTTAAATAATATTTTGCTTGGAATAAATTGTTGATAAAAGGAAATAAATCATGGAAAATTGACAGGCGTTGCCATGAATCGAGTCAGAATTTTTAGTAAAACTATATTATTTCTATAATTGTTTAATGATTCATTATCCGTTTCATTGACTTACAGATGAACTTTCCCTCAAAAATGGAAATTATTTTTTACCATTTTCCCACACCATATTCCATGAATATTTATTCTTTAATTGATCTATTCATGCCACCATATTAGGTAATGATTTTTCACTTTATCATTATCATGAATATTTTTTGATTAGTTAAATATAATTTGATCAAATAATTCAACTTAACTAATTTAGTTGTACTATACTTATTTTTAATACATTTATTTTTTTTTAGTTTAGTTTAGTTTAATATATTTTCTGCCCTTAATATGCTATTTTCTAAAATTCAAGTACATTGAACCAACTTAATTAACGTTAAACTACGTGATACACTTCTTCATTTCAAAATTAAATTCAAAGCAATGAATAGTAATTTTTAAATTTCATTTGATGAGAAGGTTAATCACGATAGAGTTATTGAATAATTTTAAAATTAAATTCGGACGTATAAATTAAATAGATGGCCAAAAAAGTTTGGCAAGCTGTAATATCAAACGTTATGCATTTAATCAATCCACTATGCTGCTAAATATTAATTATATGTACCCGTTTATTTTCTTTTCCCTTCATTATATTCACTAACAATCATTAACTCATTATTATTGTGTATTATTGCGTAATTAAATAATAGTTCACGTGCAAGTTTTTCATCTATCAATTTTTATACTATTTCTGTCTCAAATCTGCACGGTTGAATTTTCGCACTATCCAACACACCTGTTTGACCAACAATATCTTTATTTATTGATATTATCGGAATTTTAAATTTTGATATTTGAATACTATATGTTGCGATTAATCTAATGATACCAAATGTGATAATATTAATGATTATATATTTATTTAAATATATAATGAAATTTTAATAATAAATAGTGTCAAAAAGTCAGAGCGCGGGATCAAATGAGACAGAGGTAGTACAATATTCAGAGTACATGTATCCATACTTTTAATATATGTTTTGCATTTATAAATGTGCATTTTATAAATAATAATTTGCATATGCCATTTAAAAATATTATAACCAAAAAAATTATAAACCACATTTCATCACTAAATGTATACAATTGGACATAATATAGCTCAAGTAGTCAAAACAAATGATCCTAAAAAGGTAAAAAATCAAACCATTAAATTGACAACAAAACAAAAAATCAGGAAAAGCTGTAAGGTGGTAAAAACTGAAGGCCATCCATCTTTACCGTCAGGGTAAATCCCGTTGAACCTCACAACAACATTAATATACTATAAGGCCATCTCATTTCTGAGATTGTGCCCCCATTTACTAGCCTCCCGGAGAATAAGAGGCAGAATCATTTTCCGGTGAATAAAGGCGCGCCACGCCGGGGAAGGCACAACCGTCGTAGAATACTAGGTTAACCTTTTTACATGCAAAAACTGTAAAAAAAGAAAATATTGAGGTAAAAAATGGCGTTTACGAGCAGTAAATTAGCCATCTTCTTGGTGCTGGTTGGGAGCATGATACCAAGCTTTTATGGAGATGAAGCTATGAAGAAAGCTGCGAATATTGGTGACTTTGATGATTTCTTGAAGAAGAAGGCTGAGGCTGCAGTGCAGTCTTCCATGAGGGCATATAATCCCCACCCTGAAGAGGTCACAGATAGCTTCAATAAACAAGTTGGAGAGTAAGTTTTTTACAATGCAGATTTTACTTTTTAATTTTTAACCTGGCTCTCTTAGATGAAATTAACCAATAACGATACATCGTGATAGTTCATGCTCCGGGTAAAAGACAATTTTGTTAGGTCATTACGAAATATCCCTGTAAATATAAAAGGATTGTATAGATGATGATGGGTAAATTCATAAATGATAATAACTAGTTTGAGTCGGTTTAGTTGGTTACAATTCGGAAAATTTTGGTCCAACTCTATAATTTTACAATCGGTTCAACTCATTAAACCAATGCATTTCCTATTCCGGAAAACCACATTTCTAATGCAGAATTAGATTTTTCGTAGAAGTGATTGAAGTGTCCCTCATTCTTTTTATGACATCCGCGTCTGATTAATACCAAACAAAAATCTGAAACAATCTTTTTTACTAATAAAGAAGAGAAACAACTCTCTACTTTAGTTACAAGTTAAATTATTTTTGATCTACATTAGTAAAATAATTTTGCAAATAACAATTCAGGTAATATAATTGTTATGAGGATAAGTATTTCTTACTTGCTACTGATATTATTAACAAAATATTTTATGCTGACCGTCAAAAAGATTATGTGCAGTTTTAGGCAGCGGCGGAGGCAACCTTTGACAAAGGTTGCAAATGCAACCTATTTTTTTGTTCTAAATTTTTTTAAAAATTTATAATTTTACAACCCACTTTTCTATAACTAATATTAGTATTGTTAATGTTTTGCTACTCTTCTTTATTAGAATACTGGATCCGCCTCTGGTTCTGAGATCGCTAATCCATGCATGTTCCATATAGGTTGTTGATGAACAAGAATTTTACGAGAAGGAAGCTGGCAAAGAGCGACTGCATGCCGACAAACCCCATCGACAGATGCTGGCGGTGCCGTGAAAACTGGGCCCAGGACCGGAAGCGCCTCGCCCTCTGCGCCCGTGGCTTCGGTCGCTACACCACCGGCGGCCTCCACGGGAAGTACTACACCGTCACCGACCCCTCCGACGACAACATCAAGGACCCCAAGCCGGGAACCCTGCGCCACGCCGCCATCCAGGATGAGCCGCTCTGGATCATCTTCGGCTCCAATATGGTCATCCGGCTCAACGAGGAGCTCATGATCGCCTCCAACAAGACCATCGACGGCCGTGGAGCCGAGGTCCACATTGCGAACGGCGCCGGCTTGACCATCCAGTTCGTGCAGAATGTGATCATTCATAATATTAAGATCCATCATATCTATCCCGGCTCCGGCGGGATGATCAGGGACTCGATATTTCACTTCGGACTGAGAACCAGGAGCGACGGCGATGGTATTTCGATCTTCGGAGCTAACCATGTTTGGATCGACCACGTTTCGCTTGCGAAATGCAGTGATGGTCTCATTGATGCTATCATGGCTTCCACCGCCATAACCATCTCCAACTGCAAGTTCAACAACCATAATGATGTGAGTTATTTCCACTCTCTTCTTTTCATTACTTAAAAGGGAAGTGATATATTAACAAAAAATTATTAATATTTTTCTAATGCTAAATTGACACTAATATCCTTGCCCGTACTCAATTCCTCAATATCACTATCACCACCATATCTGTCACCAATTCGTTGGAGAAATCTGTCGTTCGCCGCCTCTATTATATAGGATGTTTCTCCTCAATTTCCATCATTTTCGACCGATTCTACCACGATTGAGAGGGATTAAAATTTTTCATTAAATTCCGAACAGATTGGTGGTTGAAATACACAATTTTTTAAAAAGATTTGAATAAGATTTGGCGGGTTTATGAAAGTTTTTTTGAAAACAAGGGGTGGTATCTTTTGATTCATGAGTAGGATTTGTTTGATCCTTGGTATTAGGATTGCCTCGCCGAGAGGAACTTTTAGAGTCTAAAATCAACGTCATCGGAGTTGTACAAAGGGAGATCGGAGCGGCGGCAGTCCGGTAGAGGAAAATCTAGGGTTAGACGTAACTCTTGATTCACTAATTCAATTGTTGTGATTCTTATTATGTTGGATTTGTATTATCACGGGGATCAATTCGAGTACAACAACGCTGCCATCAGAAAAATATTGTTGGAGATCCGGCCGGCGGCCAGTTGAAGATTATGATTTATCAAGGATTAGGCGGAGAGGTGGCGAACGGGGATTTCTCTAGCAAGTTGGTGACAGAGAGGTGGTGATAGAGCAGCGGTGTCATTTGGGATGAGAGCGTTGCAGTGATATTGAGGGAATGAGTATAGAAAAAGGGTATTGGTGTCAATTTAGCATTAAAAATACGTGGATTTTAGGTGCAGGGACATTTTGATTTTGCAGGTCTGATATTGACTTGAAATACCCCTGGTTTACTGATGCAGGTCTAGGTAATAGGTGTAAAATTGAGGGTAATTTTGTCTTTTTCAGACCTGCAAAATCAAATTGTCCCTGCACCTAACACTGGCCAAAAAATATTAATAATTTTTAGTAAATAAATCACCGTCTTTTTTAAAGATTAGAAAATAGTTGCACCCCACTTTTATATAATTTTACACCAATGACAAATGAACTGATTTAAACACTTGATTGATCTGATTGCAGGTTATGCTTCTGGGGGCAAATGATGCAACAACCGAAGATGTGATCATGCAGGTGACCGTAGCCTTCAACAGATTTGGAAAAGGTTTGATTCAAAGGATGCCAAGGTGCAGATGGGGATTCTTCCACATTGTCAACAATGACTACTCCCAATGGCATATGTATGCCATCGGGGGTAGCGCTCACCCGACCATCATCAGCCAGGGCAACCGTTTCAAGGCCTCAAAGACCAACCCGTTCGCGAGAGAAGTAACCAAGCGAGACTATGCTGACGAGAGCGAGTGGAAACACTGGCAATGGCGATCAGAAGGCGACAAGTTCACAAATGGAGCCTACTTTGTCGAGTCAGGGGCGCCATTGAAGGACACTCCCTTCAATGGGAAGAACAAGCTGCAGTACAAGCCGGGGTCCTATGCAGGAAGGCTCACTAGATATTCTGGTGCACTAAAATGTAGAGCAGGCAAGCCTTGTTAACATGAATTCTCGACTGAAATGGTTTTCCAGCGAGTCCTCTATTCTAGATGATAGAGATAGAGCGTGCTTACATGAAAACCGCTTCACTTGTAAATGCTTCGTTCTGTAATGCTCATAAACTGATGCAGTTAAAAAGACAGTGAGAAAGAGACTAGGTGCCCTTCTGAAGGGTGCATGTCCTGATATTGTGCCCTATCTTCGAGCATATGCTGCATTTGTAGGTTATTTTCTTGATGGGAGGGGAGTCTTGTACTGTCCTTCCCGAAGGGCATGTCCTACTATTGTGTCCTGGATGTCCACACGTCTTGCAACGGTAGTTTCTAGAAGCTTCTTCAGTTTGCTTCGCTTCGTTTAGCTTGCAGGTTCTTCTGTTGTGCCCTCTCTCGCCACAAAGCCGGCAGTTGAACTGTGTTTTTCTCCGATCACGTTGAACTTCTGGACAGTAGTTTCGCCTGTGGCCTTCTCGCCCGCAGTTCTTGCAATAAAATTTCACCCCTAAACAACAATGTCATCAGTTATTCGAAAAGTACTCGCTCACTACTCAACTACTTAAAAAAAAATTCTGAAAATACCTTTCATGGATATGCTCCTTTTACGCCGATTCTCTGGATCAAGAAAGTACTTCTTCATTGCCTCAGAAGTCTGCTTCCTTGCAGCAGGGGTGCCTTTAGCTTTCTACATGGAGAAAACAAACAATCTAAATAAGTTGCTGGTTGAAATAAACCTTTAAAAAAAAGTGTTTTTTAGACCTTGATGGCAGCAGCTCTTTGAGCACGAAGAACAGGATCACGGTGGATCATCTTCATCCGCTTAGTGAACAATCCAGTTCTAGCATTGAGGCTCTGCAACCATCCAACTAAACAAAGAAAGTTACATTCATGATTCGGCAGCAACTAATAATAGTCTATTTAGAAAAGGAAGCACTAACTTTGAGCGATCTGCTAATCTTCAAATTCACTTCGGGAGGTAGAGAATGATATACGCGGCTAGATTTTCGCCTCACTTCTTCCTTTATGTCCAAGTTATCCACTTCATCGTCTTCTTTAACCTTAACTGGAGAGCTGCAAATTCACTCTCGTTAGTCAGTCAAGCAAAGCATGTAACTTGCCGGATAATTCTACTAAACAGGCTAAAAAGTATGAAACCATTACTTTGAGCGTGCCTTTTCCCATGGCTGCTCATCGTAAAATTCCTCCCAAACGACACAATCACCAAGGCATTGAGCACATGCTACGGTTCCCTGTGACAGTTAAAAGGCTTCAAGACTGTAATGAGAAAATGAGATCATAGAAACTAGTGCAAAATAGCACCTTTCCGTTGCACAAAGAGCAGTCAGCTCTAGGCCTTTCTATACCACATTCTGCACACGGAGTATAGCCTCTTGATCTGCAACTCGGACATGGCAATTCTCTAATGTACTGACCGTTTGGGCCAAACCATGATCTAGGTTTCGCGACATCGGAAATCAGCTTCCTGGTTTATTCTTAATGTGTTAGATAACAATGTTTACTCGCTAGGATTGATTTAGAGCAAGAAAGCTTGCAAATTTAACATCAATTTGAATTATCAAACATAAGACAAGGAGACAGAATTTGAGTAAGAACAAGATAACTTGCAAATGCATCTTTATGAACACAATGTAACATAAGACAGAAAGACAACAATAATAACTAGGCGAAAATGATTTAGAACAAGATAGCTTGCAAATGCATATTTATGAGTTATGACCATAATGTAACATCATGTTGAATGATCAAACATAAGACAGAAAGACAACAATAATAACTTGGCAAAATACCTATAGACATGAACTAAAAAGACAAAACAAATGATTATACAATAGACAAAACAATCAAAACAAATGACTAAAAAGAAGGGGCATAAACCTCGGTTGTAAATCGACAGAAAGCGCAAAGAACTCCTCTGGAGAATCATAAACTGGCTGCCATATCAAGATGAGATTTTTATTAAAATCCCAGAAAAACCTACGGATCATGAGATTATTCAGAAACAACAATGTACTACACAAATGCAATTGAACATGTACCTTAGGTTTTGATGATTTTGAGCAAACAGGAGACTGATAAACAAAGAAGGTGAGTTTCCTTCTTTGAAACAGCAAACTGGAGAGTCGATTAACTGGCAAATTCACTCTCAGTGAAGATGAACATAAGGAGGAAACCATTCTTGCACTGTACGAGGAAGAAGATGAATCATTAAAATCCAAGAATCTGCATTTAGAGATTTGGACACCGTAAAATGGAGGAATGAAATCGGCAGTATAAAGTTGCAATCTTTAGCTAGTGACCATGTGGACTACATAGATACAGGTACTACCAGTATGGATGAGGATGACTGGATAAAAATCAAGAAAAATGTGGGCTCTTTTCTTTGTTTTTTGAAAATAGGATTTTATAATAAAAAATATTTAAAATTCTTTATGGCCTTTTAAACTTCCATTTTATTTCCTTTAAAACCAAAAGAAACTATCTTTATCATATTCAACTTTTTTATTTTTCAATATACCAAATTGAGAAACTTATTTTGATCATATTTTTAACTCCATAATGTAACATGTGAAGTATTTGTATGCTTTTTAACTTCATTGTTACATGTGAAGTATTTGATAAAATATTAAATTTCATGATGAAAGTGAGGAATTAATGGAATAATACTGTATGAAATTTCACTTGGTTTTTATCATCAAAACAGAAAAGGGAGAAAAATAGTTTGGATAATTTTTAGGACAGTGAATTTTCTTCTACTCATATAGATAGAGAGTTTTGACTAGAATAGAGCAGAACTCTGCAGCAATACAGGCGCGCCAAAGTAGAAAAATGTTGCCGCTAAACCTTCCTTCATCCTCTTCAACCTCTGTCCTAAACCCTACTGATAAACCCCAGAAGTTCCCATTTCATGCTTTGTCCTCCAATCTTTCCACCAAAAGATCCTCACTTTCTGTCAAAATCCCTCCAAAGAATGCCTCTTTTAGATGCGATTTTTCTCAGAAACCACCAGGGTTCTCTCCAGTTGAGCAACAAGGTAGTATTTTCACTTGAATGTGATGAATTGTTGTTTTTCTGAGCATTTTTCTTCTAGCCCAGATGATGTTTTGGGTTGTATGACACCTTGAGTGCATGCTGTAACATTTGCTGGTTGTATATTGTATGTAGTGAAAATGTGTTGAGGGAAATTTGTATAAAGATGCATTCTTGGGATGATTTTGTGAATGTCTGAAGTTTCTTACTCTATAGGCTTAGTTTAATAGATCGTTGCATTTATGTAGTGCAAATGTATTGAGCGAGATTTGTATAAAGATACATTCTTTGGATAATTTTGTAGATGTCTGAAGTTTCTTAGTCTAGGGGCTTTCTTGTAAGAATGTTGAAGTCTTGAAGTTCAATGGATAGTTGCATTTTGTTTCTGGTAGTGTGAAATGAAGGCAAATGTTTGATTTTGTTTCAGGGTCATTGCCACCCAAAGTGTTTGTTGGATACTCGATATACAAAGGAAAGGCTGCTCTGGCTGTCGACCCTCGTCCCCCTGAATTTCTACCTTTAGATGTATGTCTTTCATGTTTTGTGCTCTTTATTTTGTTTGAGAGAGTTGAATTTCTGTGTGATTCGATATTCTTTTGTTATCTTATATTTGGAGCAGTCAGGAGCGTTTAAGGTGTCAAAAGAGGGCTTTGTGTCGCTCCAGTTTGCTCCTGCATCTGGTACCCGTCAATATGACTGGGGCAGAAAGCAGGTATTTCTTTCTTCTTTTGTCTAAGATTTGACATTCTAAACATGGTTGCATATACATTTGAACATAGTTTTCTTATGGAATACAAGATTCCTAACCAGCTTCTTGATGAAATACTGATCTGATTGCATGTTTACTTGTATGCTATAAATTTCAAGAAATTTTATGACACGGGATTTTCTTGTTTTGCATATTTTGCAGCTGTTTTCACTGTCAGTTACTGAGATAGGAAGTATAATTGGCCTTGGAGCAAAAGGCTCGTGTGAGTTTTTCCACGATCCTTACAAGGGAAAAAGGTAATACCTAAACTCTGTAATTAGAGCTCATTAGTTAGTGCATGTCTCTCTACCAACTCCACGTGATACTATAAAAATTAGTATTATGATGATTTTTGATGCTGATAGTGATATTCTATGCCTCCCGTCTGATCAAATGTTCTTATTTTGGATGCACTTTGCATTGTTTGTTTTAGCGATGAAGGTAAAGTAAGGAAAGTTCTCAAGGTAGAACCACTGCCAGATGGCTCGGGCCACTTCTTCAATCTCAGTAAGCCTCTCGTGATTTTTTTGACTGATCTAAACGGTGATAGTTTAAATTATACTGTAACTCAATGCATGACGCCATTGTCTTGAAGGTGTGCAAAACAAGCTTATGAATGTAGACGAGAGTATTTACATCCCAATCACGAGGGCAGAAATGACAGTCATCGTCTCAGCATTCAGTGTAAGATGTCTTATAATGTTATGTTCTTGCATATTTGTAAAGAGTAGCCTAGGATTCCAGCTATCTAAGGCATCGGTTGGTAATCTTGAACAGTATATCTTGCCGTACCTCCTTGGATGGAACACCTTTGCTGCCTCGATCAAGCCAGAAGATCCAGTCAGAACCAACAACGTGAATGCCAGATCTGGTGCTGACTTTGAATGGAGCAGATAATGGTGCCTTTAGCTTCAGCATTTGATTTCCTTGCCCCGTTTTGTGGTCGGTTTTGGGCAAGGAATTTAGTTAGGTGTTCTTGATAGTGGTCGGATCTTGAAACCGTACAATCTTCATGTCGGTTCTCATGAAACTTAACCATGCAATCTGCATTTCGGTACTTATGTAGCTCAACTTATGTAACATCGCGTGATTGTGAACCCTTGCTCATTATCGTAAGAAACAGAACATTTAAATCAATTATTTTCTCTTATGGATCAGAAGCTTTAGATTGTAAAGCATTTTCTCTTATGGATCAGAAGCTTTAGATTGTAAAGCAACACTTTTTCATAGCCAAAATAGTAAGTTGTGATTCTTATTAAGGATATCGATTTCTCAACATTTTATTTTCATGATGCTCAAAAAAGCTACTGAAATAATATGACACAAGATAGAAGATAGAACAAATATTTTTCAAGGTTCCCGAAGAATAATGTGTTGAAGCAGTTTAGGATCATCTCGGAAACAGAAATGAGTAACTTATGAAATAAGAACTCAAGTTAATGGATTACAATATAAAAACGATGAGCTACAAAGAAAGATCCCGGAGATGGAGCCTATTCTTCCATTGCATCTCCACCTTCGATGACTTGAACCCTTTCTCTGAGTGGTGTGATTTTCGTCATCAAGACCTCTGAAACACGAGTTTAAGCAAATAATAATCAGCATAAGAATATTCTCCCCCTTTCTATCAAAGAGTAGATGAGTTGAAGAAAAACCGACCTGTTTTCTTAGAAAAGGAGTAACCTATCTCACTGACATAAGTTCGGGGATTTGGGGTAAGGTGGTTCCTCAGGTACTTCTTATTGCCCTGCAAAAAAATTCATCAGAACCATACAACTAAACATGGAGCACGTGTTATGCCTAATATACAAGAAAAATACACACCTTGGTCAGGACACACACGTCCACGTTGCTACCACTTCCCAAGTCGTTGAAAATTCCAGAGCAAATGGCTTCTGTTACTAGCTGCACACCTTCTTCCTCCTAAAATATCGAGAAAAAAATTGATGATCCCTATTCAACATGAAAAAAGCGAAACTTTACGAGCCGGAAGAAAATTGTTAACTTACAGTAAGTCCCTCACGATATTTGGACTCAAACACAGACATGGCAGCAAGAGAACCAGAGCCCATTGTGGCAAATGGGAGAGTATCAGTTGATCCGTGTGGATAGATCTGCCCAAAGGAAAATCACCCCGTCATATAAATTACAAGTTTAAAGGATTCAAACCGAAGGGAAGGAGGAAAAAAACTCACTGTGTGCAAATGGGGTCCAGTCACATCAACTCCACCGAGAACCAATGCAGCTGAAACATGTCCTTGATAACTGATTCATCGACACAAAAAAGTTTCAGTTTAAATCTGCTGCTAATAAACTACATTCAAATAGCTATCTAAAATAGAACTGACCCGAATAGATGTCTTTTCAGTAATGTGAGAGCGGTCACGACCCGTGTTTCACGACCAGTGTGATAGCGGTGCAAATTCAGCTGTGAACTCACCATATCTATAACCAACATTAGAAAGAAAATATAAGAACCTCAGTATTGCATCATTTAAATCAAAATGCCTAATTTCCAACTGCAGAAGTTCTCTAAAGCATATGAAATACCTGTCACTGCTTCAGTATCTGCTGCTGTACCAGCTCCACAGCAATAGATATTAGGGGCCATGTAGTGGATTTTCTCACAATTCTTGTCCGCCACAATAGGTCCTTCAGTGGCTCGTGTATCTGCCCCGAGAATGACACCGTCCTAAAGAAGACCAACATCAAAAGAATGCCATTGAGAACAAATCAAGATCAAAACTTTCATCGTAAAAACTCAGTTGTAAACTATTTTAAATGCCCAAGAAACAGAACATTCAAAGCCCCACAAGAAGACACCCTTATCACTCAACTTGGCAGGCAAAAACTCTAAACAAAATAGCAATTAACCATATTTTCGCCAATCAAACCTTCAACAAGACTAAAATTTAAAACTGCAAGTTCTGTACAATACTGTACCTTAAAAACCAGTCCAACGATGGTAGTTCCAGTCTTGAGGAAACCAGGGCCCTTGAGACCATTCCCAGTAAGCATGTCATTCCTCGCGCACAAATCGAAGCTAAATCCACCCTTCTGGGGACCATTCACTGCTGAATTCGACATATTTAATCTACAAAAACGAGAAAGTTCAGTCCAAACTGTCCAGTTTACAGAAGCAAATTCTGTGCAAAACAGAATCCCTCATCCCCACATAATATAAAAGAGCTCAGCTTTGAAAAATTCACATGATTTGAGCATATTAATTGATCCAGCTTCTAAGAGCAACAAACTTAGGCACTGATTCTCAAATTGGTCAGAACAGCAACATTCAAGCAAACAAGCCAGCAAATTACTAAACCCTGCTCAAAAAAGAAGGCTTTTTTTCTAACACTAACCAAACACAATCTTAAACGGCCTTAAACCCCGATGGGCAACACAGCAAATCGAGGATTGGGAAGCTCACAAACACTGTAAGTAAACAATACTAGTTTCACAAATCCCAGAAGATTTTCCCGAAATCCGAATCGATTTGAAAAAGAAAAAAAAGCCCTAGTTTGAATCTGATCGAACAAATCAGCAGCAAAGCACTCAAATTTGAGATTAAAGGAACTGAAAAGAGAAGGAGCTTACCGGAGAGAGTGTGATTCGTCGGAGAAGGAAGGATCGGAAGAGGTATGCTATTAGGTTTTTCGACGGTGAGGATGAATATAATTTGGGGGAGTAGAGTGTTGAAAAAGAAATTTAAGTGTTTAAATTAAATAGCTGATAATAATAATTTTCGCCTTAAAAAGGAGCGGGGTATCCTAAATTTATAATCTATAAACTTTACATAATCCTATTTTGATTTGTTTTCTTGTGTTTCTAACCATATTTTTTTGAAATAAAACTATCTTGGACTAGGATTTATATTTACATACCTTTATTTAAAATTTATACAGCCTATTATCCGATAATACTATTAAAGTTTGAATATATGAGTAAATAATTAAAATATAATTATTTGAAAATGCAAAAAAAGCAAACATAGTATTTCAAAAATGATCTTCTTTTTTTTTTGCAAAAGAGTTACATATTACTAAATGAAAATTATTACAATTAATGCATGATCCAAATAGTTGGTGATGCATTTTTCATTTGGACCAAAAAAAATAGACTACACTTCACCCTGGTGGTAGATAAAGTATCAAAATACTTTTCCGTCTCAATTTTTATCTTTTTAAATTGATCAGGAATATTTTTGATTATTAAAAATTTTTAATTGTGTACAATTATATATAACGAAATTTTAATACTATGAAAATATACGTTACAATGAATCCAACCAGATTTTACGTGATTAATATGAGTAAAATGTGAGTGTTTTCTTTAGGTTAAAAGACGAGAACTTTAGTGAAAAAAGGTATTATCAAACCGTAGAAAGTGGTAAGAAATTTGACAAAAACTATGATTGGATCTAATTCGATTATTATTGTCAACTGGTCCAGGCTTACTTAAAGCCTTCAAAAATCCTCACCTTCATCATCTGAAAATGTCTCCTTTTTTCCTGCTATTCTTGAGTCTCTTCTTGTGTAAGAGATCAGCATCCGAGCTGATAACTTCGCTTCCCGGGCAGCCGGAAAACGTTGCCTTCCGGCAGTACTCCGGCTACATTGTCACAGACGCAGTACACCAGCGAGCACTCTTCTACTATTTCGTCGAAGCTGACGTTGTAAATGCATCAGACCTTCCACTTACACTGTGGCTGAATGGAGGTATACATATAATGTACTAATGTATGACATTATTGAAGTCTTGTAATGAATTTGGTGATGAATTGAGTTTAATGATTCGCTTTGATTTCAGGACCGGGGTGTTCCTCGTTTGGATTCGGTGCATTCATGGAAAATGGTCCGTTTCAGGTAGGGGAGAAAGGCCTGCTGGACAAAAACAAGTTCTCATGGAACACAGGTAAATTCTCTATTGTCTGAACTTTAAGGTAAATCAGTGGTTGAGGTGAGCCATGTTGATGTTCCTCGGTAATTTGTTTGAGGTTTAGTTAGATTTTTACTAACCTCGGCGAATTATCGAGGAACATCACATGTCATGTGAGGCTGTTAAAGAAACCTAGCTGATGCTAGAAATTGGACAGTTTCGAACATGTTGTATGTGGAGTCGCCTATCGGGGTTGGATTCTCGTACTCGAACACAAGTTCAGACTACATCAACTGGGGTGATGCCGATACTGGTATACTCTCTCACACACATTTCCCATGATTACAGTTTTGTTTAGTACGAGGTAACACTTTTCATGACTTATGCAGCTCTGGATAACCTTAATTTTCTCATAAAATGGCTGGAAGAGTTCCCTCAATATAAAGACTCAGACTTGTTCTTGACAGGGGAGAGCTATGCAGGTTAGGTGTAATATCATCAGAGTCATGCTTCTGATACCGTGTTTACGATGATCTAACCTTAAACTAACCTTAAACAAAAATTCAATTTCAGGACACTACATTCCACAGCTTGTTTCTTTGCTGATAGAGCACAACAAAAACCACAAGCCTATAAAGCTGAAAGCTTTAGCAGTAAATAAATTTTTACATCATGAGTATTCATCGTTTTCATCAAATGTGTTATTTACTTTTTACTTTTACTGTGTTATGTAGCTGGGAAATCCGCTTCTCGACAGAAAAATAAGCATCGATGCTGCTGAGTTTATGTGGTGGCATGGCCTAATCTCCGATGATATGCTCGCCATGAAGAAAACAGTTTGCAGTGATACGAGGTCATTCCTTGAGTTATTACACAACAATGTATCCGAGGAATGTATGAGTGTGTTCAATAGTCTGGTGGAGGAAATCGGCAACCAGACCGATTCAGGAAACATGCTCTCGCCGATCTGCCTGATCTCGACCACTGGAACACAAGCACTCCCTTTTCTCGGAAAGTTTGCAGACTTTAAGGTTAGTACAATTTGAGAAACAATGTAGTTTTTTAAGGTTGTACTGAGTCGGTGCTTGTTTGATTGGCAGATGGTGCACAAGGCTTCTCCTGGTGATCCTTGTCTTGGTGACAAAACATTTGAGTACCTTAACGATGCTCGTGTCCAAGAGGCGCTTCATGTGCAAGCAACAAACTTTCCTGCTCCCTGGAATTTCTGCGCGAACGGGTCTGTAACATTTTTAACAGTTCAAGACAGTTTTTTTAACATAAGAGCTAAACAAATTCAGACACCTGAATTCATATTCCTTAACTGGTCTCGATCTCGCAGGCCGTTGCGATACAAGAGGATCGATATTGCCAAGAATATCATCCCTCTCTTGAAGGACATTCTTAGAGAACCAATTCCTGTTCTACTTTTCAGGTTGTTGTTTCTTTTAAGGTTTTTATTAAATTTTTTAAGGTTGATCAAAGGTTATTGACAGTTTATATGTTAATGTTAGTGGTGATCAAGACTTGAAGATTCCATTAACACAGACTCGGAAGATCGCGAATTTAGTGGCTAAGGATTTGAAGCTCAGTGTTCTTGGCAAGTATGGTCCTTGGTATGATGGGAAGCAGGTAACTACTGTCAAAATCAAACATATTTTTCTCAGAAGAAAGGTTTCTGTTTTAAGCCCTAAATGCGCGATTTTTGTCCCAGATTGCAGGATCAAGTGAATGGTTTGGTGAATTTAAGGATGGAAAGAACAGTACATATTTAACATACGCAACTGTCAGAGGAGCTGCACATGAAGTGCCCTTCACTTCTCCTTCTCAGGCTCTAACCTTATTCAAGGCATTCCTAGGAGATCTTTCCCTTCCTAGAAAGTTCACCACTTTCTAAATTTAGTATGCAATTTTCCTTGTTTTTCCCGATTCAACGTTGGTTTAAAAAGGAATCCTTCATGGAAAAGGCCATTCTATAGAGAGTTCATGAATTTTCACAAACGTCTGTGAGTTCCTAAATTCGTAGATTCTTTTGCACCGATGGATAAGTTGAATGAAATTCATGGTGATCATCGGAGATCGGAGAAACCTCAGTCGACGACGTTGGTTCAGAGATTCCTGAGTTTCTTGTACTCTTCAGACAAGAAAAGTACTGTACAGACAGCAACAACCGAGGATGCAGGCTTTGATTACTTCAACGAGTTGCCTGATGAGATTCTTGAGGAAATCCTGTCCAGATTGAATGTAAGAGATGCAATTACATCGTCCATGGTTTCCCGCAGGTGGAGAAACCTAGCCGGATTTCCCACCACCCATGAAACGGCATCACCATCGATGCGCTGCGACGAGCATAAATCCAGCGGCGGTGTGGTTGTTCGATTCACAGATGATCACAGTACGACATCGGGTTCTGCAATCCTCGTTTTCGAAACGGATAAATCCGATCATTGTCAGATCGACTATTCCAAGTTGGACGATTGGACGGAAAAGCCAGGAAGAATCGAAACTTATAGTTAGTGAACATCCATCGTCCAACTTGGAATAGTCGATCGGACAATGATCGGTTTTATATTTATCCGTTTCGAAAACGAGGATTGCAGTACCCGATGTCGTACAGTGATCATTTGTGAATTAATAAACCACAGCGTCGCTCAATTTATACTCGTCGCAGCACATTGAGTAAAAATTGATAGCAAACATCAATTTGAGCGGCGCTGTGGTTTATTGAGTTGCGCCGCTCAAATGCAACATCAGTGATACCAAACACGCTTATGTTAATGTAACATTGGTGATGAGATCATACAGACTTCAGTGTCTTAGAGTGGTTGAATTCATCGACTGACGTGGATATAAAAGTGAAGTTGATATTGTGAAATATGTGATGAAAATTGCGAAATATCTCGAAAATCTTGTTGTCTATCCCTTCAGTCCACAACATCTTGATAGGTCGGGTGCCCTAACATTTAAGCAATCAAATGCAGTGGACAACAAGTTATCCATTGCATATGCACAAAAATTGATCAAGAGATTAGAGATGATCAAGTCTTCAAGGACGTAGTTTTTCTCATCTTCTTCTTCTTTTTAGTTTTGTAATTCGTTTAAGTTTATTTGCTCGCTCTTGTCTAATTTTCTAACTCATT
Source organism: Sherardia arvensis (assembly GCA_948330725.1). NCBI lineage: Eukaryota > Viridiplantae > Streptophyta > Magnoliopsida > Gentianales > Rubiaceae > Sherardia > Sherardia arvensis. Next base: position 2,080,452 of record OX415244.1, read on the forward strand.
TAATTTTTCAAATGATTACATTTTAACTGAAGTAAAAATTAATATAATAAAAAATATAATTAGTTCAATTCAGTTTAATTCAAGATCAGGGAGTCAACAAGCATCTTGTATTAAAACAAGATTTTCACGAAAAAACAATATTAAAACGAAAATAATGTTCTAGAGAGGACACGTGTTACGATTTTCCACGCGGCACTAGAATCATCTTCCACGTATTTACGGAAATTAACAAACTAATCAAACCCACTATCACCACCATAGATGATCTTCATCTAATCAGAGAAAAGAAAAGCTCCTGCCAACGTTGCCAGAAGAAGCAGAAACGCAGGTAAACCTTAAATCTCCTTCTATATTCAGACAAAGATGATTGTTTCAGATGAACACAATCTTTACATATGATTGTAAAAAAAATAAAAAAGGAATCTTTTTTATGTGTTTCATCAAAAATCAAGATTCAATCTTTAGATCACCACGATCAGGTCCTGAAAGGACATTAAATTCATTCGAATCCGTAAAAAGAAAGCATTTTGTAGTTTGTTCGTAGGTAAATTTATCTGTCGGATTCAGACAACATGGCAGAATCATCGCAAAACCCGAAAACTGCGAGCTATGATGAATACTTTGAGAAGGTGCAGAGCAGGAAGAAGCTGTCTCAGCCATTGCAGGAAGCTCTAACAGCAGCTTTTGCAAGAATCCCTGTTTCTTCCTTCCCAGAGGTTCATGGAGGCAGAGGTAATATCAGAGCCAACGTTGTAAATTCAGTGTCTGAAAATACTTACGTAAGGATGAAATGTTTTTGTTGTTGTAGTGATTGAAATTCAAGCAGATGCATCGATCGGAGATGCAGTGAGGATCCTGTCGGAAAGCAATATCATGTCAGCTCCGGTGAGGAATCCCGACGCTCAGAACACGATAGATTGGAGAGAGAGGTACCTGGGAATAGTTGATTATAGTGCCATTGTTCTTTGGGTGCTTGAAACTGCTGAGACTGCTGCTGCTGCCATCTCCGCCAGCTCTGCCGCCGCTGCAGGGGTGGGTGCTGGTGCTGCTGGCACGCTCGGGGTGATGGCGATCGGGGCAACTGGACCTGCTGCGGTGGCTGGTCTGGCGGCAGCTGCCATTGGGGCGGCTGTGGCTGGCGGTGTGGTGGCGGAGAAGGGGATGGTGAAAGATGCACCTGCAGCTGCTGATAAGCTTGGTGATGATTTCTACAAAGTTATCCTTCAAGAAGAGCCCTTCAAATCAACCACTGTAAGATTTCAAGATCACATCTTTTGGTATATTTCATGAGAAAATCGGGATCAGTGTGTGTGTGTGTGTGTGTGTTTTGATCTGAAGTTCAAAACCTGCTTTCTAAACAGAATCTACCGATCTATATAAACTTGCAGGTTAGGTCGATACTGAAATCCTACCGATGGGCGCCTTTCATCCCAGTGGCAACAGATAGTTCCATGTTGAGTGTCTTGCTGCTTCTATCAAAGTACAGATTGAGGAACGTACCTATCATCGAAGCTGGCAATCCATGCATCAAGAACTACATCACTCAATCTGCCGTGATCCAGGGCTTGGAAGGTTGCAGGGGAAGGGATTGGTTCGACTGCATATCTTCAAACCCGATCTCAAAGTTGGGCCTCCCCTTCATGACCCCAGATGAGGTATAATCAGACACTGAATTCTTGATGATGATGATGATGAAGTGAATAATGCTATTTTGACCGAAATAGGTCGTCAGCGTCCAAAGCGATGAGCTAGTTCTCGAGGCATTTAAGAAGATGAAAGACAACAAAATCGGCGGCCTTCCTGTTGTCGAGGGCTCGAACAAGAAGATTGTCGGTAATGTCAGCATCAGAGACATCAGATTCCTGCTGCTAACACCCGATCTTTTCTCTAATTTCAGGTAAAAAAGAAACAAAAGAGACCAGTTTTAACTCACCGGAATATACAGGCCTTTGTTCACTCTTCTTGTCCGAATGCAGGCAGCTGACTGTGAAGGACTTCATCAGCACGGTAGCCAAGGCCAGTCCCGATACAGGAAAGGTGATCAACCCGATCACCTGCAAACTTGATACGACGCTTCAAAGTGTGATTCACACTCTTGCTTCAAACTCGGTACACAGGATCTACGTTGTGGATGACAATGTGGAAGGAGTGATCGGGGTGATCACGCTCAGAGATGTTATCTCCTGCTTCATCTACGAGCCACCAAACTTTTCCGAGAAGTACTTTGGATCCGCAGCTCAAGAAATGCTAGGGAAGTAAACTTCTGTAACCTTTCTGTCGTAGTTTCTCACAAAACCAGATTTCATAATCTTATGATACTGCAAGTTTACTGAATCCTGCTGATTTTCGCAAGCTTTTTTCGGTTATAATGTCCCTGAGGATTTCCACATCCTCCCATTTTCCTAGACTAGCATATATATTCGAAAGAATGACGAAAGGGAAGGGATTATCTGGCTCCAAACCTGAAAGCTTCTTGGTGATTGCCTCGCCAAGCTCAGAATCTGCATAATGCTTGCAAGCTGCAAGCAATGAAGCAAGAACAGAAGATGATGGCTCTGTTACTTCTTGTAGAACATCTCGAGCTTCTTTCAGCATCCCGGACCTTCCCAGAAGATCGACGATGATGTTCAACTGCTCTGAAGTTGGCTGCAATTTGTAGTCGATTAACATCATTCGAAAAACTTTCCACGCTAAATCGGCTTGACCTGTGTGGTTACACATCGACAGCAAGCAGCTGAAAGTTGCTTTATTCGGCTGCACTTTCTCCTCCATCATCAGATCAAACAGCGAGGAAGCCTTTTCGCCTTCGCCATTTCTTCCATAGCCTGAGATCATCGCATTCCAGAATGCAGGATCCCGAGGCAGAATTTCAAACTGGTTGAAAACATTCCGTGCCAGAATAGGTTTACCACATTTCATGTACAGATCAATGACAGCAGTGGCGGTGAAGTTTTCACTATCGATCCCTGCCCGAATAACATATCCATGGATCTCTTGCCCACATCGCAGAGCAGAAAGACCTGAGCAGACTGTTAGCAAGCTCGTGATACATTTAGGGCAAGGCACGACATCCTCGGTAACCATCTTTCTGAAAAGGATAAAAGCTTCCTCTGTTTTCCCCGCCCCGGAAAATCCACTGATCATTGAATTCCATGTAGCGGAATCAGGCAACATCCCTTCATCTTTCAACTGTGAAAAGAGCCGAAGAGCATATTCACACTGATCGCTCAACATCATTCCTGAAATCATTGAATTCCAAGTTATCAAGTTTCTACGACTACCAAGCTCTTTAAACACCCGAAATGCAGATTCCCAAGCGCCACACTTCGAATACATATCCACCAGGGCAGTTCCAACCTTAGTGTCGAAAACCAACTTCCCTTTCGCGATCAATCCATGAACCTGTCTACCAAATCCGAGATACCTCAAACCAGCACAAGCAGAAGTAGCTGAGATGAATGTAACCAAGTTAGGATTCTTGCTACACGATCCTCTCATCTCGTTAAACGAATCAAGAACCTGAAAATGAGCCCCATTCTGCAGCATCCCAGATACGTATGCATTGCAGAAAACCAAACTCTTTTCTTGAACCAATCTATAAAGCCTCTCAGCCGAATCAACACCGCGAAAACCAAAATACATCGTCATCAGGGACGTCGCGACATAAATATCAACCTCAACGCCAATCTTATTCGCCCAGCAATGCAGCTGCATTCCCTGATCAACACGAACACACGCAGACAGCACACTAGCCACTGTAACCGAATCAGGTCGAACATTCCTCAACGCAGCCAAACAAAACATCTTCAACCCCTTCTCCAAAAATCCATTGTGACAAAACCCTGAAATCACAGCATTATAGCAAGCGATCTCTGGTTCAGGCATTTCGTCAAACACCTTGCCGGCATTCTCCACCTGGCCAAGCTTCATGTACACATCAATTAAACCAGTTGCAGAATGTGTTCTAAACTGAAACCCGGATTTTACAATCTGGGCATGCAGCATCTGCGCCTCCGGAGCCGCCGTGAGGGCGGCGCAGGCCTTGAGGAGGAGCGGAAAAGCGAGCTTTTTGGGGAAGAAAGACGGTGAGTTTTGGGAGTAGAGAGTTAGGACTTCCTTGAAGAGTCCGTTTCTGATCAGCGCCGACATTTGGGTCGCCATGTTTGTCGCCGGCGACGGCGGCTTCCGTACGAGGAAAAATGGCGCCTAAATACAGAACCTATGGCGGTGGAGCAAAAACCACGCCTTTAGGTTAGTTACTTGAGTTTACAAAAGGGAGGAAAGAGAAGGCGTGATATGGTAAACATCAGTAAATCCTATAATAAAATAAATTTCAAGAGGTTTTTACCTTAATCTTGATTAGCTTAATAGGTGTGAAGTGGTAATATAGCTTATCAAATAATCAATTCATTTTAATTTAGTTTAGTTTTGCAAAAGTATGATTTGATGAAATTCAATCAAATTTCGATATCTTATTTTCAGTTCAGCAATAAATAAGCCCATTGAAATTCAATTCAGAATCTAATTTTGTTACTAGTCATGTTTAACCTGGGGCAAAAAAAATCATTTAAGACAAACTAACTATCTTATTTAATTATTTTGATAGTTAAGTTCATTTAATTTAATTCAATATATCTTAATTTTATTAATTTAATCATAATGTAACTATTTTTTTATGCATTAATTTTTATTTTTCAATCATGATTATGATTCCAATTCTAAAAACATTTGTGCCAAAAAAGTTGTACTTTCTCATTAGTCAATTATTGCTAAGACAAAACAATGTACAATGTATATCATGCAGAGAAGAATGCATTCATTTCACTGAAATTTTGTGCCTAAATTTCCACTAAGATTTCCACTACTAGCCCAGCCTTCTTGAACCTGAACTGAATACTGCATATGCCATAGAATGTCCTCTATAGAAGGCCTCCTTGCAGAGTCTTTGTTCAGGCAGTTGATGGTGATCTGAGCTATGGTTTTCAGGGATTCATATGCATATGATCCTCGGATCGAAGAGTCTGCAAGATCTTTGAGCTTTGTCGGAGATTCCGCTAAGCAGATCTCCATCTCATTTTGTAGCTCATCTGCTTCACTCTTTAGGATGATGGCTCTGCCTGTGATCACTTCAAGGAGGATCACTCCTAGCTGATAGATGTCCTCCTTTTCTGCATTTCCTGTGCTTGATGGGCTGCTCTCATGGCCATTCACATTGCTTTCTTGGCCGCCCTGTCGGTTTTAGGGTTAGACATTGCGAATCAGCAGTAGCGGGTCCAGAATTATAATGGATTGAGAAATAGATACTTTATCTGTTCTCTTAAAACGGACATCTTACTACTTGGATCGTTTTTTTTATGCACTTTGAAATGTATGGAAAGAGGTGAGTGAGTGTGGTGAAAAGATTTCAAAAATCATTGAAAATGATCCATAATTTGGCATAGAAGTAAAATCAAAACTAAACTAGTCTAAAATTGAAAGTTGTGAAAAATTGGCATAATAAACCAAAATTACTATAATCACCTATTCAAAATTTCATTGAACTAAAATGCAAACAAGCTAGCTAAGTGTGGCAATCTTAGAAAAAAACAGACTAGAATGAAAAGTGGGACGGTTTTAGAATAACTGAAGTGCTATATGAAGTCCGGTATTTTACTCAGCGTAGTCCAAAATACCATTGAAATTACAATAATGCCCCTGAATATTGCCTATAAGTGTGTGTGGCAATCTTAGAATAAACAGACTAAAATGAAAAGTGTGACGGTTTTAAGATAATAGATAGTTTTACCTTTATAGGCAAGGATATGTTGTAGCTGCTGATTTTGGGAGAGAGGCTATCATCCAATAAAACATGCTCTATCTTCATGTCACTCCCAATCACTCCAGCTGAATGCAAATACTGAATCCCCTTTGCAATGCTCATCACAATTGACATTCTCTGTGGCCATTTCAGAATCTCCCTCTTCCTCCAATCTATCAAAAAATTCAAAAACATCACAAAAATATCATTTCCTGTTTTTTTGCACAAACTAATCTCAATGCAGTAAATTTTTTAAAATTTACCACTTAGATGATCTCTCAGTGATCCAGTTGCGATGTTCTCGAGCACGAGGAAGACGGTGCTGGCTATGTTGGGGTGGTCCTGATACGCGACGATGCAGTGTCCGAGAACACTGACAATGTGCCTGTGTCTTAGTCTTGATATGATTTCCATGTGCTGCTGCAAGTTCTGAGGTGATAGCTTCTGCTTCAGCTTCATACATTTCACCAGGACCACTGTCCCATCTACCAACCATCCTCTATACAGCTATCATAAATAGAGAGCCATAGGATAAGATATCAAGATTCAGTGCAAAATATCATCTTTTCAACAAGATCAATACAATCATCAAGCTAAATTCGAAGATTTAGGGCTAAAAGCGACTAAACTTGTCGAAAATTCAGACTTCGGACTTCAGTTTTATCAGACAGGCCGGTTTCAAAACATGATATATTCAAAATGACTGTGATCTCAAACACTAGGCCTAATATTTCAACAAGCCAAAATCAAGCAATGGTTTTAGAGCATAGGCAATAAAAATGACATTTTTATCGAACAAAAGTGACCAAAGCGATGATTTTTGCCTAATATTTCAACAAGCCAAAATCTAGCAATGGTTTTAGAGCATAGGCAATAAAAATGACATTTTTATCGAACAAAAGTGACCGAAAAGATGAATTTTTTCCTGAATTACCTGAGATTGAGAGACTTCTCCGACTAGATTGGCAAAGTTATCAGTAGCTTCTTCAATCTCTTCCAAAGTGAAAACCTGATATGGAGGAAGCCCCATTGACACCATCCTCATTGTCCTTGGCACATTCCCTTCAAAATTAAAATCAAGAACTTAGCCCCAAACTAAGCGTAAATTCATCGGACTAAATTTAACTGAATTGAAATGCAGATAAGTTGAAAAGATCGGGGCGCTTACTTCCGTGATCAGCAAGAGGGGAGCCTCTAGGAGCACCATTTTTATCAAACACAAAGCTATCAGATTTCAGTTCTTTCTTCTCTCTCTTTTTCCCCATTTTCTTGTAAATGATCAAGAAAAGCACCCCAAGAGCAGCAATGGCCACAACAATGCCTCCAATAATGGCAAGAACAACTCCGAGTTTAACGGTGGAGTTGGAATTGTCCTTTTTACCCTTTGCAGATGGCTGAACAGCCAATGCTTCCTTCTGGCAAAATGCATAAGGCCTTTGACTTTGACCTTTCGCGCTCGAATTCGACAGGCAATTCCAGGATGCAAAAACCCTTCTGGTTCTTGATCCGGCGAGGCAAGACGGCAACTTTCCGATCAAAATGTTAAAAGACAGATCAACAAATGTTAGATTGTCCTGACAGGACACAGTACTAGGAAGTGCTCCACTCAGCTGATTCCTAGCAAGATTTACAGACCTAATCTCGGGCAGAGAAAACATAAACGAAGGAATCGGTCCTTGCAGCTTGTTGACGGAGAAATCGAGCGATTCCAGGTTGGAAAACTTCGCAAAACCTGGTACAATCTCAGACCTTAAAGACATGTTCTTGAATTTGATCTGTACGAGGCTGTTGCTGTTTAAGGTAGGAAAACCAGGGCCAATGGGGTTGTCACTGAGGTCGATTTCTTCGAGACTGGACAGCTTCCTTAAATCAGGTGCATTTCCAGTAAACATGTTACCAGCCAAAACCAGGCTTGTCAGATTCTTAAAATTAGCAATCTGAAAAGGGATTGGTCCTTGAAAGTAGTTTGAGCTGAGGTTGAGCATCTCCAGTGAATCAAACCTGTCCACTGTGGAGGGCAGGGTGCCCCAGATTCCAAGGGACACTAAGGACAGCTTCCTGAGGTTGGAGAGCTTGGTAATAACTATGAAGAATGATTCTACGGAGAAATCATGGGACAAAGGTTTGGTTTTGTTTCCTACTATGTTTAACTCGGTTATGTGGTTTCCTGTGCAGGCAACATAAAGAGATGGCTTCTGACCAGTGTAACAAAACTCTGTCCAGTTGTTCCATTCCTGAAGAACCTGCGGATACTCAAGAAACTGCTGTACTTGCAACAAAATCCTTTTCTCAGAAGATAGCAGCTGGGATGAAGAAGATGGGATGTTCAGGATGGAGAAAGAAATCAAGAAAATGAAGTAAAGATTGGATCTTTCTCCCATTTCTTGAGAGAAATCTTAAAGTTTCAGAAAACCTTAAAGTTTCAGAAATGCAGAATACTGTGTGTGTGTGTGTTTGGAGAAGACAGATTTTTAAGAGGGTATTTTTAAAAAGATAGGACATTGAATGGAAATGGGGCAGATAGGGTCAGAATGTGTGAAAAGGTTGAAGTTTCCATGCAAATGCAGATCAAGGTTGTAAAGAAGATGCAATAATGGCCAGATTGTACATAAAAATTTAGCCTTTCTTCTGATTTTTATAAGATGTTGCTATACGCAATCCAGTATTTTACTCTTGTACTCCAAAATACGATATTAAAGTACGAAAATGACCTCAATTTATTTAATTTTTGATAAACTAGCTAGCTTGCAGGGGGCGGTAGTGTCATTTCATTGGTATTTTGGACTACGCTGAGTAAAATATTGGACTGTATATATCACTTCAGTTTTTATAATGAAAGATAGGTTAAACAGTACAACAAGTCTTAATCCCATGAATTCCTGGTCCTACAATATATGCCTAATGATATTGTAATAGATTGAGGTTTGAAGTTTGAGCAATGAGGATTAATTTGCATTCTTTTCTCAGGTCTGGCTGAATGCTGTGATTCAAAAGTCAACATGGCACTGGATTCGAACGCTATAAATGCTGCATCATCTAAGGTTTTGGACCATTTCAGAGCACCCCAAGTGAGAGCACATGCTCCAGCAATGGCAGAATGTGTTAAATATATTGATCATGTCGGAGTTTTATCGAAGAAACCTGACTTCTTACCGACATGATCAATATAAGTCGAGCACATTATATACTTACTACATGAATTTTTATAAATGTTTCAAGAAATTTCCAACTTGCAATCAGAGGCGGATTCATTCACAGGCGGCAGTCTGTCCTCAAATTCGCCGGACAAACCTGTGAATAGTAATTTCTGACTAAGTATTACTGTAGAATCACCGTCAGTCTACACTACCGCATACCCTAATATAATTTTCTAGATCTTTCTCAGCTTACAATGATGAGATACTCATATTGCTTTAGTAAAAGGGACTTTGAGTAAAAGGGGTAATTTTAGGAGGTTCATAATTCACTCCCAAGATCAGTGCCAGAGGTATTTTCTTGTCGGTGGAATATGTGGAATTGGAGGAGACATGAAGCTTTGCCATCACATGGTGTATAGTAAGCTTCATTATGAATTACCTAATGCATTTGTTTATTTACCAGTTGATGTTAACTGAAGTTATATTATTATTATTACGGCACTGTCCAGTTCAGCTTTATCACAGCAGTCTGGATTATGTTATTATTCAGTGTACATTGTTTGATTCTTTAGCCTTGTCATTTTGCTTATGGAGGTTGTTTGAGTGGAAAGCTGGACAAGAAAATGTTCTTTCTACACACAGAAAAGAACAAAGATTACAGTTGGTAGTGTTTGGTTTAATTGGCATATCATATCATTATGTCCTTCTTTGTAAAATTGCAATCATGGAGATGATATTAAATGGCTCTGAATTTCAGTGGTTTGATTCAGGTTGTGATTTTGTATTCTTGTTCTTGGTGTGCATGTTTTACTATTTTAAATGCCTACAAGACAGATTTTATAAGTTTGTTTAAGGGAAATATGCTCCAACAATCAAGTTATTATGTGTATAATTTAGGAGAATGTTGAACATAATAGAGTTTGTATCTTTCACTTCTATATTCCTCTCCGTTACGGTGACTGTGTTCGCAATTCTGGAATCGTAAACCGAGAATGATCACAATCTCCCCCAAAGTTACTAGATAGTCGGGATGTTTGGATTGTGGGTGATCGTGTTCTCTTCGTGGGTCTTTCGTTGCCAATAAATATATCAAACGACTTTTAAACTATAATTAGATAATTGAGGGTCAAAATGAAGTAGATAGAGTTAAAGGCGGGTCAAACTCAAATAAGTAAAGGGGACATATTCGTGAAAAGCGAGAAGTCGTGTTACAGGGAACTATCTGACTTACAGGTCAAAATAAGAATACCAACAATTCGTATCTTAACTATGTTTATTACAATAGGCAAACATTTCCTATTTCAAAACAAGACGCAGATTGAAATGAGAATCAAAACATACACCAATATATCAAACTGTTCGACACTTTAATAAAAAGAACCATTCAAAACTTCATAGCTATCAAATAATAATTCATGAAACGCTCTTTTTTTTCCCTGAAATTTATGATAAGTAATATGTTAATATTAACGAGTGTTATATTGCTACCTGATTGAATCCGTATTATTACTTCATTTTGTGTGGATCATGAGTCAACTTATGTTTGAGTTCCAAGATGCTACTACTTGGTAGCACAATCATAAGATGGTAGTTTTCCACCGACGTGAATTGACGAGTTTTTGGTTTGATTCCTTCTTCTTCTCTCCCATCCATTTCTGTACCTTTGAGTGTGAATGAATTGGAAGGCCAACGAAATTGAAAACGAAACTTCTTCAAAATGCAAAGGAAGGTGATTTGTAATACTCATATTCAATTAAATTTCGTACATCAATCAATCATCTTATATCCACATCCATTTATTGTGAATCAAGATTGCAAAATTTTATTCACCATTTATTATTATTCAAATCAACAATTATTTGATCATGAGTACATTGAATAGCTAATATATTGACCATGGTGGTTAGTATTATTTAGCATTTATTAAAACTTCCATGTATCTTTGAATTTTGGATTAGTATATTATTGAGATTTTTTAAAACTATCAATTTGACATGTTAATTCTGGCCGGTATATATTCAGCCAGTTCAATTAAAATGATAAAAATATCATTTTCGCCTTCTCCACCACCATTCATTCTTCTTCCCTTCTATTCCTGCAAATGTCCTTCCTACCGCCTTTTTAATCATTGTTATCTCTTAGATTTGCTAGTGTGATATAAGTATGTTCAACTATTCAACCGAATGGACTGATCTAAAATGAATCGAATTAGAAACATGTAATCAAACTTTTTTTTGAAACAACAATATATTAATATTTAGTGAAGAATTCAGAGTATTTTGCTCTAAAAATGATATGACATAAGTAACATTGAAAAGTCTACAAACCTCCATAGACCATTGAGAACAAGATACTAACTTTTACAAAAGCCAGAAGCCCATTTCCCAGTTAGCCTTAAAAGGGTACAGGATTAAAAATACTTCAGTGGGCTGTTTTCTTCTTCCATGCAGGCCATTTTCAAAAATTTATGATTCCATTCTTTTTTCTTTTTCATAATAATTTGTTTCTGCCAAAAGTACATTACTTTTAATAATTAGTAGAGTATTATATTTTTCTGAAAAGGTTTCCACTATGGGAACAACTTTTGATACACATAGAAAAGTTCCATCTTGGTTTACCTGAGTTTAGAATGGTCTTGATCAACCAGAAAACTAGTGAACCACAAACTATGGGATCCAATGCCAATTGCTAATTAAATACACTAGTACATGTGATATTATTAGTTTATAACAATCTAGGATCCTATGTTTATGATTATTGAGTTGAGTGTGTACTAAGTACTGTTAAAATTATTGAAAATGTCAGTTGGAAGTATTGGTCCTATTGGATAATCATGGTTGTAGATAAAATTCATAAAACTATGATTCCTTTAAAGTATGATTTAAAATTGTCTAGTATATGATTTCAATCATTTCTAATAATTCATTCATTTTCTTATGTTCTGTATGAGAGAATTTGACTCAACAATCAAGTAAATAATAAATGACAGTTGTCACATAGGGTTATTTTGTCAGATTTATATATGTATAAATCTTTATGGAGTGTGATCAAATAAGGTAGTATCTTTTATAAATATGCTAGTGATAGCTACATAAGTGAGGGATAAAGAAAGAAATCAATTCACAAGTGTGACCATTCTGAACTACAAAAATAGTCAGTTTATAATATTATATGTCAGAAATTATTTCAAAAGTGCGATGTAGTAAGTTTGTTGAATCTAACTATTGTTGATGGTGCACGGATATTGCCAACAAAATGTAGAAGGAAGAATATATGAGATTCCAGTTATGTTATAAAAAGTGGGTCAGTTGAACAATTATAAGTGAAATATTATAAAACATTCAACAGTAATCGTAGTTGAAGAACTGTTGGACCAATATATGAGATATGACATGATAGTGTTTCGGTTGTAGACCACACCACTGTATAGTGTATGGTTCTTAAACACAAATTATAAAGTCATCTCGTTTAATCGTCTAAGATTTCTTCATTAGTTCTTCAACCTATGGAATTATACATTCAAACCCTCCAAATCTAACTTTACAAAAATCAGTAAAATATGAGTTTAATTTCACTAAACCTAAGTCATGATTCAAGAAAAGTAAGATAAAAAAGAGAAAAAACCAAACCCCATGCTTATGGATACTTGTCTTGTACCCTACAGTTGCTATCAAACTCAAAGGGGACCAAAAATCCACAACTACCACTGTTTTAAATTTATAAAAATCACAAAAAGTTCATTTCAAATTTAATATTATTACTATTGGAAGAGATAATTATAAGTTCAAGTACATACAAAGCAAGGCTTCTTCCAGTAGACGGCGCCGTTTAAAGATAAGTACAGAAAAATTATATTTTACCCAAAAATAAAAATCTAAAAATAGAAAGGAAAATATAAATAGCAAGTGGCATCAGGACTCAGTCAGTAGAACACACTCAGAGCGGAGTAGAAATCGGGCTGACCGAGGAGGACTCATTTCACTGTGTGACTCTGTGAGAGAAATGGCGATTGTTTCCGACTGAGCAACGTTGTTTTCCCTCATCAATCTCCCCGAAACACGTCCGTACGAATCGTCCCTCTGCCCCCATTTGCTCAATTCTCAGATCTCTGCATTTTTGAGGTTTGTTTGAATTTTTCAAACTTTTTTTCTCCTGTTTTTTCTGAATGCTGGTGGGTTTTTGTGGTTTCGTTTGATTGGATTTGTGTGTACGAGTGTGAACTTTGATTTCCTGTTAAAAATCTGTGTTTTTGCATTTGTTTTCTGATGTTTTGTTTTGGGATTGGATTTGTTTATCTAGGGGTTCGTACTAATGCTGCTTCCTGCGTGCGTTTTTGTCTCCATTGAATCTTATCTTAACTTTCTGTGTTTTGTGAATTAAATTTGGAGGGATTTTGAATTTGGGATGCATCAAGCTCTGAGCTTTTGAAGTGGAAAAGAAATGAATCTTGTGCTGCCTGTGTGGCGTATTTTTTGTTCAATTTTTTTTAAAAAATTCCATTTGATGACTTTTCTATGTTTTGTGATTCAAAAGTCTCGAGGGAATGTTGAATTAGGATGCATCAAGCTGTCATCTTTTGAAGAGGATAATTAGTGTAGGATGTGCTGCCTGTGTGTAATTTGTGTGCGTGTTGTATAGTTTCTTAGTTTGTTTAAACTCCATGATATATTTCCAGGTCTCTGTAAATTAAAAGTCTTTTCTTTATCTTGCAGGCTATTTAAGTTTTACTTTGAGAGGACAATGGGAAAGTCTCCAGGCAAGTGGATCAAATCAGTGTTTACAAGGAAGAAGGTTGCGAAGTCTGGCTTGGGAAAAGGGAAAGGGAAAGAGATCTCTGTTAGCGTTCCCAGCCTGGATGAGACCTCCAACTTGGATGAGGTCCCCATCACGATATCAGAGCCAGTTCTGATAACTGGAGGCAATCCTGGTGGAAAGATGGCTAGGCTGCCGAGTATAGGCGCAATTCTAGCCTCCCCCAAGCAAGACGCTGGTGTTGAAATTGCTGCTGTTCAGGAGTCACCAGAAGGATCTCAATCTTCTGATGCTGAAAGAATGAGGCTTGAGCAAGCAGCTACAAAAGTCCAGGCTGCAGTTAGGGGTTTCATGGTATATTTCTCATCCTTTGGCACTATTTTGACTGTTCATTATCAACTGAATATTGTTATGTTCAGTTCTCTTGCTTGAGACAAATCAAAGATATTTATTGAAAACCAAACCATGCTGCCTCTGGAATAAATGCATCCAAGTTTTCCTTTTTTTGTTAGTGAATTATAGTGTACACATGTGATTTTAGCGGTTGATGGTTATTGCATTGTTAGATTTTTTCTTACTGAAGATGCCCCCGTGCTATCATTTTTGACCAGGACTAGCATGAATTTGACTGTCTGCATCCATGCTGCTATAAAGTATTGGCACATTCTCTTTGTGCAATTCATTATATATACATGGATTTGAGTCTCGGCATCCAAGTTGCTAATAAAGTGTATTCTTTTAGCATGTAAAAGGGAAAAAGCTAGCGTCTTTTTATTCCTTTTTGAAGCATTTGTACATTCATAATCATGTGTTTTAGCATGCAATTTATCCATTATTCTCTTTCTTAATTTGAAGGCTCGCCGGGAAATCCAATCACGGGAAGTCATTGTTAAGCTCCAGGCCTTGATTCGTGGTCATTTGGTCCGTAGGCAGGCTGTGGCTACTCTATACTGTACCCAGGGCATTGTTAAGTTCCAAGCACTTGTTCGTGGTCAAACTGTGAGGTCTTCAGATATTGGAATGCAGGTCCACAGTAAGCTGACTGTGGAAGAAGATAAGGTAAATTTTCTGTGAACCACATCCTGTTATTTACATGCAGTTTGTCACACGACAATGAGATGTCATACATATTTGAATTTTCAACTCATAAATTTTTTGACGGGGCAGGAAAAGTACTGATTTTTTATTATTAAGTGTGGTCATCATGAGGATTACAAATTACTTCTATACACAGGACAGATCGATGTTAATACCACTTTTTCTACCTGTGATCACCGCCTTACATTGTATTTCTTATCTTCGTGCTGTATATGTCTTCATTTTTGGTATAACAGGAAGCCAAGCAGTTGGAATCTGGTCAAGATAGCGGAGATGACCGTGCTGGAATTTTTCTTGAGAATGCTTTTGTTGCAAAGGTTAGTGTTAACATCTCTTAGCCTCTTCATTTTTATTTTTTTTGGCTTCATTTTAGAAGGGATCCTACTCTTGTGCAAATACCGTGTGACTACATTTGTCTCAAATTTTTACCAGTAGCAAAGCATATTCATACACATGGCTAGTGCATCTAAATTTTTTCTTGTTCTTTTGATTTAGCATCTCACATTAAAATCTTTACAGCTACTGTCTAAGTCACCTACTGTGATGCCTCTGCACCTGCAATATGCTCCAGAGGAGCCAAATTCTGCATCTCAATGGCTATGTCGTTGGACCACATCACGGATTTGGGAGCCAAAGCCACACCAGAAGAAAGTACCCCCTACAAAACAGCGCAAGGTTGAAACTGGGAAGCCCAAGGCAAAACGCAGTGTGGGAAGGCTGCATTCTGGAAATGCTGAGAATGGCTCCAACAACAACACACCTGACTCAGAAAAACAGAAACGCATTCCGAAGAAGATTTCAAACAGTTCAGGACATTCATCCCAGGGGTATTCTCCTAATGAGATTGAGAAGGCTAAGAATAACCTGAGAAAGGTTTCAGGTTCTTCTAGGGACATTCACTCCAAGAAAGAGGTTGATACTGGGAAAGAACGTCAAACTGATGATAGCAAACAGAACCATCTGTCCCCTGACCTTTCTGGACTCAGCAATGATAGTCAGTTGGACAAGAAGATTTCCAGTTCTTCTAGGGACATTCCCTCCAAGAAAGAGATTGATGCGGGGATTGAACGTCAAATTGATGATGGCAAACAAAACCATCTGTCCCCTGACCTTTCTGGACTCAGCAATGACAGTCAGTTGGACAAGCAGCAGCCAGCAGGCTGGGAAAGTGATGCACCTAAGATTTCTGACCAGACCATATTTAACCCTGTTGAGCCCCCAAAACAAGTTAGCCAGGGAAGTGCAGATATTCTTACTGTGGATGATGACTTTAAGGATGATATCTCGGGTGACAAACAGACAACTTCTGAGATTTCTGACCAGGCAATTTTTATCTCTGCTGAGAACCCGAAACAAGTTAGCGAGGCAAGTGCAGATATTCTTACTGTGGATGACAACTTTAAGGATGAACTCTCGGGTGAGGAGAAAATTAAGGTTCCCAAGAGAAGAGCTTCTTTACCTGCAAAGCCTAATCACCAAGATGGAGGCCTTCCAAAAGATGATCAAGCTAGCAACGAGAACAGTAAAGTTTCAAAGAGAAGAGCTTCTTTTCCTGCCAAGCATGATGAAGAAGATGTAGGCCTGCCTAGTGAAACTAAGGTACCTAGCTACATGGCTATAACCAAGTCTGCCAAAGCTAAGTTCAAAGGTCAGGTTTCTGGTTCCCCGAGGTTTGGACAAGATACATCTTTTGAAAAGAATGGCATGGCTAGGCGCTACTCTTTGCCTTCTTCAAGCAGCGGCAAGCTCACTTCCTCTCCACGGGTTCAGAGTCTAGTTCAAGCCACTAGTGGAAAAGGAGCGATCAAAATTGACAGATCTCTCTCATCTTCTAGGGATGGTAAGTCCTAAGACCCTTTTATGTGTGATTTTTCTTATGAAGTAATATTTATTAAATGTGAACGGGCTGATTTGGTATATGCATGGCAATGTGATTCATGACCGGCTTCTGCAATTCAGGTAAGGCGTTTCAAGCTGAATGGAGGAGATAGATATCAGGAGAAATGATTAGGCGCATATCTGTCTAGTTTAGTCGGGAATGATGTTCAAGTGCGAGAATTCTCTAGTCTGATTATCCCTTGTCAGTGATCTTGGATTTGTTTGCCTGATGTAGAGACATATGTTTTGTTTGCCTGATGTAAGCGGCACATGTTTGACTGATATGTTTACTTATTGGCATTTTGAAATATTACTGAAACTTTCTTACAAGTATGTCGGTTAACAATACATCATATTGAACATATATAAAACTTTTTTGGGATGGATTTTTAGTATTATTATGATAATGGTAAATTTACTAGATCATAGTTACGGTAATTCTTTTTTACCAGATGCAAAATGCGAAAACAGAATCTCCAGTAGTCCAAGTGGGGTGAAACAACCTAGCAAGACCAACTGAATATCCACTCCCAACATACACACATCCATAGCTAGCTGACGCGCCGCCGTACACGGTGGCTCCGGTGTTGTAGGTCCACAGTATGGTTCCGGTCCTAGCATCCATAGCGTAGAATGGTCCGTTCGGAGCTACGGAGCCGGCGAAGACGATTCCACCGCCAACCACCGTGACGGGACCCGGAGCAGTCTCGTTGCTAGGATTGGCGGTGGTCCATAGGATGTTTCCGGTGTCAGCATCCATTGCTACCCACGCGCCGGCTGTTGTGGTTTGAGTTGACGGTGCTAGGGTGAAAGGCTGACGGGCGCCGTTGACGATGTTGGTGTAGACTCGCTTGCCGTCTGTTGCTGCTCCCCATATTCCCCCGCCTTCGTTGCTACCTGGCCCGGCTTTCTACAATCGGAAAAACAGTAAAAAAAATTAACAAAAGTTAGGGACATTCTCAACTACACCTTTCTAAATTTCATTAAAATTGTTTTGTGAAATTTTGACACATGTATTTGAAAAGATATATGACAAAATTATTATGATTTGTTCATTTTTCTTCACCATAATTGTCTCATTTGATCATTTTATACGAGTTGTCAGAGAAATGGGGAGATGACGTTGAAATTGTAGGGAGGAAAAATGATAATTAAACATTATTGTAGAATAACATAGTTAAATTGTTGAGAGTATTTTATTACTGTCAAAATTTATGCTTAATCAAGGGTTACAATAAGACTTTCTTTACTGATCATGGTCACAATATAACTTTTCAAGAAATGATCAAACTAAGAATTTAGGATTATGGGGGGTTTTGCTTAAAATGTAAATTTAGAAGGTTGCATTGGCTGATCTATATAATACACTATTATGGTTTCACCTTTACCAAAAATTGACAGAGTACTCTATAATTATTAAGAACCATGAATATTTGTAATTATTTAACCTTTTTTATATGTTATTGGAGCCATTGTAAAATAAATAATAATATATAATAGGCATTTCAAATATATTATTAAAGGCAATTATTATAGCAGAATGATTACAGCCATATAAAAAAGTAGCGAAATAGTCTATTATTATTGTGATGTGTGATTTTTTACCAATTTTAATTTATTAATTCACAATTATTATCGATTTTAGTCCTATTCCGCCATATTTAAAAAAGTTCTCTGAATCCGGAAGGTTCTATTTTTATATGGTCAAGAACTTACCGTAAACCAAACAATGGTTCCATCATCTCTATCAAGCGCCCATGCAAACCCACTTTTCTGTACGGCCACTGCCACGTCACGCCTCCGGCCACAAGAATTGATACTAATAAGCATCGGAGCCTCCCCGAAATCCGCATCCAAGTTTGGCCCGATTGGGCAAAGCGGGTTACCGGGTATCAAGCATGCAAAATTAAAAACATCATACCCGCTCAGCCTGGTTGCCCACACGATTCGACCCGAACCCAAATCCAACGCCAATATCGAGTCGTAATGAACCTCCGGCCCGATGCAACTGTTAATATCGATCGGCGGCGTGGTCTGATTGGCCAGCGCCGCCTGACACCGCTGCACTTCTGGTGGCGCGTTGTACAGTTGACCAGTGCCGACATAGACAAGGCGGCGCTTGGTGTCAATTGCCGGGCTGCTTCCCCATATGGCTCCGCCGGAGAAGCCTCCAAGTTGGCCGCCGTTGTCGGGGATGGTGTAGGTTTGCCATAAAATGGCGCCGGTGCGGGCGTCCAGCTTCGCCAGGCTTCCCCGGAAAGTGCAACATGGTGTTGTGGGTTGAGTGTTTTCAACTGATGAAACTCCAATATAGAATGCCCTATGTCAACGATTACAAATATTAAACTTTTAATACTAAAAATATAAGTTTACTCTAAATTTTAATAAATTATATTTTTCTATTTTTATGACAATAAAAAAAATTACACGGTTCAACAGTGACAAAACGAGAGATATTTGTGATGGAGGGCAATATATATAACAAAAGACAAATTCTAGATACGCATAAATTTTATAGGAAGCTCCTAAAAAAAATTATGAACGATAAACACTTGGTTGCCAGATTATGGGAGGGCGTCCGACCTCTCTAACCTTTCCTAGTTCCGTCACTGATGTTCATCCGAACCGTTCGACAAATTATTTTGTTGAAAATCAAATTCATAGTAACAATCATATTCATATTAATAATTTCTCATAATTTCACAAAATCTTGTTAGTAAAAGTAGTACTAGGGAAAATTAATCAACACACACCCCAAGTATTCAGTTCCAGACATTGTGATGATGGCAAGAGGAAGCGGGTCAAGCCGAGTCAACCAAACACGGTTACCAGTAAATCGGTTCACGGCCAATACATAAGCCGGTCCAGAGATCGGCACCATCAACAGATCTCCGACCACCGTCGGCGTGGCTCTCGCCACTGATACATTCACGGTTGGACCTGGCGGAAGACCGGTCAACGCTCCGATGCTCTGCCGCCATATAAGGGCGCCGTTATCAGCTCTAACGGCATACAAGAAACCGTTCCATGAAGGGAAGTACGCCACCCCGTTAGCCACCGCTGGGGTGGCGGTGACGTCGAAGCCGGTGCGAAATCTCCATTTTAGCCTCAGCTTTGAGATTGTAATAGGGTTGATCAAGATTTCTCCCGGTGCATACCTTCTGTTTGTTATGTCACCTCCATGATTGAACCACTAAAATAAAACATTTAACTTCATATATTATTACACTAATAATATATGTCACAAAATTGTTACACTAATATATATATTATAAGGTTTTTTAGTTGCAGATCAGTTTACCGATAAAACATTGAAAAAAACAAAATTACCGTTCAACATTTCGAGTGTTGCCCTAATAAATCGGAGCATTTCAAGTCAAATTAAAAAGAGACCTGCATTAGCAAATCAGATCTACAGCCTTGGTTTTCTATTCTTCCATATTTGAACTTAATAGAATTGAATGAAGACTTTCGGAACTGATCAAACTAGGGTATATATACTAAATTTAACTAAAATTAAATTAGTTGAACTGAACTGAACCGAGCAGCGAAAAAGAAGAGCCTTACTTCTGCCGTCGTCTGACATGGGAGAAATACTAGGCTGGTTGTGACGAACACGAACAGATGTTTCAATGATGGCATGTTTGATAGTACTTGTACACTTCTTTTTGTGAATTTATCCAAGCACACAACTGAATCCATAAATAGGATGTTGTAACAAACCTTATCGTAGCAATTTGCAGAAAATATGAAGATCGATTGGTCTGAAAGTCAGCTGAATTAGGTATACCTAGTTGACTATAGCTCGTTATGGAGAGGAGCATTTAAATTTTAGTGCAAATATTTCTTTTGATTAATTAATTCATATTCATTGATTGTAGCCGAGCTAGAGAGTTGAATTTTGTGTGAGAAGGAAGTAGGGTTTGGCAATTCTTATCATTTTCAGAGCATGCTGTTATAACAAGGATCGGCATTCATCTAAAGATCCCAGAGAATGCAAAGGGGAAAACAATATTCTTCAAGATCTACTATTCAGATATATATATATATATATATATATATATATATATATATATATAAAATTGTTTTTGAACTTATTGAAAAATGTTTATGAAGAAAGTTTCCCCCTATGGGATACCCAACAATGTTTTTGAATTTTTTGATATCAAACTGAATTTGATAAAATTTAGTGAAATTAAACGAAACTTGTAAAATTTAATTTAATTCAGCTTCTTTAATGAAACTAGAGTATTGTAAAAGTGAACTGGATTGAATTAAATGTAATTTTTTTGAATTGAGCTAAAACAAATCTTAAACGAATTATTGTGAACTTGTTTGTGAAATTAACTTAGTAAACCTTAACCAATTAAATGTATTGAATTTAACTCGATAAAAATAAATTAAATTAAACTAGAAAATAGAGGTACAAGTTTCATTAATTCAACAACTATTATGCAAATATAAATAGATAAATAAATATATATATATATATATATAAGTAAAACTCGCTCTAAAATAATGAAAGTTCCACTGCTCTTAACCATAATTTTCCATATTAAAACAGTATTAAAGTGGCTAGCTAGTTAAGCTACATATGTTTAAACAAAAAAAATAGTTATATTTTTGTTTTGTCAAGTTGAACCACCAATATTGGTGGAGGAAATTATATTAGACTCTCGTAGGGAAGCAATGTGAGAGATTTGAATTCCTCATAGGGAAACAAATTAACTAAATTCCTCGTAGGGAAGCAATTTGAGAGATTATGAAGAAAGTTTGAACTGGAGCGCTGATACCTATTGTACAAGGCGATGAAATACATCTGATCATCCTAAACACAAAGTTAATGTAATTTAATTTAGTTTTAAGTTAATGTAAAACAAAATCAATTTGAAGTGTGATAACTAATCAGTAGTAAGCTTTAGAAGTAATATAAGGATCCTATTACACCAAATTATGTGAGATTGACCTTACTTATTATGTTCTTAATTTAAACCTAATCATTTACATGGTTAGCTCATGAAAAACTACCTATCAGTAGTCTTGTGTTATGATCTTTTTATTAATGAATGTCCTACAAAAATGTTCCATTATATATTATTGTACTTAATTTCCTTCATTTTTGTTAAAAAATTCATTTGATTAGGAATGGTCTAGATCGAGGCAGGTCTTATGAACATACAAATAATTCAAATAAAAATCATTTGTCCCACCACTATGGTGTAAATGGTCACACTAAAATCTGTGGGAATATAAAATATTCCAATTCAAGAAGGATTTCCCCCTTTAGTAACGGAAATTATACATGCAGGTCCAATTTACTAATGCAGGTTTGAAAAAGATAATATTTTGTCCCTGAATTATGCTAGTGCAGGTCCAGACATGTGAAATAGTGGAGGGTAATATTATCTTTTTCAGACCTGCATGCATTAGTAAGAATGATCCCCAGTACAAACTACTAACCATATTAGCTTGAGTGTTGCATAGCCCCCCAAAAAAGTAAAAGCTGAAAAGACTTGCCAAAAACATCAGAATAAAGGCTTTGATGATCATCATCGAATCTATTTGTGTCCACTGAATTTTAAACTTTTTTGACTGGCCATGGCTATCCTTCATTTGGCATCATTTCATGACTGGATTCATTCAAAGGAACCTTAATTAATTTCCCCAGATCGAAATCATCAATCATTTCATGACTGGGATGTCGACATTTTTATGACACAGCTGCATGAAATGGTTTCTATAAATGGCAGGGCTTCATGGAATAAACCCTAACAAAGGAACCAGTTTCCTCTTCTAGGTAGGGATGATCATGGTTTACTTACAAGAACCAGGTCATATATATCTGTTACATATATTAAGAAGAATTCAGTCAGACGTTTCTCAGAGTTTCCTCGAACACTTCATTGGGGTTCGAATAAGAATCCGCGCTGAAGTGTTGGGGGAAACTCCCAGATTCATTTGATATGTTTTAAATGTAAAAAACCACTCTAGATCTGATATTTGTGCATTAGTTGGTAAAATGTTACTGAGGATTCAATCTGAACTTCGTTTGGTTTGATAGATCTGTCCACTGATTTGTTTTGAAAACTCTCCCGACTTGATATATTCATATACAAAATATCATTCATGATCATTATTTGATTTCAAATTTTGTTTTTCTGCGAAGATCTTGGGATGAATTTGCAGGTGAGAGGCCAGGAAGGCTTCGACACACCAAACTTATCAGATACTGAAGTTAGTTGCACATTGAATTATATGGTTAATGGTGTCATAGATACTTTATTATGTTTGTATCCATGCATGTAAATTGAATGTATAATTCCTACTGTTTTTGATGACTGAATATGGTACAACTTATAAATTCAAGAAGAAAAGGACAAGTATATGTTATAATTCAAACCCTGAACTAACGAGAAAATTGCTTGAATATATTAATTTATAAATTTTGATGATTTTGTGTATAATTTCTAAATATTGATCACTTCTTCCGTCCTACTTCAAATTGCACACGCATTTTAGTTAATTTTTCGTGACATATTTCTCTATCAAATAACTTATTTACAATTCTACACATTTAAAATATTTGAAGCTCAATTAAAAAATAGAAAATAGAGCGCAATGAACATATGTCTCGCATAATAATCAACTATATGATTTTATATATATAAAAAAAGCAACTATATGATAAAAAACTGAAGTAAAAGTGTGCAGTTTAATCGATCCATTATAGATCTAGATCTACAACTCTACATGTTAGATCTGAAAATTAAAACTGAGAGTTATAAATTGTATACAAGTAGGAATAAGAGGAATTAAAACTGAGAGTTATAAAACCCTTATTCATCTCCAACCTTATAAAAACTCTTACCACTAAATTCATCTCCAACCTTATTTAAACTAATTGAAAAATTGAGGCCATCTTTTTCCTACTTGTATACAATTGAGTTCTTAAAAAGATTTAATGAAAAATCATCATAACTTGCTATTAATTATTTACTTTAGTTCGGTTCAGTTAAAAATAAAAGATCCAAATCAATAAAAGCATGACTCATTCTCATTTGATTGCTGGAAGCAGGTGAGGGCTTTCATGGCTGATGCAGTGTTCAACAAACTTCTGTTTTCTCTGACGTACGAGTTATGCAGACCAAGGACCATGCTGCAATAAGAGTTTAAAGCACACCAGTTTTTCAACTGAATATTATTAATTAAACAGATATCTACAATCAATAAGACGTTGTACAATATTCAATTATATATTTATGTTCAAATATTTCGAATCAGAATAAAATAATAATTTAGTTCATATGATGTGAAATAAGGTTGGAGATATTTACAGCAGATCTACGACCAATTCCAGTGACAAGTTATTGCTCGCAACGACCAAGGATTATAAACTCAGTCGTAATTTGGTTGAAAATAATATATAATTCCAGGGTCAAAATTAAGGATAATATTTTGTCCTTTTTTTCTTACGACACACTACACTGAAATAGTCAATGCATGAATGTACGAATACCAAGTACAAATTTTGTGGCGCGTAATATTATATTCGAGGGTCAAATTGATAAATTCTTTGATTATTGACTTTGCTTAAGAAGTTAATGCAAACATTGATCTTGAAAATGTACATTGTAATAAAAATTCATCAATGCCATCCTATCTATAGCACCTAAATTTGGTGATAGTTGGTGAATTGAAGTTTGACAACAATAAAACTTCATAATTATATATATATATATATATATATTACAAAGAACATTTAAGATATTTGGACTCGTCTAACAACAATTACAATAATTTTATCAATGTCGAAATCCAACCGGCCTTATTAATCTGGGATGTTCAACATTTGTAACACTACATTGACTTGAGGTGTTGAACGTAGCTAGACACTTTGATCAAAACTATAGACATATTAAAAATACAAAATCAAACATCCAAAAACCTGATCGATCCAGTAAATAACCGAATTAAAAGGATCTCAATCTACATAAGTCAAGATTTTGATCAGAAATATAATCAGAAAATAATAAATCAAAATTTTCAATATGGAGATTCCATAATTATTCAGATACATAAATTTATAAAATAACAATTAAAAGTTGTTTACTCATGTCATAGAGTTTAAATCATATGACAAAAGTAATAGTTTATATAAAAAGCGTGACACTTTCTATTTTACTATTCTTGTAATTATTTTACTTCCTCCGTCCCAACCAAAGTGTCTTACTTTTTATTTTGGAATGTTCCAACCAAAGAGTCTTACTTTCAATATTTTCTCATTTGGCAAAAAAAATAGAATATATTGTCCATTTTACCCTTAATGAATATACATTTTTTTAATCACATACTTATGAGGGTTAAAATAGTTTTTTATCATTCTTTTGGTCATGTGTCCTACTTTCACACCATTTTTCTTACAAATTGAGCCTCCGTCTCCGCTGACACTTTGGTTGGGACGGAGGGAGTATTTTACTATTCTTGTAATTAGGTTGACTAGGTAAAAATTCGTTGATTTTAGATGCAGTGACATTTTGATTTTGCAGATCTGATATTGACTTGAAATACCTTTGATTTGCTGATACAGGTCTAAGTAATAGTGTAACAATGAGGGTAATTTTATCTTTTCCAAACCTGTAAAATTAAATTAGGTGACCTAAAATTTATGTTCTGATTCAGTCACAAAAGTGCTAATTTTGGCACCATACACTATAGCCACCCAGCTTGATTGTTCAAAGGTCACCCTGCCTTTTGCAACAAAAACCAGGTCTTGCGCGCCTACAATCATTAAATTGATCCCATGAAGTTTTTCTTCAATATTTTCGGCTACAAAATTATTATTTTTGAAAACTATAATTCATCTATTTCATTTACAATTTACTAATATTTCCCTCCTATTCTCATGTGACATGTAACAGTAAAACTAAATTGAACTAAATACCATACAAGCTGAGCTGATTTGGTAAACAAGAAGGTTCACTTTTATAATATGGTTACTCTATATAACTATAGCACAATACATCATCAAGTATAGTGCTCTTTCATATGACCTCCATTTCTAGTACAACATAATTAACCTGAATAATGTAAAGGGATGACAAGAATATATACACCAGGGCAAAACTCAGGCTACTCAGCAACTCATGTTCGCGGCGATCTCAGCCTCGAGGGCAGCGGGGAGGCAGTCGGGGTCTGCGTCGTGCTGCTCCGGGGAGACTGGCCTATCCTCCCGGAGCTCCGGCGAGCGGGATCGGGAGACGGAAGATTCATGCCAGGGGAGTACTGTCTTGAGCTCTTTGGACTTGGGAGGTCTTCTAGGGCAGTCAGAACATCTGACATTCTTGGCCTGAGTTTAGGATCAGAGTTTATGCATTGTAGGGCTAGGTTTGCAGCTGTGAATGCCCCTTTCTGAGGGTACTGTCCCTCTAGTTTAGTGTCCATGATCCTAAACAGCTTCCTCTTGTCACCTAGGTATGGCTTGGCCCAATCCACAAGGTTTTGCTCTATGCCAACCTTGGCTTTGTCAACAGCCCTACGGCCCGAGAGTAACTCGAGCAAGACCACTCCGAAGCTGTAAACATCGCTCTTTGTCGTCAATCGACCTGTTCATTTACAAAACACGCCTCGATGTTACAAAATTGCTGATGAAGTTACGAGAATTGAAATGAATTAGGATATAAAGAATAAGATAAAGACCTGTGGCTACGTATTCGGGTGCTGCATAGCCATGAGTTCCCATGACTTGGGTGGATACATGAGTCCTGTCACCAGTTGGACCGGCCTTTGCTAAACCGAAGTCGGATAACTTTGCATTGAAATCCTAAAGATCGCAAATCCAATCAATATTCGATTTGATATCAAGAACAAGAAGAAATGAAAGTGTGTATACATACCGAGTCTAGAAGAATGTTTGAGGCCTTGAAATCTCTATAGATTACTTGTTCCTCTGCATCATGGAGGAAAGAAAGGCCTCTAGCAGCACCGATGGCCACTTTCATTCTCGTTGCCCAAGACACTGGCTGTGCTCCTCCTGTGAACAAAAACACACGATTGTTAAAATGTTAATCATTAAGCGATCTAAGCACGCGAAAGAAAAGATCTTTGAAACAGCAAACATACTTCTGAATAAGTGATTCTCGAGGCTTCCTTTAGGCATGAACTCATACACTAAAAGGCGGTTTTCACCCTCGGAGCAGTACCCGATGAGCTTCACAAGGTTAGGGTGGCGAAGCTGCCCTAAATAGTTCACTTCTGTCTGTAAAAATCAACACATTCAATCAGTCATCAAGAAAGAACATCAAATTTAGAAGGATTGTATAAACCATTAGCAACAAGACTCACCAACCACTCCTTGTGGCCCTGAAAACCCTCAGGCTTGAGCCTCTTGACAGCAATCACCATTCCTGATCCGGGCTTTGCAGGAGCAAGTGAAACCTCATCGATCCATCCTTTGAAGACACAACCGAATCCACCTTCCCCGAGAAGGCTGTCAGGCCGGAAATTCCTAGTCGCGTTCTTCAGCTCGCTAAACAAGAAGGGCTTAGCGTGAGGGGATAGCAACACTTCATAGTCAGATCTTGGAGTGGGAATACTATCAACACTGCTGCTTTTCCCACTGTAAGATGGGAGCGTTAGACTCGAAGGCACTGAAGATTGGCTCTTCTTGCTAGGAGCTTTGACTCCCTCTGAACCTACAGAACAAAATGTTCTTACATGTCAGCATAGAACTAGACAATTGACAAACAAATCACTGGTCTCGAAACATGATCACAATTCCACACAGAAGCCTGTTACCAAGAATCCTATATATTCCCACAAAATATTTGAGATTGCTTGATTTTTAAGCACAAGAACACCATAACTGGAAGCTTGACTCTTTCAAACATTACAATCAATATAGCCTATAAGCAAAGTTTACTAAAAGCAGAGAAAAATCCAGAATTGCAGATATCAATCATATCACATAATACAACACATAATTGAGCAACAGGGAACAAGATAACCTTAAAACAATCAAGCACATAGCAAATTTCCACTACAATTGACCACAGATATATAGACACCAACAACACAAAATTAGCAAGATGAAATTTTTTTGAAAAACCAGATAAAGGAAACCCAAAATTCATATCATTCACAATCAACATAAGGAAATCCAACAAAGACTCAAACTTTAGGCCAAAAAACAAAGCCCCACAAAAAAAACCTCAAAAAACAAACATGAAATGGAAGATTAATCCATTACCAGGGCTCAGCTGAGCATCAACTCTTGCTGATGATGATGAACCCAAACAGTTTCCCATGATTGCAGGCAGAGATCCTCAGCTTTCTTGTACCAAATCCCAGAAGAATCTTAGGGAACAAGGAAGATTCTTGACAGGGTGAAGGAGATAAGGGATGGAACAGTGAATGAGGTGAAGGCAAGAAGTGGAGAAAAAGGGGATTTTTTTGAAGAAGTAAGATGGAAGAAGAGTGGAAGGTGGGCAGATACAGAGGTATATAAATGGTGGAGTACAACCTTTTTAACTGTTAACTCTGGAAAATCCTGGACAAATAGATTGCCACCATTTTTTTTACAAACCTTGTGGAAAACAAAACCAGTGTTCACATCATCGTTATGTACTGGATTACAGTGCAATCTGGTTTTGAGATTAACTTAATTTTCTTTTATCTTTTTTTCGAAAAAACCATTTCATTTCATTCATTCCGCCGACAAGATACTTTAATGTCCCCACACGTAGGTAAATACTTATTTTATGTTTCGGTAAATATGGACTTGAAAGGAGAGTGAATGGATAAAGGAATTACTAAAATTATATTTTCGCTATTTTACCTCGAATTTATAAATTATTTATAATTTATATTTATTTAATTTTTAATACATTCATTTTTAATTCAATTTGTTTCAGTTTAGAAAGAACTTTTTTAGAATATTTTTATATTACTTTCTGTCATAAACAGATTATATATTTCTTCTATCTCACTATTTTATGTAGATGTTTTTATTTTATTAATAATATCACATTAAAAGTATATTAAAAGGAATGAATTACAATAATCTGATCATGCTAATAACATTAATAATCAAGGTTGAATTTTCTCATAACATTTAACAAACTTTGAATATTAGTAATTAGATTATGCATGGACTCAATCTTTTATGGGTAATTCTTTGCATTTCCAATTGATATTTAATAAGAAATTGAAAATATGTTTGGTAAGATGAAGCTAATTTTGTAACTACCATTAAGAGTTCACAGGTGAGTCAATGGATGATTTCATGCTTACATATAATTTTTTATATATATATAAATTTGTATCATTAGCTCTATTTTATCAAATATTAATTAGTTAATTTCAAAAATACTTTCCTTACTTAAATATCTACTCAATTTCTTGCTAAACATTGAAATGTGAAGTATTTTTTCGAATTTCTTTTTTGTTAATATGATTTAACTAAACATATAAAATATTATTTATTTTATCATACTCTTATTATAGAAGGTGTCCTAGTTGCTGAAAAATTCTCATACAATAGATTAGTGTATCATTATATTAAATAATAACTATTTATAATACCATATAATTTACAAATAAATTATTTTACTAAATTATATTAAAATAATAACTGTTTATTATACCATATAATTTACCAATAAATTATTTTATTAAATTATAATTTTTGTGATGTTGAATTGGAAAATAGGGATGGAAATGTGAAAGGTGGATAATAAATGGGAAAAGGTGATGAAATTGAGTGGTTGACTTGCAATTTTGTTGTTGTTTGTATTTGGCGGGGTTTGGCAGTTGGGCGCTCATGGATCGAAAACGACATCCCGTGTTCCCACGTTGGCGTCGTTTCGTTCATCACACAAACCACACACACTCACCGTGACGTGCGTTTCTTTGCTTAATTTTCTCCCATCTTTCTATTAATCACTAAAAGCTAAGTCAAACCTCCAGGTCTCTTTGTTTTTTTATAGTGCAACACCCTAATCGATCCACAGTTGACCTTATACAAATGTTCATATTTTTTGTGGAAGAATTTGAGTTTTTACTCTAGCTTGAAATGTTTGAATTGTAAACATTTCTAATAACGTCTAAACTTATACACACTTCTATGTCAAATTCTGATCGATTTTCGGAAACAATTTAGTGATCGTTTGAGCGAAGCATAACTTACCCGTCCGATGATCAGTTCGAGGGCCTGATTAGTGATTGTCAGTAGCGCCAAATGAAATTTCTTTCACCAAATTAGTAGCGCGCCAATAGTTGCAGTCCAACATTACTTATGCAGTCTGTATTTGTATATAAACTGGCTGACATGCCCTTACTAAAATGGTCAGATCTAATGTGTTTGACTTTCTAATCTAATTATTCACGTGTTCGTCTTCTCTCTCGAAATATGGAAATCGATTGAAAATTTGTATCTTGTTAATATAAGAATATTTACGTCAGTTCAAGCAAAATACAGAATATATCCCCTCAACTTAGTCCATAACTAGTAGTAGTATGATTAGGATGGACTCCTTCATAAAATTGCACCTGGCATGACAAAATCTTCTAGGTATATTAAGGAGATATTTCATTTCTTAAGTCAAATTATTCTTTAGTTACATTTTTTTTTCTGAAATTTCATGCATCTTAACTATTTGAAAAAATTAGACTGATTAATTGTCTTTGTAGATTGAGAAAATTGAAGTTAAAAGATCGAGATTCGTGTTCTAGAAGCAGTGAATAATTTAAAAGAAGTGGGATCCAAAATTACTGGATCAGATTCTGTATGTTTTTTAATTTAAATATTAGACAACCATTAAATTAATTATTAGTTTATTCTGGAGTGGGCAAAGACAAACTGCTTCGTATAATTTTATTCTTCGAAGCACTGACCGAGTCAAATAAAGTGAAAGTAATATTAGAAAAGTTCAATCTCCATCTTGATGGATGGTATAAAAGTAGCTTTTTAATTTTAATTTTGGTTGAAAATATTGTAGAGTTTATATTTTGACAATTTCGATCTTACAATGTCATCCTCAAAGCGTGTTTGATTCATGTATAGTTTAATTAATATAAAATTTTAAATTTGAATTGAATTAAGTTTCGTGCTATGAAAAATATGAAAATAACGAAATAAGATCTTTGATTATCTTTTATTCAGACCAGACTCTGGAATTTGCGAGATATAAATCTTTATTATTATCTCATCACAACATATATGATTATCAGATGGACGATACTTTTATGGAGATTTTCCCATACAATAAATTTCTCCAGATTTGATCTAGGAGAAATGCTTCAGGATACATGTTAAGGCAAAAATATAATCATCAAAATAATATACATACGAGATAATTATATTATTTTACAGTCGAGATTGAAATGAGACAATCTTCAAAACTAAATATACACAAATAGTTACCAAAAATTATCTACTTAATTAAAATCATGTAACTATGTTTCCTCATACGCTTAGACAATAAGAACGATGTTTAGTGCTCTGACAGAAAATTTTCGAAATAAAATGTAAGATGTAAACTTTCAGACATCACTCAGACTAATTTGATTATGACAACATCATATTAAAATATATATAACTTAATCGCTGTATTACTAATCAACCGTGATATTGCGCGTGACAGAAGTCTGAAAGCAATTATCCCAATAATATTTTATGACGGATTTAATTTTATATAAAACGGACTAATGCATTTTAAACCTATTGACATTGTGGTCAAATTAGAAGTTCAAAATTTTTGGTTTAAAATGTTTGTTTTCATTGATGTTATGAAGATTCATTTGACTTCTTCACTGAAATCAAAATACATGGCAGAAACACTATCAATTTAATAACATAAAGTATCTTTAGATGATCCTTTTAGTGCCTATTTTTTTCATAAATAATTCCATGCTTATTTGGATCACTTGAGTTTGTTAACTGGTAAAGAATTTCATTGACTTTGTTAATGGCATGTGGAGGTCCGAAGTAGCTCATTATAAATTGACAATTCAATACTTAATTAAAAAACAAATAAATGATTAATCATAACAAATTACTACACATATGCTATGACGTCGGACATCGACTTTTCGGAAGTTATAACAAAGTTTAGTTAGGAGGGAAAGCAAGGGTATTTTCACAAATTATAATAATTTCATATTCAAAATGTAAATATTTGTATTTTTGAAATGTAAATATATATAAAAAATTAATTAAGTATTATTCTCATAAATGAAGCAAACTAGCAATTGCTCGAAAATTGTAAAAATCAACCTCTAAAATATTTTTGTAATATTTTTATTATCTACCTTCTCTAATAACAGTGCCCGATCCAGAAAATATTTTCAAGTATGACTGAATGGAACTAAAAACAATGATAATGTTGGATTAATAAACTGCATTAACCAAAAATTTTCACAGCTCAATAACATTGACTACTCTGTCAATTTTTGGTATGGGTTCCGTGACAAATGAATAAATTAAAATAGTTTTAAATAATTATATGATTCAGTAATAATTAACTACTCTATCGATCTTTTGTATAGGTAGCACGACATTCTCTGTATAGATTCGCTCTTATTTAACAACGCATTTTATCTAAAGCGTTAATTGTAATTTATTATCAACTACAGTCATAAGGGAAAAACAAATGGTAGTAAGTACTATCACAATCGAATTTTAATTTTTTTAAAACAGATGATATTAAAAAAGTATTAGCACACTTGACAGAGATTTCCCATTTATTCTCATTGGAGAGCAGCTGAGTCATCAGAAGTTGACTTGAATGTTTATAGTCAAGTAATACGTAGGTACGTGCGTCGGCATGACATAATCACAATAATACAGAAGAATAAATCTATTTTTTCAAAAATAAAATAATTTGTGGACCCATTCTTAAATCTTAAGCATCAACAAAACGTACTTTGTTAAAATTGACAAAAACGTACATACATTTCTTATGATTTAATTTCCAGGCAAGAAAAATTGTCCAAATATAGGGTTACGATATAGCATTTGTTTTTGGATGGAAACCCTAACCCTAGCCCTAGCTAGCTAGAAATTATCTGAAATACTCTATGAGTTCGATATTTTATTAATCATAATCTAAAATATCATTGAAATCACAACAATGCTAATTGAATGCTATCAGAAAGAAGAGCGAAATAAATCCTATGGCCGAGGAAAATAGCATCCTCCATCTTACCATCTTCTCCACTGCCTCTATGACTATTCCCATCCACATGGTTTTTTATAGTGGAAATTCATTCGTCAGTTACCTTGATATTTCTACCATTCACTATTTGGCAGGACAAATGATCTATTACGATCTCTCTTGCCCATAGAATTGATCTCCATTCCCTTGAAATATCACCAGGTTTGGGGTTTAAGGTTTTAAAGTCTCTGCCTTTAATGTACTTAGCTTGATATACTTGTGACGAAAGTGACTTTTCAATACTGAGTATGTTCCAAATCTGTTTTGCAAGTAGAGCTTTATTTATACCTATTGCTAACCTCAATCCTAATCCTCCCTCCTTCTTGGATCTTATCACTTGTTTCCATGCACTCCAATGTT
The DNA here is from genome assembly GCA_948330725.1 of Sherardia arvensis. Lineage (NCBI taxonomy): Eukaryota > Viridiplantae > Streptophyta > Magnoliopsida > Gentianales > Rubiaceae > Sherardia > Sherardia arvensis. The sequence goes on from OX415244.1 coordinate 2,113,685, forward strand.
TTCCCCTCCAATTCTCTTCTCCATATTAAAGCTGCAGTCATTCTGTCAAGTTTCTTCAGAACGAATTCCGAATATGTTCACAAGATATATTGCTAATGAGCTCAGTACATGCTTTGCCAAGGTTATTCTTCTAGGTAGATTTAGGAGTTTGGCCTTTCATAATTCAAACTTCTCCTTGAATATGTTAACTATGCCTTGGAATATCTCCTTCCTCCGTTCTTGGAAGTTGACATGGATTCCAAGATATTTCCCCCTAGTACTTGATGATGGTTGTTCATTGTGTACATCCGAAATTGTTTCATATGCTCTAGAGTATTAGGACTATACAATATTGAACACATTTCTCAAAATCGAGTCTTTGTCCTGACATATTAGTCCAAGGATTTTGCTAGGTCCAAAGTTGTCTGTTGAGTTACTCTGAAGAAAAGTATGGTGGCATCATCATACATAAGGTGACTGATACTTTGTCCATTTCTTGACACTTTAATTCCCAACTGTCTATTTGTATCAAGCTTATATTCCAACCAAGATGACATGAAGAGATATAGTGAAAATGGACAGCCTTAACCTTTGCTTGGGATGAAGCTATCTGATAACCCACCATTTACAGACACCTGATAAGACACTAATTGAGCACACCACATTACCAAGTTGATCCACGTTTCAGGGAATTCCATATGTTTCAGAGCCTACTTTAGAAATGACCATGAGATTCTATCATATGCTTTACTCATGTCCAATTTTATTGCGGTCAAGGCCAACCATGCCTTCCTTTTTACCTCTTAAATGACAAATATTTTATGTGCCAACAAAAAAACTCTCAGTTATATTTCTTTCGATGACAAATCCATTCTAATTTTCTGATATGAGATCCCCCATGCAACTTTTGAGTCTTCTAGACAAAATCTTGGCAATGATCTTATACTTCACTGTGTTAAGGCAATTGGTTCGAAGTCAGATGCTAATTTTGGCATTTTCTTTTCTGGGATCAGCACTAGTTGGATTTTATTTCAACAAATGTCACAAATTTTAACATCATAATACTCATGGATGGCGGAAATCCCAAAATATATATTACAGTAAATTACTGTATCGCGGAATGGATACATAGTGTAATATTAAATTACGACAATTCAAACAATGTTTATCCACTCCAAACATTTTATCTTGGTTCGCCACTGATAATAATATACGTCACAAAAATCATTATAACATTATAAAATAGTGTTATCTCCAAATGTGACTCTTATTACCTTGACGTGTCCACTTTAAATTTTAATAAACAATATAATAAAACTACTTGTTCAAACAAACAAAAGATATGGGCTTGTTTATGTCAAATTAATCAATTCTTTTTTACTCAATCGTCACACTGCGTCTCCTCACCCAATGACATATCAGCCTAAACTTCCAGCGCCCAATCAAATCCTGCCACGTGTCTTGTCAGCGTAGTTCTCCGGCCCCACTTCTCCCGAGCGTATATAAAGATCGCCAACGACAATTTCCAACTGCAGCTCATCGTTTCGCTCCAAATTCACCGGGAATTCGTCGGATCTGTTTCTCTCCGACGAGTTTTAGCCATTCCTCTGTGTTTCTACGGCGAGTTTGAACCATTTTTTGAGTAACACAGAAGACAATAAACAATTGGATGGAGTCTCACGGCTCTGGTCTCCGGCGAGTGTTTCTCCTGGCCGTTTGCGTCGCCGGAATCTGGTCGGCTTACATTTACCAAGGCGTTCTCCAGGAGACTTTGTAAGCATCCACATTCACGTTTTTGATTTTGTGAAGTTTTGATCAGTACTTTTACTCGTGTTTTATTTGCATGATTTGTGTATGTATGATTTAGTTTTGGAGGATTTTTATGCCAATCATCTATTTTGTTTAACAAATTTGTTTCATTTATTGTAAAGTTACAAACTTTCATTTTTGAATTTTGCATTTTGATGGCTGTGTGTAGCTAATTCAGTTGGTAGATAAAGGTTTTAATTGAGGTTGTATTGTGGATTTGGTGTTAGGTCGACGAAGAAATTCGGGCCGGAGAAGAAGAGGTTTGAGCATTTGGCATTCCTCAACTTGGCTCAGAATGTAGTTTGCTTAGTATGGTCATTCATAAGTAAGTACTCTACCTGTTTTGTTTCAATTTAGTTTCATCCAGTTTGTGTGGAAGAGTAGTAGGATTGATTCATTTTGCCACATGCAGTGTTAAAGCTCTGGTCTAATGGCGGCCGTGGTGGTGCCCCATGGTGGAGCTTCTGGAGTGCGGGAATTACCAATACCATTGGACCTGCCATGGGAATCGAAGCATTGAAGTACATTAGCTACCCTGGCCAGGTAATCTTATACTTCGTAGTATGCTAAAGTTGTGAGCATTATGTATGACTGAGAATTTCATCTTAAAGTGAGGTTCTTTGGAGGTTTTGATGATAAAAGGTTATTGATGCACTCATCATATATTGGCTGCAGTTTTGATGTTCTTCTTTCAAATTATTAAACATCATTTTAGCTGTTTGGGTTAAGAGTTTTGTAGGGCGTGATGTTTATGTTTCCATTATATGGAATGCTTATGCATGCTATCACTTTTGCAGGTCCTGGCAAAATCGTCAAAAATGATTCCAGGTGCGTAGTCTACCCCTTTATTAATTTCGCATATGATTTTGTTTATGAATTGGCGTCTATAAATGTTAGTACACAATTATGTAAATATAATGTGATATGCGCAATCAGTAGATCTCAGAATATGTACTGGTAATATGTTGGTAGTCCCGAATGGCTGAATCGGTTCCTTTCTTTTTGCAGTTATGCTTATGGGTACATTTGTATACGGCATAAGATATAGCTTTCCTGAATACGTCTGTACATTATTAGTTGCTGGTGGAGTATCAATGTTTGCACTTGCAAAGGTTAGCGCTTTATTCAGTTTTTGTGTATGTTTTCTGTGTAGTTTGAATGTATGATTGACATCGGTGTTTATATACCTTCAGTCTAGTTCAAAAACCATTAGCAAGCTTGCACATCCTGATTCCCGCCTCGGATACACTCTCTGTTGCCTGAACCTCGCTTTTGATGGATTCACTAATGCAACTCAGGACTCTATCACATCAAGGTACTTGAAATCCATATATTTCTCGACTTCTCGTTAATACTATCTTGTTAATAAATAACTAAACCGGTCCTTGATTTGCCAGGTACCCGAAAACATCTGCTTGGGATATCATGATCGGCATGAACTTATGGGGCACCATCTACAACGTGGCGTTCATGTTCGGTTATCCACAAGCAAGCGGGTACGAGGCAGTTAGATTCTGCCAGCTGTACCCCGAGGCTGCATGGGACATCTTACTATACTGCCTGTGCGGCGCAGTTGGCCAAAACTTCATCTTTTTAACCATCAGTCGGTTTGGCTCACTAACTAACACAACAATCACCACAACCCGCAAGTTTGTCAGCATTGTGGTTTCTTCTCTGCTCAGTGGCAACGCCCTGTCCCCGAAGCAATGGGGAAGCGTTATGATGGTCTTCTCGGGGCTGTCGTATCAGATATACCTGAAGTGGAGAAGGTTGCAGAGGGTGCAGAAGAAGAGAAAGTCCACTTAAACATGGATGTAGTTCTTGATGATTATAATTGTAAACACATATTTTTGGAATATATACATAATAGAAAACAAATAGAAAATGCAAATTCTTATACTAACAAACAAATGCAAGATTTTCTACCCGAGCAATGCGCGAAGCCGGGAAGAAAATGCCGAGGGAGCTACCCACAGAGCCGGGGAGATCCCGATGGAGCGGTCTTCCTCTTCATCGAGATCTTTACCAAATGAGATGTCATGTGTATGATAAGGAAGCCGCGCCACACGCGGATCAGCACTGATTGAATCATCTGTGAAGTAATATATCGAGTTTGGCTTAATCCGGCCACCCGATCTCACATTGATACACATTGTAGAATTCTGGCCGATGAAAATCGCTTCATCCTTCAACCGAGCGAGCATCTTGAACTTCTTCCTCTCCACATCGACACGATAAACCCTAAACCTAACTCTCTTCTTGCTCTTGGTCTGAATTCCATTGTGCGCGACCAGTAGTAACTCCCCGGCCGATGATTGTACCAGGTATGGCTGCTTCCATTTATACCTCGACTTGTAGACCGAATGCGTGGTTGTCACCAGCCGGGGATGCTCATCATCATGATGGCCTGAAAACTGCCACATCCAGATCCTAGCGGACTTTGAGGTTACTGCGTACAACCTATGATTAACATTGCAGTAACATAAGTCACTGATTCCCTCGCCATACACTAAACTTGTCCAAAATCTCTCTCCATTCCTCCAAAACGCCAGTTTTGGATTATCAGTGGCAACAAAAACAATGAAGTCTGATGTGTGAGACGGATTAGCTGAGAGAACTGCTCTCAAAATACTAGAATTCATGTTTTTTTCAGGACAAGTAATCCTCGTACCACAAAAAGGGTTCAGCAACTCAGCTTTCATTCCCTCTGCAATTAAAAACCACCCGAACCCGCATTCGACATACTTTTTCCCCTTCAGTTCTGGTATTGGAAGCCTTGCAATAATCTCTCCTGTTGAAACACTGTAAAATTCTCGTACTTCTTCTCCAACGTTGTTTTTTTCGGGGAGCATGAGGAGGGGCACATCGGGCCAGGTTGTTGGGTGATCAGCTAGGTCGGTGTCCTTAGCAACGGCCATCCAAGACCTGCATACCCTTCCGAAGGACAGTAGATCCTCCACAGATGCAGAACCTAGTAACTTGGCTATGATCATCAACAGTTCTGGTGGAAGCCCCGACCAATCAGAAACTGACCTTTTCTTCTTACATAAGGGTTCCATGAATGGCTTCTTTTGATACCTGCGAATAACTTTGTTTGTGTAGAAGCTAATTGATAATGATGGAGTCGTGTGATTAATTTATCCTTTTTATTTATGCAACGTACGAACAAATCCTATTCCAAGTTTGAATCGAACTAGCTGGTATATATCTTCACCTTTTGCTGTTTTTATTCATCACATAGAATTGAGAGATTTTCTTTCATGGTTTTGGTTTTAGGTCACATTCTCATGAGCACATTTTCAACTAGAAAATAAAACTGTAATTATTATTTATTATCAAACAGTAAAAGGTGAAGAAAATTGATGAAAACCCCCCATAAAATAACAATCTTGTATTTTTGTAATTTACTAAAATGTAATAAAATAAATATGTAAAATAATATTGAAGATAAACATGTTACATTTGCAAACAATACAACTTTTCAACAGATTACCTCAAATTCATCATACCAACCGGCCAAATTAATCCCCTTTTGGTCTTTCCTGTTGAGTCAACCCTAGTTTAATTCCCATAGAAAATACATTGTACCACGTATAATAATTAATCACTAACCGACAACAACCAACCTCCCTCACTAAGATTTTCTTCCCCTTATTTAGATATAACTTGTCTAATCTAATTCAGTCTAAATTCAACTGAAATGAAAAAAGAATTAAAATACACAGTATTGACAACTTTTAGCTACATATCTAAATAATCTACAGATTTAAGTGTACTGATATAAAAGTTATTGTATTAAAACTAATTATAAAAAAAGTAAATTTTACCAGAACTAAATCAAACTAAACTGAACTCTAAATTTTGATTGAATTATAATTGATTAGAACTAAAATGGAAGATAATGGTGAACACATTAATTAATACATACGGCCAAAACCCACCGATTCAATATTTGTTCAATCTTTCTTTATTAATATTTTATTAATTACTTCCTGCTAATTAACGAATATAAATACCCCCTACACATTTCCTCATTTCTCACATCCAAATTAATATCTCGTACATGTCTCTTCGTGTAATATTACTCAACATCTTCATCGTCCTCATGGCCACCTCCAACTCCACCGCCATGGCCAACAACCTCCACCACCACCAGCCGCCACCGGATGCGGTGGTTGTTCACGTCGAATGTCTGAAGAACCACGCCGCCGCCTTAGGTATAATTCTCTAATGTTGTATTCTTGTGTGTTTTGTAAACCTATGTAATTAACATGTTCATTTTTTTGTTATAGGAGGCCATGCACTTGATGGATGCGGCGAGTTCATGCCCTTGTCCACTGCCGCGCCGCTAACCTGTGCCGCCTGCGGGTGTCACCGGAATTTTCATCGCCGCCGTGAGGTGACGGAGCAACGCTACCCGAACTTCATCAGCTTCCGTCACCCAACGGGGAAACCGTCATCATCCTCAACTCCACCACAGCAGCCCCGCCTTCTCTCTCTGGGACCGGAGTTGACTCCAGTGGCCGGGAATCCAACCAAAAGATTCCGGTCAGTCTTTACCAAGCTGCAGAAGGAGAGAATGCGCGCCTTCGCCGAGACTTTAGGGTGGAACATGGTGAAGTGCAACCAAGCGGCGGTGGAGAATTTCTGCAAAGAAATTGGGATGACAAAGATGGTGTTTAAGATATGGATTCACAATAACAAGAAGAAGTATGCCGGTCGGAGAGTTCCAGGCGGCGGAGATGCGGCGGGGAATATGATCACCGGTGCCGGGACTAAGGGGACGTCACCTCCTTCATCTTGAAGCGTTTAGGTCAACAAAATTAAAAGCATTTTGGCCTTGCATGGCATCATCATTATATTATTATATTAATCAATCTAAAGTTTTATCATCATCAAGTTAAAGCGTTTCGTTTATAAAATGCAATACATATATAATTAATGGTATCAGTTTTACATATAATGCTGTGTTTTATTATTAATTAGAAGTCTATTTAATAATTGTAGAGTATAATTTTCCTTTATTAGATTGTAATAAAAATATATTAATATCTTTCTATATATGCTCCTAAAAGTCCTTTGTTTATACGCATGGAGTGGATTAATTTATTGAATGATGCAGCGGTGCGGTTAATGGTTATCTTACATTCTTAGTGATCACGTTTGACTCTACCTTGTTTTGGTTATTGGTTGCACATTTAATTGTGTAAATACGTAATACATATATATACTGGCACATTCTAGAGAAAGATATTTATGAAACTATAATCACACTTTTGAATTTCAATATTTTGTTTAAGGAGAAGAGATAAACCTTCTGCTTCAATATTGAACAATTTACAGAAATTAGGTTTTTAAAAGGTTCTCAACCAAATTAATATTGATGTATTTACGTTCCATTAATGAGTTCTGATGAGATATTAAGATGCTGTTTTTTCAAGTAATTTAGATTCAGGAGTCGATCATCACAATATATAACTTCGCCTCTGCATATTAAACTTAAAAACTTCAACAGTAATATGCATCTTAAATGAAATATCAAACCATAATATATAAAGATTTGTAAATAATTGTCTCGATCCGCAGCAAAATTATCAAATTACAAGTCGGAACTGGACGAGGTGTACCCTTTGTTTCATTTGTTTCATGTTTATGAGTTTAAGGAGATTCAAGTGTTTTCATCTGACATCTTATGTTGATGAAACAAACAGAAAATAGAAGTGTGGAGTTCAAAAAAAACATTAATTTTCCAAAACTACTCATTCCGATGGCTGTTGAAGATGAGATGGAGAAGACCGATTCCAGAAATCACGAAAAAACAGACGTTTTATGTTATGATTTCAGAAATCTGGAACTGAAACCCGACCACGAAAACAGACGTTCGATGCGCCGAGGTTTTGTGTCCTATGACTGCAGAATTCTTAACCGAATATCTGAAGAAGGAGAATCGGATTAAGAAGGATGATCTCTGTGATATGAACCCTAACAAGTTCAGAGCCTGCGAGTATCTCATCAAGCTTCACGAGCAGCGTAAAGACAAGATCATCGTATTCTTCGACAGTATTTCCACGCTGAAAAGGTATTCTCAGAAGCTGCAGAAACCTATGATTATTCATGGCGAAACAGCTAGACCATGGGAAAAGGCGAAATACAGTGAACACTATTTTCCTCTCAAAATACGAGGTTAGATCCAAAGATATACCTCGGGTTAACGTTGTTATTCAGGTCTCGTCGCACGGTGGTGCTAGAAGGCATGAACCGGAATACCTGCGAATTTTAAGAACAAGGCGGAATCTTGAAAAGCCTGCATATCTCTACTCCCTGGTTTCCACAGAGTCGAAAGGGGATCAGTACTATTCGGAGAAAAGACAGCAGTTTTTGATGTACGAAGGTTTGAGATCTAAGGTTATTACCGACTTGCCTCCGACTGATTCTGGTCCTGAACTGAGCTTTCACCATATCCAAGATCAGCTTGATCTTCTGGAAAATGTGTTGAAAGGGCGCGAAGAAGATCATGGTACTGGTCAAAAGGATAGGGTTGTGCGACGCCGCCATTTGTTTAAGAAACGGTTTCGCTGACCTAGGACTAGCTAGCTTGATACAAATGATATGTTCATGTGTTGCTAATCATCAAAGTTGAGGTTTTTAGGGCAAGTTCTTGTCTGAGTTATACAAAATCAACGATTCTCATCAGAGGAATCATTTTCTGTAATTTGTTTTAAAACATGATTTCTGAGTCTGCAACTTATTACAAAATTAGGTCAGAATATATTCAACTTAGAAATCACAGCCATGAACAAATGAGTATCAATTTCGCCTCGATCTCTATGTCTTTGATTCTCTCTAAACGTGAATCCGATGTGATACCTTTGAATCTCGAAAACCGATGATGTTTTTGACGAGATTCTTGAAATAGACATCTGTCTGAATCTGAATGAATATCATATTATGCATGCGGGCGTGGGACATCTTGGTATGCTGCCTGCAAGTGTTTACATTGACAGGTGACAACATTAATTGAGTTGTTTGACCCTTTTTCCGGTGACAACATTGCACTCTCCGATGACAACCCAACTTCTCCGGCAGCAGATTTTCCGATCTATTATGATTCCGAGTCAAGTTGAGTCGTGTAATTTTTTTATAATATTTATAAATTATTTATTCTAAATATGTTTAATCTGTCTAAAGTCAGGTCATCGGATTATAAATTGAGAGCTAGGTAGAAAATAAGAAATGGCACATTTTATTTTATTGTACTTGTAAGGATAGGAAATTGGGATACATTTGATCCAATTTGTTAAAATAGTTTTGCTTTCTTTTGTTTCCACTTAACAGATGAATTCAAATGATTGTGTATTTTAATTTGAACTAACTAGTGCTGTAGTTTTAAATTATAGTGGTAGTGAAGTTGGTGGACCAACAACAATCCATGCACTTACTCAAAGTAAGTTTTAAATCATGAGACTCCCATCTTGAAGAATTTGAAAATGTGAGGTAATGACTAACTTACCCCTTGATTTTAAACTCAATATATATAAGGGTATGAGATTGGTGTGAAAGATCTAGTAACATCTTAAACTCGATCCTACAAAATAATATTAGATTTTTATTGTACCACGATTTAAACTACAGAAATAAGACATTGGTTAAACACCTACTAATATCCAAACCCGATCCTATAAAATATACGAGGATTTTAGGTGCAAAGATATTTTGACTTTGCAGGTCTGATTTTAACCTGAAATTCCGTGGTTTAGTACTAATACATGTCTAGGTCATAGTGTAATAATGAAGGGTAATTTTGTCATTTCCAATCCTGCAAAATCAAATTGCCTATATACGTAACGATGGCCATAATATATTTAGGCTTGAATTTGATCGTCATTAACATTTATGTAATTCAGTCTAAAAAGCATTTTTAAACTTGAGAAATAAGGTTAACATTGGTCAAAGATCTAGTAAGATCCAAATCCGACCCTAAAACATACATTCAGACTTAGATCCTGTCTTGATTAAGGTTTATGTGTCGTTAAAATCACAAAATAGAGTACCTTGAATTGGTATTATAGATTCATGTCCAATTCTCAATCTAGAAGCACTTTTAATTGTGATGTCAAATTGAGAGTTAAGGTGGATTTGGCTTAGGTAAATGGTTGACAGAAAGAGCACTACTTTAATTTGTACAGGGTTCCCTCCCTTTCTTACAAACACCTTTTGGTCTTTTATAATCATCACATATGTTTCCACCAAACTAACCTTTGACCATGTTAAATACCATTCTCACAGGGTTCACAGAAACAACTGAAGCAGAAGAAGAAGAAGAAGAAGAAGAAGCTAGATCTTCATATGCAGAAACAAAAAACATGAATCTTAGGTAAGAACACTTTGTCCTAATCTTATTTCTTGTACTAATGCATTTTCATTTCAACCACATGAATCCCGAGCATCGATAACAGGTTCAGAGAAAGCAAAACAATGCAGAAACGCCTGCATTTCGGAACAAATCCATTCCACTTCCAATCCAGTATAGACATTACAGGTAAATGTCGAAATTCGAAATAAAAATCTACAAATACCAGAAGAACTTCTTCACCTTGAGAGTTTCTGCTGCATTTTTTTTGTTTTTTTCCGAAATTTTTCCGTCTTTTTTCCCAAAATTCTCTATGAAGGCTAAGTTTGGCGATGAGCCGGTGTGTACTTACACTCTGAATCACTAGGGGATTATATGGTATGGTCTATACAATTGGCATCCTTAAGGCCAATTCTTGTGGGGGCTTCGAACTCCAAAACTCGAGCCCCCACCAACACACAAAAGAATGACACATTGCACACGAAATCTCTATGTGAGTATTATGTTACTCAGAAAATACCTCATAATAAAATCAGTCTAGAATGTGCCGTAACATTCTAGACCGAGTTTGAAAGTTAAAGGAAAAAATGCTCACAGGCTTCGAAGGAGAGCCCTTTTGCAAGCTGGAGGTTGTGATAGATGAGCGCTCGGATTGATATAACAATAGGCATCCCTTAAAACTGTCGTCTTCAGAAAGTGCCTTTCCTGCAAAATACAGAACAGATATTAATTCAGGTTTGATACACATTTTTTCTTGCTTATATTTCTGCAAGTCTTACTCACACTTGCTGAGAATTTTGGCGTCGGAATTGCAGCTGCTATTGATTTGAATACCGGAGTCTCTTGAATGGGGGAGTTGAACTCCGTATTGCCTTTCAGATCATCATCAACTGGTAGTATTTTTTCTGCAAAAGTAATCTGAGTTTCATCGAAGAATAAAGAGGAATCAAAGGCCTTTTATGACATTGTTTAAGCTATAGTATACCTTGAGCAGGAGAAGGTTCGATGACTGGCATATGATTTTCAGTAATAATAATCCTGTTATCCAATGGAGATGATAGAATTGGAGCATGAAGCTCGGATTGGCCTTGGTCTGCTTTATCACATGCCACGATGTTTTGAGGAGTTGAACCAATGCTGTACTCAGGGCTGCCAGAAGTCTCGTCATGTAAATCGGGCTGCCTGTAAAATCAACGATCAGGATATCCTGGTTTTGATAAAATGATAGAAGCTGAAGATGTATTTTCTCGGAGGTTTACCTCCACGGTGAAACGCTGCCTCCACTTCCCTGTAAATCATCGATCAAGTCCTTAATAGTCTCAAGGTGATAATCCATGTCAGAGGCTGAAAGCTCGTCACTTTCTGAGCTTCGTTGCAAGAAGTCTTGAAGATCCTGAAAGCACATTCATCAAAGCGTTCATGTTAGGGATTATGAAAATGGCACGCCTTCTAAAATTACTAGAAGGAAGTTCCTACACCGTGAAGGTATGCTTCACATAACTTATCACGATGAAAAAGAGACCGAATGGTGATCTTTTTTCAAGCTCAGTCAAATAAGTTTAAGAGCCTAATACCAACGGGGAAATGTGATGAGTTAAGTGATTGTACAACTACCTTCCAGGCATTTTCAAGACTCTGCCTAGTGTTCTCCGAATTAACTTTCACAGCAAGTGAGCTGAGCAGTTCTTCTTGCTGCAGCAGAGCACGAACCTTGGGATCGTCCTTTTTGATGAAGGTGTCCTGCTTCTTGGTATTGCCTGCTGAAGATACAGAAAGCATGAAAATTTGTTCATTTAATGAGAATGAAATGAATGCAATATGAATGCAATGCAAATAATCTTACCATCACAGATTTCCTTCGATAAGTTGCATCCGTTCTTGTCTTGAGCTAGAACTGCAAATGGCGGTCTAACTATGTGCTTGCGGCTCTCGGAAGTACTAGGTAAATGGGTCCTCCTGAAGCACAACAATGAAGTCAGTTTGCATTGTTCATCCGGATGGAATTGTGTCTAAAATATGAGCGTGCTACACCATTTTTACCGTATCTTCTTGAGAGGTTCTCCGGTTTCTGGCATTCCATCAGTCGGGAAGATGACTCTTTTGTTGTTTAAATTGATGTATGAAGTGTTGTTCTCTTTGGCTATGGCTTCACCTTTCGCTCTCTTCTTACACAGGGTAGAGAACCGATTCTTTACAGCATTATCAGTTCTGTTTCGAAATCCCAGCATTGAACAAGTAATGAGTAAAATCCACAGGAAGAAAAGATGGAACAAATAAGTTTCTTCCACTAATTTACATCTCCGTTTACCTGCCTGAAACAACCTTTGCAATTTCGGTCCATCTATTGCCGTATATCTTTTGTGCCTGCAAGTCGACATAAACTATAGAACTGATCATCTGATTCATTTGAACGATCGGTTATCCAAATATCATTAATACTCCAACTGATTCATTTGAACGAGAACCCAAGCAGCATTATTAATATGTGCACTAGAAACTATTTTCATCCTAAACCAAGACAAAGAGACCGAGCAAAGTATCATATCTGGGAAAATGACCTTTTATTCAAAATTTAAAGAGGTGGTGGAGATTTTATCAGACAAAGACCACCTAAGAACGTGACCATGTGCACGAAAAAGAGAGCTAATCGGTAGTATACCTCACACAAGAGCAAGTCCTCTTCGGGTGACCATCCGCCTTTCTTAAAATCAGAGTTCAAATAAGTGAACCACCTGCATCATTATTCATGAGTGTCATATCAAGCATCAGAATCCAAAGAAACCCCCCAATAAAGTACTCAATTTAGATTGAGTGCCTAAAGTTAAGCCCTTTCCAACTAACCTTCTTCTGCATTGCCTCGTTGTCTTATCCGTGAATTTCCCGGCGATCAACGCCCAACTGTATAAACAATAACCACAAAACATCGAATCAAAATCAATCTCACCATACAAAAAACAGCCCAGAATCGAAAAAACAATCCTTACTTCTCTCCATGGACTCTGATTTGCTCCCTGAGTATATCATCCTCCTGCATTCAGAAAAAGTCCATTTGACAATGATCAGAACCAAAAGATTGAAACTTTGGATCAAAACATTTCACAAAGATCATCAGACCCACCCAATATCAGACAAAAAAATTTCAAAAAACAGGCTTTCATCAAATGAAAAATCATTTCACAAAGATCATCAGAACCCATCTCAGAAAGCATCCATCATTTCAAACAACACCAAAAAAATCAAGACTTTGGATCAAAACACCAACCATTTTCAAAAAAATCATCAGATACCCAAAAACACCATCAAAAAAACTCAAACTTGGATCAAAAACAACAGACCTCTTGCGACCATGACACGATATGCCTCTCCTTCTGCTTCCCTAATTGTTCTTGCTGTTGACCACTGCTCCCAAGAGTAAAAGTGTTATGGTTTATCTTCTTCCCCGAACTCTGCATTGTCTAAACTCTTTGTCCACCGCCGCTAATCCCCCGCTCTCGCATGCTAAAGCAAAGTCTTTTAGAGAGAGCCCCTTATTATATACACACACACACAAAAAAAACCAACCCAAAAGGAGAAAAAATCAACACTTTTACTCCCACAACTATTCACTTGATGAAACGGAACAAAAATCACTGTTCTGTTAGGCCTTTTGCCTTGGATTCGACCCTTTTACTGAATCAGATTAACACAGCAACAAAAACCCAAATAATCTCAGATAAATTCATGGAACAACAACAAATGGCACTCACTGCTCATATATAGAGGGATTAAATCTACTGCATGCCTTGAGATTCGTGCAGGGAAAATGGGGTTTTTTTTGGGAGTTCAAAAAAGAAGGGAAAGGGAGATATGGGGTTCTTGAGGGGCTGAAAAGGGTGTGGAAACGAGGCCACCGAGGCTTTTTAAGGAGGGGTGAGAAAATTAATGAAATGTAATCAAGAAATGTAAAAAAAAAATGGAAAACGGATTCTTGCTTTTGAGCGCGGGTATGAAGGGCAGTTTGAAAAATAACGCTGAATCCCACGAGACTATAATTATCCACTCACACACAGTCACACACTCACACAGTCCTTCACTATGGCATTATCACAATGTTGTTTTCTCCCTTGGCATTCATCCCTTTTTGGGTTTCTTGTTGGGTATTTTTGGGATGAATTGGAAGGACTTTTTTTTATAAATGAAAGGTGATGATGTTCGTGAGCTAACTGATGTAGTGTCACAAGGATTGTGATTCACATTTTTTAAATTTTCAAATTTCGTTTCCCTCCTTGGATCAGTCTGTCGGTTGAATTTTTGTTCGATATTTACTGTTTCTGAATGACACGTTATACACTAAAACGGCTATAATTTTATAAGTTGGCGTGTGATTTCGATGGTTCACATTTTAAATTTTCAAATTTTCTTGATTTTTAAGGATATTTTCGATTGCGCGTGAGATATAGAGATATTTGATGACTACAATGCAAATTTAATGAGGTATCATATAATCATACGTTACTTTTGACTTCTGACTATGCATAAAGGGAAAGTAATTTCGTGCGCACTTTCTACAACCAAAATATACAGAAAAAAAATTACGACACATCGGTCAAACTACATGTAACTTGAAGTAAATTTGACAATGTGAATGCTGACACGTCGGATAGTAATATACTAATATCAATATTTCATTTCATTGAAATATAGTATAACACTAAAATTAACAACATTATCCAATGGAAAACAAGTAGGTGATACTCATGATCTCATATTTTTTTATTTCAATTTTTCATCCAATTTTTAAAGTGTGTAAATATTTATTTATTTTTAAGTGTTGTGAGTGTGTGACTTTATGGGGCATAGTGTTCCACAAAGACTGAACTGCCATAGGGTTGGACTGAAGGGTGCATTACCACGTGAGGCTGGGAAGGGATTGTGCCTTACATCTCCAGGCTGGCTGTAATAAATAAATCACTAAAAAATACAAAATAAATTATTATTCATAATTGATAATGTCAGTTTTTATTCTTTTATTTTGTTCCCATTAATCTTTGCGGAGTAATTAGTAATTTTTTATGACCAGAACATGGGTCAAAGGAATGGCCTTGGTCTATCTTGCCGTTAATTTTGGAGTTTTCCTTGTCTGCTTATACTAATTATATCTTGTCAAAATTGCACGCTTTTTAATTTTAAATATACAAATTACACCATACATCTGAGGTATGTATTCACAAGTGCATTCTATGATTTATATTTTTATTTTTATGTGTATAATTGCACATTGTAAATCTTTTTACTTATAATTTTTATAATAATATATATAAATTGTTATCAACGGAATGCATAATTATTAAGGTAAAACACACATTAAACGTGAGTGTACATACATCCGTGATATGATATAAGAATTGTTTTAACAGTTTAATATATGAATGTTTTTATGTTTTTCTTGTTTTAAATGTATTGATATATATTTGTCACTTTTATTTTATGGTAATGTTACTTTATTTGTTCTCCACTTATTTCGCCAATTTTCTTCTTAAATTCAATATACACCATGTACTTCATTAGTTAAAATTTAATTTCAATTTTCTCTCCAGATTTGACCGGTGCGAAAGAAGTATTGGAGATCGTATCATTTTTCGGATAAGAATCATGAATAATTCTCTCATTCAACGATCGACGGATGATTTAATATTATTTTTAAAAAATTACAGATACAAATATAAAAATTAATTACTTTCCATTTTATATGATTTTATTTTGTTTCGTTCAAACTTTTAAGATAAAGGGAGGCCAATATTAATTGATAAATACGTTTTGGTTAATTTTGAGAACACATACAATGAATTTACCAAATATGAATATGATATATTCAGCCTGCAATTAAAATTAATTATTGTGACAGGTGAACCATGCATGACCAGCTGACCATTTCAAAAATATTTAAAATAAAAGATTGTGAAGTTGATGTCTACATGGATAATCATGCAATTTAATTTCTAATAGTGACCTTAGTAGCCAAGTTAAATAAACAATGGGATTAAAGAACTTTGTTGACTGCCAAAAGATATTATAAATATGAATTATCATACCTAACAAGGACAAGTCATTTTTAAAAGTATATAACTGAGTTTTGACTAAGACAATATTCTGAACTAAATTTAAATAAAATAAAAATTGATATTTTAAAAATATAATTAGTATAATTAAATTTATCTTTAACTTTATTAAATTGAATTAAACTAAATTGATCCAATAATAAAGTCAAAGTAAAAAATTTCTATAATTAACAAAACTACATAAAAAATTAAATTTTACCACCAATAAATGCAAGAAAAGTATACTATCAAATATCATTGAAATTTAAAACCAAAAATCAAAGATCTTTGAAATTTAATTAAAGCCAAATACCAAACATATCAATGAAAGTTTTGTTAAATAAATTCAATTAAAACTATATTTATAAATATACTTTTAAATATAAACTAAAAAAATAGTGACAAGTACCTTTTGTTTCAATTATACTTGATAAAGTCATTATCATAAGAAGAATGTTATACAAAATGGGATACAATGCCATGAATAAATTTAAAAAAATTGACAATTTTAAGCAATTGATTATAGAGTATGTTTTCTTGACTTATTTATAAGAATCGATTCAGCGTCATTCAGTTTAATTTTAATTGTACATTAAATATGTAAAAAATAATAATTCAGTTTAGTTATTAGTATTTTATTTCAATTTATTTATTTTAATATGATTCTCTAAATATCAATTCAGTTATTTTATTATTAGTTCAGATAAGTTTAAATTAATTATATAATAGGGCCCAATATAATTTAAAATTTGTATCAGTGGCATTAATTTCACACAAAAACGAACGAGTTTGAAATAAGTTCCTTTGCTTAAGGTCAACATTTTTGTCTAACGCGTAATTAGGATTATAAACTAGTCTTTGATGTGACAAATCTCGATGAATAATTTTAAATAAATGGAGTTAATTGGGGAAACGTAACAATTGGATAAACTTACATGTTAGTGTTTGACAATATTGTTAAAAAAATTAGAAATATTTTTACCTCTAACAAGTTTTTATCATCTTTTCATATGAATTTTTAAAATACGTAACTTGTGATGTTGTCTTGGTTTTTTTTTTGTTTTCTATAAAACCTAATTTCTTCAATTTATTTATTAATAGATTAGTTTGACTTGGCTCACGTTGTTCAAACTTAATTTACTTTATTATAATGAAACTACAAAGTATCTATAAAACTTACAATTTGTTATGAAAAAAAAATGTACGCGGACTTGTCCGGTTCAGCTTCTTTCAAGCAATTTTAGCAGTTAGCAGCTCAAGCAGTTCAAACAGTTTTAGCAGTTCTATCAGTTTTACCAGCTGCCTTCATCCGACTTGAATTGTTTTTCGAAAAGAGAGTATAATGTTTTGAAATTTACGTACTAAAAAAGGTTATTTTAGTAGTTGTCAATGAAATATAGTTTATTTTAATTTGTCTAATTACATTTAAACTACATATGAATATTCATTCATACATAATAAAATAATTCAAGTAGTTCAAAGCAGTTCCGGCCAGTTCAAGCATCCAAGCAGTTCAAGCAATTTTAACAGTTAACAAGCAGCTCAACTGAACAGATATAGCCTATGTCTTTTGATAGGACATGTCTTATTGTATATTTGAAAATGAGTTTAATTATTATTTTGAACCCGATTAATGAAGAATTAAGTTTTTGCCTTATCATAAAACCGCCTTGCACTTTTTTTCATCGTACGTAAGAATGTTATGCAAGATTAAACTGTTTATAATTTTTTAATAAAAAGATTTGTTAACATTTTGAGGAATAGAAATGGTTTGTGGCTGCTTAATTGTAGCAATTAAAAATTTATAATCAACATTTGCACTCAACTTTAGTTTGATTTGATCAAAAGTCTACCTTTATTTCAGGAAAATGGGAACCAATTTCAGCTAATCACTTTCATATCATCCTTCTTTTTTTCATCAGCCTATTCACTTTAAAATAGGGGTCTATTCATCTATTGAAAAAAATATTAATATTTCTTCTAATCAAAAGTTTATGTTATGTCTATATTATATTTATTTTTTGACGTTATTTTAAAATGGCTAACATCAGCTAATTTTGGTCAATAAACTATTTGAATGCCCATTTTATTTTTATTTTTATTTTTATATGATACATTGTTAATTAATATGATTTTAAAAAGTTTAGGGTTTTTGAACACTTATTTAATTTTTTATAAAATATATCAGTACTTATTAAAGTACTTAATGGTATATGATCCCTTTTCTCAAAATATAATGGAATTTTAATCATCATTTTACATAAGCAGAGTGATTAGCAATTGTTGAGCTTGCTTACGTGGTTTATAGTGCCACGTGTCAGAGAGTTGTTGACATGTAGTCTATCCAGTGGACAGCGTGGAGCCCTGCAGATTTTCTATGGATATGTACTATTTTGATTAGTGACTCGTGGCTGATTTTAAGAATTCAGCCGTTGGCCGGTTCATCGTCTCGCTCGCATGCGTCCTTTTCTTGATAGAGAAGTTTCCCGCCAAAACAATAATTCAGTTTTGTTCGTACTCAGCGAAGATTAAAATAGAATTGAAATTATAATACCGTTCTTTGAAAATTGCTAAGTTTCCTAATAAACATAATGAAAAGATATTATTTTCGTAAACTCATACTGTATTTTAGGGTATAGAAGTAAAATACTGGATTTCGTATAGCAACACCCCAATATTATCATATGCAAGATTTGTTACCTGTTATTACTATTAACATATTATGACTACACGTTATATACTCCATCCGTCCAGTCGAACCGTGCACATTTTCCTTTTATAGTAATGTTACTTCATTTGCAGCCACTCATTTTACCCACATTCTTCTTAAATTCAATCTCTGCCATACACACTACACTTCAATTTTCAACTTTAAATTTCTAAATTTCCATCTTTCACTAGGACAGAAGGAGTATTCATCAAATAAACGAACTCTTCTTCTGTTGAACTTCATTTGTCAGTACTATGAGTGATCTGGCCGAACATAGTACTCTGACAGAACTGAGATTATTTTGGTTGAACCGAGCTGAAATTGACAGGTCTATCACTCATCATATTATAACGCCCGAAAATCTTAACGTGAAACGATCTCGTCCAAGATTTTGTATCAGGAATATTAGACTGTGATTACAAATTGGATTCAAACATTAGCACTAAGAAAGAGAGTATCATTAAGTTAAGTGAAGACTATACAAAATCCAAGGTGTGGCAGAGGAGGGCCAATAACAGTGGAAGAAGTCGGTGGAGATTTGTCCCACACACACACAGAGCATAGAGCAGCCAGCCAATTTTATCAGAGAGATTTGATTTTGGGATGATAACAAATTAGACCCCAATTCCCTAGCGGCCATGGCACCCTAGAGCCAAAAGCTTCTTCCTATTTCTTAATCACTATTATTAAAACTAATTAATTAACATTACACAACAAAATTTGCCATGATTTTTCAAAAGAAAAATGACACCTTCCACTCAGCAGGCAAGCAAGCCCCCATTGATTCTTTTTATTTTTTGGCTTATTAATTGATTTGGGTCTAGTTTTATCAGAAATTTTGACCCCATGAAAGCTCCTCCTCATCATCCATTAACATATATTTTTTTTATAATGATAGTATAATATAGTAATATATTATTTATTTTTATCATATGCGTATCAACCTTAATTGTCTTGTGCTGTCATTTTTTTATTGCTTCATAAACTTTTTTCGTATTCTAAATTTATTGAGGTTTCTGAACGGATTCTTTTATAAGATATACAAATATTTATGACATATTAGTAAACGTTACAGTTTTTCCATCAAATTTCAATGGAGTTGTATTTATTGAGTCGGGCGGCTCGCAAGTAGGTCGAATTTGAATCATTTCAACTGTGAAATCAATGATCAGAAAATTTGTAAGACGTAGCACGATAATATTAATAAAATATTAGCTTATTCATTACATTACACTATATGTTGATTATCATGATATGTTACAGTTTTCCCGGATTACAAAAACTAGTAATAACTAATAAATCACTACATGCAAATTAATTATAAGAACCAACTAAAAAAATTATTTAATTATTTTTAAATAACTGAAAATTTTGTAAATGAAGGGTTCATCTAACAATTTAGGTGAGATAATTACTAAGAGTAATTACCAAGTTAATTAAGATGATTTGTTGGTTAAGATTCTCTGAAAAGAGCACGTGATGACTGATAACTGGGGTTTGGTACGTTTGACCAACATGTTTTAAGGGTCTTTGCACTTGTAAAAGCATTCAAACTGCGGGATCAGTAATCACCAGATTAATTAAACCTTAAAACATTCATCAACACCACTGCCGAATATGAACTAATGATGTTCTTATTTGAACATGTCTGAGTTGACCACCTATGATCAAATAAGACCATGAATGTGTGTTTTAAGAGAGATTTTAGTAAGCTAGATGGAACAGCTACACTTTATAGATGGTAATAAATAGGTCGGATTGATCGAGCATGATTATATCTCTTGACG
This sequence comes from Sherardia arvensis, assembly GCA_948330725.1. Taxonomy (NCBI): domain Eukaryota; kingdom Viridiplantae; phylum Streptophyta; class Magnoliopsida; order Gentianales; family Rubiaceae; genus Sherardia; species Sherardia arvensis. The sequence goes on from OX415244.1 coordinate 2,134,397, forward strand.
TAATCCTCCAAACTTTCTATCAAATGATTCTGGACATAAAATAAAATGAAGCAAGACGGTGAAAGCTACACTTTATAGATGGTAATAGATAGGTCATGATGTCCAGTTCAACTGATTTTTTATCATGTTTTAATACATCAAAATACTGATGAGTGAAATATAATATTTATAAATGTCGATCGGGACAATACAACATTAGCATTAGTTAGCATAATATAACATTAATCACAACGCTTTTTAACACATTTAAGGAAATCATAGTCATTGTTTTTTTAAATTTTAGCTCATACCATGAGAAATCATGAATTTTTAAAAATAATTAAATTGAACGTATTTTGAATGAAGTTTGTGCTTAATATACTAAAAATGAGTGAATTTTGTAAAATCAGGCAATAAATTTAGTATACTAATTGAATTCATATTAGTGCAGTTGTATTTATTTCATCACTTTTTTATTTATCTCATTAATTTTCAAGTCATATAAACATTTTATACTATTCGATACTTATCAGCACAAATCAACAGTTCAACATTGAAACAGTTAAACTCAACTGAATATGGTATAGGGTTACTTATCATTTTATTGTAGAATTTAGTAGTCAATTATTTAAATAAAATGATGTTGAACATTTTTACTACATGACCCTATAGCATATGTATAATATGATTGATGATGTATGCTTTGGAAACCACTTGTGAAGAAAGCTGGATGATATGCCAGAATCAAAATGATTTCCAGGAGCGTTGAAATTAAAGAAAAAAACGCATCATTTAGGATGAAATATGGTAGGGATGAACACTTACAAAGCAGAATTTTTTTTCTTGAATTTAATTTATAAAGCTTTGGTATAGACACCCTAGAAAATAATGCGGCTGGCCTATCTCGCCAAACTCACATTTTCCCTACCTTAAAAGTTATCCTCCCTATAGTAAGAAAAATGGAAGAAAATTGGTATCATTTGACAAAGTATTATACACATTTAGTTTTTTTTGATTGTTAGATGCAGTACAATATTTAATTATGCAATCTGTTTTTTATCTGAATGAACTAACAAAAAATACCTTATATTAAAAAGGTACAGATCTTTAATCGATCCGCGTATTTGTGGTTCTTATAAAGGGGATGCAAACACGTTGAAAAATTAGATCAGGAAACCAACTAATTAAATCATGAACCACTTTAGTAAGTTCATAGATAATTTAGGTGCAAATATAAGCCTCATAAGTAATGTTTTGGTCGTCGGCTTTGTTACCAATTCTGAGAGTTAGGTGTCTTAATAATTGCTATTTCAAAGTCAAATAACAAGTAGGAGAGATAGTTCGGTCAAATTTATAAAAAAATATAGTTTGAATATTATAAATAATAACATATTAGTTTTAAAAAGCTATTTTGAAGATTTAAAAACAAATAATACGTGTCATTACACGTCCATTAATGATTAATGGCCATGAATTTGAGATTGATTTAATTTATCAAAGTTAGTGTTCATTTGATTTGAGTGTGAAAAACAATTATGAGAAGAAATTTAAAGGAAAACAAAAGGTAAAAGTGAGAGGGGTTTAGTGAGAGGCCCAAGTTCCAAAAGAGATTGATGAAGCTTAATGCGTTCTCTTTTTTTTATTCATTAAAAATACTTCATCATTCCAACTCGAGCGGCTACCCCGCCAATAGCATCTTGCCAGCTGTAATTTCACTTTATCAAAATATCAAATTCATTTCCACTTTTTAAAATATAATTATTTGAGACTAAGTATACAATATTTGTCATTTTTCCTACTAATTTAAAAGGGAAAATGAATAGATATCAAGTGGGCCTTTTATGCCACAATTGAGAACAAAAAGACATGTCTAAATGATCATTATCTAGAACTAAAATCCAATGATCATATCTATTAGGGTTTAGCTTTCATTTGAGTTTGATAGATCAAACCTTTTGCTTTAATTTCATTTCAAATTACAACAAACAAAGAGGCCAATGTTTTGACAGTTTAATGGCAACTATTAAGTGGCTGATGACCTTAGATTAGATTATTGGCAATTTCATTTTCATTTCTAAAAGTACTAATAAGAAATAGATTAGCTATTGCATAGTGGACATGGAATTAAATTAGGGTTTTTTTGTTTCTTTCTCAAATTTTCTTAAAAGAATTGTGCTTGTTTTTGTTTTTGTTTTTAGAAATTGATATATATATGGTGGCTTGAAAAGAAAGACGACCTCTGATTTTAGATAAGAAATAAAATGTCAGGATGTGAATAGAAGAGATGGATATGAATAGAAGAGATGTTTCTAAAATTTGGTGGCGATTTCATTTTCCTACTTCGCCGATTACGAATGTCACCCTTACACCAGTTTTGATGGCTGTAGTGAATAGCTGGTCTGTAAAAATGTAAAGTTAAATTCTATTGAATTTTTAATCTTTAACTATCTTTTCATTCAATTCTATTTCATTTTAAAAATCCTTCTAACCAAACACTTCTTTGCCAAGAGTGAAAGTGCAATATCTATGCACAACTTTATTATAATTACAAACAAAAGACCTACATAAAGTAAAACTCTCTAAGTACACTTTGGTGGACTAATCTTGTTTTTTGTGCTTTAAGCTCATTATATATTTATTATGAACAATCTAATTATATTCAATAGGCGCTCCTGTCCTCTTTCTTAGTTAAAAGGTGAATAAAGATCATGGAAAGAGAAAAACATTTTTAAGCAAAGAGAGATTAACTAAATGGAATTACTACTATTTATCTTTTTTTATTTTGTCAAAACTATTATGTAAAAGTGGATTAATTAATTGAATTGCAGCTATTTAGAGATTTTGTTTGTTTTTCTTGTCTTCACTTTATCACCAAGTTTTTTTGGTCGGTTTGCTCTTTAATCCCTTCCCATTAATTTTTCAAAATCATGCTTATGATTGTATTGTCTTTATCATCGGTCAAGAAAGTATAAATGCATAAATTTGAAACGTGATTTTGGCACCCCTAACAAAAAATTAATATAATATGATTTTAACAACTAATTTTTTTTTGACACACAACAAATTTAACCTAATATTAAACACCCTTTACTTATAATAAAATAAAACAATGTTTATTTGAGGATAGTAAAAATATTTAATATTATGTGGAACATCTAACTAATTATATTCGGACTGGTTGGAAATACTGCTAGTATCTATTCTCTTTATTATTACACATAACATAAGACTAAATTAGAAGACACCGTCATTTGAATCTATCTAAACACAATGAAATTTTACACTAAATTTAATTGAATAAATTAGGAGCACTCTTCTTAATAGATCCAGTTGCACAACAATGATCCAACACCATCAAACTTGGAACCACCATTCGTGCTGTTATGAACCAGCTGGTGCCCATATCTTGGCTCAGACCCAAACAGTGGTCTAGTCTAGAAATGACGGCAACTAAAATGACGTTATCCGGGGACACAAAAGACATGAATATGACATGTCCCCGGATGCGGACAAACAGGCAGAACCACTGTGGTTGGGTTGGACTCTCACCACATCACACCTATAAATACCACCTAAGATTTGTGGAGAAAGGTATGTTTTATCATATATCTAAAACTCTCTCAATATATCCTTATTATCTCTTCTATTCAAAGGCCCCTCTTTCATCATCACACCGAAATAGCTATCCTCGGGGTACTTTGGGGCGTTGTTTTGCAGGCCTTATTAGGTGAGAGCGTGCGATATAGACATAATTTTCTCCGGACCGGTGCCATCATCAAACTCCGGACCGGGACTAGAAGCTGGTAACATCATAATCATCTCAATTTTAGTTAAAATTGTGCATTAGCACTTGATGTAGGCTACTTATTTCACTACACCCATCCTCCTAATTCCTAACACACATGATCAATAAATGGTCAAAAATATGTGCCAATCACCTTTAGAAGAAATGAACCAAAGGCCACTTTGATATATTTCTCAAGAAAGAAACAAAGGCACGCACACATTTATACACACATGCTCTTTGATACACCAATTATACCTTCCAATCCAATGTAAAAAATGAAAAGGTAAAGGAATTAAGACCCCACACGTGTGGGTATATTTAGTTTGAATTAGCTTTATGTAGGGTTTTAGAGTATATATCAAAATGCTTGGGATTCCTATATGGAACTTTAATCACTTGTCTTTGTGAACAATTTGATCGTTTTTGGGGATACCTTTCTGAGGTCATAAGGTTTGTGGATTTTCATCCAAGCTTTTTCTGCAAAGTACGCTCTCGTTAAAGAGAAAGTTTTTTGAGAATCCTATGCCTATTTTTACCCCCCTTTCCCCCACAATATACTCCCCTTTATTTCCCACCTTTTACCCTCTCCTCTAGTTAAAATGAATACAAAAAAATATTTTTTTTATTCATTTTTCACTTATTTTGGTGTACTTTGATTCGGTTTAGTTCAGATGAGCAATATCAAAATCGTTCGAGTTAAATCGCCCGCCTTTGATTTTGTAAATTTCATTCATCACAGCTCAACCTGTAATTTTTGACTTTTCAAATTGACCAGAAATAGTTTTGTGAAAGTTTTAACATTACACTTTATAAAAAATCCAACATTATGAAAATACACGTCACAATAAATTCAACAAGTTCTCATATGATAATGTATATGATTAATAATGTCATTTTCATTTAAATTTTGTAAATAATTATTTGACTAAATAAATAGTAGCTTGTGTAATATGGAGGAGCTAACTGGGAACGGAGTAATTAGCAGAAAGTCCGAAACTTTTCATCATAAACCACACTTCACTAAAATAATTGATATAAGATACAGTATAAAATTAGCTTGTTACTCTCTCCGTCCTAATGAAAGGATTAACGATTGTAAAATGAATGACCGAGATCGAATTTGAGAAGAAATTGACTGAAATGACTGGACAAAAATAACAGAGCATTACTACAAAAGGAAAGTATGCAATTTGGATTGAGACAGTCGAAAATGAAAGTTGTGCAAGTTCGACTGGAACAGATGGAGTATCACATTTCGAAAAATTATGTAAAAGACCTAATATAAATGAATGAACACATTGTATCCAGATAGCAATTGTTGTACTTTAGGGTTTATTTAAATTTGAGCAACAGAATGGGAGAGTACAATGTACAAGAACAAAGATCTGGAGCAGTGGCAATGTGGATATTATAAAGATGAAACAAAAGCAAAGTAAGGGTACTTATACTCTGATCAAATGTCTGCAATATTCTCCTCTAATGCTTACTGCAGATTAAAAAATTTATTTGTATCAGTTCGGTAAATCATGATGTCCCAGAAACCTTAACCTATGAAGATGAACCAAATAAATAATATTGAGTGTTCATAAAATCATTCAAGATGATATTGTTTTTTAATATCAGCCTCCATGTCCAAGTAATTATAGAGTTTATTTGAGGGACCTGGGAAAATCTTGAAGAATTTAAAATAAATCCCTTTTTTGGTTAAGTCAATATGTTCACCAATTATAAGAATGATTGCTGATCCATTGAATTGAAGAAAGTAGAGCCCTAGAATGGCTTTATAGACACATAGCTACACTGTTACATTCATCTAAATTCAAAAGATTTTTCATAAACGCTTCGTTCGCACTATCTTCTCATAGTGGTTTGTGGAAAGAAGGCACGATAACGATTCATCTGTAACCGATCGTTATCTGGGATCGGCTGTATGAATCATATCTCGGGGCAATAGACCTTACATGAATGAAAATGGCCTGCAAAGTGAACAGTCTTAACAAACCAACCTAAAGAATGGGACATCCTTCTCTCTTTAACAACTTTCAATAAAGATGTAAGAGAAGAAGGAAATGGAATAAACCAAAACTAGAAATGGCCTGCTCTGTTACAGGCACCACCAGTGACTAGACAGCACCACCCATCCAGCCTATATTTCTATTTCAGACAGATCATTTTTGTTACACTTTTGTGATCAAGAAACCATTTACAGATTACATTACATCTCCCAAAAAAACGCGTAAAAAAAGTAATCGAAAATTGGTCAAAAGTCCTATGAATGAGCCTTTTCATCCATCAGCCAGAGAATGTAGGGATCATACGACAGAATGAAAGAAAACTACTAGCTGATTGAACGTTTAACTGTCTTAGGAGTGTTTATCTGATGGTAAGCTAGTTCAAGAGCCCAAAAAGGCGAATCATTGCGACTAAACATATTCGAATCAAATAGCCGTGCATCAAAGCATAGCACTCAAGCACAATTTCAAAGCTGGAGATGTAACAGAAGGTAATAATGAGCGTGAATGAAAGAAACTCGTTATCGAGTAGCTGATGCAGGCATCAATCATATCATGGAAATGGTAAGTTATTGGAATCCCTATGCTAGCATGGAAACACTTTCATCAATTCATTTCATATGCATAGTACATATATAAAGTGATAGAATTATGAAGTTATAAGTTTTCACTAAGTTTCAATCACTTCATTTTTAACAGAAGTAGATCCTTTGAGTCCCTTTGGACCCCATTTTTGCACTATAACAGAAGTGGCTTTCCGAAAACACTTGCTAAAAATTACCACATTAATGTCCCTAGCTTCAGTATAAACCATTTCAAGACTCGAAAAAAAGAAATTTGAGTGGAGAAAAGCGAAAAGAGGCAATTTTCAAGAGGACCAAGTGTCCCAATCCCGGAAATAAGCTCCTAAACCATCATGCTAAAGCTAGAGCAGATCCTCCCTGTTCTCATAATTGTATCTAAACTCTTCTAGGCGCTCCATAAACACTAAAAATCTCAAATTGATCATCACAACAGGATGGAGGCAGCATGATATGTTATCTAGAAATGAAATATCAGCATTACATAAAGAGATTAACTTTCACTAGTACGATCCGTGAAAATTCATATTATGAAACTTCAACATTATTGCAACTCTCCAATGCTCAAATGCACTAATAAAAGACCACGGCAACTTATAACAAGACTGTTATCACATTCATGAAACAAAAACCGGCATAAATTCGAGTAATTGCACTATACAATAGTATACATTTCTATTACCACGACACGTTACAATGCACAAAATCGATCAAGTAACCAACTTTTCAGTTTTCATTACCAAAATACCATAGAAATCAAAGAGTAATCACACTATATAAACTTGCATTACAACAACAAGAACAGTTGGTCAATGATCAATATAATTTACCCGAAAATCAGAACCCTTTCGGCCCGGACTCCTTCAAGACGCCATTCTCACCAGCCATTGAGAGACAGTACTTTGCAATCTCCCTGAACTTTGGAACACTCCTCAAATCAACCTTAGTCCCATCCTTCAAGGTGATGATGATGTCACCCCACTCCCCAATGAACCTCGGAACTACCTGAACATCCTTAATCACCTCGTACGAAAAGTCGCTCCTGTCCTCCCCAGTGAGCCCAGAAATTACAGTAACCCGCAGGTTCGTAAACCTGTACCTCAAAAAAAAACCCCTCACAACTGCAGCTACAGTCAATGGGAGCCAGAACAGAGTGAAGCCCAGAAGGAGGTTTGCTACCAGGTCGCCGTAGTGGGCCCCGCCGTCGAAAAAGATGGTTTCTTTGGTCGCGGCGGCGGCGGAAGTGGAAGTGGTGGTGGGGTTGGAGGAGCTGGACACGTGGAGCCTGGTGATTGGTCTTCTGGCTGAAGCGGGCGGTCTGGGGAAGGGCAGTTTGGGAACGGTGCGGGGAGAATGGTGGAGCGGAGCGGCGGCGTTGGTGGTTGCCGGGAAAATTCGGGCGGAGCAGCTGGCGGCCATTTCAGACATAACGGTTATGATTGGTTGTCACATTATCTGACGATGGATTATGGATATGATGATGATATGTCTGGGAAATTATCAGCCACTGACTTGATGAATTTCTTTTGAATTGTTTTGTTACAATCACTGTTGAAATTTCTGTACTACTAGTATTGCACGTTAGGGCATTTTTGCTTGTTTTACCGTGACATCACAAGTACAACAAGCCCTATTATACAAGTTTGTGATTCAAGAAATGCATTCTCGAAGCAAACTTCTTCATTTCCTTTCAAATTTGAACCGTATATTTCATCCATTTACAAGTTCATAAGTAAAGACGTGAACATTATCGTTCGTAAATATTGTATTAAAAATATAATATTATATATGGTAAACTGCTCGCACGAAATATAATTAATAAAAAATGTGTAATTATAAATAAATCATTGACATTTCTTGATATAAAATGTTGAGTATGTAGTTTACCATATTTCATAATATAAATAGATTTCATATTGTACTCTATTATTTTATTATTGTATAATAATGCTTATAAATGATAGTACTTTGCATTAATAAATCAGATTTTATCCCTATGAAATGCAACATCATATTACATATATAAATTATTTATTTATTAACAAATTTTGAAAAAAAATATTTTTTAATTATGTTATTAAAACAAAATAAAATATCAGCAGTTAATATATAAATTACTGGCATGGTATTAGTTTTATTTATCATTCTTTAAGTAAACAACGATTTATAATGGGTGAAAACTACCTCTACAAATCATTTAGGTTAAGAAAGTAATAAATCTAAGGCAGATATTCAAAAGTTAACATTAATTAAAACTGCTCTCATTCCTATAACGTTGCCCATTTCTCATCGCTTACCTTTAGCATACATGTGCTGAGTTTTAGAGATAAAAAACCATGACCGTTTCTCATCGAATTACGCGTTTACTTTTAGCTTGTGATGAGTTTCTGAGATCACAAAAACCATGGGAGGAATGAATAACAGCGAGTTAAGACAAACGAAGATGACGAGAATTATGTTTTAGCAATTTAAAGCAAAACATTAACTAATGAGATTGAAATTGAAAGTATCTAAGTACCATTCTCTTCTAGAAATAAATGCAATAAAAAAATTATTCGAAAAACACCTTTACTCTACTCTATTGTTGTTGAAGTTGAACGGATGACGACGAATTTAAATTCTTATTATTTACAAACACATCACAATTTACAAAAAAAAAAAGAAAAATACAAGTATTTTAACTATAATATCATAATTTGAGTTTAATACTTGTGTTGGATTAAAAAAAATGTAATCTAAAATTTAAGTTGAGTTCGAGCTTTCGATTACTCGATGTTGAGTTTTATTTATATGAAAACAATAATACTATAAAATACCATAATAATCGATATATCTTGGATATAACATATATATGGTAATCAAAACTAAAATGTAAGTATGATTTGTTATAATGTAAACCCTATTTAGTATAATTAGTTATTAAATGCATTTTCTTTTCATATTTCTATATATAAATCTTATTATAATTAGCAATGTGTTCAATGAATATTGATTATCATCATTAGACCCATATTATGTTGTTCAATGTGGTCAACAAGGAACTTATCAATCCGCATATATGGCTGGGCCTTTAAAACAAAAACCAAAAGCCATGAACTCATGGACTACCAAGACACTATTTTTTAAAAGAAAAACTTGTGTTCCTCTTTTTAGCATATTCTTTTTTGTTACTGTTTATTGTTCTTGTTTGATAATTAGAGAAATTTTTAATGGGAGAAATGCTTGATTTTGAAATGTAATTGCTCCTCCACCCTAATGGATGGATTTTGGAAAAAATTGCAAAATGGATTTCTGGGAAAGGAGATGAATGGATCGGCAAAGCATTTGGCAGCAAGCTTTGGAACAACATCCTCTATCTAAGAATATAACAAGCTTGGGAAATAAGAGAGTAATGGAGAGCTCAAATGTACAAGAAAACCCAATAAAATTTAGCAGATTTAGAGATCCAACCCAATAAAATTTGAAATACCAATATCGAGAATATTAACTTGTTGTTGCGAAATCACCAAACCGCTTGGCAATGAGCATGTTCTCATACATCAATTACTATGTCAAGTATGGATCTGCTACACTTGCAACACCACTTAATCTAGAGCATGGTCTTTGTTCTCTAAACTGCTAGCACTTTGAAAACCGCACAATTCGTAAATCATATCGAGAACAAAAACACCACATGTAAGACACGATATTTACAACCCAGTTGAGAATAAAATCTCGACTTGAAAAACCCGATAAGTACTGTGAACACAATATATATCCGATCAAATCGAAGAACGATACACACTTACACAATAACAAAACTAACCAAATTAATACAGATTTTGACAATTCGCACGTATTCATTAACCAAACTAATTAAACTTAATCAACAATTACACTCCTTTACCATAATTTTTCGTTTATTCATCTAATTAAAAATAATTAGACACAATGAATCTTTCATAGTAGTGTAGATATGATTTTAAATATTGTTAGTGAACTATATCTTATTTAGTGGACTTTGTTTTTTCTAGCAAGTGATACACAATCCAAATAAATAAATAAAATTTATAATAAGTTCGGTTTATAAACTTGGTAGCAGGCAGTTTCCAAGAATATTAATTAAAGAAGCTCTCTAATAATTCAGACGGCAATGGCAGCCACATGAACAGTACAACACCAGAACATGCCCCCCGAAATTCTCTTAATAATAAAACCCTAATTTTATCATTGTTTTAAGGTTCATATCCACTGGGCACGTGGCCACCATTTTACACTCTAATAGCCATTTAATCAATAAATAAGGTCATCTTCTATTCAAATTCTTCTCAACCCGTTCAGTTCAATTCAGTTCGGTTCATCTATTTTTATTTCACTTTAATAATTTATTCTTTCATATTTCATATTTCCATACGTTTCGATATTGTTCAACACACCGCAGTTCAGTTTCAGATGAATTATACGTAACCATTCTCAGGAATTTAAAATGGTACTGATCAGATCCCAGAATCTGCAGGTGTTTTATAATGTTGTTCACATGATCCCAGAAAGAAGATAGATCATGATTATTAATAATAAGGACACTGGTTTATTAATTTAATGCGCGATTTACAAGTTTGATCTTCCTGCCAGTTTCTGATTAAACAGCATTAATGCATAATACAGATGTTTGTCACATGCATGCATGCTTCTTTGTCTCTTTACGAATTGAATCTGCGATCCATTTTTTTTGACGTTCTTGGAAATAATTAACTGCGAAATCTAAGTGGATTCTGAAATATACTGCATGCATGTTTATTTTTCTAAGTTAAAAATCGTGCAGAAAGTTTATTCAGATGGCCAGTCAAATGATTGCTACAGTCGTTTACCGTTGAGCCTAATTATTCTATAGGTAGTAGATCACTGTAACTTGATCTGAAAACAGTTAACTTAGATCCAGAACAAAGCCGTTGATCAATTTATTTCAGCAGATCTGAACTAGATCTGAAGTGATGATAATATTTCTTATATGTAATTATGATATTTACGACTTACACTAAACTTGGTAGACTAGACTGATCATGCGTATAGCAAGCCCCAAATTTTATAGTCTAAAATAGTTCTAACAAGAGCAACATGCTCCATTCTATAAACCATCACTTCAAATCATCATTATACTTCATATATAGGTCAAGAAAAGTAATAAAGAATAATTATGATAATATACCACTTACATTGTATCTGCTAAAGTAAATTGATCCAACATATATCATATCCCAATTTTTATAGTCTAAAATACTTCTAACAATAGCAACATGCTAGATTCTTTAAACCACCACTTCAAATATAATGATCATTATGCTTCATAGGTCAAGAAACTAGGGCAAGTCACTAGGTAGCAATGCATGTGTATGGTTTTCTAGATGTGAAGAAACATCAATGAAGGTAGGAAGAGGCAAAGGGTAATGTGCTCAAAGTTCAAGCAAATATAGATCGAAGAAAGTCTCACACAACTATACTTTGTCGTTTCACTAACACAGACACCTTATTATTTTAATCATCATTAATATAGACAGATACATATATTGAGAATTCGATAGTGAAAATAAGTTACGAACACTCTGAACAAGTGATAAAATATCTAAGAAAAGCAGTGTGAGAGATTGAGAAGAACGGATCATCAGAAAGAGCGGAACAATATAAATGTATGTAGAAAATGAGGAGAGTGGGTGACAGAATGTCACATGAATTTGTTTCCAAAAATAAAATAGGAGGAATGCCATTTGAATATGATACCATACCGTTTGGTTGTCAGCTGTCAGCAGTAGTGTAGTGTAAATAGTAGGCGTCTTCTTCACGAGAATGACCATTTTCCAACTCTCCTTGTTTTCTTCCCTCTTCTCTGCCTTCCCTTTGTCCTTTTATCTCATGGGAATCCCCACTCTATTTCAAACAAACCAATCTCTCCCCACCTCATCATCACTACCAGTAGATTCTGCTCCCCCGTTCATCGATCTTTTTATGATCGGTGAATGACAGACAGATCTAGATCTGATATATGAATCATATATATCGTGTAAATTTAACTGATCGTATTAAAATTTGAACATCGTTTCAAGTATCTGATCAGTTATATGAATCAGATCTGGTTAAATCTAGCTGGACGGTGCGAGAAAAGTGAACAAATGATATTGCATAACATCATCAAAAAGTAATAGTAAATGTAGTACCATCCTTTTCTTGGCTCTTCTCTAAAGTTGATGATCATGCATCATCAACTTGATGACTTCTTACGTGATTAGGAAAATTTTACAACGTACTTACTATAACATGCATGTCTTTTTTCCGGCCTTTTTCCATCGATCGATCATAGAAGTCTCCGAGAAGTAAAGAAAAGAGATGGCAATCTCGCAACATTGTGCCCTTAATTTACACCTACCCGAACCCGACCCACATATCCCACTCGGAAATAAAAGATCTATTTCCGAGCGGGAGCTTTTACGGTACCAAAAAGTGGAATTTCATAAAGCCATGCAATCATTTGACTGTATTAATTGAAATGCTGGTGCTCCAGCCATGGCCAGAATCCGGCCTGGTCGTCGATCCCGAACATGTTGCAGAGGCTGCCTTCTTCCTTGACAGCTTGGGACGACGTCGTTTGGAGGTGCAGATCGGGCCGGGCGGAGTTGTGGTGGAAGAGCTGGGTGGTGGACGGCGGCGCCGGAGGCCGGGGAAAGAGAGATCGGCTGGTGATCGTCGCCGGAGGGGGGCTGTCGATCGCCGGAGTTCTGGAAATGTCGAGCTTGATATCTGAGCTGTTTTCATCGCTTCTGTTTGAGCATGATCCTTCTGTCTCTTTGTTCAGGTTGATTGATTCAGTGGGCTCCCTATTTTTCAGTGCCATTATCTGCCATTTTTCCCACAATTCAAGATCACATTTTTGCACTCATCCCCACATGATATTCTCAAATGGTACTAGTACTATCACAAATTTAGAAAATTAAAAAGAAATACTTGATCCATCACAATAATTCAACTAATTCCAATTTTAGTATTAGAACTATTATTCTAAAATAAAATTAGCACCTTTCAAACTCACTTCTTGATCTCACAATCATTAAAAAAATCTGGCTAGAGTAGCGTTTAATCAGCGGCAAAACCAGACTCATATTAGTATCGGAAACTTAATTTGAATGTTGGAATTGAGAAAATAATATTACCTCAGAATGAAGTTTCTGGTTTTGAGATTTGAGAGCATCATTCTCAGCCTTGACAGCATCAAACTGTCTCTTGAGGACCTCATAGTCTTTCTCCAGCTGCTTTGTCTTCCATCTAGCCCTTCTGTTCTGGAACCAAATGGCTATCTGTCTGGGCTGCAAACCAAGAGCCCTAGCCAGCTGCATTTTCCTCTCAGGCTCAAGCTTATTCCCTAACTCAAAGTTCTTCTCAAGAGTCTTCACTTGCTCCATGTTCAGCCTCCTCTTCTTCTCCCCCATTTGGGACCCATCATCACTCAGCTCCTCCTCTCCACCATGGATGTTGTTATCCTGATCACACACATCAACCCCGGAAAACGACATCGACCTCTTACCTAGCAGTGAAGCCACACCTGCAAAAAAGATCAGTCAGATTCGTGTTTATGATACTGAAATACTAAAAAAGTGAAAAAAGAGTCGTGTTTCTGATACTGAAAGACTAAGAAAGTGAAAAAGAGTCGTGTTTCTGATACCGTGATAGTCCTGAGGGGTGCAAGAGGTGAGAATAGGGGTGCTGAGGGAGTTCTGGTGGTGGTGGCCGGAGTCGTGATCTTCGCCATGGTGAGGAGTTTGAAGCATGAAATTGGCGGGGAAGAAGGCCATTGTGGTGGTGGAAGTCATGACCTAGACTTTTGCCAGCAGTCTGAAAAAGGTGAGGCCTTGAACTGACAAAACAATCATAGTTTTGGGATCAAGAGCTCTTTAATCTGAGAGGCTATGGAGGATATATATAATATGAAATGAAATGATTTGATGATGATGATGATGATGATACTATATGTCTACTACGTAGGTTTCTTGGGACTAATTAAAGATGGAGAGGTGGGAGAGAGAGGAGAATGGGGAGAAAAAATATGTAGTCAGTTGGAAAGTGATGCATTCATTGTATTGATTGATATTGCTTATATACCTTATCAACTTTCACAAAACTAAAAAAATTCCTTCATACAAGGGAAATTATTCATGTTTGTTTATGCATTTTTTGGGGAGAAAATGTGGGGAAGTAGGGTATATTTTAAGCTCATTTATTTGAGTGAAGTACTATAAATCTTAATTAGTTTTATTATGTTTGGCAAACAAATGAGAATTTATTTAGTGTTATCTGATCAACTGGTCCAAAATTTGTATAAAAAATATTCGTTAATGTTTGATAAAAGTAAGTAAAATCCTATATAATATGATCTAATTTTAAAAATACCGATCTTTACAATTTGTGATGTCGATCGGGAGCGATGAACCCTAATTAGATTGTTTTCATCTAATTTTAACTTTTTTTTTGTCAAGGAGCAGTGATTGATAGGATATAAAAGGATTGTGAAATTTTACTAAATTTCTTGACACACAAAACTTTCAAAAGTTTTACACTTTTTTAAGGGATTATATTGAGTTTTCTTGCTTTTTTTTTCTTTTATTTGGTTTTGATATTTAATCTTTTTGGTTAAGCGACAAAAGTGGGATGTGTGTTTTCAACAAAGGACAGTTGTCCATGTTGAATAAAAATAAGGGATGGCAGCAAATATATAGAGATGGTTGATTCCCTTGCTAAAGGGGAGAAAGTGGGTGACTTAAGGGTATTTTAAAAACCATTTTTTTCAAACCCTTTGGAATAATTAACTTGATCTTAAAGATTCAAATTATACTTCCCTTGTGTATTGTTTATCCTTGATTGGAGATTGAGTGAGGATTTTGCACTATTAATTTTAAGACTTGTGTAACTTGTATTGCTTTTTTGTCAACTAATTCATTGTTTGGTTGCTTAGGGAAAGAGAGATATGAGGTGTTGAACAGTCCTAATTTGCTTCTATCTTATGAGATTTGCCATGGTGAGCATCATTTCAATGATTTTAAGTGATCTAATATAGTGTGTTATGATTTTATTTGATTAGATTACGAAAAGAGAGTTTGTGAAACCTGAACAGAAACACGTATACTGTAAAACTTATGTTCCACCGATAACACCATTCTCGTCATGTTTCTGATGATATTTGAATTTGGTGTCATTAGACTCTTAGTAATCGAGAAAAATATTGAAATCTGATAACTGACCTAGAACTGATTGTAGAATTATCACATAAATTGTTTATAAAAACTCTTTTAAAACATTTTGAACTATTTATCAACTAAATATATGAAAGTATCAATTTTTGTGAGAAATAATATTAAATATTTATATATCGTTACACTGATATTATTCTCAAATAACATTTTTCCAATTGTATTCAGTAGAATTCAAATATTTAGTATCACCACACTTCACAACAATAGGGATATACATCACAATCATCTTAAACTACACTTAAATTTGGTCATTTTCTCAAATTCTGTCTAATTCAACTTATTCTAAACACTTTCACCACATTTAACTACAATTTAGCACATATCAGTTTACTTCAACATATTATTCTCTCACATTTCAGCAGTTTTCAGCATCATTCAGTTCAGCACAGAGCACTCACTCTCCTAATGTATAGTATCAATGGTAAAAAAACAAAAACTACTACTATAGGGCTAATGAATTCTCAAGGCTTAGCCAAAGATTTGTTGGAATGGCATTGTTTAGAGGGACTAGTGAGAGGGAAAGGGGCAGGAATCTAGGGGGGGCTTAGGGCCACAGAAGGGGAGGGCAGGGGTTGCCACCTAACCCACCAACATGCATCGTGCATCAGGACGAAGCCCCTATCCCATCCATACATGTACACCTCCAAAAACACACACTCCCACACACACACACTAGGAGAATTTTTAGGTCTTAGCCATGATCATGGGACAAGTTTTAATAGAGTGCACAAGGGCACAACCCCTAACTAAAGCCACAAATTCCTACAAATTTAATCTTGTGTGTGTTAATTAAGCAATCTTTGATGGATGAATGGATGTGTGTATCCCTCCATAAACCCTACCATAAGGCTAAGCTGGTGTGTGTTTTGTCCTAAGGTGGGGTGCTTTGCATTTCCATCCTCTTGTTGCTCCTTGAAATGGCCTCTCAAATGTAGCGTGTCTAGACATATTTTCTTTGCTTTTCCTCACCTCATCCTGGTCGGCATGCATCTCGTCGCTCGTTCGCCTGTAATGTCGTGTTTACAGCGTTACAATCAAGTTCCAAAACATAATTCTTTTTTATAATATATGTTTACAGCGTGACACGTTAGGTTCAGAATTATTACCTTTTTAAATAAATATTGACCGACATGCATTCTCGTCACTCGTTCGCTTGTAATACCATGTCTGCAGTACAACTAAATTATAAAACACGGTTCTTTTTATAAGATATGTTTACAACATGACAGTTAGGTTCAGAATAACGACGCTTTTTTAAATAAATATTATATAAGATATTGACCGACATACATTTATATCGCCCATTCGCTTATGTTGTTACAATTAGGTCTAAAAATACGGCTCTTCTTAATATATTATGTTTAAAGTGTGACAATTACGTTTTCGAAATATGATATTTTTAAATATTTTGTAATGTATTGGTCCATTCTTTTACATTTTGAACTTTTTTTTTCAAAAAGAAAAGGGAGAATTGCATGGTTTTATTGAGGGTTTCGTTGCATGATGCCCGCTGCCTAATATTCCAACACTACTCCAACTGATCACATGCTATATATATTTCCACCCTAAATATTAAGGTATAACTTGCTATTTATAGGTAATTTGTCGCAAACAAATTCAAAGGATGGCCCTGCTAAATATATTTAAATCAGATGTTTCTAGCGATTTATATACTAAATTTTTGCTAATTTACTTTATTTTCATTTTTGTTTATTTAATGGTGGAAATGAACAGTTGAGATTAAAATTCTATTTTGCGTGGTCTACCTTTCTAAAAAATCTACTACTCGAAATAACACATATATTTTTGAGAAACACTTATGTAAACTCGGCCTAGTAGTGGTTTAGAGAACGTTATAACTTTGATGATTTTAAATGAATAAAATAAAAATGAATAATACGTATAATTTAAGTATCCGTTTTATTACACTTTTACTGTGGTTTATTTTACAGTTTATATGATTTTTTTCAATTCATTTTATTTCAATTTAAAGCAATATGATAGAATATGATTAATTTATTTATTTTATTTGATTAATTCATTTTCGATGCATTATCAGTTTATTTTAATTTAATGTATTTTAGTTAAATTATTGAAGTGCTAGTCCAGTATTTTACTCATTGTCGTTCAAAATACCATTGAAATTACAATACCATCTCCTGCATATTGCAAAGTTTCCCTATAAACCTGATAATTGAGGATATTTTTGTAAATTTATACTATATTTTGAACTACACTTAGATTACGACCAAATAAGCTGGAAAAAAGATGGCCTTTTTCTACCCATATATTTGTTTACCATTAGTCATTGAGAGTTATGCAAGATTTCTTGAAACACCAATTTTCCTAAATATTACTAAACTACCACTTTAAACTCAAATAATATATTTTTATATTAAAATATTAATCATTTGAAAGTAAATATATTATATAACATGTTTTAATAAAAAATTTCAATATAATTTATATTAATTTTTTAAGTAACAAAATATAGTTCAAATTAAAAAATCCACCTTATAAGTTGGGAATTCACGACATATTCTCATGCATTTTTCTCATTGATATATGATGGAGGAAACAAGAAATCTTTAACAAGATTAAAAGTAACACATGCCCCCTCCAATGAGCTTAACCAAAATTACAAGTTGGGTAAAATTATTGAAAATCTTTCATGAGAAAATTGGGTACAATGGAATAAGAGAGAAGGTTGGAGGTCCCAATCAACCAGCCAATAAGATTTCCATGTCTCACCAAAGCATTTAGCAGTAACTTTTATATATATATAGCTATTAGCTACAAAATTGATTCCTATGCCCTAGCCCCTAGTGTCTAGATCCCTTTAAAACCTATGCACCAAATTGTCTAAACTACCATTTTCTTCAAAGGCTAAGGTCATTAGTTCCATATTAACTTTTCTTAAGAATATCATCATCATGTACAATTTCACATATTGTATACAAATTTACGACAAAAAATCTACTGAAAAGTGAGAGAATAACTGGTTAAGTTAAACTGAAAGTACTGAAAGTGTTGAGAATCAGATGAGTTAGAGAAAACTCGGATCAATTTTTTGATATGATTATTATCTATGTGACAATAAAATTTGCGACAAAATTTATTGAGAGCTTGCTACATGTATGTCTTTTAATGTTTGCCAGATCCGGAATGGATTAGTATTACAAAATAAATTCAAATAACTCAAATTATGAGGATATATTGGTCTATTCTAATATAAATATGAAATTGCACGAGCAAAACCGTTCTGCAAATAAAAATTCATATGATTATATTGATTGGAAAATTGTGTAAGTAATACTTGAGATGAGATGAATGAAAATTGATTGCTAGGTCTAGAACCTTAATCCTATATATGAACTGTGCCAAATATTCCTAACTACTGTTCAGATTATAGGCCTTTTAATTCTCTTTTTAGCTAACAATAATTCAAAAGCAAGAAGCAATACCACATTAATGAGATAATTAGCTATTGCCTAGCAATATGAAGATTTAATAGCCACAAATTAAGAACACCAATCCCAGAAATTCGTTCATTGATTTAATATGTCGCCGAGTTTGGCAATTTTTCGATTTAAATTCCATCAATTGATTGTTATGTTCATATAAGATACAACAATGATTATGAATAATACATTTACTAGTTATAGAAATGTGGAAAAAACAAGTTATAACTTAAATTTTCATATCAGCATTGATTAAAGTGCAAAAAATAGACCAAACATTAATTAAAATACCCAATTTCTACATCCAACATTCAAAGTTCTCAATTTCTATTACCTTACATTCTAAAATTACCCAATTTATAGATCTTAGTTAATTTCCTCCGTTAATTCACTTAGTTTGAGGGGTATATTAGTAATTTATATTATAAAATCATACTTCCTGTTCTTTCTTGGTGGTTCTGCACAAAAAATCCCAATTTCTTTGCAGCTCTTATAGGGTTACAATAGAATTCTATAATATTTCATGGAGAATTTCCCCTATTAATTTACATTTTTATAATATATAGTGTGATGGATTAATTAATATGTAATTTAATTAAAATTTTAAATTATGTAATAATATAACTCATTGTAAATTGTAATTGATGTTGCTAGGTGATATTTCAAATAGAGATCTAATTTTTTTTTTTTTGAGAATAAAATTTGAAGAATGTGACCACTAAATAAAAGAGCAAGCAATTAACATGCAACCTTTACATTATATTTCGCTGTCACATTTTTTCTCGATTTTGAAATCACCATATTAATTCAAACTTTTATCCAAAAAAGCTGCTTTCAACTGAGAAATTTGTGATGAATATGGACAAGTACGTTACACTCATGTGTCACGTTGGTTCCTGAAAAATATGCATAAATCAACGTTTTTTGCATCACTTGTCATTCCTTATGATTGAGAGTTTGAATATATATACATTTTTGTTACATATAAATTTGTGGAAGAAATGCATCCAAAAATCAAGAATTGCCATAATTAACTAGCAGTTAAATAATGGGTAATGTAATGTAACTTTCACTTGAAGTAACTGTATCTGAAAATTGATTGACAGAGGAACATTTGTGTGCCCGCCAATATTTTGAATTGATGTCCATAATAGGGAAGGGTAAAGGCCCTACAAAAATGTGCACATTTCTTGTAAGTGTTTTCGGGCGTAACTATATACAGTTCAGTATTTCATCTTTACGATCTAAAATATTTCACAAATTTATGAAAATACATAATTTATTGGGAAATTTAGTTTCACACAAAACATAACATTAAAATTTTAAAAATATTTTCATATACAGTAAGTAAAATACTGAATTAAACATATTTTTGCGGATTTTATTTTATGGAAGGGCAAAGACAAGATAGTAGTAATAGTATCACTCACTCTCACATGACTTTATTAGTTGGAGGACTAAAGAAAATAGAGAAAGGTACAACCTCAATGGGATGGGGTGGATCATCCATGTTCTTTAGCTCCTTCTCATGTTAGTGGTTTTCTAATGTAATTTTCACTTATTTTTGTGGATATTTTCATGTAATTTTAAATGTAATTTCCTATTTTTTCATCTCATAAATATAAAAATGAATAACATATGCTAAACAAAATATTTGAAAAACTATCACATAAAAAACTACCAACATAAAATAGAGATAAAAATCATGGCCTATCCCATTATATTTTCTTCAATATTTTTTAGTTGATTTTCAACTTTAAATTTCTACAAATAATAGTACAACATTTCTGCTCCTCTACCATTTAACTTTTAGGTTCATGTTTCCATTAATAAGAAACTTTAGTAAAAAGATGGACTGTCACGGATAAAATGGACATGCATACATCAAACTCCTTATATTATAATTACAGGAGAATTGTAATATATGTTTTATTATGAAAACATCAAAACTATCAATAATTATTATTTAAAATTAGGATTAAAGTGTGCAGTTATAACTGAGACAAATAATATCTGATTAATTATCATAAAAATCAAGAAAAAAAAAAGTAAAGTAATATAGCTGAATCTTTCTCATCCACATGCATTCCCAGCTCTTAATGCTTCTTTCTGGTGTTTTTTCAGCTTAGAACCTGAGCCCATGTGCCCTCTTCACATGACGTCACTCATTTGGTCCTTTTTTTATAAAAATAATATCTCAAAATTTTTATTTAAAAAAATATATTAGGGTAATTGAAAATGATTTGTCAACTACTGGTGTTTCTTTAAGTTTCCAAAGTGTTGTTTATGAATATTTCAAAATGGAGTTGGGCCATTGGATGCCCCTTATTATTTGTTGTTTTTGGGATCCTCTGATATGATTTCTTTTGTTCTCATGTCTCTCATGAACAGTTTACTTTTCTTGATCATCATTTAATTACTATTGTAATTAATTAAAATTTTAATTAGTGATGATATTAGTCAACCCCACAATGGTATGGAATATTTGCATCTGCAATTTGAGATCAGAAAGTTTGGATCTTGTTTTAAATAACAGTGTGTTCATTAGCTGCTCCCATCTGGGGATAATGTGCTAATCATTAAACCATTTTTAAGTTGAGAACAGCGACGGAATCATGAATTTATTTTAGTGCATGTGATTGATGAGTGTGTTGATCAATCTTTTTATCATGGTTTGTTGTTATCAATCCAATTTCTCTCGACTTTTAATTGAAGAGTTTATTCATAATAGTTAAACCCTAATTTTGACTTTGTATCATTTATAAATGAAAAAAGTGCGGTTGTACCCTCAAGTATTTAAAAAAGTGCTAATGTACCCCTAAGTTTTTTAAAAGTGCTACTATACCCTCAAATGTATAATTTGATCAGAATTTTCTTTTGCCAAGTGTAAAATGACAAGAATACCCTCACTATTATTTAATGGTAAAAAAGAAAAAATTTATGACGAAAATGTCCCAATCAAATCAATGAATAATCCTCCCCTACCTAATTATTCATCTAATTCTCGCTTCCCTTTTTACATTCATACCCAGTTAAGAAAGGCAATCCAAATCTATACCACCAGTCACCGTTACTTTATCGGACGAAAGCGTTTGAAGTCGAGGGGACTAAAACCACCATGCCCAGAAATTAGTGTGAGCCGGGGGAGTGAAACCGCCACACCCAGTAATAATTAGCGTGACTAGCTCAAGGTGGCGAGATTATGGTAACTTCACCAATGTTTTCAGTTTGTTGAGTTTTTTGATAAAAATGTTAACTTTTTTCAGTACTGGCCTGCTAGATTTAGTCCGTTTTTTGCTTATTTGCAGTCCGTATTTTTGTTATATAATCATCATATATACAATAATTATGATATATAACTGATTTGTAAGTGTATGCAATAGAAGTAATATATATATATATATATATATATATATATATGTGTGTGTGATGCATATGTCTGATATACTTAATTATTGATCATATCATATATATCAAAGACATATTTTTTTGGATTATAAAATAAGTAAAATATGGACTGCATCTAGAATTGCCGCTTTCAATATTATTGTGCATTTATTTTGTAATTCAATAATATTGATTTCTTGAATCTTTTTTTTCGTGCCCATGAGCATTTGGATCAAGGGGAAAAAAATCAAACAAGTGAGGGTAAATTTGTCTTTTAATTCAAAATTGTGTTGAAAATGGATTTTAGAGGTACACTTCTTTATTCAATATAATAATAGGGGTACATCAGCACTTTTGAATTATTCGGGGGTACATTAGCACTTTCTTATAAACTTGGGGGTACATGAGCTTTTAACCCTTTATAAATTAGTATGAGATTTTATCCAATCATCGCATCTGAAAAACTAGTAATTTTATCAAAGACTCCGCTAAATAAGTAGTGCATAACTTCCTTGATTCGGGGCTAAACTATAAATAGGTAATAAAATTCTCTATATCACTTTCATGTACCACTCCATGTATCACAGGTCAATTTTAATCACATATCGAGATTAATTTAGTAACTCGTAACTCGCCAGTTACATCATTTGATTGGGTGATTGTGTAATAGACTTAAAAAAAAAAACCGATTCCGTATTTAGTTACCGACGGATTTTAGTAGTTAAAGTGATCAGGATTTGTTGTCTAGAGGATCTTGGGGCATCATTCAGTGGGAGATGGTAACTGTAGAAACTGACTGAAAGTATCACTCAAGTGTCCTTATTTGGGTAAACAACTTTGTATAAGTATCCACAGACTACTCATGCATTGGGGGGGTGCCCTTCAATAATATTGCTGCTAAATGCAGGACAGTTTCTACCTGCCTAATTGCAATAACAAACCCTACTGATGAAACCACACACCCTTGATTAGACTGCAAAGCTTTTGTCATGTAAGAACAGTCATTTCAAGGCATCTTTATGTACCTGAAAATCAAACATGTGTTGTGTTTCCACCATACCCGAAATTCGAGACAGTATCGAAAACACAAGCAGTGTGAAAATTGATGGTAAAAGAATCATAAGATACAACAAAATTACACAGGGGTTTCTTTTAGCAGAGTGAATCCTACACTATCTCATTTGCTATATAATCTACATATCTATTTACTAGGATATTGAAAAAAAATGAAAAAATCCTGTATATGTTAGCTCTCTGCCATAGGTATCTTCTCCCTTCGTGTCAGGGTAACAAACAACATCCATTTACCAGAAGGCTTAGCCAAAATGCATCCCAGTCGATCTATAAGAGTTGCTCGAGAAGTTGGGAAGCCTGGAAATTGCAATGAAACCAGCTGCAAAAGCAGCAACTGATGCCAGAGCAAATGCTGGTACGTTTCCACCACCGAATAAGGCATCCCATGGTCCTGCCCCGAGGGATACGATCATCTAAGAGAAGTAATTACAAACAGAACTACATGAGATTCTTTAACATCCTTTTCATCAGAAAATGTTGCAGAGTAATCTGAAAATCAGTAGTACCTGAGGTACAACAATTGCTAGATTCAGTACTCCAATGGCTAAGCCTGTATATATACAGACACAAAATTAGTTTGCATCCAATTGGCAGATCTTAAAACATAATGACGACGACTTCACATACCTTGGCCACCTCCAGAATCTGCAGTTAACTCAGCCGTGACAGAGAAAGGAACACTATAAGTTACCTACAATCCAGATGAGTAGAAACTTGGTAAGAAAGCGAACATTTTCCAGGATGCTCCTTAAGAGGAAACTTCATATGGAAGGGAAAAGTTAACTGATAACCTTCCAACACTTACAGCTAGAGGTATGCCGAGAAGGCAGAAAACAATTAAAGATGCAATCTTGGTTGCTGCAGTTGCTCCAACAACATGTTCGAGTCCTTCTGATCCTCTAACTGAAACCAGACTAATAATAGCAGTTCCCGCCATGCAGATACAGACAATGAAGTTGCTTGTAGCCCAAACTACTCTGGGGCCAAACCACCGGCACATTGGTTCAATAAAGAAGGAACCAATCCCTAAAACAACCTAAGGGCCAATAAAATTCACAAAACAAATTAGTATGAAAGATTGGGTGACATGAAAACTAGAACTACACGATTGTTCTTCCCAGACTTCCAGTACATATAAAAGTGAAGATGCTCAGTTGGAGTCTTACAGAATTCAAGAGCAAACCAAATGCACCTTCTCTGACACCTTGATCGTAGGCCTGAACTTCAGCTACGTCTCCTTTGGGATCTCCGTGATAAACTTCTCTCCCCATCCAATCAGTGTCAAAAAGGAAAAATGGAAACCAGGACAGCTAGGTAGTCGCAAAACATACAGTGTTATCAAGACAGATGAAATGTTGGTTTACTAGATGTGAAACTGATACAGTGACCATTTTAAAATACTTACCCAGGTCAACGCCATTACTATCAACACCGAATGCATGGCTGGAGGTAATTTCCGCAAGCTAGTCAATAAATGAACTAAGACAGCTCCAGGACTATCGGCAAAGCTTTCAACCACATCTTCCTCAACCTTTTGGTCTTCATTCCTCAAATCATGATTGCTCTTTGAAGTATCACCATTTGAGCTTATCTCTACTGCCTTATCCATTTGCACCCCTGATCTTGATTGGTTAAAGTCACTACGAGGGGAATCATCTAAAAGTGGAGCAGAGTCTGACACATTCCGAGATTGTTTTGGGGGCAATGGAACCTCTTTGGCAAAGTAGAGAGTAACAAGCGTGCAGAGAGTAAGGAACACCTAAATCAACAACACTACGTGTTAAGACTTGTAAAAATGCTATGTTTGGGAAACAAACCATATAGATCTTTTCAAGAGTAACCAACAAAAATTACACTTCCATAACATGATACAACAAGAGAGGTGAAGTGGAACAAAGGATTAAATATAGGTGAAAATATCTCAAAGTAAAATCCAGAAAATAAATCAAACTTCATTGACAATCCAAATAATTCAAACATCTTCATCACTGCATTAGATATTGTTTGATAATTTGGTATATTCTAGATTTTAGCCACTAATGAACGTATCCTTGATAGTCCTATACCTCCTTTTGCCTGTTATCTTTAGGTCCTTCGTAAATTTATCAAGCATGAAACTATTATCCGGTTATGAAACACATTCTCCATACCTGGAAATACTACTATACTGTTCTCTTCACCTAAAAGTTTACCTTTTTCTGAGATCTTTAAAATTTTCCTCTTTTCAAACCCATTTAACTCATCATTTGGCTGTTACTTTGGTACAATATAAGCCAGCATGAAGACAAATTTGTCACCACAGAAGTAAAAGCTTCACTAATCTCAAGTAATTTACGTATAGCAGGAGCAAAAATATGACAAATGTAAAATCAGCATGCAGCCTTTTTGAATTAGGAAATCACCACAGCAACCAAAAATGCAGCTTTAAGATTTCCACATGGCTCGCAACATGCTCTAGTCATCAGAAATGGGAACCATCTGCAAAGGTCAATAAGATCTTTGTTCAAAACTTGATATGATGATTTACCAATAAATAATAAAAAGTTCCAAGAAAAAGTTCTATGAGCAATATACTGCAGAGACTAAAGATCTCACTTGTTCCATTTTCCACTAGCTCCAGAGGAAAATCCTAGAATATTCCCAACAGCCATCCATGAGCAAAATACAGCATTAGCTGAATTTCTTTGTTCAGGGCCTACGATTAAGTAAAATACAATTCTTTAGTCATCTAAAATTCAAAAAATTGGACCCCATAAAAATCTTATAACCTAACTAACAAAGAGAGGAAGGGATTACCTGCCAAATCAGCTAAAAGAGCTCGGGCTGGACCCTGTAAGATAAATACAGAGATTTTAACAAATTTAGAAATATCTTTTGTTGTTTGTAATTGAATTTTGAAATATTCATCAAATGCGGCTTACCTGCACAGTATTGTTTGCAAGATCCAGCATCCAGAAACCCAATATAAACACAACGGCAGCCCATGTACGAGTACCTTTGAATGTGCTGTGGTTGCATGAGTTAATGACTTTAAGTTATAAATTTACTAAAGTCATATTAAGGGTAATAAAATGCAAGAGATACCTGCAATGTTCTTTTGTATCTCCTAAAAAGTATCCTATGTCTGCAGAAAATCCGATTAAAATCACCTAAATTGCAAATTCCGTTTCAGTGGATTCAGCATATACAACAATGGAAAAATATCAGTAAAAGAGGGACCCTTACAGCAGCAGAAATCATAAGAGATCCAACAAGAATAAACGGCCTTCTTCGTCCATATTTTGATGTGCATTTGTCACTCCAAATACCCACACAAGGTTGAACCTGAAATCAAATAATACCTGAAAAATTAGCAATTTGAACTTTGGATAGTTATACAGCCAACCAGTCTTTTCTCACACCATTCAATGTTATAATAATCTATATAACATTACTCAATATAATAATCTCTTTAAAATTGAGAATGAGTAAGAAAACCAAATGCTCCATGAATCATAACTGATATAACTCGATCTGATAAAAATGCTAACAGCACACCAACAATCAAATGTCTAAAAAATAAAAAATAAAATTGGCACTAGATACTCGTCTTAGTTTAAAGCTTGCCACCACAATCACATGACAAACTCGTAGTGATGGCAACAGTTCGACTTCATAGAGTGATCACATGAAAAAGCAGTGATCATAAGCTAAGTGCCACAAAATCATATAAAATCGAATGGCAAGAGAACTCCAATTCAAAAAAGACCAGTCTTTTACATACCACAAGACCTGTAATCGGGCCGCAGAGCCATATGAAGGAGGAAAAAGCATGTTGTATACCAAGCGTCTGCAAAATACATTCACACAGAATTAGAAAAAACTACAGCTGGAATAATGTAAATGCAGAATCAGTAATCACACGAAAGCAATAACCTGAATGTATGGTGTGAGAAGAGAGAGCTGCAATGCCCACCCGAACTGCACGCCGGCAGCCACGCAGCAGCTCAGCACCAGCCTCACCAGGTTCCCCTGCTTCGCCGGCGCCGCCGCAGACGGCGTCGAGGAACCGGCATTCCCATCGGAGCTTCCGTGATTGGCGGCGGCGGCCCTAAGACGACGCAGTTCGGCCTGATCGACGCCGACGAGCTCCACTTCCTGCTTCAAGTTGCGGTAAGGAATTCGGATCGAGACTGCGTCCATATCGCCGCGCGGTTGCGCGCTCGGCGGTCGCCGGAGATCGGTAAACTTCCGGCGAAAGTAACGGGAATCAGGAAAGTCGGTGGCTCAGTTAAGCCTGAATCTTCTTTCCTTCGTCTTCTTGCCAAAAATGGTGTCTTGTTTTGGTTTACAGTTGATTGTTGAAAGTTATTGGGCCGGGTTCTGGACCGGGTTTTCAAATTTGGAACGGTTGAATTGTCAACGTTAAGAGTCGCTGATGTTGACGATCTGACACGCAGCGTTTGGTCGAAGAAACTACTTAAAGAGAGACATAAAATATAAATAAAACCTTTGACTAGTTTATTTGTATAATAATGACAAGTCTAATCTCTTTATTTATTTTTTAATTGAAACCACTTCTCAGGAAGTTTATAGGATTCCTAAATCTGAAAAGGCCAAAGTTGACAATGTTATACACACATTTAAATGGATGGGGATATTACAAAAAAACGACAAAAGTCCTTGAAGCATATAATGTTTCCAAAATGAAACGGATATGAATCAATTGTTTATAAAACAAGATACCTTTAATATAAATTAGAAGTCTGTTAGTGAATTGCAAGGCAAAACACAATGCGACATCCAAATAAATCAGAGATGTGTGAGTAGCAGTTGTGATTTGAATTGAGAAGTGCCAGCTGTTGTAGAGCTAATGGGAGTCCTTCCTTAAATTTGAGCTATGAAAACCTGCACAGATGGAAATACATCAGCATTATCCATACCATAAGATCCTCGGAGAGGGCATTTCAACAGAGTCTGATTGCATTAAACCTCTTATCCATACGACAAAACAAAAATTCAACCACGCAAATCCTCATATCCAATCCAGCTACAACAAATTAAGCAGAAAACATTAACATTAAATGCACAAGCGTATGTATCATAATCATTTTGGTAATCCTAAACTCTAAATTTAACAATCTAATCAAACAAATGACAATCCCACATTCTTATCAAGAACTTACCACCAGGTGCCACGATATGTGGGCGAGGACGTTCGCGGCAAAGATCGTTCAAGAATGTCCGGATCAGAGCCAAAGAAGTGGATACACTCACGCCCTCAAAGATGACACAGATCAATCTACTATTGTTATCAGAGATCGCATCCTAATTGGTGGCTAGATCTTCAGAAGTAGCCACATGGCTCTATCTTCTCCATCAAAATTATCCTCCATGTTGCGAGTTGCGTCCTTCAAAGAATGGGTGTTCTTACTTCAATGTCAAGACTTTGAAATCGGTTCTCACTCTCCAAAGGTTAAAATACTAATGGTCCTATCAGTTTGAGTTTAAATTAATTGAAGTGAGATTAAATTAATTTAACTAAAAGTTTTCTAGTTGAACTGAGATTAATATAATTTAATTGAGATTAATTTATCTAAACTGAGATAATTCAATCTGAAATTATTTGATCTGAAATCAACTGAATTGAATTTATCTGAATTGAAACGAATAATAGTGTATTGAAAATTGGAATCAATACTACTAAATGTATCTGAAATTCATCAAATTATATTTTGCTAAACTGAAAGGAATTGTAATGGATTGAACTGAACTTAACTGAATTGAACTTAGTTGAATGAATAGAACTGAATTGGAATAAATATTACTAAATATATATATATATGTATATATATATATATATGTATTTCATCAAATTATATTTTGTTGAATTGAATTGAACTTAATTGAATTGGAATAAATATTACTAAATATATATGCATTTCATCAAATTATATTTTACCGAACTGAATTGAATTGAAAGAAATTGAACAAAATTGAAATGAACTAAATTGACCTGAATTGGTATTACTAAATCTATCTGAATTTCATCAAATTTTATTTATGTAGAACTATTGAACTAAACTAAATTAAGTTGAACTGGACTGAATTCGAACCAGTATTACTAAATCTATCTGAATTTCATTAAATAATATGTTGCTAAACTGAATTTAACTTAGAATATTCGAACTGAACTAAAATTAAATTAACTAAACTGAAATTATTTTTGTTGAACCGAAATTAAATTAACTTAAATGAGATTATTTTTATTTAATTGAGATTAAATTTACTTAATTAAAATTATTATTCAATAATCTGAGCTTGGGTAAGGCATTGAAAATAAAATTTTGAGTATGTTCAAAATATCAATGACATTAATATTCATAATAAGTTGTCTAATTTTAAAAAAATCAAACTAACTAACGATATTTTCGTACTACTTTCTTAGCGTATATATTGGACTACCGGACTGTGAACACTGTGACAGAACAGGCAGAGATCCGGTGCAAACCCTAGAGATAAATAGCTCCTCCGATCAATTAAAATAGTCAGAAGTGATGTCCCGCGACGACGGTGGGAGCATGTCCGAAGCCATGTTGAAGCTAGAGGCTCCAGGTTAGCTAACCTTCTCAGTTGAGGCGCATCATAGTATTGAACAATGCACAATTATAACTGATTCTTGTTGGAGTAACTGATTCTGTTTCTGTTTCTGTTTCTAAACAGATCACCTTCCTTGACGAGGAGGCCCTTAACTACCTCAAGGACATCAGGCATACCCCTCTTGCAGGAGGCTGGAAACTTGATTTTCACTTTGATGAAAATCCATACTTTAAGAATCAGGTCTTGAGTAGAGAGGGTCGTTTCGTGATGTCAAGAGGCCAGAGAGTCTTCAAGCGGCTTGAGGAGTATGTATGTTCAAATGTGAGATGTTTCTAGAATGCTTACCATGTTACTAATGTCGATGTAATGCAGGACTGAGATAGACTGGTATCCTGGCAAGTGCTTGACACAGACCATGAGGATGGCGAATAGAGGCCGTAGAATAGTTCAACGGATAAGTTTCTTCCGCCTTTTCAAAGCAACTGATAATGTGAGTTTATAGAGTGCCCTTGATTAGTCCCTTTCTGAACAAACTTACTTATCAACTCTATGTATCTGATTTCCAGCCAAAAAGACTGTGGCAATACATTAGGATATGGTTAGTTCTATCCTCCCTTTCCGCTCGGATTTCAAATTTTCAAGTCTTTATTTGCTATGCTGTCCTTACTAGATGTCAATGTATCTTGCTAATCTTTGCAGCGAGGACGTGATCAAAGCTCTCATTCCTCATCCCTTGCAATTCTATCTGGAATACGTCTGTCGGTGTTAGAAACTGCTGTTATCTTGGAATATAACAGCAGGGCCTGCGTTTTGGCTGAATGCAATGAGAGGTGAAGAGGTCGTTGGCGGAATGGTAAGATCACTTGAAAGCGTTTTTCATTTTATCTTGTCGAGTGGAGGAGGTATGCCAATTGAGTTGTGTTTTTGAACAGATTTCAGCTGATGATGCAAAGGTCCTCGAGTACTTGAAAGATATCAAGTGCTCTAAACTTGTTGAACATGATGGTTGGAAGTACGAGTTCTTCTTCAACCCCAATCCATATTTCAAGAACTCGATTCTGACTAAGGAGATCCATGCCGAGTATCATGAAGGGCTGCGTGAAGCTTCTATCGGCATAGGGCAAGTTGTTTCATCTGATGGTTTTGCAAAAAAAATATAAGAAATCTTAGGTTGTACTAATGTTCAATTCAATTTTTTGTAGGACTCCAGTCGAATGGTATCCTGATCATCTCTTGGCGGCGTCTGAAAGCTTCTTCAAGTTCTTCAAGTTCTTCAAGCTTCTTAGGTTGTACATTTTGACATCTTTTTCTGCCCCAATGCGAAAAAACTAACCGCTTGGCGTTTGTTTGTTTGTTTGTTTGCAGTTACATCATCCGGCACCGGATTATTCCTTACGCGACATCCTTTTACTTTGATAAAGAAGATAAGAAGTGCGAGGATTTGATTGGCCGCGTAAGGATGTTGATGCTAGCTTGAAACTTCTGCAGTTTTTCCACTCTTTAAACTGTGTCATCTGCGTATCAAAAGTCGGGTTTTTAGCGTGTTCAAACAATGCAGATGTCTTTTAATGTTAGCTACTTTGAAGTTTTTATATCCTGAGAACATATGTTCCATCATTCAAAGTATTGCTGTTTGATCTTTCTTCAAAGTATTGCTATTTCAATATTTATAGATAAATAAAAGTATTGGTGCAACAATAATTCAGTTACAATAATAAAAGTACTGCCATCAATTTCAGAATAATGTCTAAATTCTCAGTCTGAATGGCTCTTCTAGGACAGGTAGCGCAGCCATGATGACGAGGAGGGAGCTAACCACAGGGGCGGGCAGTAGTAACTGAGCGTGTGAGCGACTGGACCAAACCGCTCAAAACTAGCCTCCTCGAGATGATATATCCCCGAGTCCATCCCACCTCCCAATCTAGCGTCAAAATCTCCCGCTGCAGGTTGTGGAAAAACGCTCCACTCTCCATCATCCTCCATCCGCTCAGTATATGGAGACCTCACATAGCCATACGCCATGAAGGCGTCATCAGAGAAATAAATACAGTCAGGCTTGACATCACCACAGCCAGTGCCTACTGAAATAGCCGCATTATGGCCAACAAAAATGGCATCATTTCTCAAATTCCATATCCTTTCAACCACGCCATTTCCAATATCCAGCCTGCACACTCTGAACTCGGTAGCCCCATACTGAAACTTCCTACCTTCCTCCAAATTCAGGCGCCGGCCATTTCGCGTGACTAAAAGCAACTCACTCCTGTCAGATGACTCCACCAGGTAGACATCATTGTAATGACCTGCATTGACAATGGCATCATCATACTCCATGACAACCTGCACGGGATCACGAGTCACAGGATCCCAAACCACTATATCACCACGCCTGACCGCGTAGAACTTGTTATCCCTATTGCAGTAACTCAAATCCATGAATGGACCCTGATCATTGAATCTCTGCCTTCTCCATTCTTCATCTCCGTGCGCTCTTATTTCTGTCCAGTTTTCATCACCAGCCGTCCAAAACGCCATATACAAAGGCATGGCCGCCACCAACACAAAGTCTGCTGAGCAGGATGGATCAGCAGACAGGACAGCTCTGCGTATAAAGGCAAATGGCGGACGCCCGCGCCAGTACTTGTAACTTGGGAGGGGTTTGTAGTTAGTCTTGAAGTTGGGAAGCACCATTCGCGCTCCGGTCAAGGGGTTCAACAAAGCAACCTCCCCTTCTTTCCTAGGCGAGCAGGCCACTGTTAAAAGCCATCCAAAGCCAATTCCAATGCACTTCATACCCTTAGCTCTGGGGACAGATAAGGTCGTAAACACCTTCTTTCTGGAGAGGCTGTAGAGTGAGCGTTCCTTGCTGCCGCCTTCACTTTCAGCTAGCATCAGAAACGGAGCTTTGGGGAAACTGTTAGCGAACCGGTTTAAATTCTGGCCAACGGCTGTCCTCCATGGCCGGCAAACCCCCCTGAATGCAGTGAAATCCTCCACTGATGCTGCTAGTGTTTGCTTCCCTATCTCCACCACCAGGTCGGCTGGAAGGGATGCCCAATCGGGCGTTGATTCCCCTGCATATCTCTTCCTTAAACAATAGCGTCCCATCTACAGAATACATGAAATACAGAAATTAAATCAGAAATACAGAAATCAAACCAGAAATATTATGCTGAAATCAAAATCCAAAAGAAATGAATTTTAAACGCTTACCGTGATCCTATCTAAGAAGCAAGCAGCCCAGCAGACGAAACCAAAACACAAGGTTTCCAGTCAGAGATCTGAAATATGAAATCAGATGAGACGGCGGACATGAAAAATAACATCCAGTTTAGATAGCAGATGAGGAAACCCTATTCTTCTCGCAACTACCATATTTTAAAAGTTATAGAATATGCAATGCTCAAGATTTAAAATAAAGCACATGAATTAAGAGATTGCTAGTAAAATTATATGGTTTCATGAGTTTAAAATTGATGGAATAAATTTCACTCCGGTATATGTTGTAAAAAATTTCAGAAGGATATGAAATAGAACTCCTAACTAGTTTTGTGATGTAAAAGTCAGAAATTGGTTAAGAATTTGTAAATGATTTTGTAAGGAGTTAAGAACTCGTAACTGTGTTTTGTATGTGTGAAAAAATATGAACTATCCGGTTCAAAATGGACCAAAGAACACTATAAAATGAAATTTCACTATTCAATTGAGGTTACAGATCAGTAGTTTTACATTAGCAAACATTAATATATAATGAGAATGGTGGAGGGACAAAAACAAACATAAACTATGTTATCAAAAGTATAACAAATATCCAAATTGTTTCTACCAGTCATATCGCTTTAGCATCAAATATGGCTAAACCAGTCTGAAAATTTAGTCCATTTAGACCAAAATGTAGCACAACAAGTCCAAAATGTGCATTAGACCAAAATATAGCACAACAAGTCCAAAATGGACCAGAGAACACTATAAAATGAAATTTCACTACTCAATTGAGGTTACAGATCAGTAGTTTTACATTAACAAATATTGATATATGATGAGAATGGTGAAGGGACAAAAACAAACATAAGCTCTGTTATCAAAAGTATAACAAATATCCAAGTTGTTTCTACCAACCATATCGCTTTAGCATCAAATATGGCTAAATCAGTCTGAAAATTTAGTGCATTTAGACCAAAATATAGCACAACAAGTCCAAAATGGACCAGAGAACACTATAAAATGAGATTTCACTACTCAATTGAGGTTACAGATCAGTAGTTTTACATTAGCAAACATTGATATATGATGAGAATGGTAAAACAAGCCTGGATTAAAACAAGACCTTGGAGTTCCTAATCAAGCCTTTAAAACAAGCCTTACCAAATTCAACAAACAAATTTGCAGTTCCTAATCCTATAATTAACCTAAATTTCAGTGATTCAGTGAAAATAAACTTACAAAAAAGAAGGAGACGATCTTGAGCGACAACTGGAGGAACTCTTCAACGAGTAAATGGTAGAGAACTTGGTAAACTAAATCCACTGGATCATCAACCTTGAAATCCGATCATCATCCACTCCAACACCGCAACACCACACCCACCCGAAACTGGTCAAATGTTGTAATTAACATGTGATTACTCTATTTGATTAAACTAATGAATTAACATATATTAATTGATTAAATTATAATTTCAAGTTTAGTTAACTCATTATCATTAATTCAATACCAACAATTTTAAAATATTATACTCCCACTACAACTAATCTGCATTGACTTTTCAGACTCAAAATTGGTAAACTTTGAAAGTAAATTTAAAATTGTAAATAAATTTATTATTTTATATATTGTTAAATTCCTTATTACATGTATCTTTTAGAAAGTAACTCTTTATATTTTATTGAGTTGTAGTATTATAATTCTCAATATTTATAATTACTACATATTCTTTTTCACCATGTATTATTACTATTTAACAATTCTAATGTATCTTTAAAATTACAATTTTAAAATTTTATATTCCCACTACAACTAATCTGCATTGACTTTTCACACTCAAAATTGGTAAACTTTGAATGTAAATTTAAAATTGTAAATAAATTTATTATTTCATATATTGTTAAATTCCTTATTACATGTATCTTGTAGAAAGTAACATTTTATATTTTATTGAGTTGTAGTATTATAATTCTCAATATTTATAATTACTATATATTTTATTCACCATGTATTATTACTACCTAACAATTCTAATGTATCTTTAAAATTACATGTACTAAAGTTTACATGATTAGTGATTTCAGGCTACAACACTCTAAGCTTACGGCTGGCTGAAGAAGTACAAAATGAACACAAACTAATTTGATTACAAAACAGTAAACCCTTCCTTTGAAATTTTATTGTAATACGTACATGAACCAACCGGAATTCACATA
Organism: Sherardia arvensis; assembly: GCA_948330725.1. Lineage (NCBI taxonomy): Eukaryota > Viridiplantae > Streptophyta > Magnoliopsida > Gentianales > Rubiaceae > Sherardia > Sherardia arvensis. The sequence goes on from OX415244.1 coordinate 2,169,949, forward strand.
AACGACTATAGTGACAAGCATTTAGGATAATGTCAAGGTTTATAGTTTTGCTAAAGCATATCTACATCATGCAGACCATTAGTTCGCATTGCGGTGTCCCATATCAGAAGCAGCTTGTGCAGCTTTGCCCAAGGCACCCGAGAGCCACAACGCTCCCTTGGAGAAGTAGCTGCTGTTGACCACAGCTGTTGCAGCAGCAGCAGCCGTCCTGCCTGTAGCGTACACAGCCGACTTTGTTGTGTCAGTCACGTGGTACCGCTCATCAACCGATCTAGCGGCTTCAACTCCAGCACAGAACTTGTCTGTCAGACCAAACCTCTCGCTCAGCTCAGCAACCTTAGAAGCTGCAGTGGCAGACACCTGATGAGATTCATCAAATTCCTTGGCTTTGCTCAATGCATCTTTCCCCAGCACAAAACCCTTGGCCAGCATTGTCTTGACTACATCTTGAGCTATGGTAACCGCTTCACCAGGCGAAGAGATAAATGGACTCTCCGTGTGCTGTGAAGAATGAAAACCTTTCGTAAATAAGCTAATGTTTCATGATTGAGTAACAATGAATCAGAAAGCAAAGAATAATACGTACACTTGGACCACTTTCATCACTGTTATTCCATGATGAGCGTTTCCAGTAATCATATTCATCATCATAGTGTCCCCAACGAGTAATGCAGACACGTTGATCCAAGATAGTTGCTCCCTGAAATGATATGCAGTTTGAATTGACAAGTTGCAATCTATACAGCTTCAAGGTAGAGAGCAAAACAAATCACACAGAAAGTGCAAAACAAAAACAAAGTAACCTTAAAGAGACATCAGTAAGCAATGACACTACCACAACAAAAATTCAAATATCATGCAGGCTATCCACAGCTATTTCTACTGAAGCCATGCATAAAGATGCATGCTAGAATATCTATAGCTACTATGCTTATGAACCACAAAAGAATATGAGTTAGCAGGTATACATTTCCAAGTTATGAATAAAATAGAACTTTAAGCATAAATCTTACACTGAGCAAGACTGCTGTCTCTAGAGCATGAGGACTGTTGAACGTCACATACGCTGTGCTAGCATATTCACCAGCCCTGCTTTCAAAATACAAGCATGGAGAAAGTTACAGAGTAAACAACAATAGCTTCATGTTTAGCTGCCAATAAACACTACACTGTATCGACCATCGTCAACAATTAGACAACCAAAGACGCAAAGAAAGAGTCAACTAAATCCAATATGAACGACAATCATCAATAAACAATTATATACTATATAAACTATGAAAATCCAAATTCTACCATCCATGCTGATCAGGAAGTCGGACCGAATTTCCCCACTGCCATCATATACGCACTAAAAATAATGCCATAGCCTACACACCAAATATAATACCATAGCCAGATCAAAAGGATGCAGAATAAACTGACCTCACAATCTCAACGTGGTCAATTTGACCACAGAAGGCAAAGAAGTCCCTGACATCTTTTTCAGTTGCGTTTGGCGAGAGACTGGTCACCTCCACCGAGTAACCTCCAGGATTCATATCGAACAGAACAGTCTGCAAACAAAAGGGAATTCTAGTCAAAAGTTACAAACACAACAATCCAGAAATGTTGAAATGGGGCAAGGGAAACACAGTAGATACAAAAAAAATAAACTCCCATCCGCTATCTGTATCATACTGTACCAGTAGCAGATATCAGCACGAAGTAAACATACAACGAATCTACATAACTACTGCAAGCTTCCTAAAAATAAACATCAGATTCCAAGCGGAACAGAAAACTCAACCAATATCAGAAGAACTCCCATGTATCAATCTGATTTCCATACATCCTAATTACGTAAGCGACTACAAAACACTGAAATTACTGCCATTGGTTAACAATCAAGCTCTATTCTCTACCAAGTATCCAACTCCTAGAGAAAATCGCTTCATCTTCACATCACAATTACGCAACAAAATTATGAACCTAATAAATCGAACTTGCAGAATCAATCACCACAGTAACTGTACCGAATCAGCAGCACTCGCGTTATAACCGATATTCCCTACAGGAGATCACTCCTACCGAAATTCAGCAATAAAACTATAAAACCTGATAATCAAACTCACGGAATCGACGTAGTAGTAACTAGAGGAGATTCCTTCATCATCAACACAAAATCTAACAAATTAAGCCCACAGATTCAACCGCCGACAGTAACAGTGACGAATTCAACGAATCAGAAGCGCTAATCAACATCAATTAGTACGATCAAACAGAAATCTCACATGCAATTACTGCTGCCACGGATATAGGGGATGAATTTGCTGCGCACACGTACCTTTTCTGGAGCTTTCTGAGAAGATGATGGAAAAGGCGCTTCAGAAAAAACACACAGTGCTTGGTGAACTGTTTGAAATTGCGTTCATATATAGTTCCGGCTTTTTTTCTATGTGCTGGTCACACACTGATTAGGAGGAGGATGATGATTGCGTCTGAGAAAATGCCAGAAAGGGGCGCCAGAGCAACCGGTTTGGGTTCAACCGCCCCCAAAAAAGCCCACTTTTCGTAACCACTTTTCGTAAAGCCCACATTTCCGATATAGTATTTGTGGCAATTATAAAACCACTAAATAGAAAAAATATATATAAATAAAAATTGGAGAAATCTAATAAAATCTCAAGTTTTTAATTATTTTTGAACGGTTATAGTATATCTGAATTGATGAAAATCTAATAAACTTTTGGATTGTATATATACTCTTATTTGAAATGTATGTGTTTTTAACTAATTAAAATGGCCGTTCTAATTTTTATTTAAGTTTAGTACATCTCTATTATAAACAGCTGTGATAAAAAATAGTATTAACAGTCCGAAATTATAAACATATCGCAGTTAACAACAATCAGCGTAGCAATGTTTTAAATCATCAAAATACGCCCATTAATGTATTGGGGCTCTTTCTTCTGACAACTTCCCTCGATTTCTTCTATATTCTCCCGCTGACCTATATGTCGGTGTTCATTTCTACAATAGTTCAAAAACCGAACTTCTTCACTTATAAGTTTCAGAGAATATGTACCTAATTATACATCAGAGCAGATTTGATCAATAAATAGATGATAACACTAGAACAAGTAGACGATGTCACTCTAACATTTAGTTGTTATTTTTACTATTTTCTGGTGGCTTTGTTATGGCTTTTTATTGTGATGTGTAACTTTTATTTTTTCTAAATTATAAAATAAAAATTACTAAATACTTAACAAATGTCAATAGTTATAATAAAGATGAATTGAAAGCTACAAAGTCTTCACTTATTTCATAAAAACCACACTTTAGAAGACATAAATCCATTTTTTTGAGAAGTTTATCACCATACACAATTATTCTTATGATTTTGTTTTGTTTTGTGAACGTTCTCATCTCAAATATATATATAGCATTCATACATTTACAGTTCATTTCAAGCAAACGTTATTCTTAGAATATTATAACAGCATGAATCTATTCATAAAGTCTATAACATTTAATTAAACAGTAATAATTAATACAAACTAGTACATATATATTTATGCTGGCTGGTTGGCCTAGCGTGGCCACACCCTAGTAGTAGACAATAAAAGTGATTAAGAAGCTCCAAATTAAATGGTACGTACACCAAATAACTAAAAATAGTCTCCCTAATCAAAATGTTATATAAATTAAAATAAAGCTCTAATAATCAAAATGCATCATCATGACATCATCATCTCCATCATCTTCGTCTTCTCCATGCATGCACATCTCTGTCACATTAACAAGCTTCTAATAATGGCCGCCTGCGCGCTGTCGCTTTCCGTCGTCTCCAGCAGCTCCGCCAGCCTCTCGCTCAGATCGTCGACCTCCCGATGCAGGTTTCTGATGTAGTTGCAGGTCTCCTGCAACACTTTCGAAGCCGACACCTGCAAGACATCGATCGTGATCACATTAAATAGAGTCGGGTGGGACGCTGAGAGCGAGCGGATTCAGGATCGCGAAATCAACGATTCATCATGTGCTTGAAGAGAAGGACAAGGGGAACACACAAGTCCCACCCATGAGTAAACCACATGAGCAATAAATGTGAATGTGGTCTTATGTTAGCTTATCCAAAAAATGAAGGCCACACAAAAAATGTACGTATCACCTTCAATGCTATAGGATCATGAGTAGTAGTAAAGCCTACGTCCTTCCAAAATGAACCAACTTCCCAAAATGGTTAGTTAGTTAGGGTAGTTATACATCTATAGTTGAACATACCACATAGGTCATGTATTATTATTACTTCAAAACACACTTGATGAATCTCACGCCCGTTGAATCACTCAGATAATAAGCGAGTAAAATTACAAATTTTTGAGTAATACCTTGTCAGAACGCCTTCCTCCTCGGAGTTCAGGGATCAGTCGCTGCAGTTTGTTGACCAGGTCAGCAATCTGGTCGTCGCTTATTCGCGAGACACCAGATGGTCTGGAGCGTGATCTTCTGCTCGACATTGTTCAAACTCGATTCGGCTCGACTCAAAATGTTTGAAGAAAGAAGGAGGAGGGTGGGATGTATGTTGGAAATGCCTGAGAGAGGAGAGAGGAGAAGTGCAATGTGTTTGTGAATGTGTTAGTGTGTGAGGAATTTAAATAGAGGGAAGGGCATAGTGTACTTTGAAGGTGTCTCCATTTTGGGGTTAGTGTTCAAGTGGGTTTAGGGAAGCTTGGTTGTGTAATCAGCCAACTTTGCGGGCCTCTTTGTGTCAGGAGGAGCACGCAAGCCCATGTTATCATATTTATCCTTTTCTCATTTTTTATGTTTTGTGAGTGTAATTATTTTGCTGTACTGGTATATACGATCCGATATTTTATTAATCATAGTCTAAAATACGTTGAGATTATAATGTTGGTGTCTGAATACGATTAAGTTTTCCAATAATTTAATAAATGAAGATATAAATTCATACTGTATATTGTATTTTGAGCTATAGAAATAAAATATCAGATTATTTACAGTATTATTATTATTTTATTATTATCAAGTACTTCTATCAAACTTGAACACCTTCACCTACTAAAATGCCAAAATTAGCATCTCTGTTCTAATTTGGTTTTCAAATTAACTATAGTTTGCAGGACTGTACTTGTAACTTGGTACAGTTCACTATTATATAGTATAGTACATGAAGAATTTGAAAATAATACCACTAGCTAGTTGTTGTAATATAATTACTAATATAGTGATTTAGGTTTGATTCTCTTGAATTTACTTGAATTCATTTTTGTTTAGCTCAACATAATATACTTTGATTAGTGTGATATAATTTAGTCATACTGTTCAATATATTATTTTTCACTGTTCTTAAGAACATTAATCTAATAAGTTTTTATAACAGATAGTATGGACACTCTTGAAATTATTTTAAAAGGTCCTCATTTTACTTTCTATAAATCAAAATTAGAGGTGAACTTTTCTTGGATTCCATATTAAATAGATATAATTTATAATAAAGATTACATTAAATAATAATTATTTTTTATCTTTTACCAATCTAGTAGATGCTAGAGGCTACCTACTATTGCCTTGGACTAGGAGCAAGGGAGTATGGCATTGTTGACCACGGACCCCAAAGCATTTGAATATTTGTAACTTGGATATTCTAATATAATACTTGTTCCTTTTTTTCATGTTTTTTTGTATCATGTTTTGATTATAAATAAATATAGTGAGAACACATATAACGGGTCATTTTATACTCCATACTTTATTGTTTTTTAGATATTTTTATGTGACAATATGAGTACTTTGGTAGGGGGTAAACAAGAACACTAAGGGGAAAATGCTCTTTTGATTCAAAAGAAAAATAAATATTAATATTTGTGTAAATCAGTTCAAATATTATCAAAATTTAGTATAAATGACACAAAAATATTTAATCAAACATAAAATAGTTCAAATTGTGTGTAAAACTATTTACTTCAACATTTTAGATGTTGTCTCATCTCAAATTAAACTACTTTTTATTCAACACAACACGTATTATATCAAATTTGATATATGATCAAAATATATATTCGTGTTATTATATGCAGTGGCGGATCATATGGGGACCAAAAGGGGCTGGGCCCACCTCATAAATTTGTTAAGATATAGACTATATATAATATTATTCTCCATTTAAATAGTATTTAGTAAAAAATAATTGGTGGTCCACTTTACAAAAAAAACCAACTTGTACAAAATACATAAGGAGAGTAGAAATTTTACTAAAATTAGATTTCTAATAGAATTAGTGAATAATTAGTAGGGACCATATATTTTGTTAATTTTCTATCCGTTTAATATATATCAGGATCATCCTGATATTGGCAATATCAGACACCAATTAAATAACGACACGTCATGTTTAACTAATTTATGATTGGGCCACGTGTTCAATCATTACCCAAACGGGTTTAGGCATTCTAAATTGAGAAAATCTCCTGAAAGTCCAACTTTCCTGACTTTCCATAAGAGTCTTTATACGTTTTAACTTATACAGTGTATCTTTTAATTTGAACTCTAAAATTTGTTATTTGAATTTTATTAATGTTTTAATGTAAATTCATGAATTTTTGCATTAAAACATGTTTTACTATATGTTCACTTTGATACTATCAATGTTTTAACACAAAATAGTATCACTTGACCTTAAATATATAGTGGTAGTTCCATAACACTTAGGAAAGTCGGACTTTCTAGAGAATTTGCATTCTAAATTAGGGTTTTAGAACTTTACTAAAAATATCTTAACCAATTAAGACATTACAATTGTACACATGTCATTATCTTATTGGTGCCTGATAAGGCATATATCAGGATCCTCCGGATGAATGTTATTCTCATTTTCTATTAGTATTTTGTTTTTGTTTTTTGATTTATAATCCTTATAGGATTTATTATTAGTGATATTTTTTAAAAAGAATATTAGTTAATTCTATAACATATCAGTAATAAGACATACTAATGTCATTAGGATTTGCTTTTTGTAATTTGAACGGGTCTTTTCAGCTATGAAAATTGTGAAAACAAGTCTGCGTAGTCAAATGAAAGATGATTTTCTGCGAGATTCTTTGATGCTATATATTGAAAGAGAGATTGCGGAGACCATTCCCATTGATTCGATTATCGACACTTTTGAGATTATCAAAGAGAGAAGAGTTAGATTCAAATACATTTTATAATTTCTTTAACAATAGTTGGTCCGTTATATGTATGATTCTTTTATTTCTAAATAAATTACTTTGTTATACCGTTATTTTTATAATATCATTAATTCTTTCGAATTCAAATTTTTATGATTAGTCCGGCCCCCTTATCGATAAAATCCTGGGTCCGCCCCTGATTATATGTGATACCTAAGATACGGTATCTAAGATCTGTTTGCCGTACCTTATTTCTTACTGATTTGAAAGACTGAACTGAACTGATTTGAGTGAAACTGAATAAAATTGAACTGAAGTCAATATCAATGTATTGAAAAGTATCACCAGTACATTTAAATTTACCTAAATTTAGGTAAAGTATGTTTATCTTACTGATCTGAACTTTACTAATTAAACTACTGCTTTACTGTTTGCTCTGATATCTTGGTTGCATACATGCACACGTGCAACGACATGAAGCATAAACGTCACGGTAATTCGTGAAATGGTTTGAATTTCTTTCATCGGAAAAAGTGAATCTGTACGTACAGATGCAGTAAACATGGGAGAGTTAATATATTTGTGGAATTGCGTTCCAAATTTGTTGGGTAGTAAAAGAATATGCAGTGCTGACCGTTTTAACTTTTTAACCTAGAAGACTGAGATCTGAACAGTGTTCTGGCATCGGGGCGCATTACGGTGCCGCACGTGAAGGGAATATGTTGCAACTTTTTCCGGCGAGATTCTGGCCTGTGTTCTCAAACTCCCAAAATACAAACTGTAATAAATATTTAATATCTTATTTTTTTTGATTTCATAATTCATAATTACTTTTATGAAAGATAATTATTTACATTTACACGAGTTTATAATATCACTAAAGTCACTATAACATTTCATTCATTAGGCATCAAGAATTCGAGATGGATGGCTATTAATTTGCCGATTGAGAGGATAAATCAAATAAATGCTGGACCGACAAGATTTACTATTAAGTAAATTCAGATGTATGCCGATTATAATACTGGATTGACATTCCTAACATTGTAATCACTTCCTTACTTATTAAATTTGGGATTTTTACACGCTTCATTTTTATTCTCTTGAAATACTTGTCAAAGAATCATATGGAGGTTTTGATGACACCGAGTCACAGGTAGAGTAAGTTAACTTCTTGTCCAGTTCAATTTCTTGCAATCAGTTTTAGTAGCTGTCAGCTCCATCAGTTTCAAGCAGTTTTAGCAACTCAAGAAGTTGACTTCATTCGACTTGTATCCTTTTAAAAAGAAATAAAATGTTTTGAAATTTAGGTATTAGAAAGGTTATTTTAATTGTTTTCAATGAAATATTGTGTATTTTAACTTGTCTAATTACATTTAAACCACATACGAATATTCATTCATATATAATAAAACAATTCAAGCAGATCCAAACAGGTCCAAATAGCTCAACTGAACACGTCCCAGAGGACTTAAATGACAGAAACAAAAACAAAAGAGCCAAAAGTGATATATTTATTTATTGATCTGATTATAATAATTCAAAACCATTTCAGATTACTAGCAGTTTAATTTGCCTGTTTTGCCTCCACCAGTTCAGAGCGAATTTTGTCACTCTATCAGGCACGTGCGTGACAACTTCATGATAATAAAAATAATTAAATTGAGTACCTAATAGAATCCAAGTGTACTATCATTTAGTCAAAAATCTCTTATTTTTTCAAAGGAATTTTAAATTCTAAATCAATTGTAAAAATGGTGCAACTATATGTTGTTGTCCAAAATCTTTTATTTTTTCAATATGAAATACTGTATTATATTATATGTTAGCATAATTTTAAACGGTTTTATATTGAATTCACGATCACATCTAAACTGAATTAACTTAACTATTTTATTATATTTAAATTACAATTAGTAGTGATGACTAGTAAAAGAATCATATGAGAGTCCAGTCAGGTCGGTGTCTAACCTAAAATGCGATGTTCAGATTTAAATTGTAATTATTCGGTAAATTCTCCGGTAAAAAATGGGGCTTCTGGACTTAAGGTGAGCCTCCGTGCCCTAAAATTTTTTAATCATTTGAACTTACCTTAAAATAAATTAATAGTTTCGCCACTACTGGTGATTTTGTATTAAACTTAGGTAATTGATAGATGCAGTCCACTACTGATATACCCTCATTTATGAAAATCACATTTAGTTTTGAATAAATACTGAGAGTATTGATGACATTTCATAAATAAATACGGACTGCATAAGTAAATACTGGACTGCGTATAACAATGCACTAAACTTACAAGATTGATAGATGTTGAATCGAGTGGTTAATTTAGCCACAATATTGCAGCTTAATTTCCCTCACAATTTTGTTCACCGACAGATCGATGCCTGCAGATTTGCGATGAATATAACATGCTTTTTGTATCCTAAATGCGACAAATAATTAATTATAACATTTAATCAGCAATTACGCAGAGATGGATCGATCCAGTTGTGTTGGCATTCATCACAATCCTTAAGTATAATCATCTCTGTTTATATTCTCTCTCTAAGCATTATTAAAGGCCAAGTTGTAATCCATAGCCCTTTCTAGATTGATCTAACTTTATTATAAATCAAGTGAAAATTGTTTAAATTTAAGGTACGGAAGAAAGATCAGCCACAGCTACAGCCACGTAGCATTAAGAAAGGGTTTTTTGGGAGTTAGATCTGTACTGAACCGAATTGAAATAAAATTATAGACTTGGATAGATCGGTAATAACATTAATGAAGTGATAACATAATGATAAATATAGATTAATCCAAAGTGACATAACAGATTTGAATTGGATTAAACAAAACTAAAACCTGAATAACATAACAAACTGAATAATAAATAGAATCGTTGAATGTTAGATATACGGAAGCTAGATCCGTACTGAACCGAACTGAATAAAATCGAGTACATGTAAATTGGATCGATAATAATACTATTGGACTATAAATATAGATTAATCTGAAGTGACATATCAGATCTGAATTGGATTAAATTGAAACCTGACTAACATATCAAACTGAATAATGAATAGAGTCATCGAGTGTTAGATATACGTAAGTTTTTACAGAAAATGACGGATCACAAGTCACCACTATTATGAACTTTGCATGCGGAAAAAAGTGGCGATCATCAATTTTCTGTGTTTGTTCATAATGAACTGATCATCATAGTTCATAGTAGTACTGGATTCTGATACATAGCTCTTCCCAGCTACTTGTACTACAGCATGCGCTCATCGCAAAGAGACACCTAGCAATTGATCATTTGAATGCATGCCCTCTTTTCTTGATGATTCAAATTAAAGGTGTACGTTATTGGATAGAGATCTTCCAACCACACCAAATTGGAGGGAATCAGATTCACTGGATTAATGCATATCAGTAAGGAGTGCTTGCAAATTCACTCCATAGATTGGTCATTAATGGTAAATGTTGATACTATATTTGCACTCTATATCAACCATCTAATAAATGAGTTTTCAATCCGGTAAGGATTTGCAGACATGACCTGTCCAGTTTAACTTATTTCAACAGGTTTCAACATAGTACGACACTGATCAGTACAACATATCACAACACTTATCAGCACAGACCGGCACTAATCAACACAACACCTTTCAGCAATACATTTTTCAGCACGTTTCAGTTCCAACAACTATTTTTCAATTTCGCTAAGTTTCAAGACAAAATGAATGTTGAAACCCTAAACCCTAAACCCTTTACTGAATATTATGTAAAATAAACTAAAGTTGAGTGATTTTTACTGAATATTATTTTACCCATCTCATCAATTTTCAACTCATACAAGTATTTCATGCGAGTGAACACCTTTCATCACAAGATCAACATTATTTAGCACGGCACAACACCAATCAGCACATCACATCACCATATAAGCTCAACTTGACAGAACCTTATACTCTGTCTATTTCAGCTTAATTATTCTCCGCAACTTTCAATCAACACCTTTTCTGTTCAGCAACTTTCACATTTCAACACTTTTTAGTTCAGTAATTTTCAGTTCCGCTCAACTCCAGAGACAATAATGACCTAAAAAGAAGCATGCCTAAGTTTGAAGATATCATTTGTATAAAATCCAAAATGGAAAGCTAGGAAAAGCAATTCCCTTTTGTGGAAGTAATTAATCTATAGAGTAGTAGGTAAAAAGATATTGAGATGATGAGGGCATTGATTATGAGATGATTTCAGAAAGATTTAGATTTGGGAGTAGCATGGGTCACATGATCAAAACAGTGGGTGTAAACACTAAACTGTGATTAATATAATTAATTAGTAATTTTATATTATCTCAGATGTGTAAGAAAGACAAATCATTCAGAAGATCTTTCTAGGCAGAATTCTATCATTATTAATAATTAATTAATCACTGTCATTAAACCCTAATTATTTGCATGCATGTGACCTTCTTACTAGGTTTGCATGCAACAAAATGGACCAATCACATTTACTTTGACCCGACTCAATCATCTCATATTTAATTATTTGTTTTTGATCTATCAAATATTTTGCTTTGTCTCTTCTTCAGAACTGGAATTACAAGTATATATTTTGGAAAATTACAGGGGGGGAAGTAATTTATAAAAAGTATGGGATGAGATGATCATGCAATGAGTCATCAGAATTAAGGGTGTTATCTGTAAATATTGAGATTTGGTTTAAAATGTGTTCATTCTTTTTCTGATTTGGTCGGTTTCCTATATTAATTTAAATTGGATATACATTTATTTTGTATTTAATCGATTAGACCTTTTATTCATGTTTTTATTAGATATTTTATTCTTTATCCGATTATTTTAAAAAAAAGTGAATTTCAAAAATAATTAAAATTCCACCCCCATATTTATCTTAGGGGTCAGTAAAATGTAAATATTACACACTTCACACACATAAAAAGAAAGTATTCTATTTAGGCCATTGACTAGCTAGCTAGCAAGCTAGACATGAATCACGATCGCAAAGCATTTTAAATATCATACTGAAGTGTTATACGCACAACATTATCCGAAATATCAATGAAATGACAGTATTGCTTCTGCAAGTTAATTAGTTTCTCAAAAATCAAATAAATTGAGGTCATTTTTATATTTTTACACCGTATTTTAAATTATAAAAGTAAAATACTGACTTGCGTATAAAAACACCCATATTATATTGCAAAGTTGTTTTCCACCTCATTTTAGGTCACTGTGTGGTTTCAGCGTAAAAACATTTTACGCAGTCACACGACAATCAACTTATTTTCAGATGAGAGAACACGAGTAACTTATATGAACTAGATATACGTAATTCAGTATTTTACTCAGCCTAACCTGCAATACTGTTGAAATTATTGTATTATCCCATGAATATTGTTAAATGAAGTCATTTTCTATTCTTTTTCTTAATCTGCTTAGAACTCGGTTATAATCCAATTCAGACCATTCGATTCAGTTTTAATCAACTAAAACTCAACGAAAACAAGCCCCAATCCATACATTTCCTCCTCATTTTAATCCCATTCCTTCCATTCTTAAAGTGCATATTTAACCATAAATTACAAAACCACGAATTTTGTGATCATATTACAATCACAATAATAGAAAACGAAGTCAATTAAGAAGTAAGATTAAAAGGATGATGAATATGTGGGGAGGGCATGAGAAGCCACTCTGCTATGTCCTTGCCCATACAAAACGAGCTTCTTAGGCCTTCGTGTTCCCTCCGATTTATCTACCGACACCTCTCACGCGGTCACGTGATCTCTTGTTCGTCACCTCTATAATCCATAAATCATGAACCCATTATTACATTTCCTCTAAAAATCTAGGGTTTCATGAATATTAATAAACCCAAATTATTGGATGTATTATCATGTAGGACTTGATAGTTCGATTTCTAATTCAATCGAATCTATCACATTCTTGAGGTGGCTTTCCTCAAATTATTTAGGGTTTGTGAACTGCCGGTTGCCGTCCCCTGATGGTAAATGGACCATCGGGCTACAGATCTAATCAGTGAGTACGATGTCAGTTAGAGTGGTTGTATTCAGAGCAAGAGGGATAAGCGAGTGGCGTTCACAAGCTATTGTCCATGTCAGCGCAAGATAGGGACTCGCTTAAGATATAAATATGGATGGACCATTAAGAGAGACATCATCGCTCAAACGGTTGGTATAAATATCCTCAAACTACTGTTCACAAGTTATGTGATCTATTCTTTAGCTCTCATCTTCTTTTGATTTCATCTAATCTGAGTCCCTCTTTCATCATCACGTTCGAATAGTTACCCTAAATTAATCCTGAAATCAGTCTTACAAGATTTGGATAACTTTACACATCACGGAGGCTCAAACTGCTCAAACAGTCGAAGTAGACCTGTAGCATCAGTCTATACAATTTTTGTCAGCCAGATAACTTTTTTTGAGGTAAAGTTACTAATTTTTTTACCCTAGAATCATTTCTTTATGCATCACATTAACATTAAAATCATTATAACACATCAGTTAAGAACGAGTTCATAAGTAACATTTAAGTTTAGAGTGCATTTGGTTTGATGAGTTTTTGGACAACAAAGTCCAGTTTTCCTAAATCTTGTTTGGTACATGAAAAATTTCAAAATCCTGTTTTTGGCCCAGAGTCCAGACTTGACAAATCCTAATGAACCAATTAGGATTTTGTTTCATACTTACAAAATCGCTACCCAACCAAACAAGTTTTTGTAAAACCAGACTCTCAAATCCCAAACACAAATCCAACTTCTCAAAATCTCAAAATAAAAATCATACTCTTAAAATCCTTTACAACCAAACACACCCTTAAAAATTTGAGCACAAGAACGAGATGCATTTACACATTGTTGGGTATTTCATGTGATTACTGCTCTGTTTGTCTCTCAAAATGTATGGTCCATTTTAGCATATAGGGAGCCCAACATTCCATGTAGAGGCTGCATTTTTGTCAACGGGGGCCCATTCTACTCTTGTGGAGAAATTTGATAGACTTTTGCCATGTGCCTTGTTTCCCTTCAAGAATGGAGACACCGTTTCTGCATCCTATGAATGCAACACCTAAAATGTGTTGGATGCCGCCAGCGACGGAACCAGATTCATATATCAGAATATATGATCGACTGAAGTAATAGAGATTTTGTATAAGGAACAAGAGCTGAGAGTGGAGGATCGAGGAATTATAAGGGTAGCTTGCATGATAGCCCGCCACCCCTAAATTTGCAAGTCAATACAACCAAGGCATCTCAAAGTCGAGGTTTTGATAGTTTTTTTTTATTTCTTTTATATTTTAAATAGTTCATTTTTTAATAGAGAAAAATCCTCTCGTATTATTGAGTTCTTGGGTAAGTCTTATTATAATCCTGAGTTCTTGAAAAGTTCTATTGTAACCTTTAGGATGCAAAAACTGTCTCACTATTGCTCTTTATTGGTATCACCCGTGAATTTCAGCAGTATTGTTAAGGCGTCCTAGTCTTTTTTAATGATAATAATGTCAAAATACACTAATAATGTTATGAGATTGTTTTTTGCATCCCAATGATTACAATAATACTTTTCAAGAACTCAGACTTTACAATGAAATTTATCCAAAAACACGACCTTTATTTTGAGACAAGTGTAGTATTAGAATACTCAACAAGAAGTTCACTTGGCCATATACAACTTCCATGAATTAATTATGAGACTTCAAACAGCTATGTTTAGGGGTTTTTTCAAGCTTAGAATGTGAAGAAGAACTGTGATGATCAAGACAGGAAACAAACAAACAACTTTAGACACAATCACGCGCACCAAATTTTTGGATCTTCAATGATATTGCAATGGATAGCTACAATACTGAGCAAGTTGTCAAAATGTACTACTGCACACACTTTTTCAAACAAAGAAACTATGAACTCAGAACCAGAATCCGATTCCAACCAAACAGACCACCCAATTTAGTTCGATTATACGATTCTCAGACCACATTTTCAAGAAAAGCATGTGACATTTTCAAGAGATTCACATGCCATATAGCAGAAACAATGCTTCTCTGCATATTTCAGACAGTAATAATACCATGAAGAACAGAAGCCACGTCGAGTTTTACCAAGTGCACGGGTAAACTGTACGAGTCTGATTAACAAGGACAGGCTACCATTACACTATACAATCCAAGTAAGAGATCAGGACATTCAAGAAAGATCTATCAGAGGACGACATGTTAACATCATGGCCAAAACACCACAGAAGACTTTTAAAGTCATCGGTGTCATTTTCGATAATAAGTTCATAACAAACATTAGTGAACAAAAAAAATTCGAAAAGAATGCTACAAATCCATTGCTTTAAAATTTGAAACATTAAAAAGGTATCCTATAACATCAATGAGTTTTGATTTCATTGAGATAACTATGTAAGTGATCTGTCAGATATAGACTGCCTGGAGTAATGACCATAAACATACAGAAAATCTATGAATATCTTAGTGAGTTCAGACCTGACAATCCATGAACAAAGCACAAGCATTGACAGATGACTCGACCCCATTATGTTTGAGACACCTGAATGAAATTATAAATTATTGGTGAAGTTTTGGGCTAGCAGAACACCTCAGTTCAACAATTTCTGAAACGAAGCACCACAGAACATGACAAGTCAGTATTAAATCATCAAAATAATATTTAGTGTGATAATCATCATTTCGTAAAATATCAAAGGCACTATTTTTTACCAAGTCTAAAAAGGAACATTTCTTTTAAACCAGTCACTTTTTTTGGTATCACGACACTTGCTATAAGACAGATAGAATATAGACCATACAAATTCCACTAACACGAAACTCCGAACAAAAATATTGAGGGGTTCTTTCCCAGCTTAGATTGTGAACAAAATTTCGGATCAAGTTCTCAAATCTATGATTCAAGTTTTCAAGAAACATGTGAAACGAAAAGGGAAATGGCAAATCGGGGCTTCAAGTAAGAGATACTATGAATGACAGAAATCACATTTTATTTCTTGTAGGAAGTAAATTGTGTTTCTTATCTGTAAAATCTACACTAGTGCTGACATCCGATCACTGCTTACAAAAGATAAAATCAGCTTGTCTCGACCATTGTTGATACAGTCAGGGAAAGCACTTCATTCTCTGCAAAAGGTTGAACTAATGAATAACTGGGGAATGGCTTCGGTAGCTCAAATGTAGTTTTTTAAAATCAAGGAGTACCTGTTTTTCGATTTCAATAGCAGAAGCCGCAAGCCTCCTTTTTAATACAGATCTGTGCTTTTCACATTCTTCCATCTCGGTGTCTGTAGAAAAATAACAAAGAGGAATAAATTGAAACAAAAGCACTTACAGAGTAATGAGATCATTTAAATAATGTACAAAACACCTATCAGAGAGATTCTTGAATTCTTACCATAGTAGTACGATGACAAAATGGTAATCCGTTCAGTTGGCTGAAATTTTGCAAAAAAAGACATGAATAAGTTACATGCAAAGAGAAAGTGCAGAAAAAGGAAATAAAAGAAACAGAGCCTACTCGCATGGTCTATAGGTTAAGGTTTTTGATCACGAAAGCAGGGAAAAGCCGCAATTGCATGATTCATATCAATGAGAATGTAAATACAAAAGATACAGATAGTATCACAAAAACAAACACTTATTATCTCCTATATTCATTGAAACGGTGCAAAAACCATTATAAACAGGTGACAATTTTCTACTTAGTAAGTAGTAACACACTCTTTATCGAGTTAAAAAACTCCCAGGCATATATCAACAACACATGGTGTGCAAAGATGTGCTCTTCATGCCCGCAATAAGCATTATACAGTGCATATAATTAAGTAAATATCAAACTTAAAAAGAATGATTGAAGAAAAATCATAATAATAATCTCAATAGTTTTGAAGTAAGGAGCCTACCATTACAAACATCCCTTCAGTGCGAGTGGGAAGTTCCTCAAACTTTCTCAAGGTTTCATCGCCCTTAGTAAGTTTCCCAAATATAGCATACTAAACACAAACAATAAAAATGTCAGATTCTGGAGACAATAACCATATGTACCAACCAAAAAGACATGATCTTTTATCATACCGTTCCATCAAGATGAGGTGCATCTCCAAGTAGTATTGAGAAGGAGGATCCACCACTGTTTGGATCGTCATGCCTAAACGTGCACAGCTAAGAGACAATATGAGAATCCATATTTCGTATTTCCAACTCATGCTAGTAATTCACGATGGAAAAAACTTGTGTCTTTCACATACAAAAGCATACCAATAACACCAAACAAAGTTTAAAACAACCTCAAGTAACCTATTTAGATGCATTAAGTTTTTATAATGCAAATGGATATTAAGTGGAAGTCTGCTTGGGAAAATAGAATTACCTTCCCATAGAAAGAATTCCTCTAACATGCTTGACATCACTAAATTCACCCACAACAGTTTTTTTAGCTTCCTCCATTTGCTCTTCATTCATTGGAGCACTTCTTCCTCCAAGAACAGATGCCACTTGGGCCACAAATCCCTTGTCAACCTGCGAAAGAGTGTCAAATATTTACTGTGCTATTGCATAAAACAGAAAGGGAACTATGTCCTTGATTCGTGTTGGTACCCTAAAGAAGTGATTGGTGTTATAGCCTCCCAGTCTAACAAGCTTAAATATATGTTCAACTGTCTTCGGTGCAACGCTAGGATAGAACCCAAATTCAATATCACCATAATTTGTCTGCAATGAAACACAAAAAACCTCTTAAAACTCCCCCAAGCAAAGGTCAAACAAGCTCATATATGCCAGATATGCAAACATTCATTCATCAAACAAACCAATGTATATAGCCATATTACAAAAGAAATGAAGACAAATCATCATATAATGAAACTTGACAAAAAAATTCATGGCCTTTATCCATATTGGGACATTTTAGCTACAATTTATCCATTATATATTTCATATATAAATATCAGACATAACATTGCTACTTGATGTTTCTAATGCAGAACAATATACTCAAACCACAAACTTTCACACACTCTACTGATCAACTGAACACAAATACTCTTAAGAAATAGCATTTTGACAATCCAAAAATTCAAACTTTATGGTCTGTCTATAATCAAAGTAATGATTCCCAAATGGATTAAAGAACATAACTCAAGTATAGAACAAAAACAAGATCAATGTTAGTGTGTGAGTGTGTTTTTTTCACCTGAAAGACAACACGAGCAGAGCCCATCCGAGGCTCGAAACCAAGAGCTCCATCAACGGCCAGGATAAAAAGGCATGCAAGGAAGACAACTGGGATCGACGCCATGAATTGACTGTGATTTTACCAGAGAATCAACACTTCCCCAGTATTCTTTCAGATGTTCATAGAATGGTGAAAAAAAAATGAAAATTGAAGAGCTCTTCTGTAAATTGAATTCTAGTCCTCGTTTAATTACTATTTTACATTTAGGCCCATAGTTTTGCATTTTGCATTTTAAATTAAAAAGGGACCATTTTTTATTTCAAAGAAAAAATGGACCATTTTGTATTATTTAAAATTTTTTTTATTGATTTTGGGAATTTATTTGCAGTTTTACAAAGATATTCTTTCACTATATTCAAATTATCAATGGATTATGTATTACTAACGATCTTATAATTGAGTGGAAGCACTAGAATTAGTGGCATGACTTTTGCAACCATACCCACATTGATCTCAAACCCGAATTTACTAACCAAGGAGGGAAAACCTCATTTCAACTATAAGATTATTCGGATCGTATGATCAAGATACATGTGAAACGAAAAGAAATGGCAAATCAGCGGTTTCAGTAAGAAATGCTATACAAGAATCCACATTCACTTTTATATTTGAAGTAAATTTGTGTTTCTTATCCTTCATCCTCTAAGACCTCTACACAAGTACTACTGACACCGGGATCACTGCCATCATGTCTTCATCATTTGCTTAGGGAAAGCACTTCATCCTCTGCAAAAAGTTGAATGAATGTTTAACCGAGGAAATGAACTTACTGGCTTAACTATTCAGTTTATAAAACCATTTGGAGTACCTGTTTTTCAATCTCAATGGCAGATGCCGCCAGCCTCCTTTTCAATACAGATCTATGCCGCTCGCATTCTTCCATCTCCAAGTCTAAAGAAAGATGACAACATGAAGGAATCAAAAGCATGCACAGAAGTTATGGACTTATTAAACGGGGCTTATAAAGATGTACCCAAAACATCCTTCAAATGGCATCATGAATTCTTACCGTAATAGTAAGATGACAAAATGGTAATCCGTTCAGTCGGCTGAAAATTTGCAAAATAAATCATGTATAAGTTCCATACACAGTGGATGAAAATACAAAATGCAGATAATTTTGTCAGTTTGGGAGCAAGGAACCCACCATTACAAATATCCCTTCACGGCGAGTGGGAAGTTCCTCAAGCTTTCTCAAGGTTTCATCTCCCTTAGTCACTTTCCCAAATATCGCATACTGAATGCAAATATTATTCAAGTCAGCCAGATTCAAAAGACTATGTGCCAACCAAAAGGATAAGATTCTCATATCATACTGTCTTATCAAGATGAGGTGCATCTCCGAGAAGAATAGAGAATGAGGATTGAGCACTGTCTGGATCTTCAAACCTAAATGAGTAATGATTCGGTATTATAAGCTTGTAATTAGTGATTCAAGGCTGACATGCGAAACAATTTAAAACAGCAAGTACAAGTAATTCATGAGAAAAATCATGGTTTTCAGATTTAGCTCCAACCAAAGTTTAACACGACATCAAGTATCCTACAAGTTCTAACCATCTCAACGTGGAAAATTTTCCACTATAAAGTCTGCAAATGACTATTAAGTGACAATATACTCGGGGGGAAACAAATTACCTTCCCATGGAAAGAATTCCTCTTACATGCTTGACATCACTAAATTCACCCACAACAGTTTTTTTAGCCTCTTCCATTTGCCCTTCATTCATCGGAGCAGATCTTCCTCCAAGAACATCTGCCACTTGGGCCACAAATCCCTTGTCAACCTGCAAAAAGGTAGTCAATTGCTTCCTAATTTATTAAATAAAATCAGACAAAGGGAAATGGTGTTCTTTATCAAAGTTGGTACCCTGAAAAAGTGATTGGTGTTATAGCCTCCCAGCCTAACAAGCTTGAATATATGTTCAACTGTCTTCGGTGCGACGCTAGGATAGAAGCCAAACTCAATATCACCATAATTTGTCTGCAGTGAATACATATACACAAGCTCAAAATTGCCCTAGTCATTACTTAATCAAAAACTAATTCCAACAGAAAAGAAGACAGAACTTGCAACAATTTCCTAACACATGAGAGAGAGTCCAGCAGTGACAACTAAGACTTAATCTCACTATATGAGGTTGGCCATATGTGAGAATTTGGTGCTACTTTTGCAGGATGATAACTAAATAACATTCAAAAGCGATATTACACAAAACTGATGCTATAAACATCACTGTAACATAATATGTACTCTATGAGTTTTATAACATGATGCCTGTTTTAATTACAGCACCATTATGCAGTATATGGTTCCTACATTTAGTCTTCCCTGTTCACATAATTTCAACGAGAAATATAGATAGAAACTTTCAACAATTTTACTAACAGCTAAGACTTATCTTGCTAAGTTGCTATACGGGGTCGGCCAAATGGATCATGAGATTTTGAAAAACATTATCACGCTTAGTACTGCCAACCTAACAGTCTAATACACCCTTTAACTAGCTCGAGACTATTTACCTATACATTGTCAGAAAGCTATTCAAAGTATGTTTCTTGCACAGCTACATTACAATTCAAGACATGAGTAAGAATCGATGTGCATTGATCAAATGTTTCTAATCAGAATAGTCCATTCAAACTATAATTCCACATCCTCTACAAACTCCCTACACACAAATTCTCCAAGATATAACATTTGACTATCAAAAACTCTAAACAGAATCAAAATTGAGTCTTGATCCTTCTATAATCAACATAAGAGCTCCCAAAAAAACGTTTAAAACGCACATCCCAGATAAACATAATCTCAATTACATAACACCAAACAACAACAACAACAAAAAATGATCAAATGTGAGTGTGTGTTTTTTCACCTGAAAAACGACACGAGCGGAGCCCATCCGTGGCTCCATAGCAAGAGCTCCATTGACGGCCATCATGAAAATGCATGCATGAAAGATAACTGGGATCGATGCCATCAGTTGACTGTGATTTTACCAGAGATTTCTCAGATGTTTATACATTTTTGACATATGGTAAAGGAAGTGAAAATGATGAACTCGTGAATTAATTAAAGCCCAATCAACATTTAATTACAAAACAGGCCTATGTTTTGGGCTTATTTCTATAAAGTTTGGATCAAGTGTTATGTTGATGTATAAAAAAAAAATAATGATAAACTCCAATGAAGATTTAGAGTAAATATTTAGAGCAAGATTGAATAAATTTTGTTTTGAATGTATAAATAGATACATGCGTATGAAAAATGGAATTTCGTTTTTATTATAATTATGATAATTTCAAATAAAATATCCAACTCATTTTGATACTGTATTGAATCGTTATAACTTTTTTTGAATATATCACTATTCATTAAAAATGTCAATAGGTAAATTTACATGTGAATTATATCGATTTGTACCATATATTTCATATTAAAACTAAGGACATGTCCCGTTTAACTTATTTTCATCACTTCTAACATTTTTCAACATATGTTAGTTATATTTAGTAGTTTTTAGTTAAGTGGAATAGTTTTCGGTTTAGTTCAACACTATTCGATTCAGTATAGGTCGACAACTTATTCTCTCATAAATTAGCAACTTCCAGCAATTACTTCATTTCAGTACTTTTTGATTCAGTTCAGTTTCAGTTAAATTGGACATGGCGTAATAATCAATCAGTGGTACAAACTTGGCCAATGTATAAAATATAATCTACAATTTTGTTTCAATTTTAAGTACTATAATGAGCTTGAATTTGCTTTCTATAATTTTTTGAACACCTGATCTATTAAATACATACACTAACTTTGAGTGGATGAGGCTCCCGCTTAATACACCAGATAATGCATGCACTTCACCGTTTCGTACTTAATATGTCAGCTGACGCAGTTCCCGTCACTCAGTTGATCATGTTTCTTGCAAACGGAGGGAATGTAGACTTTGACACTGAGAAATATCTGGGCTTAATTGGGAGAGAGTGATTTGATCCACGAATCTCTTTTATCCGAGACAAGAGATCTGACTGACTGGACTAATTGAGTTGATTTTTTATTCATCCATAGACTACATTGTTTTTATTAAAAATTTTGAAATTGTTAGTCACATGTTGGAAGAACAATATTACATGTTTCCTTTTGATTGGAAGCACTAGATTAGCCTTCTGCAAAAGGAAAGGTCGGGAATGGCTTTACTGTGGAAATGTGTACATATAATAATGTCAGAAAATTCAGAATCAACAAAAGGAATTAGACTGAATCCCAGAAAACGTTGCAGATGAATACCCAGTGGTCCTGTTAGTGTCTCTTAGCCGTAGAACAAACAGTGGTACTACGTAGTATATATGCAATTCATCTTACCATTTCTGTACTAAATAACAATATTTTATAGGCTTTATTTTTTCACAGACCTAATCATAAGCCAAATTCAGAATTCTCCAGTTCGGGGTTCATAGTGTTCCGATCCAAAAAGACATTTTCTGCATTCCAGATTTGGGTATAGATATTGTGCTGATCATCCATTCTTAATGTTTCTGAAAAGTGGTGTTCTTGGGTCCTCTAGCTTCCCATGTTGTTAAGTATGTGACGCAGTCGGAATATCAAGAGATTCTTCAGTGTTAGATTTATGCTAAAGTTAGAGTAGTCGCCAATCTGTCCTAAAATTCGACATATCTGTGAATAATAGTTTATGCATTACGTGCTATTGTAGCATTTTTGCCGCTATGTATTAACGTCGGCTCTAAAATTAATTTCTAGATCGGTTATTGCATCAGATTGAGGCTTGCAAACACAAACCCTAGATTTTAATTTTGAAGTTCAAAAAAAAAAAAATTCAAAATAGTTTATTGAAACATAAAATTATTCTTGAAGGAAAAAATTATCCTAAAATTCTAGAATAAAAAGGAAACTTTGAAATTGAGTAAATTAAAATTTTCTAAACAATAAAAAATCAAAAATATTATGTGTAAACTTAAGCGGTCCACCGTACTAATTACATATTAGAAAAGACAAAATTATTTTAAATTATTTCATTATGATCTGGATCTGTATTTTCAAAATCAAAGACATTTCAAATCAAAATCAGATTTGCATTAATAAATCAGACATGAATGTATAATTCCTGATAAACTTAGTGTGGTAGTAGTGTTCCAATGAATAACTAGCTAGATTTTTATGACTTGAAATTCCAATAAATATGCTAGTTTTTGTGATATGAGAATTTGGTGCCACTTTTTTTGCAGTGCTACGTAGCATTCGAAAGCGAAATTTCATGTGAAACTGATACACAACCGCACGAAAAATATACTATAAACATCAAAAATAAGAATTGACACTGTGACGTGATATATATATTCTTTCAGAACCAGATGCTATATAATTTTTTGATAATAATTGCAGTGGCATATTAATGTACCATCGATTTGTAATATGGTTCGTACGTTTTAGCTTCCTACGTTCCCAGAATTTTCCTTTTTGGCTGAGTTTTTTGATGGAATCAAACTAACGTACATGTCCATCTCCAGATTCGATAGAATCCAAGAAGTGGAGTGACTGTTTCCTACTATGATGAATGATGATGCACACACAGAATTTATGCTGAAAACAACTTTGGAAAATTCTTATATGATTTTTGAGAGAGATCGGTGATCATGTTTCATGAATAAGTATACTGATCTCATTTTACATGTGTTTCCGTTCATGATTTGTGTCTTCAAAGTGATTAGTTTGGAGAACATAGATAATGTTTTTAATCGATTCCTATTTCAAGTGTAGCAGATTCATGTTTGACGTGGTGATTAATACATGAGACACTCGTCTTAATTTATCAAACAGTTCTGATTGTTTTTCATCATTAGAAATTAATGTTTCGAGTACATGATATATAACATAGTGCAAATGATATCATAATGTTATATATATGCTAGTTAAATCTGATAATAGTTCCACTCTAATTGCTATTGGTCGTTTCCTAACAATAGAATGAATATTTTGTTTTGATCGTTTCCTGTGAATATCGGTCAACTGAATCAAACTTTTTTTACGAATCCGGTTCAGATCTAAGTAAATTAGACTCAGATCCACCCAGTGATCATTCTATCGTTTCCTAACAATAGAATGAATATTTTGTTTTGACCGTTTCCTGCGAATATCGGTCAACAGAATCAAACTTTTTTATGAATCCGGTCCAAATCTAAGTAAATTAGACTCAGATCCATCCAATGATTATTCTATCGTTTCCTAACAATAGAATGAATATTTTGTTTTGATCGTTTCCTGTGAATATCGGTCAACTGAATCAA
The DNA here is from genome assembly GCA_948330725.1 of Sherardia arvensis. NCBI lineage: Eukaryota > Viridiplantae > Streptophyta > Magnoliopsida > Gentianales > Rubiaceae > Sherardia > Sherardia arvensis. The sequence goes on from OX415244.1 coordinate 2,194,713, forward strand.
ACTTTCTCTACGAATCCGGTCCGGATCTAAGTAAATTAGACACATGTACACATCAGTAATAGTCATCTCTAGTTAGCTATGTATCTAATTCATTACTAGCAAATCAATCAGTTTTGATATTGCTAATCTAGGGATGGAAGACAAGACAAGTGTTGCATGCATATGTAATCACAACCTAATTGGCCTGGAATTTTGTTCACTTTTCAGTTAGTTAATTAACTATATGATCGTGGTGTGATTAGCTTAGTAATAAGATAGATGGCCCATATGTTTTGGAAAATTTTCAACACATGTCAAGATTCATGAGATAAATAATGTTTAAGTCATAATGAATTCCTTGGCTAACCATGATTTGTGGATAAGTAGATTACACTATTGTATCACAGTAAATTATGTTTCCTTCTAGTGATTTTGTTTATCACTTTTTAACATTTGGAAGAAGGAAATTTTAAAATATGACTATGGTTTCGTTCAGTTGAACTTATTTTCTTGTTCAGTTTAACTGATTTTACCACAACATAACACTTATCAGTATATCACATTACTGATCATAGCTTATCAACAGAACACCTTACAACACTATACTTTTCAGCATGTTTCAGCTCCAATAATCATTTGTTAATTTAACTAAGTTTTAAGAGACAAAATAAATATAAATATTGACAAAAATGTTGTTTTTATAGGAATATCAGCATTATATTTGATTTAATGATTTTAATTGAATATTATTTTAATGAAAATTATGTAAAATAAACTACAACTGAGTGGATTTATTAAAAAAATGATCTAATTTAGTATAGTTGAATTCAATTAAGTTTAGTTGAGTTTACCACATCAATTTTCAACTCATTTCATCAATTTTCAATTCATATATGTATTTCATACTTATTATGCATCTTTCAGCACAAGATCAACACTCTTCAGCGCAGCACATCACTAATCAGCACAACACAACACTAATTAGCACCACACAGTACCATATAAGCTTAACTGGTATAACTTCTACGATCCAAGTAGTTCAACAGATACTGTATGTTTCAAGTAACATGAAACGTAAATAACATTAAAAAATAAAAAAAATAATTGAATTATGTCATCTTAAAAATATATAAACTAGGTTTTGAAAATTGTCCTATTGATTGCCTGATGCCCATTTTGTTTCTATCTATCATTCTATGTATATACATTATAGGTAATATGACAGTATATACTTCAAAATTGCAGCTCCAAAAAAGTTGTAATCACATGTTTTCCAGCTAACATCACTTGTATAAAAGCTGGATTTCCTCTAAAAATACACATTTAATATAAATTCCAAATATGAATCAGTCCAACAAACATGATTATTAATAATCATCAGGAATAAAATCTTCAGCACTGTATCTATAATGCAGCATGCATGATCAACTTAAGTCAGCTCATCAGAAATCATCAATCAAGAACTCAGATCAACATGCATTATCATATGATATGATTTTAACTGTCAACTGAAGATATATAATCCCATGTAAGACTAATAATTCATCCACACATGACTATATATGATGGCTGGCAATATAGTTATCAGAATCACAAATAATACTTATATCCTAATTACACTTTTGCAATCCAATCATTTTTATTTATTTAACTAAATAACTGAAGTGTTATATGCAGTCCGATATTTTACTCATTATAGTCCAAAATATTATTTAAATTACAATAATGCGTCTGTATATTGTTAAGTTTCTCCAAAAATATAACGATTGAGCATATTTTCATAGTTTTATGAGTAAAATATCAAACCATACAGTTTGATTTTATATAAAAAAAATTAGTATCTTTATGTGCTGATTTATTTATTTATTTATTTTGCTATAAGTGGTAGTCAGAAGTAGGAGGGTTTAGGTGTGGTTAGATAATAGGCCAGCAAGATGATTTGATAAATACTGAATATATATAGGTAATGTTCCAAGTCATATCATTAACAGGATGAGTATAAAGGCATAAAAAATGGCTTTTTATGGGAACAATTATGGCCATTTGGTGATGGAAAAGATGCCAATAATTTATTTTGGCGATTAAAAATAGTGTGATTATACGGTATTTTATTCTTATAATTTAAAAATATATTATAAATTTACGAAAAATATTCTTACTTATTAGGTTTATTGGAAAACTTAACAATATTCAGAAGGCTGTATTGTAATTTCAATGGTATTTTAAACTATGATGAGTAAAATATTGCACTGCTTGTAGCACTTCGATAAAAAATGGAAAAAAATAGGGGAAAATTGAGGGAGATGCTAAATAAATAAATAGGTAGCTTTTTTAGTCACACCATTATGAAATTTAGACAAAGTCTGTAAAATGGGGTAGAGTCATTGTCATATAATGGGTGGTTTTAATTGACAATTTTGAAGATGAATAATTGTTAAGAGCTTTGGTGACGAATCATGATTTGTGACCATAATAATGGTCTTTATTTGCTTGGTTCGGCGAAATTCACGGTCTTTGGCTCCCTCAACCCCCTCCTCATATTTATTCTCTTCATGTCCATCTATAATTTTCATCAAAGCCCTAGTTAGAAATGACATCAATTGGTTTTATTTTTTTTACACTTTAAATTATGAGTAGGGTTAATTTGAAATGTGCAATGGCTCAGAGCTTTGTCGACTAAAGTTTGTTTATAATTAGCAAGCAATTTATTTTGTGTTAGGAGGTTATATTTAATTGTATCCAGCGGTGAAACCAGGAAATTATGTTAGGGTAGGCTTAGTGGCTTGACTGCGGTGGTCGAAGGCCGGAAAGGCCCAATTTTATCGGAGAACAGTAATATAGGCTGTGTTTCGAATTTTATGGTAGGTCGAGACTTACCCGCGCCTCCAAGTGATTCCGCCACTGATTGTATCTATATGATCAAACTGCATTCAATAAACGCGATGATATTAGATTAAGCAAAAGACATAAACCCTAGCCAGAAATGATGGATGAATGGATTGGACTTGGGAGTACATAATTTTGTACTTTGGTTTTCTAGATCGTGCGTGTTATGGATTTGATTTGAGTGGTGATAGAGGGTGATAGACCGTTGATTTTTTTACTCGAAACTATTTAATTATCAGAGAGGGTTATTTAGTACGGAGAACTTACCGAGTCCACTAAAATCTTATAAGGTCTTGTTTAGTTTAGTTTATTTTCAACAATTTCATCACATTTTGTAGCTTCAGCCCCGTTCATAAGTTTTCAGCATCTTTTGTTCAGTTCTGTTCAGCATCATTCAGTACAACAAAGTTCAGTTTCAACGGAACTGGATATGACCCAAGTTAGAATAGAATAAAATAGTTTCCGACTGTCTTATCATCGTTTTTAAGAATTTTGACTGAAAAGAAAAAATATTATTGTAATTGAAATTAGAAAAAAATCAAAGTGAAGTCCAAAAGAGAAGTTAGAAGTTAACAACACGTTTATTACGATGATACACGGTGGGATAGAGAGAGATGCTACTTAGTAAAAGAAAATGACATTTGCCTAATTCCAATAAAAGCTATATATTTATATTATAAATATATAATCAAATAATTATTAAGCCATGATGAAAATTAGAGATGTGACTAAATTCTGTACGCCTCCTTTGATCATTGTCACCTTTATTAATCAGCAGAGTTGACTTAGTAATACTTATCAACCGCATAACGTTGACCTTAGTTCTCAAGCACAAGTTCTATGGCGTGCAAACTCTTTACTCTATTTAAATCAGTAAATCATGAATAAATTAATTTTAATATTTTTCCCAATAGATTGGAAATAAGTTTAACATAATTAGATAAAAATTATTAACATTGCCCTAACTAGTGTATTATTTTCCAAAACTCCCAAAATCCTATCAGCTAAAACTAGCTATCTCCTTTATTTTACCATCACCTTCCAATCTTCTCCATATTAGGTTTTACTATTAAATAAGTATAGATTGTCTATATTGATATTATTTATCGGTTTGAACGATTAAATGTCGTGTCTGTAAAATAAAATTTTCAATAATTATCGGATATTATGTAAGATTATAGCTAGATTGATGTTAGAATTAGTTCTTCATGTTGATATTTTGTTCTCACCGTGCATAAAAATCACATTTTGTCTTAGATCTGCTGTGTTTTCATTTGATGATTTGTATAGCAGTTTAGACAATAAATATCTTTCGCACTCTGAATTTAGCAGTGTTGTAGTTGCAATGGAGATCCCTATTTGACATAATCGATGCATGAGAAACTCACTCTTTATCAAAGCTTTTCCCTTTGTTAGCAAGGTATTGGATCTCTAAAAATCTGTATAGTATTAGTCTGGTTAATACAAGTCTATTACATATCCGTTACAGATGTTTAGGGTTGTACTGTTGCATATCAACCATACTACTATCAACCGGACAGTTTAGGGACCTGCACTTATAATAAACTAGTTAAATTAGATGACAATTGTAGTGTTATCGTTACTAGGCATTTTCTAGTTCCATGAACGACTTTCTAAAAAATAATTTAATGTATTATTCTACCAATATTATAATAGAAATACATTGCATTATGTTCAAAGCAAGACAAGAGACCTAAACGTTTAAACTAGTCTATATATAGGGGAACTTTATTGATATGGATCATAAATATATGTATAGGTTTTCCAAAAAAGTTGATGTTATTCATGAAAATGGATGTGCATGATTACGGGACGGAAAGATGAAGGGATGGGAGACTATTCTTAGGTGATAATAGTCATAGGAATTTTGGTCCTAAACTCATCTATTCTGTTTGTTAAGAAAAGGGACGTGGATGTACATCCGGGTATTTAATTTTTATAATTTAAAATACAGTATGAATTTATAAAAATATTTTTATTTATTATATTTATTGAAAAATTTAATAAAATTTAAAAAATAATATTATATAATTTTAATAATCTTTTGATTTATGTTGAATAAAAATCGGACTGCATATAAAAATTTAGTAAGAAAAGTGTTTATCAAATGGGTCCTTTTATTTGACATATAAATCTCATGCTAACATGCATTCCATGTCATGCATTTCCTCTACATCTCACATGGACAACCGACGCCTAAGAAATTAATTATATGGACAATCTATATATCAAAAATATAGCTAGGCACTAATCTTTGTCCAAGGTACCAACATTAAATTTAGAAATTTTATATATGTATATTAATTTAGAAAATGTAATCTTTGATTTTTTTTATTAAATCCCAAAATCACATTTTATGAATCAATTATTAATCTTCAGTAATTTATAGAAGAGTAGATCTCTAGAACAAGTAATTGTTAATAATATATTGGATCAATGGCGGATATTGATCAACTTAAATTACTTTTTGTTACATATAGGATTAACAAGGGCATTGGAACTGGATTTCCACCTCACATCTCAATATTTTTAGAGTTTGCAGCCAAAAATTTAGCTTAGTTGTTAAGGGGTCCTCTCTTTCTTGTTTTGTTCCAACTTTAAAGGATTAATTGTCAAAGTGAAGATTTGGATCTTCAAGCCAAAGGTTAAGATAGATTTTTATTTAAAGTGTTAGATTGAGCAGCTACGAACAAGTTACATTCCCGATCTAAGCTTAATAATGTAAATAAGTTAGGAAAATTATCAAGTTGACCAGAAACCGACACAATTAGAACTATTAACCAAACTGAATCAATTCGTTCAAACATCAAAACTAACCCGTTAAACAGAATGTCCCTTGAGCATCTACTAACAAATTACATCTCAATTTCAGCTTAATTATGCAAATAAGCTAGAAAGAACAACATCATTGTCAAGTTGACTAGAAACCAACACAATTAGAACGATTAATCAAGCTGAATCAACTCGTTCAAACAACAAAACCTACCCATCAAACAAAAGGCCACTTGAACATCTACTGACAAGTTACATCTCTCTATTCCTTCCATTCTAGTTACCCAACAAAGAGTTAGATCCGCTCACTAAGCTAGTAGTTCGTTGCGACATTCCATTCGGCGATGAATTCCTCTTTTCCGGTTTAAGTGAACCTTACAAAAAATAATATTTGACAGACATAGTTATCATCCAGAAAATATCGGGAAAGCTTGCGCAACACGAATTCCAACAATTCACCTAAATTCTGCTTACCCAAAACCTATACGAATAGGGGACTAGTCCAACGCATGCACACGAGGATGATTTTCAAGGTCAGTCGGGGATACCTAATGAAGGTATCTACATGCATTAACAATGCGTACCAAATCTTATTATACGGAAAAATCAATCATTGGACGAATTCAGAATTAAGTGGAGTTCCGTTCTATTTATAGATAGAGTCACGCACCGCTTCCTTACTCTTGACACTTGATGTAGTTATTGTTTTTTAAATATTTTAATTTAAAAAATCAGAAGAGAAATGATTTCTTAAAATAATGAATATTGTTGAGCGAGCCAAGTGGATGGATAAGATTGGATAAATGGGGTGCCTCGAGGGATTATTAATGGTAATACTATGATTAAGTGGGTTAGTGCACGCCAGTATCTTTATCTGTGGGCTTGGGTTTGGGGTTATATTTGTACAGTGGAGTTGCTTGATTTTCAAGTTTGTTTTATTAATTTTTAGTACTCATTGGTTTAAAATTTATAATATAGCCCTTCCTCATTATTACTGTTACTCCTTAAGTAAAATTACACATCTGTCTCATTTCATGACGTGCCGGCACGTGCCCTTGTTCACTCTTTTCATTTCGTTTGTCACAATTTTCATCTTCCCAAAATTATTTAATTATAATTTAAGAAGTTATGTAAAGTATTGAAGACAAAGGTACACTACAATCTACATATTATTTGACAACATGCAATAATTTATACTAGCACAAGTTTTTAGTTGAGTTGTGTGAGTATTTATATTATTTTTTAAAACTAACTTATGCAGGGATCATTGAATTGTGCTGATTGAATTGTGATGGTCTGATTTTTCACTACAGTCTAGATCTTGATTAGTAAAAATTAGAAATGTACAATCAAATTGTCTCTGTGCTTATAAAAATCTATACAAAATTAAAGTTCAAATCAATACTTAATTTATATACAATTCGATGAAATGCAATACTTTATTTGATAGAGTGATTAAGTTCTTGTCGAGTTAACCTGTAATTAATTTAAATTATTCAAAAGAAACCGGATAATACAATATACTGTGGCGGAATTACTTGGAGGCGCGGGTAGGACTCGGCATACCATAAAATTCGAAACGCACCTTATATTACTATTATCCGGTAAAAAATTGGGACGTTCCGGCCTCCAACGAGCCTCCGACGAGTCTTTCCGGCCTCCAGCCACCGCAGTCAAGCCACTGAGCCTACGCTAAGATAATTTTCTGATTCCAGCCACTGACAATATAAAGTGAAAATTCTAAAGTTGAGATGAACTGGTCTAATATTATATTCTCTATCGTACTTAACATGTTAAATTAGCATCATATTGTAAAAACAGTGCCTGTAAAATCACTGTTTTACGAATATTTTGACAGTGGAAAACAAAATGAAAATGTCAAATTCAAAACTGTAGCGTGAAGAATTTTGCTATTAAACATGTTAAGCTGGCAAAGTTGGAGACGCAAATTAAAAGTTTGTTCTGTTTCCATGCAAAAAAATCAAAGGCATAAATAAAGTAGTGTTTGGTTTATTCTTTTTATTCTTTTTCTGGATGGGATTAATCAGAAAATTACCAGAGCAAAAAACACGGCGGCAATGGCCGGCACCGCCGGACTTTCTTACACATGCCATCATTTTTTTTACCAGGTTAATAAAATATTTAATTACGTGCTTATCTTCTTCATCAATTGTTTAAGGTTAAGATTAAGAGATCAAGACGGCAAGTCATCGTTTTCTCTATTATGTAATTCATAATTAAGTGAATAGTGTGTATATAATCCTCACTTTGGTTAAGTGTTTGCATAATCTCAAATTTTGAAAAAGTGTGATCATAATTTTACCTAATTTCTATTTGCAGAGTTTATTTTACTAATATAGTTTGTATTTTGATTGAAAGTGACAAGATTGTCCTTATTGATTTATCTTGCTCAAACTTTAGCCACTTGATCAAGAATGTATTAGTTTTCCCTATAAATAATACGGACTGCAAAAGTAAAATATGATCTGCAAATAGCATTGCACTATTTTTAATGGTCCGAAAAAATAACAATTTGACTACCATGGTTCAGTTCAACTTATTACAGAACATTTCACCACATTACATCCCTAATCAGTCTCATCAGTAAAGCACTGTTCAGCTCAGCGCATTTACACTTTAATAAATACTATTTTTATATTTTGAAAAAATAATATTACTTAATGAAATAGTTATTTATTAAAGATTAAGTTTTTTCTTCATCCCAAATGAACATTATTCAACACTTTCAGCACTATTCAACACACAATCAGCACATCACAACGCTGATCAACACAGCTCAACACTCATCAGCACTGATCAATACAGTACAACACTGACCCGCACAGTACAACACCGAATAAGTTGAACTGGACAAATCTTATGACAAGTTTAGTACTATCATGAATAATACGGGAATATACTAAAAGAATGTAGAACATCAGAAATAATAAAAGAGGTTAGCAGTTAGCTAGCTTTAGCTAGAAACAAAAGTTGATATTATAAAATAAAATAAGGCCTCCCTCTTTATTTGAGAATAATATAAAATTTCAGTGGAATACTATCATCACCATTTAATATTAGAATATTTAAATATAAAGCCGACTCCCCAGGGTAAAGTAACCTTAACCTACTCCACAAATCTGAAACTAAATGCCTGCATAAAACCATTTGAGTCATTTTATAATCAGCTTTCTGGTTTTGCACTCAAAATCCTGCTTTTTTTCATTTTAAAATATATATGTTTTTAAAATACTAATATAAATGAATAATGAAGATTTATATTGGACAAATACTATTATTAAACATATTATAATCAAAATGTTTTATCAAAAAATAAATGTGAAAATTAAACTTAAGATTATGGCTTTACTATTTTTTGAAAAGAGTGAAAGAGTGCACACAAATTACTCAAAAAAGAAGCTTTCGGACAGATGTCACCCACGTGCGAGGACACGTGGCTCGGAGATCGAGGGTCCGTTTTGCAGGCCCAAAAACCCTAACATCTGGCACGTGCGAAGTACAACACCTGTCGTCGTAATTCGTAACTTTTAAAAGTACCGCCCTCCACTACACACGTGCTCCGCACGAGTCACCACTCCACTTGCTTTTATTTTTAAATTTTAGAAAAACAACGGCTATATTAATAAATTCATAAAAAGTTTACGTCAATGCAAATTTACGCATAAAAATGAGGTGATATTTCAGATTAACAAAATAGAATTATCAAATTGTCTCACCAATGAAGATCGGGACTGAATAATAGGATTTGGAAATCCTGTGATATGGACGGTAAGAAATCCTAATATTCAGTCACGATCAGATCTGGTTTCTCACACCTTGCCGAAAACCCGCTACGCCCTTCAGAAGATCGGGACTGGATATTACAATTTGGAAATCCTAGTATAGATTATAGCAAATTATAATATTCAGTCCCGATCGGATATATTTTCTCGCACCTTGTCGCAAAATCTATATTCCCTTTAGAAGATCAAGACCGATAGATTGTAATAACCCTAATGTTCAGTCATGATCAGATCTATTTTCTTGCATCCTGTCAAAAAATCTCTACTCCCTTTAAAAGATCGAGACCGAATACTAGGATTTGGAAATCTTAGTTTGGATCGTATAACCCTAATTTTCCGTCCTGATCGGATCTATTTTCTCGCATCTTGCCGAAAAACCCTACTTCTTTCAGAATAGTCCTCCAAGTCCAGAAAATATCGTGGGATGGTCTTATACAAGACCTTTGTCCTTACTTTAGATTCTTTAACTCTGTGAGACCAGTCTCTCTTTGGATAAAAATCGGACCTCACCTGACATGTCAGTTATAATCGCACATTTTTGTAACTGTAAAAGTGTCTTACAGATTGTAAGAAGGATAACAATGACGAATAAAATACATACTAATTTATTTTTGTTTTATACATTCCACATAATTATTCATATCTCACCATAAAACTGCGCTAAACAATTATATTTTTCAAGGATTTTCGGCAATTCCTCCCTTTTTCTATTTTCCTAAGGATAAAATTTGATAGCTCTTACATAATTAGCTTTGACACCAAAAAAAAAGTTTTTAACATTGTAGGCTAATTTGATGTGGAGTATTTTAGTGGTGATAAGATTAGAATATGAAGATGGGGTTCGGCAGCTGTCACTTTGCGCTTTTAGTTGGTTACAGAGACCGCTAATCAGCCACACGACGACGACGGCGTCAAACGTCACGCTCCGATTGGTCAAACCCGCGGCCCCCAGCCAAACGCGGCCTAACGGGACGGATTCTGATCGATCAACTTTTTAGGTTTTACTTTTCAGTACAATTAATTACCCTGAATTACAGTCTGATCAGATTAAATTTCATTTCTGGGAATCTCCTGAGTTTCATACTCCATTTGGTATATATATAAATGTTCTGTCCTTTTTTTTATCAATATCTCTCCTACTTTCTTTAACCATGTGAAAAATATGAAAAGAATTTTGGTTTGGTAGCCTTCATAATCATGTCATTTCGTGGTCAATAAAAACAATTCAAAAGAAGGGTTAAGAACTCTTTTATTAATCTTGAACATCCTTATCCTTTTGATCCATTGAACATGTTTTGTTTGTCATTTTTTAAATTTTATTAAACATTTTTCTGATTAACTTGTCAAACAACATTTACAGTCACGGAGTTCTATCCAGGACCGTTTATAAAAGAAGATAAAAAAATTCGAGATCAGTTTACATATTTATTTTATTAGACTCTTATTATCATTGTTGTAATATATTTTTTTATAAAAATTCACTTAAATGTCGTAAATATGTTATTAGTTCTAATAATTATTGTACTTCTATAAGTTTAATATTAATTTAAATATATAAAATGAAATAATTGAGTGAGAAGGACAAACAACGATTACAAATATACAAATTATTTCTGATCAATCATAAAAAGTTAAATTGTACAGCTTAATCTGATACGGGAAACTATATGATATGAATCGAACTAAGCTACAAAGTGAAAAGATCCTAGCTAGATCAACGACCGACTAAAAAGTAAAGACAATTCAACTAAAACAAATTAAGGAGGAGATAATGAAAAATATTGTGTTCATTTATTTTAAATTTCCTAATTATATATATACAATCGTAGTATTTTACTGTTGTTTTATTTCTAGATGCTTGATAGAATAATAAACGGCTTAGTGGAAGAAAAACCAAATGTTATTATGCATATTGATTTCATACTTGCTTTTGGGATTATGAGAAATCATGGGATTATTACTTTTATTTGGTTTAATTAATTGAGGAAGTGGTTTAATTTTAATCGGTGGTCAAACTAAACGACGTGAAAAGGATAATAGAGAACGAACGTCGACGCTACAAATACACAGTGGCAATGTTGGACACGGCAGGAGTCGGTCGGACCACTTAATTGCACCACCACTTGCCGCCGTGTTTTGAATGTGTAATTTTCATTAGTTATGACCAATACTCCACTACAGCTTCACAATTCAAACTAAAAAAAAGTAGGTTGTTGATCAGCAACTGATCCAGAAAATTATATTAGAATAGGTGGGGAGTACAGAGTAGGAAAGCGTTGGGTCAAAAAATATTTTTCATATGTTAGTCAGTGGATCTGAGACAGACTGACGCCTGTCTTAAAATAAGGAAAGTTCCGTCATTATTGTAGTTCAAGTAGGTATATTTTAGATCAATTAGATATATTTTGGATCTAAATACGTAATCAGTCTTTGAAAATAATTCAGCAACACCGAGCAACCAGCTAGGGCCGGTCCAAGGTTTTTTGGGGTTGAAGCGAATTTTCTTTAAAAATCCCTAATAAAGGGATCGAAATTTTTTTAATACATAAATAAGAAAAATAAATTAAATTAAATTAAAATTATGGAACTTTTTTTTTAAATGGGGCCTTATTTTGGCCCATTTTTTTAAAATAATTTTTTTAACAGTAAATTTGATTTTTTTAAAAAATTAACTCATTTTTTGAAAAACGGGACCCTATTTTAGCCCATTTTTTGAGAATCTGAAGCGAATGTTTCACTTGACTCATACGCTGGGCCGGGCCTGCAACCAGCAGACCATGAAAAAACACTTCTTTTATATATATATATTCCTATATTGTTATTTTGAATCTAAAATGATAAGATTGAAGATCATAACTATTATTGTGTGTGGTTTATCTGTAGTAAGAATAACCAAATTATTTGAATGTATTTGAAATCCTGATGGGAATAATTATCCCGTCAATAAACTGGGAGGTGGACACGAACATAGACTCAACAAGTCCAACACATAAGTCTACTAAAATTTTATCATAAAATTAATTGATAATATGTGATGTAGTCCGCTAAACTTATGTACTGAACAATCACTCACGTTTCATTTTCGATATGGGATTTACTCGGCTTATGAAATTAAAACGGACGATAGAAACCAACGTTTGTTTAATTATATTATCCATATCCCAATTTCTAGTTTTGCTTTGTAGACAAATGAAAAGTTGTTGTGGCCATTAATCTTGGGTGAGAGTAAAATATTAGTTGATTGATTAGGGCAGAGTGGTTGGATAATGGTCATTTTCACAATTCGGATAACGACACATCATATTAATTCCGCCAAAGGCCAAACACATTTGCCAATCTCCCAAAAATCTCTTTAGGTCCCTTTGATAACTTAGTTTAATCCCTCAAACGACATCTGGTCACCATTAATACACACTCACACATGGAAATATAAATTCTACTAATTTGTTGGAGTTTTTTTAACAAAATTAGTTCATTTTGAATGTTTTTTTAACTCGAAATCATACGAGTGGACGGGAGGATTGTTCACGACTACTCAATTACATTATTCGGTTTGGCTGACTCAATAATACACATAAAATACTTTTGGAATTATCGTGGCAATTTGAGTGAGGTATAGAGAGATTATACCATAATTGTACTGTTCCGCTTCAGGATGGTTGCATGTACTACTAAAAATGGATACATCGTAATAAAATCTAAGTTTAATATCCGAAAGTATCTAAATTATATAACAGTTATAGTATTCTTAACTTGCAGCATAAATAATCAAAATTACAGAGTTCATGCGCAGATTCATTTAAACAATCGTCATATATTTTTAATAAGTTCGATAAAAAGTACATTAAAAATTAAAATTTTCTTTATTTATTAGTAAACAAATGTGTTTCGTTCATTGACCTAAAGTTGTGATGTATTAAAGTATTGTATTGAAGAGTGTTATTTTGAAGTAGAAAATATTTATGCATATTTGGTTTTGCAAACATGAAAAAAAGTTGTAAGTATTTAGAAATGATTCTAAAATGAAAAATGAGTTAAATAGGTTTATGTGACCATCCTAATAAAAAAATGTGAGTAATATATGAGACCATGGCATATATATAAAAATCGATCAAGTTGTGATCAATTAATGAAACGGTACCGTCCACAAATCCTTATATTTCTTTAATATTACTAATAAAAAATAATCATCACGACTCTGTCTTCTAGTTTAATTTTACAGCTATTTTTTTAAAGGCTATTGTATTTATATATTCAAATATAATACATTTGAATTATAGTATTTTTAATTATATTTTATTACATATTATTTTTAAATACGTGATAATAAATTTTAACATATATAAATGTTTACTTAAATTAAAAATAATAATTGTGTAGGCTTGAGTTTTTGAAAAGATGGGGATTTAAAAAGGGGTATTTTCATAGGATGGATTAAACTTTTCTAATTAAGGGGGTGGCGCCTAATAATACAATAGACCTAATCACATCATTGGGTCAATTTTTGATTAACTTAGCCTATTGCCTTCATTGGCTGCTTTTGGTGTGTAGTATTACTTTTATCTTTGACCCCTGCCCAATTTATTAGTAGTTCAAAATAACTTCCTACTTCCTACTCGGGGTAATAGTTAATTGTTGAATATAGGGTAACTCCACGGGTTAATTTTAAAGAGAAAATCATTTTTAAGGGAAAGTATAGTTTCATTCGTCACAACTCACATCAACTAACTTTTAACAGACGTTAACAGTAACTGTAAGGAACTGTTAGCGGTTCAAGTATTTGTCAGTAGTTCAAGTAGTTATTAGTTATCACCTAAATGAATTACTCCATCCTGGCCTTTCTTCATATTTTACGGTCAATCTTTTCAACATATGTTTGACCATTAATAATTTGATTTACGTTTGTGAATTACTTATACAAATTTGATGGTTTTAAAGTAGAGAGCATTGTGAGTCTAATAATATCTCAAATGATGATATTAGTAAGTACATACTAATTGAAACTCATGGTCAAACATATCATGAAAAAATTGACTGAAAAGTGTGACGAACAAGGTGGCCCGGAGTGGTAGCAACTCAACTATACATGGCCTTATGGTAATGGTCTTTTATTATGGGGTTTGATACGTGCATGTCCAGTTTACTAATTATTTATCCGGAAAAGACAAAATTACCCTTCAATGTTTCATATTGCCTATATCCGCACTAGCAAATTCAGGAGCATTTCAAGTCATAATCACCCTGCATTAGCAAATCAGACATGCAGGTATAATTTTCCTTCACTCATTTCATCCACTTTCATTTCAAATTCAATCTCTACCATTAATATTAAGATCCTTAATTCGATTTCATCTTCTCTTTTGCACCTTCTACTACGACGGAGGAAATCCAGCATATAACATCAAGTTAAATCTACAACATTTCTGATGTGATAACTCACTGATCAGTAGTACGACTGAAACAAAACAAAAAATAGGGATCAACAATGGCATAGGCATGATGATTATATGCTAAGAATATTTGAAAATCAATGGCTATTAGCCTAAACCCTATACCCCTATACCTTATCTCATTTACTGTTCACTGCATTTACATAAAAAGACGAAATGATTGTTCAGAAATTATAGTACTCTGCAACAGTCTAACCTAGAATTTGCACATTACGGGAAAAAATCACGTCAACTGTAACTTCTCTCATTAATTCACCTTTGTACCACAGTTAGAAATGACTGTTCCGTACAAAAAAATCTCTGTAAAAATAGCATTTTTTATCTTAAAAATTCAGAGAAAAAAAAGTTATTATTTTTTTAGAATTTACGCGCCGCCAAAAGACTGGGCAAAAAATCATTAAAAATAGTTGGAGAGGGGGAGACATAATAGCACTGCACCTCAGAAGCACTGTGTCTTTTTATTTCACGTGATCGGAGTAAGGAATTTTTCCTGTGTCAACTGCTACCACTTTTTCTATTTTTGTTGGCTTATGATTATTTCTCACAATTTTCGATTTTTTATAATTGGATTTTCTGTTCAAATTTTGAATTAATGTTCACAGGGTACTGTAGTAGTACCCGAAAATGCAGTTTGCAAAATGATATAAAAGCACTAGATTAGGGTTCACCAATTTTGACGTTAAAAAGGCTTTTCTTTTTGTCGATAACGATCGAGATGCAATGTGTAATACTGAACTGATTAAAATGGAAATTTGACTTGTTCAATCAGAAACTTTCGCGTCATGTTTTTTTGTTCATTATTGATACTATGCACCTTCGATACTATGTGGTTATCGAGATTCATCTTTAAGTTTTAAGTTTTAGAAATCGATTTAGTAGAACTATATCATACCTCTTAGTCAGGTGTTCTTATACTTATGGATATAAGTATGTTTAGAAAGTTCTCTCATACCATTTGATTAACAAAAACTTTAAGGGTGTGTTTGGTTCGCAAGATTTTTGAGAGTTTGGATTTTGTTTTGAGTTTTTGAGAGTTTGGGTTTTTGTTTGGGATTTTGAGAGTCTGGTTTTGCAAAATCATTGTTTGGTTGGGTTGAGTTTGTGAGTATGAAACAAAATTTTTGATTGGTTTTTAGGATTTTGCAAGTCTGGATTTTGGAAATTTGGTGAACCAAACAAGATTTTACAAAACTGGACTTGGATAGTTCAAGTTTTGCAAAAACTTGTCCAACCAAACACACCCTAAAAATATGAATACTTGACTGATTTTTCAGTATTGGTTGGTGCATTTCAGATGAAGTGAAATTACAAGGATAAAAGTACCTTTTACTATCAATCAGAATTATGTCGAACCTCTCTGACAATCATCTTGAGCAAATTTTGTATTTGCTGATATTTTCACATTCTAATTTGATCGAAATAGCAAACACGTTACCTCGATATCTCACAAGTAACTAAGGGTGCATTTGATTGGACAAATTTTTGGAAAACTGTATTTTGAAAGTCCAATTTTCCAAAAACTTGTTTGGTTCACGAAATCTTTCAAAATTTTGTTTTTGACCCCAAAGTACAGACTTGCAAAATTCTAAAAGCCAATCAAGAATTTTGCTTCAGACTTACAAAATTCCAACCCAACCAAACAAGATTTTGCAAAACTAGACTTTCAAAATCCCAATCAAAATCTCAAACTTTCAAAATTTCAAAACGAAATGCAGACTATCAAAATTCATTCCAACCAAATACACCCCAAGTATTTGGAGATAAAATAGCATTTTGATCAAAATATATTTTAAAATTTGAAGGCAATATAGAATTAATTATTTTTTTTCAAACGGCTTCACACTATAAACAATTACTGATATATCAGAAAAAAATGCAGTTGACTTTTTTTTTCTTTCTTTTGACGGTAATTAGCTGGCCATTTGCAAGGATTTGAACGGGGGATGTGCAACTCAAGAAGCGTTTGGCTTGGGCCGAATTTGACCACGACTTCAACCCACTGAAATTAAGAGGAGACCTTTCCAAAAGAAAACGTTTTCACTTTGTATCTATGCGACTTCTTCTTTTTTGCCTTTTATGGGGTTTGTTAAAAGACGCAAAAGATTAATGTTACCTTCTTTGGCACTTCTTCCTTCTTTTCTTTAATTTTGTTCACTCATTTAGAGGAAAAAAAAGCACTATCAAATACATAATGGAAAAAAAGTACTATGAAAATAATAATAAATTTTATTACATCCTTTTACTATTAAAAATGAATAATATTGTTTGTTGTGGTTGTGAATTCATTAAAAAATGAACCCGACAATTGTGAAGTGTAACTATCTCAACTCCGAATTTGCAAAAATAAAATTTAGTGTTTTGCATGTGATTGCTCGGTCTATAAATATAATTTTGAATTTGTAGGCGATTTATATCCGTGCTCTAGTTTCAAGTTTAGATATTGTATTGATCAATATTATGAATTTTAATCAAGCGTTAATTTTTTTAAACGGCTCACGAGGAAGCATATCCAGTACTCGTTATAAGATATCATTGACAATTATAGTTTCAAACACTAGTCCAAAAGATGACAAATTAAATGTCGTCGTTTCCACCATAATAAGTAGAATCACGAGTTCCTCGAGAAGCATGCGGGAGGAAGATGTAAGCCTCGACTTCTTCTCCAGCTGGCCTCAGACTTTTAAAGACCGGTGTTCATATTTCTCCCATCTCCACTAAACCTGGTATTAGCCACTTACTTCACCGCTGACTTAGACTCATCTAGTTCTACGTCAATCTAAAATGCAATCACTTCGTATATCTTTTTCAAATTGACTTTCTCAGTGTATTTCATATAAGATGACATAAAATTAGTGTGTGTTTTTTTTACATAAATTACGGATCTGTTATTTGGTACATATAGTTATTAATATCAGTGAGGTGCTCAAAAGTCTTGCAAGTTAAGCAGATATTTTACTTGTCTCACGTTTAAAACGAGTAGAGTCGGATCTAGTCACAAGTCTTTCATCACGATAAGCACCCCTCCCCGATCAATAACGTTCGCGATTCTTGCTTTAATCACACTTGATTCGTGATTCTTGCTTTTCCCTTGATAACTCCCAACTTAAATTTCGCTAGCTCATAAATGGATCAAACATATTAACAATAAATACTACTTTATCCATCGATTGAACATTATAAAGCAGTTTGAAATGATAAAATTAATAACTACTCAACTTTTTCATTTTACTTATTATATTCAACTTTTAAGTATGGTAAAATTTGTAATCTATTAAAAACAATTTAACCAGAAAACAAATTATTTGTAAATACTTATCCAATGCATACCTTTTAAAACCCTACTTCCAAATATATTATTTATAAAAAGTTTGAATTGTTTATTAATACAATCCCATTTTATTCTTATTTTCCTCACTGAAATTTGGGATCTTTAGAAGGAGTTTAAACTTTTATCTTGCAAAGTACTCTCAATTTTATCTTGCATAGTACTCCTCATCAAAATTTGAATAACATTAATTACTTTCCATCAATTCCAAACAGTATATGCTGTAATATCCTATTTATTATACATTTATAGGCTCAGAAATTTAAGCACTTTGACCAGACCATAAATTGCGTTTTTCTTGGTTGAATACTATAACGTAAATCCAAGCAGGGTGGTAAATTTTTGGGAAATAAAATTCACTATCCTCTTTAATAATCATATGGATTTTTAAAGTTTTTTTAAATAAAAATAATTATTTAAGCATTATTTTTTCCATTTTTAGAAAACTTCATATAATATTATTTGAACTTGATTTATTTTTTTCCTTTTTTAATTGCATAATTGTCTATTAATAACTCAAGTGATTAGGACATGTGAAAAAACCAAAAACAAAATGAAAATGAAGTTGATAAAAGGAAACGTGTCCATCTTCTTTTTACCACATGTCAATTAGGCCAAATCACACGCTGGCCGGGGTTGGCTTGGTCAATATTTATCCAAAGGATAAGTCAAGTTTTTTACCTATTCACCCAAAACATTCTTTTCCTATACTTTTATAATAATCCACATCACTTTAAACCTTTTTTAGTAATGAATTACTCACACCTTATCAATAATCTTTATAATTTTGTATCTTTGATCTAGTTTTAGATTTGTAGCTCCCTCAAAATCTTTCTAAAACTGTAATACATATCATCAAGATTATCTCGATAATACTTTGACCTAATTCAGTTTAACTTTATCTCCCAATTGGTGGTTAATTTTTTCAGCTCTAATGACAGTTTTTCAGGTAACAGTTCCTTACTCCGCTCAGTTCATTACAACTCAACCATACCTGATATTTATCAGAAGTAAAGTGTGATCATTTATAATAACATCGAAGCAGAGAAAAGATACTGACTCGTCAGTATTAAATTAGTTTAAAAAGTATCACAAGTATCACCCAACAATTAGAAAGCACACAATTTCCATATGAATGAAAAGGGACAAGTGAGAATTCACAAATATTTGTAGGTGAACAAATATTCCTCCTCAAATTAAGAGAAGAAAAAAAGAATGTACTCTCTCAATATCTGAATTCTGAATGTGGACATAGTTTAACTATTTGGTAAGTACAGTTGTAAAATTCCACTTTGCATATTAACAAGAAAAGTAAAACCCAAATTTTAAAAAAAAAACCTTAAAAACAATTTTCTAGAGAGAGAAAACACGCAGTTGAGTGTGTGAGAGGGAGAGATAAAGGGTGGGGGTCCTCAGCAAAGGAGTCCCAAAGCGCAAGATTATGCCTTAAAGCCTGTCTTTGATTAACCATTCTCCACACTCTCTCTCTCTGAAATACAAAAAAGAATGCCAACCCAGAACGCCAAGAACACATTATAATCCATTCATCCTTTTCCCCTCTGTATATTTATATACATACATACATAAATATATATCTATATAGATATATAGCTGAACAGAAGAACTGCTTTGTATCTGCTGTGTCTTCCATTCATTCATTCACTCACATAAATTCTCCCTCCCCTGCTCTGCTTATCCAATCCGTAAGTCTTCTTTTACTGCTCCGCCGGTTTATTTTTACCTCGTTTTTATTGATAGATCTGCTTGTAATGCTGGGTTGATGCTTATATCCTGATTCTGGTTTTGTCTGATCTGAATTTTTGGAGATCTGGGGTGTTCATTTTATTACTTGTCTGATTGAAAGACTCGATTTTTAAGCCTTTTTGGCTTCTGGGTCGCTCTGATTGTTTAGTTCTATGATTCAGATGATTGTGTGTGTTGATTGAGATCGTTCTGGATTGGACTCTGATTGTAGCTTGTTGTTGATTGTAATATGGAATGAATGATCACTGTGTAAATATTGTAGTTTTATGATGATGATGATGATATGGTAGTTGTTTTCTGTGTTTTTTTGGTTGATTCTGGCTTTTTTGGTGGAGTTACTGGTGGAAATTTGGGGGCTTTGCTGATTTTGTACAGTGGATCCTGCAGGTTTTTCCTACAGAAGCAATAAAGGGTCAGAAACAGTGGTTAGCTTGTCAGTCACTATTGGATTGATCCAGGAAGGTATGTTGGAAGACAGGTCTTGTATGGTTTCTTCCAGGGACTATCCAAGAACCTGTGATCTCGAATCCGGCTGGGCCTGCATGAGTTACAGGCTGGATAAGATCGAGGTCGTTCATGGCAAGCGGAAATCCGATGGAGAAGAGGATGATGATGATGAAGCAAGCAGGAGAAAGGTTTCCAAACACATGGAAATTACTGTCTCCCCACATGAACAGCCTGGTGGGCAGCGTCAGGCTGCGAGTGATAGTTCAGACACAAGCTCTCTGATATCCGCTATTGGGCCGGATAACTCCATTAACTGCCTGCTGCATACTTCAAGGTCAGATTATGGGGCGATTGCTTCGCTGAACAGGAATTTTCGCTCGTTGGTTAGGTCCGGTGAGCTGTATAAACTGAGGAGGAAGAACGGGGTAGTTGAGCACTGGGTGTATATTTCGTGTCAGCTGCTTGAGTGGGCTGCCTTTGATCCTATTAGGCGCCGTTGGATGCAGCTGCCTACTATGAACCCAAACGAGTGTTTTGTGTTCTCGGATAAGGAGTCACTTGCTGTTGGGACTGAGCTTCTTGTTTTTGGAAAGGAAGTGATGTCTCATGTCATTTACTGTTATAGCCTGTTGACAAACACCTGGACTTCTGGGATGAGCATGAATGCTCCCAGATGCTTGTTTGGTTCTGCTAGTCTCGGTGAGATAGCAATTTTGGCCGGCGGCTGTGATTCGCAGGGAAACATCCTTAGTTCTGCTGAGATGTATAATTCAGAACTGGGAACTTGGAGCGTTCTTCCGAATATGAACAAGCCTAGGAAAATGTGCTCCGGGGTTTTCATGGATGGCAAATTCTACGTCATTGGAGGGATCGGTGGACCTGAGTCAAAGCTTCTAACTTGTGGGGAGGTTTTTGATCTGGAGAGGAGGACTTGGGTTGAAATCGAGAACATGTCCCCTGTTCGTGCTCCTAGGGATGCTGAGACTCCCGTCACCTCAGAAGCGCCTCCACTGGTCGCAGTTGTAAATAATGAACTGTATGCTGCTGATTATGCCGACGTGGCTGTAAAGAAATACGACAAGGAGAGTAAAGTATGGCAGAGAGTCGGGAATTTGCCCGAGCGAGCAGATTCTATGAACGGTTGGGGGCTGGCGTTTAGGGCGTGTGGGGATAAGCTCATTGTAATTGGCGGGCCGAGGACTATGGGCGGGGAAGGCTTCATCGAAGTGAATTCCTGGAACCCTAGCGAGAGTCCACAACCGCAGTGGAATTTGCTAGGCCAAAAGCAAATAGGCAATTTTGTTTATAACTGTGCCGTTATGGGATGCTGAACCATTGGAGTAATGGAGTCGTCTAACGAATACACAAGATTGGTTAAACGGGTGGAAGATTCTTGCTAATGCTGGCGGGTAATTGAATCCCGACTCTTTTTAATCTTATTTTCCTATTCCGAGTGGGGGTGGGGGAGGAAGGATAGGGAGGATTAGCAGATTCTACTCAAGATTCAACAGAATGGTTTTCTTTAGTCTTCTTGAGTACATTTTTTATAATTTTCTTATCTATAATTTTCTTTCCTTGGAATTGTTTTTCCGTTTTCCCCCATTTTTATTAACACAGGAAAAAAAAGAGATAGTTTTTAATAACTTGAACAACAGAACGATACACCGGGTAGGGCTTTTTCTTTCTTTAGCAGTTGCAGGAGCTCTTTCGAAAGAATGGCTGGTTTTCTTTAGGGTCCTTTAATTTTCTTGTGACTGTCTTCAAAAAGGGGGAAGAGAATAAAGGATTCTAGGTTGTTTGTGTACGTATAGAATTACATTTATTGTGGAATTGGTACGCTGCTTAGCTGAGTGTTTCCGCTCTTTGTATCTCTTCCATTGTTGTTTATTTCTGGTGAACATATCAACATCTTCATGGAAATTTAGGTTCATACTTTTCTTTTTTCCGTCATTTTTCTTACTGTTAGTATATGGTGGATTGGTGATTGATTCATTATGGCCCAATCAAAGGCCACTCTTTCACTGCAATTCTTTTCTTTTTCTCATACTCTCCCGCTTTGTTTTAATGTTTTTCTTAAAGGTCTTATTCGTATGCTATATGCACTTCACCTGGATATATCGTACTAGACTGATTAGAATCTCTATAAAACTTTACGAAACATCGGCTGGTGTTTTGTGATGAAACTCGGCTGTACTAGGTTATACTAGGTTATCCTCGTTGTTGCTTAGGGCTGGTTTCCATTTTGTGTCTGTTATACGAGGGTTTCGGTTATGTTTGTTTGTCAACACAAACTGGTCTCTGTTTGATGTGTGATTGATAGGGATTTTAAGGTCTTGTTTGGCATTTGGAAAGGATGATGTGGTTTAGATCAAAAGCATTATCATTAATCGGAGAAAATGGGGTGTTTATGAGTGGAGAGGTGACTGGATAACGCGTAGAGTCGTGTTTGGCATATTTTAGCATTAGTTTTGGTTTTGGTCTCTGCCCTTTGTGGCCTCCTGACAGATTCATTAATATTCTTAAAGTAATCATCTCCATTATCTGGGAGAGTAGTAGTAATAGTACCTATTTCCCCAAAGCAAACCATTTTCTAACTTAAAATGGCCATCTTTTTTTAACCCAATTTGTAAGCTCGCAGCCCACGTTTTCAGAACACCTTTTTCAGTGGATACACCAGTTTCAATCATGGCATATAGAGCCCAATAAATCGGACCATCGTTTCGAGATTTCAAAGTTATATCAACCAGCACAGATATATGGCCAAATGCTTCATCCGACTTTCTAACATTGGCTAACTTTTCTTATTTGAAAGATTTTCTAACATTGAGTCGCTGACTGGTTCTTTATCAAAGTACACATCTGCTGGTTTGATCACGTCTCCAGATACATTACATATATGAAAAAGAAAAGTTGATAGTCGATTTCTAATATTCTCAATGATACTCGGTACCTCGAGATTAGGCGTTGAACTCCCTCCTTTTACCTCCACTCCACTGAGATAGCATTGTTTGAATGAATACGGATCATATAAACTCCAAGCTCCCAAACTTCTTCTAAACCTTTCAGATCTGATAACAATTCTCTCTGAAAGGACATGTACATTGCCACAACTCCTTTTGTGATTAAGCCTTGATTCTTTTCTGCAATGACCCAAGGTGAAACTTTTGTCTCGTTTTTTAGTGAAATCTCAATCCTTCGTTCTCCTTTCTTTATTATTAGTGCCTACAATAACCAAGCTAATGACAGAAATTCAGAGGGAGTACGACCATTGCCAAACATAACCATTGTTTCGGGAAGCAAATGAGACACACGTCAGTGTTCACTTTGGGAAATTTGACGTGTATGGCGAACTATTCTATTTTTTGGGCCTGAAAATAGATTTATCGAACACTGCTCTTAATATACATAAGCGCAAAGCATGTTAAAAGGTGTGTCAAAGAAGGGTATGTTGAACCCAACAAATATCACCCAATGTTAAGTGATTTTTAACTTATAAATAAAAGGATGTGCCAAACACATCATATATTTACAAGCAAGTTTCTGGACAACAATGTATGTGAAGGAAATGTTGGTTATTGTTTAAGAATTCAATACACAATTTTTATAATGGTATCTTTTGGTGTAACAAAAGATGTGTATTCCAAGTATATGTTATACATGTATTATAAATAAGTATATAAAATTTAGAGCTAAAATATTTATTTACCATTATAAAAGAAATAATACACATTCTTTTCATTCAAATTAGATACCAAATGTACCTTTTATCACTCGGTAGTTATTGTTTTCGGGCACCACAGTCCACGGAGGGTTACAAACTTGTTTTTGTTACACGGTCTGAAAAGTCCAAGTCCATTATAATTTGGGCTAGGAACCATGGACTCAACAGCTATTTTCTTTACTCCCAAAAGCCTGTATTACCCCTTTCTTCATAACAGAAATGCAGTTGCAGATTTCTATTAGGCTCTGATTGGGCTTTCGGTCTCTTGCTAGCCCAGAAATACACGGTGAAGCAAACTTTGAAATCTAGAGAAAGACCTTTTGTTCTCCCCCACCCCGATATATTGTTTGTAAGGTAAAAAAAGAACTTCCATTAATATGATAAAATCTAGTTATTAACTTTCAAAGTCATAAAATCATAAAAGTAGTCAGTGATTGAATCAGGGGTTGTACGCAGCGGCACCGACAACCCCAAAATATATTTTATAATTTCTTTCAGAATAAAAATATAGTACGATTTTGGATTCCGACAATCCCAATCTTATTTAGCAATCTCAAATATATTTGTCTGATTCCGCTACTGATAGTAGTTACAAATTTTCGTGATACACCACCCTTTATTTTTTAGGAGAAATTAATTGGATTTGTGATGGAAGTCACAAGTTTGATTTCTAATGATGAGTTTGTTTTTCGTATAATCAGCACGAGTTTGGTTTCTATCCACAGTTACTTTAACACGGGCAATATAATTATACCATCTGAAACACAAGTGACAAGATCTTTACAAACTAACTACTATTATATTCTCCCCGAACTAGTTAAATCAGGCTCAAAGTATCACTAACGATTGAGGATAAAACGTGCAATACCATGAATAGTGAATCTCAATCCAAACAAACTATCCAATTTCCACAATTGCCTTTTTTTTTAAAAAAAATAAATGTTTTAAACCACGTTGATAAGAGATCTCACCAGATTAAATTTTGTAATTTGTATGATCATTATATTATTAAAAATATATATATTTTTTGGTCACTATAACGGAACCGAATTTTTCTCTTTCCCGTTCTTATAAGAGGCTAATTTTTTAAAAACCAAAATAACATTTTAAATCCCAAATATTCCAACTTAATTATAAAAGAAATATACCAAAAATGACAAGAACCCATATTTCACATTTCATTTTCTCTAGTTACTATCACCGATCTAAAACGGGCAGACCCATCCTTTGGTGATGAAAAGAAAAGTAGCCAACAATCCGAAAAATAAAACATTATTGAGCACGTGAAATATTGTACCATAATAATCTTAGAAATGAAGATAGGGTTTG
Organism: Sherardia arvensis; assembly: GCA_948330725.1. Classification (NCBI taxonomy): domain Eukaryota; kingdom Viridiplantae; phylum Streptophyta; class Magnoliopsida; order Gentianales; family Rubiaceae; genus Sherardia; species Sherardia arvensis. The sequence continues at coordinate 2,220,210 of OX415244.1, forward strand.
AGTGTTCTTCGATCCTAATGTCATATGGGCAAAATAGCAACCACTCCCATCCCATCTCATCAAACGTACATAACAAAAATAAGTTAAACACAATAAACACAACACTTATCCAACCTTCAAAGCAACCGAAAATCGAACAGAAACTGAAGTGTTATACGCAATCCGATATTTACACAACATCGTCCGAAATATCATTGAAATTACAATACCGTTCCTAAATATTGGTAAGTTTTCCAATGAATATAATGAATGAACATATTTTCGTAAATTCATAATATTAAAATATCGAATAACATATAACAACGGATAAAATAAAAAAGGAAAATTACAGGGTGCTTCAAACGCAATTCAGTATTTTACTTTTGTAGTCCAAAAATACAGTGTAAAAGTACGAAAATGACCTCAATTTATTAAATTTTTGAGAAACTAGCCAACTCATTGAGGACAGTAGTGTCATTTCATTGTTATTTTAAATTACGCTGAGTCAAATACTGCATTCGCGTATAGCAATTCAGAAATTATATAGCAGATGCTGATCCCAGGCAATCAAGTTGGTCACGGAAATGGTCACCTAGCTACTTGAGCAAATTTTGATGGAACTTCTAGAAGAGGACCACCCAATTAAACCCTAGCTTTTGTGGTGGTGAAAAGGCAAAAATGCGATTCACATTTCTTCCCTAAATTCACTAAAGTATGGTCATCAGCTGTTAAAGTATTAACTTGGCATGCAAAGTGTTTGAAAATATGAAAAAATTTAAGTACTTTGTTGAACTTAGGATTTAGCACTTATATTCTTTGGAAAAAGAAACTGATTTAGCACTTACATAGAAAACGTCGTAATCTAAATTTATTTAAGATGTACAGTGTTCATTAACGAATAATCAAATCTTCGAAATTGAAATCACCAATCACAAATCACCAATATGGCATCTATGACATGAGAGACAATGAAGCCACTAGCTTTCTTTTCATTGATTAAATTTGCCCTCATCTTTTTTTTTGAACGGTAATTTCATTTCAGCTTACTGGAAGCATCCAGTATCTATTGACAAGAAATTGTGAATACCTGCATCAAAGAACACTCTTTTTGTGTCGTCAGATGGCTTGAGCAATGCGTGTTGGTGCAGCTCTTCCGATTGCCCTCATCTCATGTTCTTACATCATCCATCTCACAGAATTAGGGGATTTTAAGTGCAGAAATATTTTGATTTTGCAGATTTGATATTAACTCGAACATGTTTATGGTTTAGTAATGCAAGTTTAGATCATAATAATAACAACATATGTTAATTTTATCTTTTATAACTTTACAAAATCACACTGTCTCCACCCCTAACAATGGCCAAAAACTAAAGTAGAAAGCCTTTAAAGTGAAAATTACACCTAAACAATATTAGTATTAAACAATGCACTAATTCACATACTCAAGTGTCTTCTTTATCTTTCTTTCTTTAATCTACCGGTGGGAAGTGTCGAGTTTTAAGATCTAATCTATGTCACTGTTCCGTGCTCTATCTTTATTTGTGAACAAGTTTTCAACAGTCGAGTGTCATCTCTGATGATCGATTGCATTTATATGTTTCTTCCTCTTAAATGTTTGCGTGGAATACAATAACACCAAGTCGAATTATACTCTTCCTGTCCCGGTCAAAAGTGTAGGGAGAAAAAATGAAAGTTGAATTTTATATTGTGAAAGATATGTTGGAGATTGAATTTAAAATAAAATTGAATGAAATGAATCGTAACAAATAAAATAATATTACCATAGAAGGAAAGTGTGCAATTTCGATAGGAATAGAGATGGTAATCTATATTTCAGATATTATATCAGCAATCAAAAATATATTTTGGAGATATTGAAAAATTTTCGTACAAAATGGAGTATATATGAATATCACAAATAGATGAAAAATCGATCTTCAGCTACCAATAGAATTGAAGATTTGAGGTCCATTAATATAATTGGCTTCAAGATTAGCTTCATATGTCATTTGACTTTGACGGAGAGGAATATTGATTCACATGGTTGATGACTAATCAAACTGCTCATGAGGTAGTGCTGTTCTTAGTGCATCAAACACAAAAGGGCATGAAGAACACTTGTATATAAGTTTATGCCAACAAATTCATGTCTTTTTTTTAAGCTGAACTGGAATAGCAGTCCGATATTTTACTCAGTATCGTTGAAAATACCATCGAAATAATAATATTGTTTCCTGAAGATAGTTGAGTTTTTCGATGAACCTGATAAGTGATGAAATTTTCATAAATTAATTATACTGTATTTTGAATTTGAAGCGTAAATATCAGACTGTATATATCACAACTGCTTTTAAGCTTAAAGTAAGTTGACAACAGCCACTTTTATACGTGTATTTGGTGGAAATCTATTTGATAATTGCCCTAATCATGGCCTTCATATCAAACCTGATTTCTGACCTAAAAAACAAGATTTTCACATCACCTTTTTTCATTTTCATTTTTGGGTACACAATAAACTATTGATGCCCTATTTTTGCCTCCATTAAACAACATGCGGAGTAGATTGGGGTTCCAATAGCATTTGCCAGCCATTACGAAAGGACATGATGATCAGTTGTACCAATATTGGTTGTCTATTCTAATCTGTTTCAATTCAGCCCTCTTAATGTTGGTTTTAAGGTGAAATTTATTAGATCTGAAGGAAATAAAGCTTGATGAAAGGAAGATCTTTGGATAGTTTAATCCGATCTGAACCTAGTTCACGTAAATTTAACAAGATTTAGCCTTGTGTAACTTGAGAAACTTGACAATTACCTAAAATAGTAAATATTTCTTTTACATATAGTTTACTTTTACGTTATTCTAAAATAAGATCTCGATCTGTCTCTTCCTTGTGGATTAGAATTTGTCGAATTCTTTATATATTAAGATCTAGATCTGTCTCTTCAGGATGGATTTGGATATGTCGAACTCTTCATTCAATAAGATCTAGATCTGTCTCTTCCGGGTATATTAGGATTTGTCGAACTCTCAGTTCAATAAGATCTAGATCTGTCTCTTCCGGGTGGATTAAGATTTGTCGAACTCTAATAAGATCTAGATCTGTCTCTTCAGTCTTCAGGATGGATTTGGATTTGTCGAACTCTTCATTCAATAAGATCTAGATCTGTCTCTTCCGGGTGAATTATGATTTGTCGAACTCTTTATTCAATAAGATCTAGATCTGTCTCTTCCGGGTGAATTAGAATTTGTCGAACTCTAATAAGATCTAGATCTGTCTCTTCCGGGTGAATTAGAATTTGTCGAACTCTAATAAGATCTAGATCTGTCTCTTGCCGGTGGATTAGGGTTTATTGAACTCTTTATTTTGCAAGAGTATAATTTTATTTTACCTCACTCGCTCGCTAGTCAAGTCGAATAATAAAGTTTTGCACTAGAGTTACTTTTTGTCAATTGATGTTGAAGTTGATGGAATTTCTATTTCCTTCCAAAAAAAACATGAATTATTCTATTATAATGATGCGTAAATTTATCCAAATTAAAGAAGCTATACTTTTTGAATAACTTTTTTCGTGTTCATTAAATATTCCCACTAATTTACCTGTCCTTAAAAGTTGGAAATATGTTATCTTCTCTTCTTCTTATAAAATTTATTGTACAAAAAAGACTAGATATTGGAGAATCTTTAATTTCTCTTTAAAATAGAACCCTTCCATTGATCTAGTCATTGTGTCCAATGAAAATTTGAGTGCATATTTAAGTTGCAGTCCATTCAATCTATTAAAGGACGGACGAGCTTTTTTTGAGTAGCAAGTTATTGAGACAGACGATTATTTTACACGTCTGCTGCCTATAATTAAAGGGGTTATTAGTGGATGCTTAAGCTAAATTAGTGTAATACTGATCCATTAGATCCAAACTTTACTTTTTCAGGTTTTGTATTGGAGATCCGTGGTTTCTGTTTATTGTATCGTGCATCATTAGATCTATTCATGGTGATCCGAACCTAACCGAATTCAACCTGCTAAAATATTATCTTAGATCAAAGTCGATCCTACATGAACTCAACCGAAAACCGATCTGATTCGAGAATCTAAATCTGAATCCGACCGACAACCGAATTTGCTTGCACCGAACCCAATTTGAACCAACCCAAAATCAACTGAACCAAGCCAAGATCTTTAATAGAAAGTCAATTAAGGACTGATACTTGATTAGTTAAAATCAATTTAATTGATGTCTAAAAAAAAGTCATATAAGAAATCACCTTTGATTTCAATTTAGTTAGCACTTGTAGAAAGTTAAGTAAGGTTGATCATTCATCAGTTAAACTCAATTTAGTTAGTCTACGTGCAAATTTAAACTACCAAAAATTCAAAATTAATATCATCCAACTCATTTTGAACCCGAACCGGCACCGAAATGATCCGAACCCGACACCGAAATGATCCGATTAAACTTGAACCGATAGTAATCCGATCTGATCGATATTAAAAGACAGACAAAAATTTACCGACTCAACCGAACTGTTATGATCTGAAACTGATTCAATCGAATCAAAACCGACTGAATTGACACCACTAATGTAGATCATCAACTTCTTCCATCGTGTCACCTCATATGAGGGAGAAAGTATTGTAATAAAAGAAACGATTGATCATAAGAGGATGAACGTGATGTTCTCGTAAACCTATTTTTTCAATGAGATTTTTAATTTCCCGCGGAGATAACATGATTGAACTGATTTATTAATAAGATCGAGATAACACGATGGAAGTGATTAGACTAGTAGGCTTACACGCATGATGGTATGTTGAGTATGTATGCATTTTTGATGTATGATGGCCAAAAGGGATACTATGAGCCATAACCTAATCAATGTATTACTACAATATTATTCTTCTTGAAGGAATAAAGATGCAAACTATACCATGAAGCAACACTTTGTAATGGGTAGTTTTTAGTTAGACAATGACATGGAATAAACGTACAGATGATGATAATTAAGTTGGAACTGCTTTAGGATTCCTTTCGAGATTTTGTGTATCGCAACAGTTTTATTTATTTACCCAACCTTATATATTTATAATAAAGTCGTTATTCCGTTTTTTAGAGGTTTCGTATAATTTGATTCTTAAACAGTTAACCTAAAAGAGAACAAAAATCCATTAATACAGAGAGATGAACAACCTAAAATTTTAATTTTTATCATGAATTATATTTGTAGGTTTTTGATTTGCTAATGCATGTATGATTTTGACTTGAAATGTTTCTGATATATTTAATGCAGATCTGGACCATAGTGAAATTAGGAATTGTAGTTTTGTCTTTTCCGCACATGTAAATATTAGATTGGATCTGCATGTATCAATCGTGCAAACAGTAGACTGGATCTGTATGTATCAGTCCTCATAAGTATTCAGATAAAATGAAAAAGTAAAAATAAAATTGAGCAATTAATTTATAAATGCTCATCAACTAAGTAAAAACCATAGAGGGTTTCATATAATCAACATTGATGTGCCATAATCTAGTCGAAAAACTGAAGAGAAAGATTGTGAATTCTGACAAGGGTTTTCCATGTTAGATTCCAAAAAACAGTAATAATTTGACCGATTCATTAGCCGTATATGTTAGGTAACAGACAGCTAGTAGACTAGAGTCGAATAGTCCTCCCACATTCTTCTTCTTGTCAAATGATTCTGGATATTTTTCAGTACCATGATATCTTTTTCCTTAAAAAAAAAAATAGAAATCAGAGAGGGGGCCAGATTAAGAGACCATTTGAAGAATAAATCGTACAATTAATCAAAAGAAAAGGAACAAATTCTTAACCACATAACATGACCCCGAAAGAACAATTGTTGTTGGATTGAACAATAATCCACATAATAATGCTTGCCCCAACTCAACAGCAATAATTCTGTCATCTCTTTTGAACATTATGAAACACCACAAATTCAGCAACGGCACGAAGCATACCATAAAATTTAAATCAGGTGGGTCTTTGTACCGTTACGATGAATACAAAGCTCTCAAATTCGCTGTTATTTTTAAAATTTTATTTCATCATATTATAGAACATAAGTGATGTTGTGAGGTTTTATAAAGAATTTATGGCAGTTTTGCAATAAGGTTAAGGATAGCCCAACAAATGAATGCCCGAGTTAATCCCTTGTGTTATGCGATGGTATTCCTTGATTATTCTTCTCTCGATATTATGAAATTGTCTATCTTTATATAAAATCTTGAAATTTATCATTCTTTCATGAAGATGTTAGAGGTATAAGATTTGATTCGCGAGTCCATGTTTACATGTCACTTATACATCAAGAGAATTTTGCAATTCAGGTTCAAACTCTTGATGGTAGAAGGGTGAATTCGGGGCAGATTACTTTTCAAAGTGAAGAAAACTGATATAGAGAGTTTTCACATAAAATTTGAAAAAATTAATTTTCTACTCTGAACCCAGTTAAGTGTCACCGATTTAGCATTTTTTGAGCTTTTAGGGATCGTATAAGATACTAGTTAATTTATCCATTAGAAACCGTTTAAGTGTTTAAAATAACATTTTATTATAGAATTAGGGTTTAGTTGAAATATTTAAATAGCTCTTTTTGGCAGCCAATAGATAACGCAATCATTCTATTTTATGATTTTTCTCTTTTCTGATAGAGTTTAGATGAATTTCTGAGTTTAACAATTTAAATTTTACGGATTATTATTCAGTATTCTGACCGCGTCTATTAACTCTCACTTAATGCTATAAGTATTAAAATTAAGCATCCACATTAATAAGTTTAGACTAACAAAACTTTATAGAATTATGATATAAATAAAAATTAATGCTGTTATTATTGTTGTTGAAGATGCAACCGACGTCCCATGAGGTGGTCCTGTTGTGTCAAGTGGTTGAGACACAAGAGATATGTGTGTGCGTTATGAAAACTTGCAACCAAAAATTTCATGCCATATATTTTAGTCCTTTTCTTGAGTTGATGGAATTAATTATTCATCACCAAACCTAATAATAACATGAATATCAATGCATTATGCATTCCAGGACGGATCAAAACACTGAAGCCATGTGTTGTACGAACCACTTCATTATTCTAGATCCCGAACTCTATACGCATTCCAGTATTTTATACGCATTCCAGTATTTTATTCAGTACAGTCTAAAATGCTAATGAAATGACATTACTGTTCTGTTCCATATAAATTGACCCGTTTTTCAAAATTAAATAAATTGAAGTTATTTGTATATTTTTATATCATATTTTAGATTACGAGAGTAAAATACTGAACTGTTTATCACAACGGATTTAGATGTCCAAGTGTAGGGTTCATAATTTAGGGTTTAATTGTTTGTACCTGGAATTTGGATTGTTATTAGATCTATGATAATTATGGTGAATTGAGAATTTGCATCAAGATTATTATCATTATTAGGTCCACTCACCACGTGCCACGGCACCTTCCCAATCAATTCTTCATGCCACCTCCTACCACATGTCCATGCATATTTTGTTTATTTTTTGAATAATAATTGAATTATTTATGTATAATGATAATTGACAAAGAGGGTGACAATATTAATAATATAATTAATGATGAATTACGTTCTATAACATTTGAACTTGAAATCAAAATTGTAAGGTCATACTTTAGGGAATGGTTAAACAATAAATCAAACCAATCAAGCATGACTATTCCAGAATTTATCGAATTAAACAAATAAGAAACTAAACTAAAAGAATTTGAATATATCTTTTCTCTCACTAAATTTGCCTATACCACTATCTCCAAACACAAAATTGTCGAAATTACGCCAAACAACTTGATTTAGCATGCATATATAAGCAAACGGTAATGTTATAAAATATATTTCGAGATAATTCAGTTATAAGTACGTTTATAAAAGTGCTTGTCACTTGTTTAATTTGTTGGATACATATAATTAAGTACAATATATTAAAAATTAAGAATACATCATGACCTGTTAATGACAACTTCTTACTCAATGTTGGTTCATGATCATGTTAATTAATCAGTATGTTTACTATCATGTTGTCATGCATGCATGTACTTATACCTTCCCTTGAAACACTGAAACTTGTCTAATAGTGCTCCCAGGAACTTCACACTGATAATTATACTATGCATTATTATCATTCTCATACTTTGGAAGTTGATTATTATTAGTAACGAAAGTTCCACTTATAATGTAAGCATATAATTAACATACACTGACTGTGGTGATGTACTGTGCTGATTAGTATAGTGATGCGATGAATACTGTTGATTTTGTACTGAAAAGTGCTGAATAGTATAGAATACGTATATGAGTTGAAAATTGATGAGATGATTTGATATATGATGAAATAAATTCAACTACACTACACTTATGTGAATCCAACTATACTAGATTAGATGGATTTTTGTGTTAAAAATTCACTCAATTTTTTAGTTTATTTTACATAATATCCATTTAAATTATATTCAATATAATCATTAATAAAAAATAATGGCAATCTTACTATGAAAACAACACTTATTGTCGATATATATATATATTTATTTATTTATTGTCTTGAACTTAACTAAATTGAAAAGTGTTCATCAGCTAAAACGTAATGAAATGTGTTGAAAAATACTATGCTGATTCGTCATGTTTTGTGTTGATCAGTGTTTTTTTTATTGATTAATATTGTGATGTACTGAAATATACTGAAAAATAAGTTAAACTGCACAATGGTGATATAGTAATTTATTTGAAATCATTATAAAATGACAATTTGATGTGACTAATATCTTTGATGCGATCAATAACCCCACACAGTAAAATAGTCGTCTATAGGAAAAGGGTCGTGCACGACAAACCGATTAAGATGAGGAGGAAGAACAAGTACAATTGATTACTCATAGATCTAACCTAAAGCTTTTAAATGAATAAATTAATCCATGTGCAATTAATTCATTAATTAATCCACCAATTAAAATTCAGATCCACCATTTCCCCCTCACCGTTGCTTGTGGGTGGTTTGATTAAGTATGTGACTAGTCAACAAATTATACTTATGGGTGGTTTGAATTAAATTAAATGTAGTTCAAGAACTTAAAAAAAAAAGATAATTGAGAAAATAGACATGATATGGCCAGATTGAATATATATAAAGATATATAATATTTTTCCAATCGATGTTGAACCGTCAAAAACTTAAAAATAAAATTGTTAAATGAGAATAACATTAATCGGGATGATTCTGATGTAACATTTATCATATATCAATAAGAATATAACACGTGCACAATAAAAATGTTTTAATCTGTTAATATATTTTTAGTAAATTTCTAAAATACTAACGTGCAAAAACTAGACCAAACATTGGTCAAAATACCCAATTTCTAGACCCAACATTCAAAGTATTCAATTTCTAGTACCCTACATTCTAAAAACACTCAATTTCTAGAACTCGGTTAATTTCTTCCGTTAGTTCAGTTAGTTTGAGCGGTATTTTAGTAATTTATATTTTAAAAATCATAATTCCCATTTTTTCTTCGTATCTCCACAAAAAATAACTGGGTTGACCCGGGAAAAACCGGGTTTGACCCAAACCGACCAAGAACTCGGAAAGTCAAACCCAAAAGTTGAAAAAAAGTGTTGTCCGGGATCCGACCCGTAATACTAAAAATCTGAGTCCAGGACATAAAAATCCGGCCCGGGCCGGATCAATTTTATGGGTTGGCACAGTACCTCTACGTCAGGCGCTTGTGAGTTGCATAGCGAAAGAGAAATTGGTGATTTTCATGCGGGATATACGAAAAAAAAGTGAAGTATGATTTTTTTAAGAATGTAAATTACTAAAATATCACTCAAACTAACTGACCTAACGGAGAAAATTAACCAAGGTCTAGAAATTGGGTATTTTTAGAAAGTAGGGTACTAAAAATTGAGCACTTTGAATGTTGGGTCTAGAAATTGGGTATTTTGACCAATGTTTAGTCTAGTTTTTGCACTTTAGTCTTTTTAAAACCCTAATCTTGAATGTCTAAACCCGTCTGAGTAATGATTGAATATGTGTTGAATTACTTGAATATGACAAGTCGCTATGTGATTGGTGTCTGATACATGATTATATCGGTGTGATCTTGATAAATATTAAACTGTAATTAAATATATTAATTATTACAATCTCGGTGTAAAGGTTGGATTAGCACCATTATTATGTATAAATAAATTTAAATATAATTAATCAGTAGTGCGTATTATGATTGACCAATGGAGCCACCTGTTGCAGTGCTACTTGTAATTAATTAGATGAAAGAAATAGGACGATAATAAGGTCAAGTAAGCACCACTAGTAACCCAAAATGGAAGTTAAGACTAAGCTATTAGTTTCCAATTTTGAACAAATATTTTTGTCAAATATTCGGTGGGTGGAATTCATAGTAAATTTCAGCTGGAGAATAATTAAACAAGACTTCAAGTTTGAAGTTTCCTCTGAATTTAAAGGAAATCAACTAAAGTATATCTCAGATCGTAACATTGAAAAACGTTCAGTATTATCTACAAAAATCTAAAATATATTTAATATAATTCTAAACTGAAGATCTTTATTCACTACGTGCAGTCAGAGGCGGAGGGTACAACCTGGCCCAAAAAATATTTTTAAAAGATTTTTTACATTATAAATTTTGAAAAATTATAATTTTATCACGCTCTTTTCTGAAAATAGTACTAGTATTCATAATATTTGTTAATTTTGCAACCCACTATTAAATTCCTAATTCCGCCTTTGCGTATAGTGATGAAATTAAAGAAGGGTGAGAAAACGTCGATCGCCCTCTCCAAAAGCTGGCTACGACGATCAAGTGGTTACCGTTGATAATGAAATTCCTAATGAAACGCAAAGGGTGGGAAGAGTAAAATGTACTGTGATTTCTAACGGTACAATCGTTCAAGTGACTCCACAGGTGTCGGCAAAGTATATTCTTGCTGTAAGATTGTAGTTTATAAAATCTTCCAACGGTGAATTCCATCGATATCTTCATATATTCCTCGATGATTTCATACGCATTCTCTCATGTTCAAGTGCATAGTTTTATTTAAGGCCTAAAAATAGAGTGTTGTTATTCGCAGTCTAATATTTTATTTCTGTGGTCTAAAATATGATATGAATTTACAAATATTCTCATATATGTTATATTCATGAGTAAACTTAGCATATTAGGGGCGATCTCGTAATTTCAATCCGTAACGGAACGAGGAATTATTTTAGGGTAGACTCAAATGACTAAAAAAATAAAAATACAAAGGACAGAAATGTAGGTTCAGAACTGCCGTCTTGCCAGAAGCTGAAAAGGCCCACATTTGTCCAGAGAACAGTAATATAGGTTGGATTTGCGTACCCGAGCCTGGACATGGTTCCGCTGAGTAAAATTTAGAACTGCATATATTATTTCAGTAAATATATTAGAACCTTTGCCTTGATGGTAGAGCTATCGTGTGGCCTTAGCTTCAGCCGTGCGGTTTCTTGTTGCTGTCCAGTTTGGGTGGTTCGATGATGCCATTTTAAACAAGATTATATTTATGCGATCTAAATCTCGATAAACCCAACTAATTACACGGAGATTTGTTCTTAATTATCTGTCTCCACTTGTGTTTAGATTAAATAACTTAATTCTTAAACAAATATAAACAGTTTTTGACAGCATCGATCGATCCAGTCAAAGGATTCATTCAATGTGGCGTTGAACCGAAAGAATTAATATTCATCAGAAAACTGCAGGCACCAAACTCTCACTGGAGAAAATTATTGCTGGGGAAATAAGTTAAGCAGTGCTGCAGATTCCGATCCCATCAAACCCACCCAGTTGATTCAGAATACATGTACTCGATCCAACCACCGGTTCTCTGCATGAAACACTCAAATTTCATCAAAGGAGTAAAAATTAATTAAATTGGTTTAATTATCAGGAATTACACGTGCAGATCTGGTTTTAATTTGAAAAATTCCAGATCTATATCATAGTGAAATAATGAAGGGCAATTTTGTCTTTTTTTTAAAATCTGCAACTAATGAACCGGACATGCATACATCAGCCTCTCTACTATTAATAGTCAGTATTTGATGAACTTAAACATATTAATTTAGGGCGTTAGTTATATACAGTCCGACATTCTACTTTTATAGTTATAAATATATGAGAATTTACGAAAATATTTTTAATTGTAATATCGTTATTTTAACTAAAGTGAGTAAACTATTGAATTGTGTATAAGACTTTAGTGAACTATGAGTATTTAAAAAATATGTTGATTTTAATTTTAGTCGCGAATACAATATACATTTTATAAGAAAATTTATATGTTAGGGTTTATCCTAACAAACTCTTTATTGTTTTTATCCCTGATAATTATTTCCGATCCACCTTTCAGATAGGTCGTTTGTGTGTGACAATTATCTGGACACGTTTGTGGCAATAGAAATTTCTGATTTGAACCATTTTTATTAATTTGAGGAAATTGTTAAGCATTTCATCGGAAATTGTCTGCTAGAATAATTGCACTAAGAAATGAAATAATAGACTTAACGTCAAGAAAATTTGACGGGTTTGAAATGGGTTAGGTACGTAATATATTATTGTTGTTGTGGATGGACAAAGAATAGTCGATACCAAATAGATTAGACGAAAAAAATCGGATGTACTACCCTCATATGTCTGAATTTAAATATCACATTTTTTAATAAATAATTATATATTAAATACAAATTTTTTGGTGAAATCGTTCCATCATAAATCAATGGTACGATGAACGATTTCTTATGGTATATATTTATCAGGATAATTTGTATATTTATATTTCATTTGTCTTTTTTCTAACTCAATTACTCTCTTCGTCCTTATCAAAATTTCTTAGATGACTTTGACTTGAATTTTAGGAGATAGTATTTTGTATGTTATGTTTTAGTTTTAAGAGTGTAAACGATAAATATTAGTTATCCTTATATGAAGAAACTTATTAAGTGATAGACGTGTCATTTCATAACTATTTTATTTGCAATAAGTAAAAGAATGGAAGTAAAAAATTTTGATTGAGACGTAATGAAAAGAAAAGTAAGAAATTTGATTGCGACCGAGTGGTAGTTCATTTACAGTATTTAAATTATAAATAAAATTAGTATAAGGCACAATAAAATAGAACTAATGATTCAAACAATTGAACTAATTATATACATATAATTACAATATTTAAATAATAATTTATATAAAAAATAGTTAAATTATCATATAAGTATATAATAAAAACAAACACATAAGCTAATCTAATAATAATATAAAACAAAAAATAGTATGATCATAAACTTATGATATGATATAACCAAGACTCTATCATGTTAGAAAAAAATCTACTTTACTCTCCGTTTTATTGTAGTTGGCACATTTATCTTCAATAATTGAATCTACACTTATCTATTTTAGTACTCTCTGCCCCAAATTAAAATGCACAATTTTTTTGTTTTACTATTTCATCTTTAATTGTATAATTTCCTTATTCAGTAAATGATACTCATTTTGCTTCACGTATTTCACTCATTTATTTTTCAAATTCAATAGGAAAAAATATAATTTTTTCACAAATGATAAGAAATATGTCACACTCACTTACTTAGCAAAGTCATTATGTAATTTATAATCTGCCGACTCAAAGATTGAGAGAGTTTTTAAAGAGAAAAAACCCTCACGGGACAGTGCAACGGCAGAGCGGGGCCCCACCCATAATCATCTGCTGATCTGATCATCACAATAACCCTAGATATAAATTCGGGCCCCGCCCCTCAACGTCGGGTCTGGGTCACCCGGTCAGGGTCCGCGGGTCAGGGGCAGGAGGGGCACCTTCCTTTTCCCGCCAATCAATGCATATCATCTCTCAGGTCAGGTGGTTTCTTTCGCGTGCTTGCTTCCCCAGGATAAGAGATTCTAGATGCATCATCTCTAGCCGCACATCGGGATTACCGGCCGACCCATCCTAGCCGTTCTTTCACGATACCCGTTGGATCCAACGGACCATTTTTTGTAGGTTACGTATACTTTTTATCCCTTTAGTTGGTTCAATAAAAGGATATATTCATCGGTTTCTTTATTTAAATATTTAGAAAAAAAATTGTACTTGTACATCAAGTGTAGGAAAGTGTTATGGTGCTATTAAATATCACAAATTTTATGTCACAAATTTAAATTATGTCACAAATTTAAAATGCAGATTAAGATGAGACGGACGGTACAATATTATTGCATAAGTCGTTCTCTTCTCTCCATTGATAACTACAAAGAAATTAGGGCTTGTGGTGCCGGCAAAGAAACGTAAATCGGGTACCATAATATCATGTGCTGGTCCTCACAGTATTTCTCCTTCTGACTGAATATTACTAAGCATGATCACTGACCAGGCAGGATCAATTATATCTTTCTGGGTTTTGTTTTTAATTGACTTAATTAATTAATACCGATTCATCGTGGAACTGATGTTTCTCTCGTAGGGTATGACCGATTTCTCGACAGTATTTGGTACTCCTGGATATATAACTAGTTTTAAAATTTTATATTATATAAAATATATATTGAAGATGTATACTTATATTGCATTACAATATAAATTGTGATGGAGTCGTTAATACTCATCTCTGAACGCGCTTTGCTTTTAATAGTATTTGTTATCAAGTATATCCTTATACACGAAATAAAATGGGTGCACTAAGTATAAATCGTTATATTACTGAAATAAGGGGTATGATGTTGTATATACTCAAATATTCTTTTGTCGCGATGCAGTGATACTTTTAGTTTTGCGGTTTACACAGTGTTGCTTCGTGGAATACTCACTCTAGTCTTCATTTTGGTCGTCCACCCATATACTATGATTTCCATCCTTTTGGTTATCGAGTGTATTCCAATGTTGGACGATATCAGTGGCGGAGTTAGTTGGGGCAAGGGCAGCAAATGCAACCCACTTTTAAAAAATAATAATAATAAAGTTTCTGTACAAAATTTAAACTTTTTATTGTTTTGCCACCTACTTTTTTGTCATCTTTGAGCCCTCCTTCCTCAATCGTCTCAATCGATTCACCACTAGTTAGGCTCTTCTACGCATGACTCGGAATTAGGATGACATTTGTCAAGTTTGCAAGATTGATGTTTGGTTATGTGTCCTCCCGATGCCAACATTGTTGCCTACCGATGAGTGCTTCATCAGAAATATCGACCTTATGGTAGTTTGGATTGTCGTACGACTCGTTTGGTTGCTCATGAATATTCTCAACTAGTATGGTTTATTCTGATCGCAATTTTAATTTTGTAATAAATACGTCATTTTTACTATTGCTATGCTTGATATCGAGAATGACTCTTAAATGATATTCTTGATGCTCATATTTACATGACTAGTCCGATTAGGTATAAGAATTAGATTAATCCTAATTTTATTTGTCCACTCAAGAAGTTATTGTAAAGTATTTTATAGCAAAACTTGTAATACAAAAGATATAAAATGATGAGTAGTAACTCATTATAAAATTGATTATAATCCAAAATCTCCGGCTCCGGCCGGACCGATCCGGTTCATGTGTACAGCCATACACAGGAGAAGCACGAGGGGCAAGTACAAGACCGCCCCGCCAGCTAATAAAATATCTTTACAAGAAATGGAGGGCCAGTTTGCTTGTCATTTTAGCAATTTGGGGTTTTGTTATAAAACAAATAAAAGAAAACGGGCATGTCCATTTGTCCTTGTCCACTCCATCATCAACATATCTTGCTTTTTTAAATTTTATAATCAATGGCTTGTATAATTCCTCAAAAGACTCCCCCACACAAAATAATACTGTATATATCTGTCATCGGAGGATCTAATCACTCACACACGCACCAACTCGTGAAACTAGAGTTAAATAGTAGTACTGCGCCTACGGTTGTAGCCCAGCGGTTGGGATATTGAATTCATATTGTGATAGATGCAAGGTTCGAATATCAACAGCGGCAGTGTGAGCATTTCTTACTTGCAAGATTTCTTGTGAGCACTAAGACAAAGGACGTTGAATGAGTTTTGGCTCTGAGTTACCGTGATTTACCTCTTCACCGAGGCCTGTGCTGTCGGGCGGGTGGGGTCACCTTTCGTAATAGAGTTAAATAGTAGTACTTCCTCCGTCCCGGTCGAACGGTAAAGAGAATGGAAGTTGAATTTAAGAAAAAAAAGAGTGAAATGAGTGGAGGAAGATAAAGTCGTATTATCATAAAAGAAAAGTGTGCAACTTGAATTGTGACACCGAAAAAAAGGTGAGTGTGCAATTTTAACCGAAACGGATGGAGTAGTACTTGAAATAAATCTGACTAACATTTGTTTAATCTAATTACCAGCGATTGGAAAGTTAACCCACATCGAAAATGATGTAAAGTTTGTCTATCTATTCTACATATTGCCAATTGATTTTATGATGAAATTTCACCGGATTTGTTTGCTAGACCCAACCAAGCTTATAAGCCCGTCTTGTGTATCTGCACTATCCCGATGTTATTCATAATGCACTTCTTACCTAACAGACTTATTTTTCAGTTTGAATTTCTAATACGGTATCAAAGTCTTGTTTCGGCAAGGACCCCTCCTTTTTATTTCAGTACATTTCTTATTCTACACTAGCAATGAAAGTGAAAAAAAAAGAAAAAAAAAAGAAAATAATATTATTTCTGATATATAAAACTAAAGTAGCAATCAATTACATGTAAGCATAAGATTATCCGAATTCTCATCATGAATGCACTCCATTTAATAATATTGCAAGCACACTACACAAGAAAACTATTTTAAAAAGATTTATTTAAAAATAAAATAAAATGCCAAGTCTTTAGCTTTTTCCCTCAATTTACTTTGCCTTTTCCTAAGAAAAGCATCCCATCTCTCTCTCTCTCAACCTGTGTCCAATGAATATGAGAGTTATGACTATGTTCCCCAATCTCAATAAACTTTAAAATAATTGCATTATAATATTCCATCTTTCTCATTATCACACATTTTGACCAAAACTCCACCCATTCCAACCTCTATATAACCCTTTCCCACCCCCTTCTCTCTCCTCATCCCATTTCCCACTTCTCATTATTCTCTCTCTGTAGAACACAGTTTCTCTCTCTAAAAATCACTCCACTTTCTCTCTCTAAAACAATGGCTGAGAGTCTGAAACGCCAGAGGGAGGTGGATGAGGAGTCCCACGTTGAATGCGACGAAACCCTAAAGCGCCACAAGCAAATCCTCTCCATTCTCGAGGACGAGGACGATGTCGCAAACGCTGATTTCTCCGACATGTTCAAGTCCCTCGAGGAGGAGATCTCCGACTCCTCGGAGCCGCTGCAGAGCGTCTGCAACGGCCCCGAGGTCGTGTCGGAGCCCAAAACTGACGGCGGGGAGGACGAGGAGGCGAAGATTAACGTCATGAGGCATCTCCTAGAAGCCTCCGACGACGAGCTCGGAATTCCTAGCATTTCCGGCGACGAGGATTCTTACAGTCCGTACGGTTTCGGTGATGGACTGTGGGAGTTCGAGGATGACGCCGCGAATTACTACACTCTGTTGCAGTCGGAGCTTTTTCTTTAGAGTTCTGGGGCCGTAGCCTAATTTTAGGATACTTTAGGGGGTTTCCGGGGAAGAATGTGGAAATGGAGGCTTATTTTTTGGTTTCTCATTTTTATGCCCTCATACTTATGTATAATATTAAAATAGCCCCAATGGAAGGAGGATGGAAAAAAAAAGGTAGAAAAAAGCAATATCGTTAGTGATTAACTTTACCCCAGCAAAAAAGAAAGTTACCTGCTTCTGTTGAATTTGATGATGGCTGATTATTCAAGATATTACAAATTCAAGATTATTGGAAAATAATGTGTCTCAGAAAAATGTACTAAATTATTATTGATAATATATTAATATTCTTCCCGCTATAAACAGCAATATATATATATATATATATATATATATATATATATATAATATATATATAAAGAGTTTCCGTTGAGTGCTTTGAATTTAAATTTCGTTACGATGGAAATTATCGGGCGAACAATTTCATACATGCTAATTTTATTCTTCTATTAGAAAATGTAATTATGAATTTCAAATATGTTTTCATTTTATAAATATTACTATAACGTAGAATTTTCATATTAACGCGGAAATTGAACAGAACTGAACTAAATAATTTTTTAAATTGAATTAAAAACTGATGAACTGAGCTGAAAATTGGTGAATTTCACTTAGATATTTTTCATTTTTATGTCAAAATTTTGGATAGTCATGGAACTCTGACTAGAGATTAACAAAACTAAGATCAACAGTTTTTGGACCAAGAAAGTTCTGGAAAGTCGAATTTTAATTATGTAATACTATTCATGATGTTGCGATTGCAAGTACCAAAAATACCCCTCATTTTTGGATAAATTGCAAACACTGCCATTTTATCAAATTGATATTAAAAAATATATAGTCAAAACGAAATGTAAAATCAGATTCTTGCTTAATCCCAGATTCTTAGAGGCGTATTTAGAAACTTATATTACCCAGAACTGAAAAAGGTGATACATAATGACGGAAGAATTGGGCAGGTTTAAAACTCATCTCTAGTGAATTGTAGAAGGCGGGTAGGCTTAAAACTCATTCCATCAACGTCGGTGAATAATAATTTCAGTCATTCAGTCGCCGAGAGATCAGGCAGACGCATGGGTTAGCCAAAAAGTACGTCCGCCTCTGCTTAATCCTACATTAAAAAATTCAATCGTTTTTTCCGACTAAACTGAATGAAACTGAATCATTTCAAACTTAAAAAAAACAAGCCTTGATAATGGAAACTAAATAAGTTATCACAACTCACAAGACTAGACAATCGTTATCATAGGATGCAATCTTGCTTGGTTTTATGGTTCCCCGTATTTGCTCACAATTTAATTAATTTAATTATCGAGGGATTGCTACATTTTAACTCAATCTTCTAAACCTTTGAATATTATTAAAGTATTTTCATTCATAGTTTGAAGAATCTGAAAAATTAAAAAAGTGTTACGTTAGAAAATTCTTTTTGCGTGCATGTTTAGGTTCCAAGTTTCCTATCACACGGTTTGCATTTTTGGATGCATTCGAACATTTTCGTGCACATTAAACTTTTCGAAAAAATCAATCTCGCGAAAACATATTTACAAATTAATATCATATTTTGGATTATAACAGTAAAATTTTATCGTATTAATATTTGAGCGATTCATATCAACAAAATTTATAAAAAGAATGACGGTGTACCACATGGCGTGGGTAGTGGCAACAACAAGTTAAAGAAAGTATACTCTCGACGTTCCATCCGTCCGATATCACATGACTTGGTAAAAAAATAAGTCACGGCATCCTAAAGTCAGATTCAGAGGGTCCTTTATTTCGGTGGGCACAAGAGACCATACAAGTAAGAAATTTCCACACTGTCACTGCCGTGATTCAAACCTTAAACCATGAAACAATGAACCCAATATACCAATCATTGGACTACACCAGTTAGTGTGGTTGTTATACTCACACGGAGAAAAAGTGTTGTTATATGTAATTCGTCATTTTATTATTTTACTTTAAAATACAATACGAATTTATGAAAATTATGTCTATTTAAAAATTTAATATTATATTTTCATATTTTATATTACCTTGAGTAAAATGTTGGAGTGCGTATGACACGAAAGTTAAGAAAAAAAAAAAAATGAACAAAGTTAGGGACCCAAAGGCATGAGATATCCCGATGACATGATATGGGTATCCAGATCCAGTGATGAATATGGGTCATGGGCATCATCTCATCCCCATTAGCACCCCACCCTTATCTTTTTCCTTTTCTTTTTAAAAAATATAAATCAATGTGCCGTTTGCTTTGGTGCATGCGGGACCACGGGAACAGAGCCGTGGAGGCTAAAAAAAGAATGCGGGCCCCGTACTTTTATTGGAGAAAGGCACATCACGTGGCCCCTACCTCGTCTGCTTTGATTGCTTACCGTGTGGACGCATGCAGGGGATAGTTTCCCGCACCGAGCTACACGCACCGTTGGTGTATACCGTGTATTCTGTATCGTTGCACCACCTGTCGCTGTACGTACACTTAATGTGTACACGGATCGGATCTACGGTGGATGTGGAGTCTTTTTCTTTGTTTATTTTTTGTTGTTTTCTTTTTTCTTTTTTTAACTCGTGCGTTGCGTAATTTCCGATCTCAAATCTGGATGAGAGAAGAAGACAATGTGGATTGAAGATCGGTGCGAAGGCTAATATGGTCAAAGTAAAAAGTAAGTATTTTAATTGAGCAAGATGATGTGATTAAGAGTTACCCTACCAGAAAAATGAGATTCGATTGATTCGGTAAAATTTTGATTGGGTTATTATCGATTTAAATTTAAACGGATTAATTTGGATTTAGTCATATGTCAATCGGTTCGATTCGGATTCGGGTTCAAAATGAATTTAATTTTAAATTTTTGGTTGTATAAACTTATGTCTAGACTGACTAAATTGAGTTTAATTAATCAAACGATCAATCTTACTTAACTTCCTATAAGAACCGATAAATTGAAATCAAATATGATCTCTTATATGACTTTTTTTAAGACATCAACTAAATTGAGTTTTAACTAATCAACGATCAATTCTTTGACTTACTATAAATGATTTTGATTCGGTTTCGGTTGATTTTGGATCGGTTCAAATCGGGTTCGGCGCGAGCAAATTCGATTATCGGTCTAGATTGTCGGATCATGCCTGTTTTCTAGTTAATTCTATTCGGGTCAGTTTCGTTCTGAGATAATTTTTCTCGAGCTAATTTCGATTCGAATTGATTTGGTATCATTCTGTTCATATCAGAACTAACATCACTAATTATATTCTTGTAAAAGATAAAAATAATGCATTATAAACTTTAAACAAAATATATTAATGAAATAAATGTGAAAGTTATCTATTATCTAACTATAGATTATAGTGAGAAAGCCAATTCAATTTTCAATAATTGTCGAGTGTGTCTTGTCAAAATGATGCTAAATAAAATATTAATTTTAATATATGTAATTAATAGGGAAGGTTATCCATTATTCTCACAAGTTGCAACGTACTTATTACTATTACTAATGGAAAAAAAACAATATCTAAGCAAAAAATACTATTATATTTATTTTATTATTTAAGAAAAAATGCCATATTTTCCTAAACCAGGACTAAGTAATTATTTCCAGATTGTGACCAAATTTCATAAGTTATTTTATGTCAATGTCAACATAAACGTAATTGGTCAAACGTTTATTACAAGTTAATTACTTACAACTCTAAACCAATTATTGTCCATTCATCAATTTATTATACTTGGTCAAAAACAGTATAATATATCTAAGATAGAAAATTAGAAAACCAAGTGTATAAACAACTGCATCTGTGTATAAATTATAATAAATTATAATTGTTTTATAAAATAAATTTGTTTCAGAAATGACACCAGCTTGATTTGGATGTATATGCAATTTTACTCAATAAAGATAATAATCTCTAATGATATATTTATATTTTAATCTTGACAATACAAGTTCAACAAACTCCACTATATATATATTATCTAGAGTTTTCTAGGTATTTTTGATAAACTTGCTAAGTAGACATTTTTTAAATTCAATACCAATAAAATTATATTACTGTTCAAAACTAGTTAAGAAAATTTTATTAGTTTTATACCTATTTTATATTAGAAAAATAAAATATTGAATTGTTTATAACAATATCCTTTTTAATAAAGGCATGAAATGAACCAGATATAAAAGAAGACCAATTGAACAAAGAGCCGGGGAGAACATTGTAGAAGGGACGGCTAACACCTCACTATATACAATGACCCAAGCTGTCACATTTATATAATTCAAAAATATCAAAATTAATATAATCTTGTGAATAATTAATATCATATCAATCTAAACCTTGTACTTGTTGAAAGATTAGTCAAATTAATGGGTTCCTTTCGTGTTAGTTCGGCAACTGATTTTGGACCATACTCTATACATATCAATGGCTCCTCATAGATGAACCATGAAAAGCAAAAGATGAAGTTATAATATAATTAAGTAAATTTAAACCAAACTAATGAAGGCAATTTGTGGGATAGGGATAGTATAAAATGCTATTTCTATCTATAAGTTTCCTCTATGTCCAAAGTATGTATAGTTTTAAGAAAATTTTCTAATGATATACCTGATTAAAAATTTAGAGATTAAAAGGACGATGGTTGTAACCCGCAGCACTTTCAACTGATCTAGGATCAACTGAGTGCATATTATCTACAATTCTGAATCCGCATCTTCAATATTGTAATCACTTCCTAGTCCTATGTGACCACAATTCGTTCGGTGTCAGGACACAGTGAGATGCTTGAATGTATCAAATTTTCAATCCAGGGACATTAAGGGTGTGTTTGGTATAACTGTACTTTTTTAAAAAAAAATTGGATGCTTTTGATTTATTCTGTGGTGAAAAACAGAAACTGATCAGCTTCTGTTTTTGGGTCACTTTTGGACTAAATATATATTTTACTTATGAAAAACGCAGTGTTTTGGCAGTTTACCAAATACTAAAAATTGTTTTGTTTTGAAACTCATTAGATGAAATTTTTTGCCAAACACATCTTAAAAGTTACTCTGCTCATACATTCGATGTGATTCAAAAATAATCACAGTATGTTCTTTTAAAGCAGAACTGTCATTTCAGAAATAGTTTCTGTACATACTGTGCATACTTTCATTGATTGCTTAATTGATATTGTAATTATTTATTTTTTAAATACATATTTGACCATTGATAACTTTTATTTTATATATTAATTAATGATAATACGGATGTTAAATAAGAGCAATCAACTCATTTTAGGTGAGAATCAATTCATCAAGATCATTATCAAAAAATAAAATAAAAATCATCAACATCAATTTCCACAAAATGAAAGAATTCAATTTATTTTTCTCTAGCCAATTTGGCATGCAACTACTCAAGTGCATATACAATTGATTCAAGTAAAGTGATCGACACATGGAAAATCGTCCTTGTTTGCTCGCATTTGGTGTTAATTTTTTGACATTTTGCTAGAATTTCCATCAACTTGTATTTCATACGTCAAATATTCATTCAATTCGAAAGCAAAAGATGGCATAGTTTGTGTGGAGATCGACCCACCATTTTAGACAAATTCAAAGTACTAACAACTTAATTGAAACCATTCGAGGTGCATTTCAGATCTATCTTCAATGGCCAGCGTTTTTTGCTTCATTTTTGTCCCCCTTTCTCAACTATCACGGATTTAAAAAATAAAATTATTTATGGTTGGATAGAGAGGGCCATTGAGTATTTAGTAAAAGGCGATTGAAGTTGTCCGCCTGGTCGGTCCGGATGGTCCCCTGATCCCTGATCCAATGACCTGGCCCTGCAAGACAGAGTCTCGGGAGGTACCCGAGGGTAGACCCTCCGGCGTGATGATGAAAGATGGATCTCGGGAGAGAAAATGGGGTATTCACTAGAATAATGAGAAGATACTTAGTTGAAATAGTGTTGAGGAGCACTATTTATACAGTAACCCGTGCTCTCCATGTGATCCATGCTCTTAGTGTCTTCTATTGTACTTGTCCCTATCCGAGTTATACGACTCCGGATGCTGCCATACTAGCATACTTCATGGTGGGCTGAGCCCATGCTACTGCCGAGTAGTTGGGCATGGGTCTGGTATCACCAGCGATTACGCTCGTTTGCATCTGTCCATTCGCATGACATCACATGGATTGATGTTTAGGTGTATCACGGCAATTCAGAATTAGGAATCATTGAGCGTCTTTTATTCGGTGCACACAAGAAATCTTGATATGCAAGAAATTCAACACTAACGCTGCTGGGATTCGAACTTTGGACCATTAAGCAGTTGACCTAATGTCCCGACCATTAGGATATGTCTGTTAGTGTGTATAGAGAGGGTCAAATTCAACATTTCAAGGGCAAGAATTAACATATCTCAGGTCTTCACTTTGTTAGTTAGTTTGTATGGGGTGAGAGAGCTCAACTGAATACGAAAAAAATTTGCATCTATCGACTGTAAAAAATAAAATACATACTGCATCTAGTAAAGCGGAAGAACATGTTCTAGTTGCATAATACTATTATGTGATGGAACAAACACAATTATGCAACCTAATATTCTCCTATTTTATATCGTGTTTGATTAAAGTCAATTCATCAACATGGATGCTCATGTGATGTGCTTCTCTACGTACCTTTCGTCATACCCACCACTACGTACTGTCCTATTGGTCGAATCCCGTTTAAATTCATCTCAACTTATTTCGGGTGTTAACTGGTTCAAAATACAATTCAAAATTATAAACAAATTCACTGATTTTTGATAAATTGATCAATTTAAAAAGAATAATAATTTCATTTCCTCAATATTTTGAATTATATTAATATTGGACTGTGTATAACACTCCAACTTATTTTTTATATCATCTTCTTAATGGCACCAGAGAAAATACAAAAATCTACATGCTATGGAAGACTTTAAATATTAATTGATGGTCGAAATGATGTCCCTTTCTTCAACCAATTTCGCTAACCAATCATTTTAAATATGAAAATAGGTTATTGGATGGATCTATACGAATGATGCAATAGGCTACGTGTTTATGAAACTGACATCTGATATTTTCCATTCATTTTTTGTACAATCTTTAATCTTTCAACACGTAATCTTTGCCTCAATTCATCGTAAATCACTCATCCAATCCAATTTATAAATGGAGGAAAAAAAAAGCTAGAATAGTCATTGCATTGGAATGAAAATGACTTAAATGAGTAAACCAAAACTATAGTGTCAGTACTAAATATTTCGTAGAAAACACAAATTTTGCTTCAAAAGATCTTAGCAGAGGATTCATGAAATTTGAATTGTCTGTAACGATAAAAATTAATTATAAAAAAAAATTTAATACGTAAAGGAAAAAATGAATTAAGATTGATTTTTTAAAAAAATTGAGTTTTTATTTTGACCGCATATATTTTCTAAATAGCAAAATATTATTGTTAGTTAATATACGAATATAGAGTTACTGATGATCAAATAAGCTGATCATCTATGTCAGTTTAAGAGAAACGGAGTACATTATCTTAAATTTTGGATGAAGGAAGTAAATTTAGTTGTGATTAAATTAGTATAAATGAAAAGTTTGTCAAAGGCAATGTTAATTAAGATCCCAAGTGAGGTTAGGTCATATGTTAATTTTTTTTTATTACAATACATTTAATCACCAAAAATTAGGTTCATAAGTCATCCATTTAAATATTGAAATAGTTGTTATATAAAACCCATAAGACATGCAATCAAACGTAACAAATGGTTGTGAATACAAGTTCTTTGCTCACCACACGACTTCGATAGCTTAACTCAACTGATAGTGATGAATTTGACTTTGTTATTATAACACCTAATAATCACACAACGACTTTCATTTTCTACTCCATTGTTTTTGAAATCTTCATTTTATTTTAATAAAAGTGAAAATAAACTAATGAACCAAATTAAAATGTGCTAAACTGCTATATTTCATTATATTATTTTGTAATTTCCGATGAACAGCATTATTAGCTAGTCAAATAAATCAATTTTCAGATATATGTTAAATTATTAACAATTTATATCTCTCCCTTATACTCTTGATTATTATTTTTGATACAGTTCAGACTGTCAACCTTGTTGAATTACAAAAAAAACACTTATAATCTGAACCGAAGAAGCGCCAATGCTGCAAAATAAACAATATATGAAAAGGACAACGAAATCTTAAAGGGAGGAGGAAGAGGATTTGAATAACATTTAGGCCTTCAATATGAATTTGTTAAGGAATATATTAGAGACACCTCTTTTCTTTCATCTTAGGGTCTAAGATATCGTAGGGTTTAAGATGGAGGTCGTTCTCTAGCCGTCGCGCCGCCTTCTGCTCATGCCACCTTGCCGTCTTCTACTCCGGCCGCCTTGCCGTCTTCTGCTCTGTTTGGACAGGATCAATGAAATTTGTAAGATCATATATGATGACGTGAACCAGATGCTATTAGGTAATGGCTGTAAAGTTGAGGAGGTCTTGCAGGGAATTCCAGAGTCTCTAGATCCTGAAAAAGATATGTTCATTCTGGCAGCGGGTGAGCTTGCCTCACTATGTTCATATCGGTTTAAGATGGCCGATGTGGATCTAGCAAAAGAGCTCGGAGATCTTTGGGATAAGGAGAGGAAGGGGAAGGGCAAGAGCAGTGAGGAGAAATTGCCTAGTTTCGAGAATTGGGCAACAGAACTAAAGGACACGGAGACGCTGGTGATCAGAGATGATGATCTGATGAAGTTACTCTCTAAAACCCGTGGAGACTCCGCCAAAGGTCTACTTATGAACAAGTACACCCTTGTTGACCACTTCTGAGATCAGGCTTTTGACCATTACAAAATAATGAGGAATGCGGTTATCAAAATAAAGAAGTAAAAAAAGAAAGGACCAATGTCCGTAATTAACTATATCTAGTATATTCCTTAACATAATTTGTTGAAAGTGAGCTGCTCAAAGTTGTGCAATCATCTTTTTCTTTAAAAAATTGTGCAGTTATAGATCGGAGTAAACAGTGTCGAACACTCCCACCTAAGCACATTTTCGAACTTTGTACATTCCGCCACTTCAGTGTCCATCCTATCTCAAACCGATGTCTACTCTACCTTCAAGGAAATCTAAGACCCGAGCCAATGAAGATGTCAAAACCTGTACACTCCGGTGGAGTTATGACTAAGCTTGAGCGTGAAGATTGTTTCAATGTTTGCTATGACCTCTACTAAAACATATATTTAATCGTAACTTAAAAATTATGCTAATCTCATTTTTTTATTTGACTCCTTCAGATCCCGGACTTACTAAGACCAGCTCTCTTGGGAAATATCAAAATTTTGTTAACCGTTGTTCAAATTTCACATATCATTCATGCATAAAATTAATTTTTATGAAAAATAGCATGAAATTTTCTTTTTTACGGTACTCTACTACTAGTATCTTTTCACACTTCTCTTAATTCCAATATAATAACACTTTGCTTGAATAAATTTATGATTGTGTTGTTTATCACCATGGAATTTCAAAATGATCATCATTTTAGTACCACGAAATTATATCAAATTCACTATCACCTATTTTGGATTATCATAAAACGGTAAAACCTAAAAATAAAATTTAAAAAACCAAAATGTTCCCAATTCGCAGACTCCTTTCCCGCATCCCCCAAAACCCGTCCTTAAACCCCACCGCCTCCTTCCGCCGCCGCTTCTCCGCCGGAAAGTCCGGCGACGACGAGTGGAACGACGCCTGGGAAACCGCCTGGCTCCCGGACGACCTCTCCGGAAAGAACCGAGCGCCATGGGAATCCGACGTCAACTTCTCCCTTCCCCAATCGAACCCCACTCCCACTTCCCAAATTGCCCTCCCGGAATTGGATTCCGAGACCAAGGCCTTCGTGGAGGAGATGAATGAGAACTGGGATCAGAGAAAGGGGAAGAAGAGTGTCAGTAAAGATGTGGTTTTGAAGAAAGAGGGAAATGGTTTTAACTTGGAGAGTATGAAGATGGATTACAGGGTGAAGAAGCAGAGGGTTCATGCGGGGCTGTGGGTGAAGGAGATTGAGAAGATGGAGGAGGCTAAGCTCGGGGATGAATTCTCCGGTGCAGGCGACGATATCGAGAAGCTGCTTGATAGCTGCTCTGAGTATGGTTCATTTCCTAACCACTCTATGTGATTTTTGTTTAAATTAGTCGAAAAATTGTTGTTTTCGGTGAATGTCTGCAAATTCAAGCAAAATGTGTAGGAAATAGATAAACTTTGGATTCATTGCATTGTTTGAAGTCGTGTTTATGTCTATTTTGTGGGAAAAAAGGTTGCTTTATTTGATCCTTTAACGGAATTTGTTAGTTTTTATTGCGAATTCGTGCAAAAGGGGTCGAAAAAGTGAAGATCTTGCTCAGTCCCGGATGGACTGTGTGTGTGTGCGGTTTTGTTTGATTGAACTAGGAAAACAATGTTGTGCTGGTTCAGTGTGTTGAGTTCTACATAAATTTAGAGCTAAAAGAGTCGATAAAGTAGAGACATTTCCTCTAAATGCTGCTGTTATGAAATGAGTGCATTAGGTTAAAATGTGTGCATGTTTTGCGAAATTTGTCAGTTTGATTGAATCTGTTAATTTTCTTTTACGGATTCGAGCAATAGGATGGTTGAGAAAGTGAAGATATTATTCAGTTCTGGTGTGTGTGTATGTGTGTGTTTTGCTGTGTAAAATTGTAGTATTTACTAGTCTTTTTGAAATGTAATTGCATGCTTGCTTCTGATTCTTCTGATCATATACAAAAGTGCATGTTGGTCGTATGATGCTTCCTTTCACGGATAAAATGATATGCTTTTGATGATTGGGATGCATTGTTAACTTTAGTTTGGTTGTGTGCAGTATCTTCGATTCTCCTACTGATGATTTAAATAACACAAAGATCCCGGGAACCGAGTTTAAAAATAAGCCCGATGGCTGGGAATCTACTTCAAGAACTCAAGATGGGAACATATGGGAGATGTCACAGAGAGAGGAAGACATTCTGCTCCAAGAATTTGAGCGCCGAATTGCATTCAACAAATTTCAGGTCTGTGTTAACCAAAGGTGTCTAGAAACTATATTTACGCTGTTTCTATTGGCAGAAACGACCAAATGAAGTTCTCGAGTTATAGTTGTTTATATTCTGATAGTACTTCTGTTCTGCAGATTGCGAGTTTTGTCAAAACACACATATTTAGCAGGAGAAGACCGATTGAGGGGTGGAAATACATGATAGAGGAGATCGGTCCAAATGCAAGGAGGGGTAAGGGGGCCGTGTCAAGGTTGCCTAGCGTGTCGGATCCTGCCACTCAGCCTTTCAAAGAGGAGAAATTACCACCTAGTACCAGCACCCGCCAATCTTATAGGGATCGGGGGAGGTAAAATTAAACCCGTTCTAGTTTTTTTCTTCTGAACCGAAACTCGTACTCTTTAAGTTAATACAGTCTATGAAACGGGAATGAGTTCTTTCTATTCATACAGTTTATTTGTTCTTTCATTAGCCCTTTATACCAGTTCAAAAAATTTACCATTCTTCCCAGAATACTCGAGCACATTTTTGAACTATAAAATTGGAAAGAATTTCGTGTAAAATTGATCCTAAGAACTATCTAAGATTTCTAACAAAAGAAGAGAAATGCTATAGCCGCAGAGAAGAAGAAAACTCTATACAATTTCAAGCATTCCTAATCAATCTTTGAGCTATTAAGTTAAGTCGGTAATCTGATATTGTGTCGTTCCAGTACTTTTGTTCCGTGTTCTGCCCACCATGTCTCCGCCCGCTCTTCACTAAAATATCTCCGACTAAATGCAAAAGAAACCACGAAAATCACGAGAAATGAACATGAAAGGAGAAAAGTGAAATGTTAAAAGTGAAACATTTACCTGAAGCGAACCCTTCTCAGTTCATTTCCACCTCCAGGAGAGGAGCAGAGTGAAATGTAAACCCCTGGTTCATCTTGCACCACACGCTCGGGTTTTTGAGCCGAAGTCCTGACTGCAAGCGGCAAAGAAGGGCCGTTTGAGCTCGTGCTTGACCCGATGTTGACCGTGGATTGGCGTGAACCATTCCTTTGACCATTCATCGCTTCTTCCATCGACAATCTTTCAGCCATCTCTTTCAACTGTTGGACCAATTCAATTTAGGGATCAAAACAATGGAAACCGAAACTAAATGTGTGGTTTTCAAATTACTGACCTGGGAAGTTAACTGCTTGATTACTTCCTTAGCAGACCGGCTTTTCTCAACTTCATCGGCCATTTTCTCTGTCGCCTCCTTCAGCTGCCTTGACTTTAACTCAAGTTCAGCTTCAAGGTTTCGTGATTTACTCGTAAGTTCTTCCACCTACAGAATTTATCCAGAATCAATAAAATATATAGCTTGATAAAATCAGCTAAATTCAGTTCAGATCAGTCAGAACAAGGTTATATAATACCTGTGCCTTTAAGCATTTGATTTCCTCAACTAGGGCTGAGTCATCCTGCTTTGAATCACCGACATCTGACTCCTCTATATGAACATCCAGTGGTACTGGAACAGCTGCAGCAGGCTGAAGCGGTTGTGTTTTCACCTGAATTGGAGATGCTGAGCGAGAAACCATTCTCGAGCTAGGAAGAGACATGGAAAGTGTTCTAGTTCTAGTTCTTGTCGGTTTAGGTCTCTGATCATCACCGTTCTGGGAAAGTAACAAATTGTTAGTACTCGAAGCTACTCTAGTCAGACTCTTAACCGTTCCAACCTCAGACAGACTGAACGAGTCAGAATGCTGCAAGCGTTTCGCTCCATCTTTCTCAACCGCCATAGTCGTGCTTCTGGAAATATGACCTCGAGGTCCAGTTTTCGAGTTTAGAGTCTTCTGCAACTTCGCACAACACTCGTCACAGACACGATACGGCTTGTTCATACTCGGGGCTAAAGAAGCTCCCACGGATTTCCGAGAACTGCAAGTGTTGCAGAACAGAAGGCCACAGTTGTAGCAATTGTGTCGTTTTCGCCTGAAGTTGAACGGGTTTCGACAGCTAGAGCAGACCGTGTTATCAGCAGGCGTCATTCGCTTATGAACGCAGATAACAGCAGTAAAGTTCGAGCCACATGTTAACGATCTGACCAGCTTGTCCTTCAAGAAACTAACGAGAACTGGCGTGTCTCTATCGTTATTCTTCCCGTACCCCAACTGACCACTCGAGCCCTTCCCCCACGTGTACACTTCCATCTTCGAGGTTAAGACCGCAACATGATGAGAGCCACAAGCAATCTCCTCGACAAGACTGTCGACAATTTTTCCCTTCACACAAACAGGAGCCTTCCCATCAGCAGAAGGATTCCCTAACTGGCCATGATCTTTACTACCCATAGTATACACCTTTCCGTTAGTAGTAAGCGCGATAGTTAAACTCTGTCCACACGCTACTCGAATAAACCTTACACTTTCCACTTCGGCTACATTGTGAGGAACCAGCCTGCAACTTTTATCGCCATGTCCGAGCTGTCCTTTATCTCCACTTCCCCAGGTGAACAGATTACCCGACAGCGGGACATCTGAAGGTCCAGAACTTAACTGTACACTAATTTCAACAACTGCGGCCGTGTGCCAAACACCACAGGCGACTTTAAGAGTGCGTAGGCCTTTCAAGGATTCAACTTCTCGAGGTGCATTGGCTACAAGCGTATCTCCGTGACCTAATGCACCAAATGAACCTTCCCCGAATGTAAACAGCTGGCCTGAAGATGAAATCAGAGCAGTATGCCAAGGTCCACACGAAACATAAGACACGTGGATACCTTCGATCAAGCCACCTACTTTCTTCGGAAACCAATGGCTTACTTCACTCCCATGCCCGAGCAAACCACAGTTGTGAGTCCCGTCTCCCCAACTGTAAAGATCTCCGGTCGTAGTAACAGCACACGTGTGATAATCCCCGCAAGAAACCATTTCAACACTGAGGCCACTCAAAGCAGTGATAAGTTTAGGGTTTAAAAGATCAGATTCTAAACCGTGCCCTAACCTGCCACCTTTCGCCTCGCCCCAGCTGTACGCTTCCCCTTGTTTAGTAACCAAAACAGCATAGCTATCGCCACAGGCCACGCTTTGCAGGTCAAGAACTGCAGTCGAGTCGAGAGCTTTTGGCACATTGGTGTTTATTTCGCTTCCACATGGTTCCCCGACTCGAAGCTCTCCACCACCAAGAAGTCCCTCGCCAGTGCCCTCTCCCCAGATGAAAACATCACCGAAAGGATCAAAGTCCTCGTGATAAGATCCCTGGCTCGAGGAACTAAATGCACTCGATAAACTAGCTCTATTGGTATCAGCTGAACTCCGGGGATTTAAACTATCTACAGGAGAAGTGGTGATTATTTCAGGCAGAAAAGGATTCTTCTGTGCTGCTGTATATGAAACAACATCAGAAAACGCCTTCCCTAATCGGCTCTGTGGCTCTGCTCTCGGGCTCACTACCGGATCCTAATACAGCAAGAATCTTAACAAGTTAGCAAAAAAGTTTAACACGAAAAATAAATGTATCCGAATTAGAAACTCACGAAAGAGTGACTCGATGGTAAACCCTTCCGACCACGTGGAGTTTCACAGGACGATGTCTCAGTCCTCGCATCATTTCTGCCCTTCCGGAAGCCACCTGGCGCTATAAGCGCTTTTAGACCTATAAACCATACCTCAGCTTCATCTTTATCTTTACATATCTGTCCAAGATAGAATCACTAAGACGGTTATGAATGCAATCAAATATGATAATACTCGAACCAGAGAAGCGAGAAACTGACCACATCCAAAGATCTATCACCATATATGAGAGAAAAAGATTGATATTCCTTCTCGGGCCTAGGATACCGCTGAAATACTGCCTAAATGGTTGATTCCTATGATTAGCAGAACAAATGCAAAACAAAAGAACGGAGAAGAAGAATCAGCGTACTCACTGTTCTTTGTCCAGGTATGATTCTCGCAACCTGACGCAGTTCTAGCTGCTTCTCTTCCTTGCCATAATACCATGTTAGTGCAGACTCATCCTGTAAAAACATAAACAATTATACTAACTGACTGTTCATCCATAAGATATCTTAAACATTCATTACATTACACCAGTAAACTGCTAAAAGCAACAACAAGAAACATTTGACCATTTCAAAACCTTGATTCTTCAGAAAACACAGTAACTTACACTAGAGAGTCGAAAGGGGCAGAACTTCGGCTTCCCTCGCCGGCCATACTTCAACAGGAAAGTCCCCTTCTTCAGTGCTTTAATGGCCTTCCATAATCACCCAAATAAACAGACATTATTACATCAAACACCTAGACAAGAACCATAATCACACATCCTTAACAAAATGCAAGAAAGGGAACTTGTATACCTGGTCAATATCTCTCTCAGCAGTACTAGGTCTCAGCAAATCAGCCATTCAAGTTGCAAGAGCCCAAAACTCCATTTGAACCTCCAAATTCTGCTACAAGCAAACATATAAAAGCCCCATCTTTTTCACCTACCCCATCACATAAAGCACTAATCTTTGTTGCAAGAAACAAAAATCCCACCTCGTAAACATTCCACACTTTCAATAAAACAACGTAAAAATGTATTCTTGAATATGCATTCACCTTCAAACAACAATGTCTGAACAAAATCAAATCAAGAATTGGACATTCCAGCTAAATATTGGAGGGTTTTCTCTCCGACAACTTGGGATCGAAAGGGTTTTGCGGACAAATGAATCTTTGTTGAAATGTGAATTTGGTTTTCTTGGGAAATTAGCTGACAATTTCTAACCTCGCTTGTTTTTCGGGGGTACTAATGAATGCCTTGTCAGCATCATGAAAGTCGTCATCTTGAATCTGAGATTCGATGATTGTGAATTAGTGATGATTGTGATGATTGGAATGTTTACTTTGGGGGACCACTTGTTAACAAATGAGGACAAAGGTTGTGTTCTTAGTCCTAGTATCTTTACCAAAAGAAATTGAAACAACATAAGATTTGAAATCTTTTTGACAATTGCATTAGTAGCTGTCTGTTTATCTTATCTTAACTTTAATATCACAAGCAATTAGCACTTTTTATCACTTAAAACTTAATCTTATGAAATTATAAGAGCATAGCAACACTTTTCTTACTTCTATTGTTGACCTGTTTTACGAAAGCGATTGAATTTGAGAAATACGATGTCGTGAAGTTTGAGAAATTTAATGTTTGAGTAACTGTCGTGAAGTTTTACTTGTTATACGTATATAGATATGATAGAATTCGAGAAAACATGATTCTTTCTCATTTCCATAACCTTAATTGCCCTTTGCATAATATCAAGAGCCATCATCAAAATCCTAGTTTGAAGGAGGCTGAGATCATTTATCCCATATCACTAGGTTGGAGCAAACTGTCCTAACTCTTACAACAAAGATTAGAAGTTATAAGCTTTTGACTAGAAACCTACCATCAATAGTACATCTTAGGGGTGTTCAAAAACCGGGTACCCGTACTTTCAGGTATCCAGAAAGTGGCCACAGACAAGAAGTTCAAGACACCACTAAATTAGAGCCTAAATAGCATCAATATCCATAATCAGAATAAGTATGAGCATTTTTAGTCCTCATATGGTTACTCCTCCTTGCTCTTGGATCTCTATCAACCTGAAAATAAGCCTAAATCACAAACTGAAAATGAAATTTGTAATTGAAAGAGAGTTTTGCACATAGAAACCATACCCTTGGCACCATTCTCTCATAAGGTTCAGGTCTATTCCCCTCAATGTACCTCCCTTCTGTGTACCTTTCTGGAGCGCGTACGACCCAATCTGGTCTGCGAAAAACACGACTCATCTTTGGGTCGTACGTGACTCTGACAACCGGATTCCAGTAGAAAGGCCGGATGAAGACCTCATACACATACGCTGCCCCGTTGAAGTTAGGAAGAACCAGCCAGCAGATGATGATGAGCTTAAGCAGAGGCCAGAAAGAAAGCCTAAGCAAAGAACATAAAAATGCAACCTTTTTAGCCCTAAATCCCCTTGAAGATGTTTAGTAGCAGCAAACAAGCCAACAAAGTGGTAAAAAAACTAGCTTTCTGTATAGAAAAACAGTTCATAAACAGCTGTGAAAAGTGAAAACAGCAACATATATCAGAAAAAGATTGAAGCTTTATGCAAGCTTACAACTCGAGAGCTCGGTAAAATGTAAGCTCGAAGAGAGTGATTAGGGAGTGAAGAACCCAATAAGTCAGCCACTGGTGATCATCTGGACTTCTGGTCTCAATAGACCTTATTGAGGCATACCTGTCCAATTTCCAAATGCAATTAATCGCGCATAACGCGAGTACATTACAGGGATGAGAATAAAAGAGCATGCTTGTTACAGAACAATGTCGAAGAAATCGATGATTGGTTAGATTAAGTTCAAAATAGCTCTGAAATGTGAAATCAGACTCGAAAAATCGACAAGATATCATCTTTAGGCATTCAGTTTGACTGTTCTCTACTAATTTGATAGAGAAACTAATTTCACCTAATTGCTGATGAACTATGCACAATGGATGCAAATAATCAATACACTGACAACCTTAAATAAACAAACCTTAAACCCCTCAAACAGAGAACAAAGGGAAATGACTTACAGAGGATAAACCAGAGAAACCACAGGCCTGCAGAAAACAGAATCAACATCAGAGGTAGATGTTAAGGTTAAACCAAGAAAAAACAATCACATTGTGTTTCGAACAAACATATACTAAACAGAAACAACAAGCTTACATTGCAAGAACAGGACCATTCCAGAATATCACGCCAAGAAGACTATTATTCCCAGAATCTCCCATGTTTTCTTTTCTAGTTTCTTTCTGTTCTTCACTTTAACCTTAAAAAAGAGCTTGTTTCGTAGATTAAAGGGGTTTTAGGAAAGTGTCCTAAAAAGTCGATGGCGTTGCACCAAGATAGAGGCACCGAAAATCTTTGTCTTGTTCCTGTGCTGCGCGGGTGCAGCTGTGTAGCGTGCTCTGACGAGTCTTGACTTGTGAGAAGGCAAAGGAAATGACGGGACGAACACGTGGCTGTTCCTGATTGGCTGGGTGTACGGTATGATGTGAGGCGCGCTGTACTGGATTATGCTAGTTTCTTGTGAAACTGTGCTGCCTTTTTGACTCCCAGAAACGCGCCATAGAATAGTGAAAAGAGGTCACTCTTGAGAACTAAAATTTGAGGTTAAAAATTGTGGCCATTGAATCCAGACAAAAGTAAATGGATGCAATGAAGAAAAATTTACAGTACGTTTTTTTAATTATGTAATGAGTTTTGATAAATATTGATTTTTATTTTATTTTACAAGAATATTGATTACAGTGATGATTTTCAAAGATTCAAATTCTTTATAATAAATTTTTCATATTTTGAAGCCATATTTAAGCCATTAAAGTAGGGAGAATCACGGGTCTAAGTATTTCAATGGCTTCTGATGATCATCCCATACTAAAATATATTAATATGGGTCGGAATATGGATATGAATATTATAAATTTACATATAATATCTTCGTCCATTATTATATTACATTATCTTCAATTTCACTGAATTATTAAGTATTTTTTAATTTGTAATATGTATTGACAAATCACTATGTATGTTAACATTTACGCTTATTATAAAAAATGCATTTGAACTTATTCGTATTAATTTTGAAATTTCTAACATCAAAATAGTGAATTTTATAGGTAAAAATTTACATTAGTTTAAGAGTTTTAAATCCTGCAGATATCGACCGGATCTGTATCAGACATTATTTTTATGGAGGTCCGGATCA
This sequence comes from Sherardia arvensis, assembly GCA_948330725.1. Classification (NCBI taxonomy): domain Eukaryota; kingdom Viridiplantae; phylum Streptophyta; class Magnoliopsida; order Gentianales; family Rubiaceae; genus Sherardia; species Sherardia arvensis. Next base: position 2,256,726 of record OX415244.1, read on the forward strand.
AGATAAATTAGAGTCAAATCCGCTCCATGATCATCCCTACATTGGCCCCATGATTATCACTTTGCCAATGTAACATAATATTAGAGTTTTTAACCTAGCTCCTATATTCCCCCTCCCTTCTTTCTTTCCCACAAGCTGCTGCAATCAAAAAACCATTATTTGGTTTCTTCTTCTGCATTATTCTTGCTCTACATTCATTCATATATATGTAATATATATGTAATATATATATATATATATATATATATATATATATATATTTATATTTATATTTACTCCCTCTGTTGATGAAGTTGCACACTTTCTTTTTTGGACGTCACAATTTAAATTTCACACTTCTTTTTATGGCCGTGCTTCTTCATTTTCTCGCTCATTTCCCCACCTTTTTTTTAATTCAATCTCCACCATATTTTCTCTCCGCCAATTCATCTGGAATGAAAGGAGTATATATAATCAAACAACGCGCCATTATATAACCGATCATTTCATAAGAAGAACAAGCTACATACACACTGTCATATTCCATAAACATCATGATCAAGACATAGTATATAGATTGGAGAGAGATCCTGTGACCCGGAGCTAGCTGGTCTGGTCTGGTCGGAGTTGTGTGGTAGGGTCGCCGGCGGGAACCCACCACATTTATTGGGTGGCTGCAGCCTCTTTACACACACAAACACACGTTCATGATCGCAAATAGGAGACATGATTGATTTATCACATCAGCTCTAACTCCTCATACATACGACTTTTCAATTCTTATATATATATACCACAAATACATATGTAACAAATTCATCGAGCACCTAGGGTTTATATCTTTATATAGTATAGTGGTGACATGAAGGCCAAAGGTACGTAGCTAGGATTCCTTTTTTTCCTTCAATATTTGGGAACGTTGTAATTATAGGGCCGTGTTCGTATACATGAACAATCATAGAGAAGAATTCTTGTGAAAGACACTATTACTGTTCTCTCCGTCCCAAGATTTCTAGCACAAACACAGAATGAGAGTTGAAATTTGAGTGGAAGAATGAACGAAAAGTGATTGAGTTTGAAAAGAAAATGGGTGAAATACTGAATGAAGGAATATAAATAGAACTTAGTATAAAAAGAAAGTGTGCAGATTGAGGTGAGACGGATGAAACGATTGTTTTAGATCTAAATATTGTATGCTTGATTAGAGCATTGTGATTGTTAGAACTTACTTTTACGCGTTTTGTTTTAATTTTTATATTCAAGAGTGCATATAATTACGACTTAATAATTATAATTTTTTATTTTATTTTATAATGGAATGTTATCATATAGGTTCAAACATGTTTTATTATAGATCTACTTTGTAATGTATAAGGAATGCAATTTTTAATTGGTACTATAGTATCGGTGGTGGTTGATTATATTGCATATATAGCCATAGTGAAAAGATTGATCATGTTCCTAACTAGCAAACATTATCGTCCTTTAACATCGAGGAAACGGGAGGTACGAAAATGATCATAGATTTCACAAAAGAATAGTTCAGCAAATTTCATGTATATATTTTTCGTGAAATTTATGTAGTCTTAATAAATATAGTTTTATGCTAATTAATTAATCCAAAAATATAGTAAAAATATATAATTTAGTCAAACTAATTTTATTAATTTTATCAATTAATATCTTGTTAAAATTGAACCAAATCGATATGATTGAATTAAACTAAAAAATCATTTAAATTGATGTGAACCAAACTCATTGCGTAAACTATAGCAATGTCTCATTACAAAACCTAATAAGATCATATTTTTGTATGCAAAAATAAATAATAAATTTGCATGCACAAATAGCAATATAATTCACCCATGCTATTAAAAACATTTTATATATCAATGGAATAAAGTATATTAATGGTGATCATATATATATCAGTTAAAACTCAGGTTCATGATCTGCAACACAGAAGCACTTGTCTCCATACTTCTTCGATATATCATATTAATTATGAAGATTCAAAATGCAATTTTATATAGCTCTCAATATATATATAACATATATAATATAATGAATACCAAAGAAGAAGAAATTAAAGAGTGGCAGAAAAAATAAAATCAGAGAAGAAAAATATGCAAACTAATAAAAACCAAACCATACACTTCTCTTCCAATAATCTAGGAGTGCTGGTGAGTAGAACTAGCTGCATTCTCACGCCAATCATGATGATCAGAACCACCAATATGAGCAATAGATTGATCAGAACCACCGCCACCAGCCGCCGCGCGGTAAGCGTTGAACGCCGCCAGCATTCCCAGCTGCCCGTCGAACGCCACCGTGGCGCCACCGGAATTTCCACCGCTGGCGCTACTACTTATGGCCGGAAAAGCTGCTGTCCATGGAGAATTGGAATAATAATTATTATTCGGATTATTTTTCAGCATGAGGAAAGTTGCTGCAGCTTGAATCTGGGTTTGTTGCTGATAATCATGGCTGGCCATAACTGAGTTACTCGAACTCGAGCTCGAACTCAGATGCAACATATAATTATTGTTACCATTGCTCAGATCCTCCGGCTGATCTGGCCTCCTTTTCTTGGAGAAATGATCGTGATCGTTAATCACCTCTTGCTTGGCTCGGAAGTCAACAACATTTCCGTGTTGACCGTGAAAATCAAACACGGATGGAGCCCTAGTCAACGCCGGAGAAAACCCCATGAAGTTCTGATGGAAGTAGCTATTCCTCAACCCCATTGATAAAGTAGACCCCGAGCTCCTAGTGGAGAGATTCAGAGTGCTAAAGTTGGCCGGAATTGTCCCGGTCCCGGTGGCGGCAATAACCGCCGGCTCAGCCTGTTGAAGCAGCCACTCGATGGTTTCGCCATCGGATTTGTGACCTAACTCTTTGGTGAGTTGAAAAACCCTAGCGGCGCAAGTCGCCGGCATTCTGATTCTCCGGCCACGACCATCGACCTTAGTGTGCCTGTCTTTGGTTGTGGCCCGCTTAACTGGCTGAGGCGGTTTCTTGGCAGTTGATGCTGCCTCGTAAACCGCCTCAGCCGGCTGAGTACCGGCCTTGACAGTGCTCTGTTCAGCATCGTTATGGTCGATAACATCGCCTAGAGAGGGGTATAAGATGGAGGTGGAGCAAGATTGGTGATCATCACTTTTCTCTAGGAGTTGGAGGGGGAAGTTTAGTGGCCACCTTGTATTATTAGTATTGGTAGCATCCATTGATGAAGGATGTGTCATATATTTTGGAGGTAAGGTTATAAGGGGTGGCTCTATTTGTGGGGCTCTAGTGCAAGCTTTTGGTAGGGTTTGTGATGATAAATATGAGTGTAGGGCTTTCTCTTGAAGCTATTGGTAACATGATTTCATTCAGAGGAGAGAGCTGGCAAAGGGAAGAAGAAAGGCTTTGGAGGAAAGAGTGAGTGCAAGCTTTAAGCAACAAACATAATGAGTGGAGTTATATGGGGTGTGGGATCATCATATTGGATTTTGGAAAGCTATTTATGCCTTTTCTTTTAGCCTTTTTTTTTAATAAATAAAACTCAATCCCAATATTTTAAACTAATTGTTTAGGTATGTATCACTTTAGTCAAAATTACAACTTTCAAATTCCTTCATTTTTTTCCATCAGAATATCCTCCAAACATTTTAATGTGTTATAATATCAAATTTTCGATTTTCATGTTACAATGTCATGTTAACTGGCACCTGTTTGACTGCCATTAAAAGTATATTTAGATATTGTTATCATTAAAAAAAGATTAAAATGTCTCAATAATATTGTTGAAACTCACGGGTGATAATATTTAAGAGCAATTGGGACAATTTTTGCATTATAAAGATTACAATAGAACTTTCCAAGAAATTAGGGTTATAATAAGGATTATTCAATAATTCAGAATTATAAGAGAATTTCTCTAAATGTAAACAGATCTGAAGATAAATGAATTGGTGGTAAGTGAAATGTAGAAATATGGTGAAAATCTTGATGGGGAGGTACATAAACCAATAAAAAGATTGTTCTTTTTATAAAAAATATCAACTTGATTTCAAAAGTTGTTAAACAATTATTATAACACCTAACAAAGAGGTGATTGGTTTATTAAATTTATTATATCCCATAAAGAATCAAATGAAGTAGATTTTATAAAAGTAATATTGTATAAAGGACACCATAGTTTCACCTAAAAAACACTTAACTATCATTTTCTTTATTAGTGATTAATATATATATTACTATGAATTTGATAGAATATTGGTGATGATTGTGTTTTTTCTTAGAAATTTTGGAAGTCCTTTTACTAAGGTTGGTCAGTCACTTGTTTCAGACTCCACGTGCGGTGTTCTTTACCATTCAATTATAAGTACAAGAGAAGGCCTCCCAAGTGTAATTAAATTAACTCATAAAATATTTTTACCCATCTTAAATTCCACAAAAAAAAAATCATATTTTTTTATTCATGCAATCATATTGCTTTCCTCATTTATATTTATTTATTCATGGTTTTAGAATTCTTTATTATCACCTTGGTGAAACTTGGAAGGCATTCTGGTTTTAAACCTAAATTAATACTATTCCCTCCGTCTCGATCGAAATTACACATTCTTTTTTGTCAGTTCTAATCCAAATTACATGCTTTTGTTTTATTATAACACTACTTCATTTTCTTCTACTCGTCTCATCCACTTTCTTCTTAAATTCAATCTCCATCATACACTTCACATTCAAAATTCAACTTTCATTTTCTCTCTGTAAGTTCGACCGGGACGAAGAGAGTATTATTATCTCTCTAATCTTAATGAATGAATTACGAAATTCATCAATTAAGATTTGTAGATCTGATCATTTTTCATATTCCTGCTTGCAGATCTAGATCTACACCTTTTCTAGATCTAACTGCAGCACCAATCTGTGTTACTTACAAAGGTGTTTGAAAACGTAATTGAAAAGTTGTAAACATTATAAAAAAATATTAATTTGTAGCATGATCTACATGCAAAGGAATAAACGGTTTAAAATAATATATATTCAGCAGATGAACTCTGAACAAGATCGAGTGATCCCAAAAAGACTTCATCAGTAGAATGTCTGAGTCAGATGATTCCATTCTCTCTTTCACTGCTGCTGCATGAATATATATATATATATATATATATATGTATATGGGATGAAATGATGAGGAGAAATGGGGCAGGGGGATTAGGTTTTATATGATGATCGGTGAATGAATAGATGAGATGGTTGATGATGATCACGTGATATGCCACCTGATGAAGATGGCTTACCGGTTACCCCAGCTCCTTCCAGACGTTTTTGTCGGAATTTCGGTGTTTACCCTAACTATATTCCTTCAATAATATATCCAAGGTTAGATGCAATAAAATATCTTACAAAATAATTTTGAAGATTTATGTTAGGCAAATGAAGAGTATTAAAGAAACGATGGACTAATCTAAGTCGGGGGGAGTTCAGTATTATTTCTCGCGGTTCTATCTAAATCAGATGTGAAAATAAGCAGAGGTGTATCTCTAGTTAAATTTTCGTGTTAGACAACTCACGACGCTCTAACAGTGTGTAAACAAATTTGAAAGTTTTTTACTGGTCACGAATGACTATACATGATTTAACTAGACTGGAAAGTGGTCACAATGTCGGAGGTATTAGTCCAATATTATCCAGAAGATTTAGCTTGATATATGCATAAAATTTCTTAGACATTTCATGTAATCAATACAAATAGACACATGCTAAAAGAAGCATACATAATGGTGTTGAGAACCTAATAAATTTTTATCTTGGCAATTTTTTATACAGTTTTGACAAGAGGAATGCTCTCTGTTCCAATGAGAGAGTGACTTTAACTATCAGTGGTTAATTTTTTATCATTAATATCTGTAATTGTATATATATATCTAAATTATAAAATCTTGATATTTTAAAATACACATCATTATAAATTTAACAAGGTTAGATCTAGTAATTTTTATTTTATTTAGCAATCCAATTTCAATTTCAAATAGTTTAGGGTTTCTATTTATTGTAGGTTAATTTAAACTCTTTTTTCATCATTTTAGGATTTATGCCTATCCAAAACTTCTTACATACCTTGCTAGAATTATTTTTATCTTAATTAATTATCTTATAAACCCTAAATTTTGTGGTAACAACCACAATGATTTTACATCGAATCTCTCTCGAGCGTGTCACATCGACATAAACTTCTTTTAAAACTCAATTTAGTGTAAAACCTTGATTATTCCATAAATTTTAAAACAGGCTCTCCAATTTTCTTCAAGTTTTGAATCACAAAGTCAAGAATCACTGCCCTAATTGTTTCTCCGACATATACATTGACTTTCAGTGTTGGATTTCATGAACCATTCTTCTGATTTTCAGACAAGAGAGGTAATATATAGTGATGGGGGGTTTTCTTCAATAAAAAAATGAAAAATATTGCAAAACAATTCAATTTACTCTCGACATTTTCACGATTTTTCAGCATTTTTCAAATCAGTCTGATAGCTTTCGATTCAGTTCAGAAATTTATCCTCTCACATCTAGAATTATGAATCTGACTGTCGCCAACTGTAATCTCGCCATAATTGCACCTTGATAGAACAATGCAATCTTGAAAATTTTGATAGTCATTTTTTTTCCAATTAATATGTAGCAAGCTAAGGTAGAGTTGTCCAAATATATGTCAATCAAAATCTAAGGATAAATTTGTACAGCTTGCAAATGTTGGAAAAATAATATAAAATATATGAAATGTGGAATAAAAATGAAATAATTTGACAAGGTGGTAGACAAAATTAATAAAGATGAGAGGTAGATGGATAGTTGATTTCTGATGCGTATGTCGGCCTCAATAATTTAAGTTTGGGGTTTTGTCATCTGAGTCATTATGGTGAGTTGCGATGTCTCTTCTCATTCATGTAAGCTCAGCCTCGACCTCTCTGGCATACCTGCAGGTGGTTAACCTTACAACTTCATGTACTCCGTTGTCCATACGGTGTCGTTTACGAACGCTCGGTTGAGATGATCAGATATCATCTCATCATCTCAACCACGATCGTAATTCTCTATAATTACTATTATTGAAAAAAGTAAAAAAGTTATTAACCGTTTAATATATAAGAGAACCTTACCCAATCAATCTTGTTAATCAATATGTATAACATCTGCAAAATCAAGTATTCAACTAATAAAATCAGTAATTGAATAGTATATTGAATACTTGATTTATAAACAGTAAGGAGTTATGTATACTAAACAGATCGAAAAAATATCAAACTGGCAATTTTTAAAAGTAAATAATTGGTGTGTAGATTTTTGTTACATGTATTTAATAATGGATTGATAAAAAAACAACAATTAGGGTTAGGGTTAGGGCCATACAAACTTGCTTGATTATGAGAATAATACGTACGTACTAATTTGTACTAATTAATCATGATCTAAAAAGGTCTGGGATGTTTGAGCATATTAAGGTTATCCAATTTTGATTAATCATTCTTCTTAACTGCAAACTATTGCATATTTTTGTGCTTGATTTTCAAAGTCAAGTCATTCTAATTGTTTAAATAATTGATTGTACTGTTTTGTTTCCAATTTTTTTGATTGGGAGTATGGCCACAATCAACCACCGCCATTAGAGAACCCTATGAAATGTCATTTTATATTTGTATTTGTTGAAAAATTCAATTATTGCACCATAACCTCAAACTTCTTGTCATGTTCTTTTAACTCAAAATAGCAAGAGTGCCATAAACTCTACTAATAAGGGAGAATTTTATTTGTTAAAGTCATTTTGAGTATATGATTTATAGTACCCAATTAAATGACAACATGCATGATTACATATTTTTCAATCAGATCCTGTGTAAGTTCATTGGCATATGTATTGAATGTCGTAATAGCCGCTATTGCGAGTTAGCACGGGATCTCGCTAGTCACTGCCCGATCAGCGAGTCAGGGTCCGGGGCGTCTCCGTCCCGGTCCGACGGTGTGAGTTACCTTTTTATTAGGCGTTGATGATTTGAGATGAAAGTGTATTTTCGGGTCCAATACTTAGGGTTTAGCGAGACTCTTTTTCGTATTGTAACCTATTCAGTTTGTTTATTTGAGCATTGAAAAATAAGAATAATTGTAATGTGAGTACCTATATATCTAATGAAATCTATTTCTTTCTCGTGAATGTAGTCAATCATCGGTGAATCACGTAAATGTTTTGTCTTTTTTTTTTTTTTCTTTACGTTTATTTGCTGCTTTCTCGACACGCTGCAAAATTGAGAAGTGGATAGATTTTTGCATGGAATTGTAATGAAAGAAGAGCGAATTCCAATATGAATGGAACGAGAAATGCAATGATAATTATATAATGTGAATTGGTCACACTCCAATGGAGACAAAAGCTTAATTTCAAACTACCAATTAACTTTGCCCCAAGTTGACCGGAGCCTAACAATAATAATCATTCACTTCGTCTACTCATTTTCAATGTATTCATAATAATTATCACTTCCACAGTTGAGTGAGCTTTGTCCAAATCTTGATGTTGATTCCCACACATACACTAATTTATTTCGGATGAATATAATAAAATAAAATTTTCAATGTTGTTTGGATGAGACCGTCTCACCAGCTTATGATCAAACAAAAGTAACTTATTTTGATATTTTATTAGAGAAAAATGTTGAATAATTGTAAAAATATCCGAAAAATCGAAAGCTTAGAAGCAGAACGGATAAAACTGGAAACAGATGAGGCTGAAAACCAAGTGATTGAACAAAGATAGACAATGCAACCATAAGAACTCGACCAAGATCTGAAACACCATCCTTTTACACAACGTTTCATAGAATCTAAACCTAACTATTAAGCCTGATTGCCTGATCTAGAGACGAATAGGTTTGCCGAAAGAGTTACCTGGATTTGCAAGCATTGAAGTCATTGATGCATCACTTCCATGTTCAAGAAAACTCTCCAACTCGGCAAGATCATTCCAGAAACTCGTGTGACCGTAGTTTTGACTGGAACTCAGGTCAAACACATCTCCGCTTTGCTTGGATGAGGAATCTAGAAGCTTTTCCCACACAGGAGATCCAGTTGTAGTGTGGTCAGCCACATCCCGCTCAGTTTCACTGGGATGTCGATCCATCTGCAACTCTGTGACTGGAGCGGTTGCTGGAGTGGATACTGAAGCTGGTGCAGATAGTTCAGTGGAATGAGCATTATTAACACGGAGATCAGCTTCAAGGTGAGGAAAATTGAGCCTTGGCGTTTTTCCTTTAAAACTCATGGCAGCTACATCATAAGCCATGGCTGCATCCTCTGCAGTATCGAATGTGCCCAAATGAACCCTTTTACGCTTATCTGGATCATTAATTCTAGCAGTCCATCTTCCCGTTGAGTTCTGGCGAACTCCTCTGTATCTTATTCTTGTCTTGTTCCCTGAATATATCCATTAGATTCAGTCAGCACGTGACGAACTTCAAAAATCATTCAGAATGTACAATCATTCAGTAATACCACCTCTCAAAAATTCAGTCCACTTTCCGATACCAAAAGCAAGCAAGTCCCGAAAAATGAGTGCCTGGACTTTAGCCCTACTAGACAATGCATTTTGGACACAAAGTCGGGTCTATTTATTCAAAAAATGGTGAACTTCTCATCTGTTAACTAGCATTTCAAATTGGGGAAATTTTGGTTAAAGTCTACCTTCAATTATCACTCGAAACATACAGATACATTTAATTACTACTACAACCGCCCCAAAAACCGAGTCTCCAAACAATTTATACGATATATAATGCTGAATCAAAACAAAATCCACTCCTTTCGGGTGTTATATATTGAAATCACTCCACTCATAGCAGGCCAAGAAAATATTTTTCACTGAGACATTTACACAAACAGGTAGCCTGCACACAACGAATATAGTTCAACTGTTCGAGTACGAAGTATTTACCTTCGTCTTCTGGGGATTCCATGATGAGCAAGATCTTCGGTTTGCTGGGATCAATTCCAATCAAGATTTTCCTGCACGGAGATTGATTAGCTTCATTAAACTGAACAGATCTTTTGCTAGCTATCAAACTCAGACAACGTTTGGATTGCCCAGAAAATATCTAGATTCTCGGACAAGAGTTGATTATGAAATGCGCACCTGAAACTTCCATAGTACTGGGTTCTGAGAATCGATGGTTTCGAAGTTTACTGGGAAGGACTCTTTTAGCGGCAATGGCGAGAATTCAAATGATCATAGTTTTGATGAACGTGCCTTCTGTTTCGTAGGTGCTAACTATCACGCCTTTGCACTAGTTTCTGATATAGTGAACCGCGCCTTCATCTACACAAAAAAAGTAACCGTCTTTTGTTCCAAAAAGGTCCGAGTTAATTTCTTTCAAGAAAGTTGATACTATGGTCATGTCTACTTCTGATGAACTAAATTAAAAGGTGTTAAATCTGTGAGAATATCAGTTGAACTGAATTAAAAACTGTTGAACTGAATTAAAAACTGCTAAACTGATATGAAATGTACTGAAAGTGCTGAGAATAATCTGAAGAGGAGAGTGTTATCTTTATTTTGTTTTCAAATTTTATTTGAATTGTTGATTTTGTTTGTGTATACAAGAGTTTGTGATTTTTAAGAACTAAAACCAGTTAAATTTTATCTATAGAACTAGAGTAACAACATTGTTTTTTTCTGAATTAAATTGAACCGAACCGAACCGAACCAATAAGCATATATGATGGATAATATGCATTAATACTCAAAGCATGATTTTCTGAAGGCAATATTAATCCTACAGGCCTAATGAGGCATCCTATGCATGATAAGATAGAAGAAGTAAAACATACTACAAGACTATCAATCTTTTCCTGCACTATAACTCAAACACAACAAACTTGGCCTCTATCATTATGCATCCCTTCCAACTTCTTCTCAGATTCCAAAAAGGCCCCAATCTTTCACCTTGAAACTTGTTGCAGCAAGTTTGAAGACTTCCGCCATCGGCATAAGTCCCGACTGCTCGGCAGGAACAGCCACACCGGCCCCGACAGACGTAGCGCTTGCACTCAATTGACTGGAATTCCAAAACCAATATGAGATGAATGAGACCAATTTTCCCAGGAAGAGAAAAGGAGACAATTATGAGATGAATGAGATTCAGAATTCTCTCACTTACTTTATCATGAGAGGCTCGTAAGCGGTGATTAGAACATCTGTCCCAGCTCCCTTGAGGCGTATATTTGCCAGATACACCTTCATAAACAATTTTAATCAGATCAAATTCACAAAGGAAGAAGATTGTTCTTGAATTCGGCAAACACGGCTTCGTTAACATTCTAATCACATCAAATCTATAATGGAAGAAGAAGACGGCTCTTAAATTTTAACAGGGAACTCTACCTTTACTACGTTTGTTGCTTCTCTTCCTTGCCTTTCTTTAGCTATAGCCTGAGAGTGAAATATGAAAACTTGTTATGAAAGCTTGATAGTGCGTTCCATAAAAATAGTTAAGAATAATACCATATGGGCGACGGCAGTTGAAACCACGCTAGGCACGCCATTTATATGCAACCCATTTGCTTCGAAAACATTTGACTGCTCAAATACCTGAAAGAAAGAATAAGTGAATGGGTAAGTTTTCCCTTTCGCTCGACTTACACAGCAAGGCCTCGTCTTATATGACAAAGAAACAAATATAACAGAAAACATTATAATAGTGATTACAAATTGAATAGCTCGTGTAATTATATCTATGTTATTCCTTAAAATCTACGGTACCATGTAACCAATACTGTGTAAAACAACTCAGAACATGGTCCTGAACTTACAGCCAGCAATCACACACAGGGCACAACGCTTCCAAGAACTTAAGAGAAACTTGATACCACTAACAAGAATAGGATTTAACATGTTCAGATTATGAAAATCACTTAAACTCTTTTTATTCTTCTTGGGAATTTCCTCATGACAAAATTCATGTATGATGCCAAGCACCACATAAACTAACTAAAATCAAACAGCCAATGGCAGCGGGACTTTCTGAGCTGAGTGATAACAAAAGGTGGTTCATATTAGAAGGTGTGTCTATAGTCTGTACTGGTTAATGACACTTAGGTTACAGTAAATCGACCCCTTTTAGAAAAAGATTGCACTTTACATGAAGCGGATAAGTGTCTTTTCTCTATGATAAATCTTCAACTAACTAAGCATCAATTCCAACATCCTACCAAAGCTGACTATAATAAAGCAAGGAAATTTATGTTACTCTCTAAGCTACAAAGTCAAATAACAATACTCATAATCCATGAGAGCCTGTGACAAGCAAAGATAGCCTACTCATATGCAAGAACAATTCTTTCAAGATGTGTTAATGAACAATGCACTCAGAACACGAAACACCATCAATTACTAATTACCGTAGCTCCTTCGGTAGCATCTTGTTCGACAGCAAGATCCTGCAGAAACCAGGTGGCGCTCCCTTGATCAGCCACATCAGTCTTCAAATCGAGCAGCTCGAAAACCAAGCTCTCGTCGCGCGAAGGATCGGAAAACGCCTCCTAAACACACATTTCCACACATCACAAAACAATCTCACTCCTAACTCTCAATCCAAACCCCAACTAATCATCAACTAACCAAAATTAAATAAAAGACTAACCTGATGATCAGGAACTTGACGAATGTCGCTCAAATCCTAATCAATCAAAGCAAAAATCATCAATAATCGAAGTAAGCAAAACAAAATGCAGAGAGTTTGTGAAAAGCTGACCTTGAGCCGGAGAGGGAAGGTGGCGGTGATGGCGCCGCCGAAAAGGGGGCGGTTAACGGCGGAATCTCTAAGCATGTTTTCAAGCTGAATCAATTTCTGAGAATTTTGTGAGTGAGATCAAAATTTGATGAATATTTTTGCGGGAGGGTTCCGGCTTTTATAGCTGGGTAGGTAGCTTCAGTTTGAAGCTGTGGTCGCTGCAATCTGACTCATGACGGATTGGGCAGTCAATCTGCACTCGTTGACATTAAATTTGATATTCTGAATAGCAAGGTCTCCTTTAAATCCTTTTTTTTAAGAAAAAACATTATAGATCTACTGATAAAATTTAAGCTCAAATATTAAACTTTTGAAATTATAAAATTATTCATTTCAAAGAAATTTATCATTCAAATTATTCATATTTTATTATTCACACTTTTTTTAAATAATTTTTCATCCATTTTTAAGTATGAATTTTTATAGTACGTAACTAATAATATTATTATGTAACTAATAAATATTATCATGTGATGATGTATGATTAGATTTTAGATAATCTATACTTTCTTAATGTGAAAAATTATATACAAATAATATATGCATTTGAAGTTATTTATGGTCAAATGGAGGGTGAAATATATCTTCAAAAAGGTGGGTTGTTATACAAAAAATATGATAGGGAGTATGTAATTCAAATTTAAGGTGCCAATGTATAGGCTAGAACGAATAATAGTCTTACTGAATGGTTAGGAAAATTGATCTCGGGTGAGTGGTTCGTGTCATTTCTTCCCAAATCAGTCTTGTTCCGTAATTTCAAGAAAAGCTAACATCAAACCTATTATATAATTTTATAAAACTAGTATGTCTAATGTAAAAAAATCAAATGGATTTTCAGTATACATACATAGGAAATATACATTAGTATATACTTGTACTTGATGACTATTCGACCTGTATTTTCTATCATCGTTCATATTATTACTTTTAAGTGACAAAATTATCCGGATAATTTGAATGGAGATACTAATTCAATTCCAATAGCTATCATATGATGCTCAGACCAATTCCTATTTGATCCGTTTCTAATATATTGTATACTGTTATATCACTTGATAATGTTAAGGGCAATTTCGTCATGTCAAATTAAAATACAGGACATCAGATAATCAACCTCTTCTTAAATCTTCTCGGTACACATTCCAGGTACAGGCACTATTACCTCGCATTTTCTAGAAATAATCATTTTTATATGTTTTGAGAATTGAGTAAGTTATTATTTACCGCCAATATTTGAAGCAAAGCGTTATAATGACGACAAAGTTGTTGGAAAATACGTCTCATGCATCGTGACTTTTTCCTGCCTAATACGCTATGTGATTCACGAGAACATCCCAATATGATTCATTTATTGTCGCATTCCAGCGATAACCTCATCGATATAGATCACGTATAGAGACTGAAACATTCATTTAAAAATCACCGACATAAAAATAGACATTACAGAATTACGATCCATGTAATTTAATGCACGCGTTTGTCAGCATAACGTCAAAAAATAATCATGCAACCTCTATGCTATTACCCTTACACTTTCATGAATCTTTGTATCACCTCCAAAGGAGGAAAAATAAAGCAAACTTGAGAATTGTTTCCATGGCTAAATTGAGGAAGAAAAGCAAGCATTGCAAAAGATTCTTTCTCTTGCCTTGTTATTTTCCATCTCTCTCTTTCACACACTACAATATAAATATATACATATAGATATGTATATTATATATACCTGAAGCCACCAAATTGGTTTTCCTTTTCCTTTCCGCCTCACTTAAATTCCCCTTCCCTGTTTCACTTCCTATCTCCGAGAAATTAAAAAAACTCCGATTATTATTTTTGTCGCCGATTTTCTCATCCGCTCGATCCGTTCCCCGTAGACCTAATTCATCGTCCCTCCGATTCGATTTTGATTTTCCGTACAGATGCAGAGATAGGGTTTTGCGTTTCCAGTGTAATTTGGAGGGGATTCGATTACTGGTTCGGAATTTGGAGGCAAACGGAGGGTTTTGGGGCGTTTTTTGGTGAGGAAAGATGAGCAACCAGAAGAAGAGGAACTTCCAGATAGAGGCGTTCAAGCACAAAGTTGTGGTGGATCCGAAATACGCCGACAAGACGTGGAAGATTCTGGAGCATGCCATTCACGAGATTTACAATCACAACGCCAGTGGCCTAAGCTTCGAGGAGCTTTACAGGTCTCCTTTTTCGCCTTGAATTTGTGTTTTTTGTTGAATTTTTTGGTGCTGTTATTGGTTTTTTGGTTGTTGCATGCGTTGGTTGGGTTTGCTGAATGTGTTTCGGCTGATTGTTGCTGTTTTTGTGGCACCGAGTGTAGTTTGAATTTAAAGATTTAGCTTTGAGGTTGAATTTGATGGTAGCTTTTGGAATGAGTTACATTTATTGAAGCAATAATATTTCGTTCAGTATGCTTATGATTGGAAGTGTTTGCTGTTTTTACTGATTACTGAATGAGTTTTGCTAATTGTTGCTGTATTTGTCGCACCGAGTTTGGCTTGGAGCTATTTGATGGTAGTTCTAGGTTAAAATCTAGTTTGAGACGGTTGGTGTTAGAAACGTTTCCTCTCATGAGTTTTATTTATTCTAAGTATTGGTAGTGTGCTCGTGTTAGTATAATAGTTAATCATGACTAGAAATGATCTTATAGGTGAGTGTGTATTGCTTTATCTGTCGTGGCTTTTGATGTGGTAAATGCAATTTGTCTCCGTCTACAATTGATCACTGTTGAATCTGTTGGGGTTCTTGTAGAAAGATTTTGTTTAGAGGATATTCTCCCTAGATGTTGATGTTTTGTTAGGACGCAGACAGGAATAAATGTTTCTTTTAAAAGGCTTATAATCTTAGTCCGTGCCATGATCAGTTTTGAGGTTTTGTATTTTGTAGACAGGACATGATAAATGTGAGTGAAACCTAATTTGGCTTGTTAATCGTAACTGTTTGTTTGTTTGTACAAAATTTGTTGGGTTGGGAGCTGGGGAATGTTGACATGTGAACCTTAGGATTATCCCAGGTTAAAAGGTGATTTTTGTGGGGGGGAAATTAATCTGTTGTGATATTTCTTCGTTCCACAGACTGCGTTCTTTATGTTGATACCCCATATCATGCTTTCTTGAGTTCAACGACTTTGTATTTACAATGAATGAGGCCAGTAGTACATCCTTACTAATTGACTGCCTTTGCTCTTTGATTAATTTTTATTGTATTTTTTGTTTATGATTCAGAAATGCTTACAATATGGTATTGCATAAATATGGAGAGAAGTTGTACTCTGGACTTGTATCCACAATGACCTTACATCTGCAAGAGATGGCGAAAGCTATTGAGGCAGCCCAAGGTGGTTCATTTCTTGAAGAGCTCAACAGGAAGTGGACTGATCATAATAAGGCTTTGCAGATGATCCGTGACATTTTGATGTACATGGACCGTACTTTCATTCCAAGTAACCACAAAACTCCAGTTCATGAGCTTGGGCTTAACCTCTGGAGGGACAACGTGATTCATTCAAGTTCAATTCAGACCAGGCTTCTTAACACTCTTCTCGAGCTGATACTCCAAGAAAGGACTGGTGAAGTTATTAATAGGGGGCTGATGAGAAATATTATTAAGATGCTAATGGATTTAGGAACTTCGGTGTATCAAGAAGACTTTGAAAAACCCTTTCTTGGGGTGTCATCTGATTTCTACCGAGCTGAGTCTCAGGAATTTATAGAGTGCTGTGACTGTGGAGATTACCTGAAGAAAGCAGAGAGGCGTCTAAATGAAGAGATAGAGAGGGTCTCACAGTACTTGGATGCAAAGAGTGAAGCTAAGATAAACAATGTTGTGGAGAAGGAGATGATTGAAAATCACATGCTTCGGTTAGTTCATATGGACAATTCAGGATTGGTGAACATGCTAGTTGATGACAAATATGAAGACTTGGGAAGGATGTACAACTTGTTCCGCCGGGTGCCAAATGGCCTCTTAACGATAAGAGATGTAATGACTTCTCATTTGAGGGAAACTGGCAAGCAGCTTGTTACTGATCCTGAGAAGCTGAAGGATCCTGTGGAATTTGTCCAGTGCCTGTTGAATGAAAAGGACAAGTATGACAAGATCATAACCTCAGCATTTGTCAATGACAAGACTTTCCAGAATGCCTTGAACTCCTCCTTTGAGTATTTTATTAACCTCAATCCTCGCTCCCCTGAGTTTATTTCTCTCTTTGTGGATGAAAAGCTGCGCAAAGGTCTGAAGGGGGTTACTGAAGAAGACGTTGAGACCATTCTCGACAAGGTGATGATGCTGTTCCGCTACCTGCAGGAGAAAGATGTGTTTGAGAAATACTATAAGCAGCATTTAGCCAAAAGACTTCTGTCAGGGAAAACAGTGTCAGATGATGCTGAGAGAAGTCTTATCGTCAAGCTGAAGACAGAATGTGGATACCAATTCACCTCTAAACTCGAGGGTATGTTCACTGACATGAAGACATCTCAGGATACAATGCAAGGGTTTTACTCTGCTTATGGTAGCGAGTTAGGCGACAGTCCAACTCTGGTAGTCCAGGTTTTGACCACAGGCTCCTGGCCGACTCAACCTACCATGACCTGCAACCTGCCTTCTGAAATGTCTGCTCTCTGTGAGAAGTTCAGGTCATATTATCTCGGGACCCACACTGGTCGAAGGCTATCCTGGCAAACAAACATGGGAACTGCTGATCTGAAAGCTGTCTTTGGAAAGGGGCAGAAGCACGAGCTCAACGTTTCAACCTACCAGATGTGCGTACTTATGCTTTTCAACACTGCCGATAGACTCAGCTACAAGGAAATTGAGCAGGCAACTGGAATTCCTCCATCTGAGCTGAAGAGGTGCCTCCAATCCCTAGCTTGTGTGAAGGGGAAGAACGTTCTCAGGAAAGAACCGATGAGCAAGGAGATCGGGGAAGAAGATATACTCTTTGTGAATGATAAGTTCACCAGCAAGTTCTACAAGGTGAAGATTGGTACCGTGGTTGCACAGAAGGAGTCTGAACCAGAGAAGCAGGAGACTCGGCAGAGGGTGGAGGAAGACAGGAAGCCACAGATTGAAGCTGCCATAGTCAGGATCATGAAGTCTAGGAAAGTTCTGGATCACAACAACATCATTGCCGAGGTCACTAAACAGCTGCAGTCTCGTTTCCTAGCCAATCCCGGGGAGATAAAGAAGCGGATCGAGTCCTTGATCGAGCGAGACTTCTTGGAGAGGGATAGTGCAGATAGAAGACTGTACCGTTATCTCGCTTGAGTGGCGTGCTTTTTTTTTACTTCAGAAGAAACTGTAATCCTTGTTACTGTTTACAGAAGGTCATTTAAGTTGTTACAATCAGTCACATTGATTGGACTTTTTTAATTTGTGGATAATTTGAAACATTCATCCGTTTCTCATTTTCTGAGGGCAGAAGTCAGATATATAGAACACATTTGTGCTTCCTGCAAATCAGTTCTATGGAAATTGGAAAGGGATTTTGATAATTAGCTTGCATTTTCAGTTCTATTTAAACGCGTTCCTCAATTTCGATTGTTCAAATGGACCAAAAACTTATCATTGAATTTCACATCGTAGAGCGGATAGTTAGAGAAAGAAAGATGGGGGTCAGGGGTTGTCGGAATTTAAAATCGTAATATTTTTGTTCCAAACTACAGTAATATATGCTATACTATATAACAAGTCAAAGTAGTAACTAATGGACTAATAACTGCTCAAACAAAAAATATCATATATTGTTGAGATGTGTGAATGTGATACTGATCTAAACAAAACATCTTGATGATGCCTCGACATCTTATTGTTCATTTTCACACTCCATATTTGATTTTGTAGCCTAGTTTGATGCTCAATTGTTCAAAAATGAACCAAAAATACTACCTCGGATGTGTTGTATCAACACCCTACTATTTATCGTAGTTCTTATAGCAATTTTGACAATTACTTTGAAGTTATACATGATTAATAATATCATCGTATAATATAATTTTGGCCCATTTATGTTTATAACCAAAATTATGACGTAAACTAGTTATCGAGTTTTATAAAGAAGATAAAGATTTATTCAAAATTAAATTCCCCATTATTCTCAAAAAAAAAAAAAAAAAACCAATTTCCTTCTAATTACGTAAGGCCCAAAAACTCCAATAAGTTACCCCCATTTCCAAAAGCACCCTCAAACAAAGTCTAATTCATCTTGAGTACCCCGCCGCTGGAGTTTTTGCAGGCACGAAACAATGGCGACGGAGCTGGAAGAACTGCTGGCCTTTCTCTCTTTCCCTTCCTCACAAGTCAGTTCCAATCATTTTAATTTAGCTTTACGTTTTTTCGTTTTTTTTTCTTCAATTCGTCAGCTCGGAGTTACTGTGATTAGGTGAAGAAGGCCGCCGTCGATATCGTCCGAGACTACACCGGCTCCGATGACGGCATAAGAATGCTCGGAAAATACCAAGGAGTTGTTATCTCCTCGCTCTTGCTTTGCCTTGCTGAAAATAAGGTTCAAAGTGCCACTCTTTTTTTAAATTTCTGTTCATTTTGATTGAATATGCAACTCCTTACATTCCATATGATTACCTTTATGTTGCAGAAAAAGCTTAGTTGCTGCTTATTTTGTATAAATTTTGAAGGATGATTGACTCCATATAGTAGGATAAAAGCTTAGTTTTTGTTTATATGTATAAATTTTGAAGGATGATTGATTCAAATTAGCAGGATAAAAGCTTTGTTTTTTGTTTATTTGTGTAGATTTTGTAGGATGATTGACTCCAATTAGCGGGATTAAAGCTTGGTTATCGTTCATTTGTATAAATTTTGTAGGATGGTTGGCTCGAATTAGTAGGATGAAAGCATAGGTGTTGTTCATTGGCATAAATATTGAAGGATTCAGTCGAAATTTCAGAAATTTTCCTCTAGTTCTCTTAATTAAATAGAACAAAAGTTTACAAGAGTTTGTCTTTATGGAATTCAAAGGTTTCTCACATTCGATAATTTCATTCTCGATGGAAACTAATGGACATGAATACTTGTTACAATGATTTGGATTTTGCAAACCATTTGTTCAAAGTGAATGATTGTAAGAAAAATATTGATTGGATTAGTAAGTTTTGGCATGGTGTTCTGATAATGGGATTCTTGCTCTTTGTTGATTTAGGAGATATCCGAACCTGCAGCGCAGGCACTTGTTAACCTGTCTCCAAATGCTGAATTTGCCAAAAAAATGGTGGATATGCGTGTAGTTAAGACAGTGATGGATTACTTGTACAGACAAGGCTGTGATGTAACTTCACTATTGGTTATGCTTCTTCTTAATCTTACGCAGCTGGATTCTGGCATTGATGAATTGCTTCAGGTGGCTCCCCTTACTGTGTTTCATTTGACGCCCGTTTTTTAATCATTTGTAGCCCTAGATTCCGAGTCCCATGTGTTAATGTGTGGGTGTATGAGAGAAAGAGCTCGATTTCAGCTATTTGTTCAGTGTATTCATTTTTGTTGCATTGTTATCATGCTTATGGTTTCTATTATTTTGAATTTCGCTTCTAATTTTCAGTTGCGAGATGAGAAAATGCAAGGCCTGCACCTGATGAAGCTTGTTCGATCTTTTTGCACAACTTCTGGAGATAGAAATGGTATTTGCAATCCCATCTTCTCAGTTTTCTGTTGCCTTCCTTCTTTGTACTGCTATATCAAAAGGTTCTTAGGCTATGATGTCATCCATGACTTGTGAGAAGTATGAAACCAAATAAATGCTCGCTTCGATAAATAGAGACTGACATTTCCATTTTTTCAACACTCAGGTGATCCCTTTGAACACGTGGCTTCTATTCTGGTTAACATCTCGAAGAAAGAAGAAGGAAGAAAGATTCTGTTGGACTCAAAGAGGGGGCTTTTGAAGCAAATTGTGAGACAATTCGATTCAACAAACCCTCTGAGGCAAAAAGGGGTACATTTGTTCTATCCTTTTTACACTCACTTTCCTTGACTGATTACGAATCAATTTATTATGCATATACTACTTAGAGTAGGCTTATCCTGCTGAACCCTTTTTCGTGTTAATTCTGTACATAGGTGTCGGGAACTATCAGGAACTGTTGTTTTGATGCTGAAAACCACCTTCAAAGCTTCCTTCTGATCTCAGAGTTCCTCTGGCCGGCTCTACTTATCCCGGTTGCTGGAAACAAGGTGAATGAAACCACAATTTCATTTTGTTTTTTCACCTCAAGTACGTCTCCTTTTTATTTTAATCTCATTCCTTTATACATCTCTTTTGCAATAGATATATAGCAAGCAAGACACCGACAAGATGCCAATGGAGCTGGCGAGCGTGCTTTCAATCGAGCGTGAGCCTGTCACTGATCCTGATGTTCGTGTCCATGCTCTAGAGGCTATTTACTTGCTCGTTTTACAGGTCACTGAGTTACTATTCTAGTTTTCCTTTTTACGGTTTTAACCTCGAGTTAAAATTTACTGAATCTTCTGAGTATAGGATGCTGGAAGGAAAGCGTTTTGGTCAGTGAATGGACCTCGGATTCTGCAAGTCGGGTATGAAGATGAAGAGCATCCAAAAGCTGTGGAAGCTTATGAGCAAATCGGCTCCCTGGTACTGCATTCCTCTCTCTATCTCTCTGTATATATATGAATCTATGTATATTCTTCGTTCCTCGATCCTTTTTCTGCAACCTAAGTATGCATTGTGTTCTCTACTTTGTCAGCTTATTCAAGAGAGTGGCTCAATCGACTCCCCTGAAGAAGCACAGTAGCCGACAGAGATCGAGCTCCTAAAGAGATTTGCTATATCTTCAGAATTATGGCTGTTGTGTATCACACATGAAAGAAAGTTTTGTTGTAGCACTTTTGGTTTCTCAAAATTCGACTTGATATGTAAACTATGAGTTGCATGTTTTCTCTAATTTTCGAAGGAACTGTAATTTACATATCACTTTGATCATAGTTATATCTGCCTTAATCTGTCATCCCTATATGAAATTATAGTCATTATCCTTATTTTTAAGGAAAATATTAAATTCATTCACTTAACTTTCTGGAAATCGTCCAGAATCGAATGATAAGAAACTCGGGGGAGTCCCAAGAGTCATAAAGTAGGGGGTTTGTTTTTGCATAGTTTGCTAAAGAATGTAGTATAAAATTCTATCACGAGACCCAACAACGCCATAGATAAGAACTACTCTAATAAATCTTGTAATCTGGGAACGACAGTCTCACAACTCAGATGGCACACCATGTGTCAGTGTAACATGTTGGTAACCGCACGACAAAACAAATCTATAATTGAAATTATAGAATCATTATCTTAACATGTAGTGACCAAATAAAAGATCAAAATGAGACTATCGAAAATCATGAAGATATAATTTAACGTATTAGATAGTAATGTATATACTATTCAAAGAGTTGCATCGATACATTGTATTTCATTTTTTTCTATTCTATAAATAAATTTCAACAAAGAATCCTATTCATTTATTAATTTTCGAATCACAATCTTTACAAAATCACAAAAACATCTAAATATAGAAATAAAATTAATACTAAATGGCGCCAAAAGCACTGTAATGGCGGGCAAAATTGAAAAACCTCCCCAAAAATCCTCACCCTCCCGCCATAGCCACATTCCCTCCATTTCCCACCTACATAACACACCAGAAATGCCACCCAACACCAAACCCATCTTCTTCTCCGCAATCCCAGATCCCGACCCGTTTACCCGAACCATGGATTTGTCGGACATCGCCAGGAAGCTGGGTGTCTACCAGAACAAGCCCGTGGTCCGCAAGGCCGCCGAGCTCCGGCGACTCGCCG
The DNA here is from genome assembly GCA_948330725.1 of Sherardia arvensis. NCBI lineage: Eukaryota > Viridiplantae > Streptophyta > Magnoliopsida > Gentianales > Rubiaceae > Sherardia > Sherardia arvensis. The sequence goes on from OX415244.1 coordinate 2,279,363, forward strand.
ACGTCCAGTTCAACTCCTCCGCCATCGGCGTCGGGGAGATCTGCAAGGCGATCATCTGTCTCGAAGTTGCCGCTCTAAGGTACTTTAATTGGGGGTTTTGATTATGATGACTGATGAGATGAGCCCTAATTTTGTCCCGTGATTGTTTTTTGAGCTGATGATTGGGTTGTTTGATTGGCAGGATGAATGTTATGTTCGATCGGCAGGCTGCGATTCGATTGAGCGGGATGTCGGAGAAGGCTTACATCAGGTCCTTCAATCTGATGCAGAATGGCATGGGAGTAAAGTAAGCAATCCCAATCTCCATGTTTGTGAATTGGGGATTCATCTCTTAATTGATGAAATGATGAAAAGTTCTAAATTTTATTTGTTGTTGGATGATTGTGTAGGAACAAGATTGATATTAGGGAATTAGCGATTCAGTTTGGTTGTATCAGGCTGGTTCCCTTTGTTCACAAGAGCTTATCTTCGTAAGTGCAATGATCTTCACTGCTTTTATATGATGCGAGTCTACTGAGAAATTCTGATGCTAATGTTTATGTTTGCTGTTGTGAATGTGTATCTTTAGGTATAGGGAGAGGTTTCTTTCTTCATTGCCTCCTTCTCGAAGGACAAGCGCGGATTTCAGCCGACCTGTGTTCACTGCTGTTGCTTTCTACCTGGCTGCGAAAAAGCACAAGGTAAAGAGAATTCCACACTGCTTTTGATGATGGAATGTTGGTAGTGGAATGAACTGGCTGAATGATGCTTATCTGTTGATTTTTTTGCAGTTGAAGGTGGATAAAATGAAGTTGATTGAGCTATGCGGAACTTCAGAATCCGAGTTCAAGAATGTAAGAAATGGATTCTTTCTTCTTGTTGCTGTCTTTTGTTCATAGATAATGATGGATTGTTGTGCTGACCTGGATGATTATTTGTCAGGTTTCTACCTCCATGAAGGACCTGTGCTTTGATGTTCTTGGCACTGCTAAGGAGAAGAAAGATCCCCGAGAAGTGAAGGGAAACCGAGGTAATGATCACACATTAACGACATTTTTCATGAGCCATGATCGCCATTTGCTTGTTGGTTTTCGAGTCTGAAGTCCCTTGTATCCATTTGATCATTTTCTTTTCATATACAGAACTACTGGATGTTTTGCCAGAAAAGAGGTTGGCTGAGGATGGAGGTTATTCATCTGGTGATGGAGAAGAGGTAGTTTTCAAGTTTATAAAACATGAATTCCATTTATGTCTGTGACCTTAAGCACAGCGAAATGTCTGTGTGTCTGGGACCTTAATATCTTACATATCTCTGACCTCTTGCAGACGTCTGCTCATAAAAAGCGCAAGCGTATGGAGAAAAACAAGTATGAAGAATGGAAATCTGAAGTTCTTGCTTCCAACAATCAAGAAAAGTCAAAAGGTATGAAGATACAAACACACATAATCTTTTTACCAGTGAAACGCTCTTGTAAATCGCTTGCAACGGTGCACTAATCATCACTAATTTCGCCTGTTCTTGTACAGTCCCGACAAAGAGAGCAAAGCAAGCCAAGCTAAGCTTCCAGAAAGAGGCGGTTCCAGTACAATCATAGAACATGAAAGCACCGCCTTTTGGTACAGAGTTTTGATGGCGGCTTTGCTTACATTGATGAAGCAACATAGCTTTAATTTATTGTACTCCAATGGTTTTGTCGATGACAAATTTATCTTAAAGGCTCTCATTGCTCAACTCCCGAATTTAATTTCGAGCTTCTTTGCTGGCTGGGATATTTAATGACTATGAAGGATGTTGTCCAAACTATGATAATATCTGAACATTGTACTACTGGAAAAGGATCATCTTTGTCCCTCAACCAATTTGGCAAATTTTGAACTAACCTTCTTTAATGGCCTCAAACTTAGGTTTATGAGGCCTTAACATTGAGGGGACCCTTACTCCTCAATGACCCTATGTAAGGACTATGCACATATTAATATATATACATGTGTTATCTTATTCTCTACAGTTCAAAGTTTAGGAGAAAAAATACTTATTAGGATGAAGATTAGGAGGTTGGAAATTTCAGATGAAATGTTGGGTACTTTTGTGCCAATAGTGGTTTATTGGGTGTATTCTGGGATTCATATGATGTTGGGGGGTTTGGATAGGTATAGATTGCATTCAAGAACAGAGGAGGATACCAGAAATTTGGTCACTAAAAGGGATGTTGTCAAAGGTGTTCTTCTTCAACAGCTGGTTCAAGCTATGGTTGCCATCCTCCTTTTCACTGTAAGTTAAATTTTCGCTCCGTCCCACTAACATTGTCTTTAGTAGTTACTCCCCTGTTTTTATCGATATGACACTTCCAGACTTCCAATGTCGGGAAGTGTCACACTGATAGAAACATCGGGATGCATTACATCAAAGAACTTAAACTAGAGTACTTTCTCTGACAGGTTACTGGTACCAATAATGCACATAGCAATAGTTGTTCTGGTGTATTGATTCTCTGCATTCAATTCTTGGTCGGAATGGCGGTGTTTGACACGTGGCAGTACTTCATGCACCGGTACCTACACTACAACAAGTATCTATACAAGCACATCCACTCTCGCCACCACGCGATAGTCGTGCCTTATGCATTCGGGGCAATGTACAACCACCCGCTCGAGGGCCTCATCCTCGACACGGCCGGTGGAGCCGTGTCGTTCCTCATCTCCGGGATGTCTCCCCGGACCGCCATTTTCTTCTTCTCTTTCGCTACCGTGAAGGGGGTTGATGATCATTGCGGGCTGTGGTTGCCCGGGAGCCCTATTCATGTTTTGTTTGGGAACAATTGTGCCTATCATGACATTCACCATCAACTTTATGGTAGCAAATATAATTTTTCTCAGCCCTTTTTTGTAATTTGGGATAGGATTTTGGGAACTTATATGCCTTATTCATTCCATAGGAGATTTGATGGAGGTTTGGAGGCTAGGCCAGCTAAAGAGTATCACAAGCTTCACTAGTGGAAGCTAAGGCATGTTCACTATAATTTTGTATGAATATTTTTCATTACAGTTCAGTTCAGTAACAGAAAAATAAGCGGAAAAACGAGTCTAAATGTTATCCTTGATTAGTAAATTAAGTCTTTAATTTGGTTTTAAAAAATGAACAAAAAAATTATAGAACAATATTTTAAAATTCACTACAAAAATATCATATATCAAATATTCAAAACGAACCTAGTCAATTAGGTTGGCCAATAATTAGTTTTCAAAGAAAAAAAAAGGTTGGCCAATAATTAAGTCTAACATAGAAAATAAATATACGAAAGTATCAAAATAGGACCAGTCTATTTCTTGAATGAGAGGTAAGAAGTTGATGGGATTATACTTTTTTCCAATATTGCGGATGAGATTATAATAATTGGATATAAAATACAAATTATAATCCAAATCTCGAAGGTAGTGACTACTTTGGTTTGTATTTATTCATAATCAGTTGATAAGCATAGTACGTCATAAACATTACATTTTGTTTACACAAAATTTAAATAATATGAAGAAATTTGATATTAACTAAAGATGGGAAAATTTAATAAAATTATTATTTCCTTGTCCTTCTAAATTCATATTCAAGGGTTCCTTGAATTATTGAAAAGTACTCTTTGACTATCTTTATTATAAAGAATTGAATCTGCATACGTAATTGAAAAATAAAGATATTATTAATTAACCTATTGAATTTTATGGTGTTCCTTTGTACCACGTTACTTGAGTTTATGTATATAGAATCGAGAAAGTCTCGGGAACTCCCAACTTTCCCGACTTTCAGAACATTAATTAAGGACCTAACATTTGAAGTATCCATACTTCAATTATTCATGATTAACAAGATCAACCATTAAAAAGTGTAAAACTTCTATGGAAATCCAGTACATTAAAAAGAAATATATTTATTCCGAACACAAAAAAGAAAGATGTTGTTCTAATTATTCTTTTAAATATAGATTGCCACTTTTAGATATTAGAATTTGATAATAATTAGAAGATACCATTTTCTATTCACAATAATAATGACATGATTAATGATGAGATGGAAATAAATGAAAGATTAAATACAGTCTAATATTTTTATTTATCACCGTCCAAATATGAATATAATTATATATTATAAATTTTCCCATAAATTACATAGAAATTAAAAATATATTTACAATTTATATATTATTTTCAATTACGCGAGTAAATATTGAATTGTATATAATTACACTAAATAATATAAAAAAAGTAGAGAGGTGAGGAATCTTTGCTTCTTGTCGAGAGAAGAAAAGTAAACTCGCAAATTAGTTGTATGGACAAAAGGCCTCTCTCTGCTCATAAACAAAACACCTCCGCAAAACGCGATCAACAATAATTTTCAACGCGCCACCGCTTAACTTTCCCAAACATATCACAAAAGCTTCGATCTTCAGCCTCTGCAAACCCGAATTAGGTCCAATTCGTTCCTCGGCAGCTGGTTCGGGTCGGTTTTCATGGGAGGGATGGAAATCTCGGACGAAATCCTGGGCACCTTCGTCCCAATATTGTTGTACTGGGTGTATTCTGGGTTTTATATGATGCTTGGGCTCTGGGGACTGGATAATTACCGGCTGCATTCGAGGAAGGACGAGGATCAGAAGAACGTGGTGTCCAAAGGGGTTGTTTGCAGAGGGGTGCTGCTTCAGCAGGCGGTTCAGGCCATCGTCGCCACGCTTCTCTTTGCGGTGAGTCTTAAAAATTTCATCTTTTTAGCTTTTTGCGAGGTGGGTTATTGATTCCTGTATTTTATAATTTATTTTTTGATTCATGTAATTTTTGGAGTTAGGGATTATGTTTATAAATTGAATGGATTGAGTGCTTGTGGCAAAATTCAGGAGTAATTGTTGCTTAGTTTAGGGTGTTTGTGGATACTTAGTGTTTAAGGTCATTTGGTGTAGGTGTAGGTGTAGGTGTAGGACTGATAGACTTCTTGTAGGTTGTTTCAAGGTATTTAGGGAACTCTAGAGGTTGTTTTAAAGTATTTAGGGTACTCTAGAGGCTGTTTTAAAGAATTTAGGGTATTCTAGAGGCTGTTTTAAGGTATTTAGGGAACTCTTGAGGTTGTTTTAAGGTATTTATGTTACTCTAGAGGTTGTTTTAAGGTATATAGGGTAGTCCAGAGGTTGTTTAAAGGTATTCAGGGAACTCTTGAGTTTTTTTAAAGGTATATAGGGTACTCTAGAGGTTGTAATAAGGTATTTCGGATACTTTAGAGGTTGATGTAAGCTTCCTTATTTGCATGTAAAGACTAAAGAGTCATGTTTTATGTCTTCATCTAGAAAGGAAGGGGTTCTACTTGTAGAAATCATGCTTGTAAGTTGGTGTAACATTATGCATCCGAACAAGGAAATAAATTCACATGCTTCATTAGGTTTATTTTATGTCTCTAAAAGAGCAATCTTTAGCAGAATCGTGGTCATTTACAAATGGGCTGATGAGTGATATTTATGATTCGCGTGTTTCAGGTTACTAGCAGTGGTGAAGTTGAGGAAGTGAAAAAGAATTCGTTGATGGCACTCGCAGGCCAGTTTGTGACTGCAATGGTGGTTTTGGATACGTGGCAATACTTCATGCATCGCTACATGCACCAAAACAAGTTCTTGTATCGGCATATCCACTCGCAGCACCACCGGCTTGTTGTGCCCTATGCATTTGGGGCTCTTTACAATCACCCGCTCGAGGGCCTCATTCTCGACACCATTGGTGGGGCCCTAGCTTTCCTCCTCTCGGGGATGTCTCCTAGGGCTTCAATTTTCTTCTTCTCCTTCGCTACTCTCAAAACAGTCGATGACCATTGTGGTATGTGGTTGCCATGGAACCTCTTCCACATCTTGTTCCAAAATAATTCTGCCTACCATGATGTCCACCATCAACTCTATGGAACAAAGTACAACTATTCTCAGCCTTTCTTCATCACCTGGGATAAAATTTGCGGTACATACATGCCCTATTCCCTTGAGAAGAGGGAAGATGGTGGTTTTGAAACTAGGCCTGCCAAAGATGTCAAGGAGGAATGAGAACATCCCATATGTGCATTACTTTTTGTACCGCTGCAGTTCATAGTTAAAAATCCCATCTTTCATCTATGGATGAATTCTGAGTTGCTTGTGTAATGTTTTTACCTTGGATATATCCATATTTAGATATATTGTTGTATAATCTTTTTAGCCTTTCACATTTTTCGGAACTAATAATGATAGTGGAAGAAGCTCCAATTGCACAAGAGATGTGTGTGTTTTATTGGTGCTGATGGGATTTTACTGGTGTTAGATCTTACCTAGTCTGTCATTTTCTTCATTTGTTCTTGATCTTGCATTTATAAATATGGTTTTCCTAGTTCCTACTTCTTGATCTTGCATTTTTCTAGTTCTGTCATGATTTTTCCTTATCTGGTGTTTTTTTCGTGCCAACAAAAAATCCCTGCTTTTAATGAAAATCTTCGAGAGTTTTTATGTTCTTTCAAGTGTTTCTGAAGCCCTTTCTAGGTCGAGTAGATTGGCTCATATGTTGAGTATCTTTGATGTCGGAAAAGGCCGACACTTATTCCTACTTAGATGTGATGACAACAAGATTGCCAGAATGTTACATGATGAAGTGGAGTAAGCGTAAATGGTGATCCTTCTGTGTGTCTCTTCCATTGTGGTGGTTGAAGGTCAGTATCCATATCCATTGTGTTTACTTGTCTAATAAATGATTTACTTTTCAGTTCCAATCACACTATATCCCCATTATTCCTTCCAAGGACCACGAAAACATGCTCTTCTTAAACACCTTATCTCAGGTTAGTCGACTTTTCCATTTTTACTATATGCATTTGCGAAGAATGAGGATCAGTCGGTCTATATGATTTTATTTCATCCGTGCCTGTTATCAGCCTTCTTAATCATCTGCAGTAGTAGAAGTACTTAGCACAAGTCATTTTAAAGTAGTGTCATTTATGTAAGTGACCCCATTCTCACATGGCCTCTCTCTCCAATGTTCAACCTTACATTTGTTTTCTTTCTAAGCTCCACAATTTGGTATACTCATCTGTCTGGAAGTGGTCTAAAAGATAAAAGACACATCTGGAGATCATATTCCTTTTTAAAAAATTATTGATTTCACCCCTCAACCTTTACATGGCTTAAGAATTGGATTGGTTTTTGATGTGATCTATCATATATGTCTACTTGTTCTCGATGCCTAATCTTCGCTTTTAATATTAGATACACGACTATAGTTTTTGGACGGGTTTGAGATAATCAACGAGGATTAAATGCGCGTCTTTGTAGTCGGGTCGTGTAGTTTGTGTCCATTTTCCGCTAACAGTGTCACCTATGGCAACATTCCTTGACATTAATTCATAAAGAAAGCCTCACTCTCAGTACAGACTGTCCTTAATTAAGATTTGAGAGCCCCAAACTTAATGCAGCTGTAAATGCTATGGCTGTGATCAGATGTGCACAAGAATGAGCACTGATTTCTGTCTGCAAAAATGCTTTACACAATCCATATCATAAAGAATTAACCATTTCTGCTGTTTTACATTTGATTCTTTATTTTCCAGCAATGGAAATTTTTAGTACTATTGGACACACTCGCGGATATCTATCCCTGTTACTAAACAACTCTACTAACACATTTAGATAAAAAATAAGAATGTTGAAATCGGAAAGGTAAAAAATTTAAGTAGGTGATTAATGCTTGAAGTGTAAACGGTTGTCATAGGCGAAATGCTGCATGTTTCTCTTCTCGAATCTGACTGGCTCAGTTTGATCAGTATGGAATCTTGTCATGGAGAAATCTGGCTTTTGATGCTGATGCCTTCCGGGGGACATTTTCTCATTACTTGTCGTCCGGTAGACATCTCCGGCCACATTAACCGCTTTCTGACTGTAACAACCTGAAAGAATCCCCGATGACCTCCTCTTAGGGACCTCTCTATCAGAAAAACTCCTCCTATCACCCTGAGATATTCCTCTATTATTAGTATGCCCTCTCAGATTATTGCTTCTCATCTCTTCTATGTCTGACATTGCCGAGAAATCAGCTGCACTGGCTGTGACAACACTCCACTCTATGCTTGCTTCACTCGGAGCGTAGCAGGTCTGTGTGAAGGCGCTCGACATCCCTCCATCTGATGCCTGCCTGGTTAGGTACTGGCTAGGGTTTGTAGCGAAGCTCTCGATCTCAAAAAGGTCTGAACTTGCATCACTTGCTGCATCATTGTAGATTCCTCGAGCATTCTCTGAGATTTCGATTGATGCAGCCTTTGGGGCGATGATTGCATCCCAGGTTAACATGTTGAGGGAATTTTTCGGGTTTCTGTGAATTGGTGAGCCGAACACTTCCATTGATTTCCTGCTGGGATCATCTTCTTCCTTTTTCCTCTGCATTTCCAGGAACTTCTCTCCTGTAGTCTTTGTACTGGAATCAAGAACAGGGAATCTGAAGATATTTTCTTCAGCGGTGTTCTTCATCCCGATTTTCACCTGGTCGAGCTTCACGCCTCCTCGAATATCATCCCTGATCCACGATGCATTCGACTGAGAATCGCTCATGCTGATCAAATCGGCTGGCTTTGGTGCAGGCCTCTTCGGTGGGGCTGCTCTGATGCTAAAGCTCCTGCTAGGGCTCTTTTCTCCAGCCTGTGGTGGATCAATATCCACAGAGTTCTTGTCGCCACAGGAACAGTTGCAACCTAAGGTAGAAAGAAAGCTTCTCCTAGAACTCCCTTTCCTTACAACCTTCCTTTCCTGCTGGTTCCTGTGGTGCAGCAGCGCGTTCTGGCTGTTCCAGCTCGACTCAGACCGAACACTAGGAGTAGCCGATCGGCTATGGTGCCTCGGGAGATCGAGCTTTGGCAGAGGAGGAAGTGGAGGAGGAGGAGCTATCTTCGGGTTGAACTTTCCCGAGGAAGATTTGCTAGGAATTCTCGGTAGTGTACCAAGATCAGCACCATCATCATTGCCATCATCTCTTTCGTTGAAATACTTATCAGCACTGAATATGTCGATCTCAGTGTCCTGATCAGGCTTCTTGACCCCCACGGGGTGAACCTGCTGGTCGAACTGAGGCGTGGAGATGAGGAACTTGCTGGTTTTCTCATCCAAGTAGGGCGGGAACGGCGATCTGAAAGGCAAGGCCTTTTTGATGGCAGTTTCAGAGGCTGCATCTAAAGAGAGCATGGCCATGGGGAGAGTATAGTAAGGAGAGAATGTATGCAACTTTATTTTATATCAGAAATGAGCACTTTTGGGAGTTTTTTATAGAGGGAATATATGTTGTGTTTTGGTGCAGATGTTTGGGAGATTGGATTGGAAAAAGAGGAGGATTTGGATGATAACATATATTTGAAAGGAAACTAGTTGGCTGCAAGAGAACCTTGGGTATAGAATCATCATTTATAGAGATCCCAAATACCCAATAATATATACTGCTCATTCATGCAAGTGAAGTGCCAGTTTGTCATTGTACTTGTAACTCTGATAAATTGCAGATTTTATTTTGTGGATTGGATGCAGATCCAGTATTATTATTATTTATACTACTACACTATGTTGTTGCTAAACACAGTTCGTTATTTTACTCATTCAACTCTATATACGGTATAAATTTACGAAAATGTCCTTATTTATTAGGTTCATTTGGAAACTTAGCAACATTCAGTTATGATATTGTAATTTCAATAATATTTTGGACTGGACTGAGTAAATATCGGACTACGTATATCATTTCAGTAATTTTACATGGAACAGTAGTTCATGTTCACTTAAACTTATAACTTGACAAAAATATAATTTGATAAATTTTATGTAAATTTAATTTTACAATATTAACAAGATTAAAGCTCAGCTGGGAAATGTCGCAACAACTTTTACCTTTGTAAGACCATGTTTAGTTCAATTTACTTCTGACACGTTTTAATACAACACAACACTGATAAGATCACATCGCTCATACACTGATTAACACAACACATCTCAGCGAGTTTCAGGTCTAAATAACATTTTTTTTTCAATTTAGTTCAATTTCAAGAAAAAAAAGTAACATAACCATTATTTTTAATTAAATGATTAAATTAAACATTATTTAAATGCAGATTGTGTATAATTTTAATTCATATCTGTGTAGTTGAGTATATTACACCATTTTACCACTCATAGATATTTCATATTGTTCAGTGTATTTCAACACTTTTCAGCTCAGCACAACAGTACAACACTCAACATAACACTGATCAATATCCGACACAACACTATTTAAACTCAACTAATTAAACGTGACCTAACTTAAACACAATAAGGTGTCTTGTTTCTAGCTTAGTATTTAAGCGCCCACTAGATCTGATTGCATGGACGTAAATTAGCGCTCGTAGAGAATATTAAGATTAATATTAAAGTCTTTTAGATTTGCAATTAATAATATTCGGCGCGAAGTATACATAAATTCGACCATAGAACTCCACAGTAGCAGTTAGACATGTGGACCATTCACCAAAAAAAAATTGGTGAAACAATTATTGAATATTTGCCCTACAACTTTCATACTATTATGCATATTTTTCCCATCTCATAAATTATTATAGTATTTTAAATTTTAAAACTAGTATCATTTCATTTCTATCATGTTATATTCTGTCTCATTATCGATATGTTTATATTAAATGTCACTTCATAAATTTATGTGAAAAAGGATTAACGTTAATTTCGTTTTCAACCTAACAAAATTTTAATTCATTCTAGACAGGACCCAGTCCAATTAATTTCTATTTAATAAATTTAAATTATTTTAGTTGTATCACTAAATAATAATGTAACTAATTTAAGTTGTTCAATGTTCGTGATATGTATTTTTCAGTTCGTTTGTGTTTTGAAGAAAACGAATCATCATACTGAACTGAGACGGAAGAAATATTAAATTCATAAAAATAGTAAACATGATTTGTATGTATGTCCTCCACAAATCCTTTTAGACGTACGTGTTCATTTGCATAGTTAGAAGGCCATAAAACAAGAAAGTTCATTAATCATTTGACAAATACAGAAAACTTATGGATGTCCCATACATTATAGTTGATAAATATATAAAACTAATTGATGTTTCTTAATAATAGTTAGAGAAGATTAGAAATGTGACAGTCCAATAAGTTGTGGACAAAAAATATCCCTCTTAAAATTTTGTTTTGATGGTCCGAATAAAGGTTCAACGATCACAATAATTTTTTAAAATAATATATTAAGAATAACTAAATTACATTTCAATCGGGCAAATATCTTAATCAGTCTAAAAGACAAAATTTTAGTGACAAAAATTTTGGATACACTAACGAAAATTAAAATGTGCAATTTTTATTGAATGATGGTGGAACTACACCGGAATTCATGGGGTTGGTGAATAATTATGTTTCGGCATATTAGAGGTTGGTTTTCTTTGTAATTTCATTGTACTACCGCCCGAGTTATAATAAATTAACACTTAAATTTAAAATATGGAGATTGTCGCCGCCACCTCCGACAACTCCCTTGTTCCGTCAGTGATTACCGTGAATTTTAGTGTTGCCGATCTGCTTAATTATTACTATTAACTTCATGACAAACACCAACTCGCCACCGTGATGGGGTAAGCCGGACCCCTACCCTCCACCGCACCCTAATGCGCAAAGTGTCGCAGAAAATATACTACTCCATCTGTTTCAATTAAATTTGTACGACATTCTTTTCAAATATTCAATTCAAATTACATACTTTCTCTTTGTAGTAATATTTATTTTTATTTTTCTCTCATTTCACTCAATTTCCTGTTAAATTCAATCTCCGTCATTCACATTACAATTCATAATTCCATTTCAACGTTTTTTTAACACCTTCCACCATGACGGGGAGCACTTCAGTTTCAACTGTGATCGATTGTGTTCTCCGTCAGAAAGCCCCCACAAATACAGTTTAAAATTTGTGTCCGACCAAGCATATGAGTACAGTACTATACTATTTTGTTGGGTATTAGGGTTTCGTTGATCAGAGCGAATTCTGGCCACTCATTTTTCTTCACAAAATCCTTTGCTCTACAACGAAGCGTGACACCTATTACCAGTGGTTTCAATTATTTTTTGTACTTATATTCACGTGTGCATGATTATGATGATAAGTGATACGATCAGATTCTGGGCTCAAATTTAAATGATTTTCAATGAAATGAATATTAATCATGTATTTGTGATATTATTATTATATTGGGAGATGGTTTACATTTGAGCTAGAAATGTACGGCTAAACTTAATTCCAGTCGATCGACAAAATCAAATAATTTCTCCATAAGATGATTAGTTAACAAAACAAGATGTGATCGATGTTTTATTTAATTTCTTCACGAAATATTCATCAGATTAGCTAGGAATTATCTGTTAAATCTAATCAATGAGTTCAAAATTGTTTTTGTGGGCCAAAATTCAATATAAAAGACACATTTTTGTTTTGAAGAGGTTGAGAGATACTAATTAGGTGCTAATTAAATTTTCTAATTATACAATCAAGTTCTTGGTGGGCTAGGGCCTTCAATTTAATTGACCTGATGTTTATTATACAATCAAGTTTTTTAGATTATTGAGTTTTAAGTATAATTATGTAATATGAAGTATTGATATGTTATCACGACTCCAACAATATCTCATATGTCATATTTGATTAATAATGCAATCTCAGTTTGAACGTTGAAAATACTCAATTTTTATTAAATGAATCGGGAATTTGTGCAGGTTAAGTCAGGACGGAAGAAGTATAATTTAACTTGTTGAGCTATAAAATAGACAAGACGAGTCTGAAATTGGGTCACCCTCTTATATCGTTGCTTAATTGTGTCGGTAGAAAATCAAGGACTAGGGTTTGCACTATTGTGTCAAATCTTAATTAAACCTCTAATCACAGTCTTAATCTATAATAACCACAAATAGTATGTATGCTTCTCAAATTAGTATGTGGCTCTTCTAATCATCATACAACAAAGATAAGACTCCCTCCCCACCTTATATATCTTCCTTGGTTGGGCTTAGCTTTTGCTCTGAAAAAGAGCGTTATTATAAGCAGTTCGATATTTTGAAAACACTTTTATTTATTATATTTATTGGGAAACTAATTAATATTTAAGCAGTGGTATTGTAATTTCAACAGTAATTTGAATTACGTTGAAAAAAATAATAGACTGTCAGGATCGTCCCTGTAATATTCGGGGTCAAGTGTAAAATAATTTGTGTGGCCCTTTATTTTTTTCCGTTCAACTTTTTCCCGATTTTCTTAAATTTATTCCTTTCTGTTTATATTTTCAGCCATAAGAATTTATATACATAATATAAAATTATACATAATAAAAAATATTTTGAACCTCACAAATTATACCATACAGTAAGGGTACATATCCCCACGTGCATTTTAAAATACAAATATGTGCATTTTTAATGTGTATAAATGTGCATTGTAGAGTTGTTTTGCTTATGATTTCTATAAATAGTATATGCAAATAGAATATACAACTGTAATTATAGAACACGCACCAAAGAATTGTTTGAACTTCTTAAATTTGAGCCCCGGTGCAATCGCACCTATCAAAAAACGACACTACGGACTGCGTATATCATTTCAAATAAATAATAGAGGTTATATTAGTTCAAGTTTGAACCCTAGAAACAACTAGGTAATCATTTAGGTCAAAACAGTTTGTAATCTTTGTATTTTTATATAAAGATTTTGATAAATATCAAACTGTATTTTTTAGAGATCCGTTATATAATTATTAATCCACCAGTCTCAGTGAATGTGTGCATTAACTGTCTCATCTTCACAATGGTTTTCATGTCAATAAAAGGATGCATCTGGCATTCAAGATAATTTTGTTCTTTTGTGACGTTTAATTATGTGTGGCTCAAACACTTGAGTCACTCGGTCAAATCCAACTTTGCAAACTCTTTCTAGGTTTTTCTGTCCTCTTTTTTATTTTACTCCATGTTTAAATATTCATATTCTTATGCCACGAGTATAATCATTTGATTATATATCTGTGGTTGCAATTCTGGTGGCTACGTATAAATTGTCGTTCGATCTACAGTAGGGATTTAACAGAACGCCACGCTTTTATATATTCTTATCATCTATGTTATTCCGACATGTCAATTTAGTGCCGCGTCTCCATATCAGATATGTATCACGACACAAAATATGACATGCTTGTACACGACCCGTGTCTGAGTAAGATAGCTTATTACCATCCAATGTCTAGCAATGTTTTTGATTCATAACATAATGTAAAAAGCTGATATAATATAGTGAATTTCAAGAAATGATTACATGTAGCTGTAAAAAACTTAGTTTTAAGTGAAATGTATAGTGTGATAAAAACAAAAAATGTCATTCATAAATTACAAGAAAATCCTCTTTCTCCAAAACGTGAAATGAAAATAATCAAATCAAATCAAATCAATGCAGCACTGTTGATATAACATTTGGCATTTTCACCCATTCATTTGCAAACACTATTTCCATATAATGCAAAATTCCAAATTGTTTTTCCTTTGGTTGATTGAAGAACATGCGATCGATCTCAGATTCTGCATGCAATTTCCAGAAAACAAGAACAGAAATGGATGGGGAGATTAGGCAAAATGGCCAGCTGGTATTGTCTACTAAAACAGCCAAACAGTCCTTTAATCATTTGTTTTAGTGTCGGGCGTGTGGAATGATGAGCGCGAGCCAATCGCTTTTTTCCGCTCCATGCTCCATACTAAGATGAAGCATGCAAATACTTTCATCTTCATTTTGATGCATTTCATCATATCCTACTGTCCTAGGTTTCGTCATATCATATACTGTACAGGTTTCTGATATACAGTTCATCATATCTTCAATTTAACGCATGAAACCTAGTTGTAGTCGATAGAGAGACATGACACAAATGCAACAGCACCGTAATGGGCTGGCCGGACCCTCTATCCGCCACCGTGAAGTGTCGGAAATGCAGCATTGCTTCGAGTTGCGACCATGACTGTGTTTTCTGTCAGAAAGCCCCACAAACATAGTATAAAATTTGTGTCCGACCAAGCATATGAGTTACAGTAGTACTCTAATACTTTGTTGGTTATTAGGGTTTCGTTGATTAGAACGAATTCTGGCCACCTATAATTAGTGGTTGCATTTTGAACTCATTGGGTTCAATTATTTTTCGTACATATTTTCACGTGTGCATTGCATAATCTGCATGATAGTGTGTGTCTACATACATATATATATATATATATACATATATATATATATACATAGATGAGTGTGTAACATACACTAAACCAATTTCATTAGGATCTATGATGTTACTCCTTCGCTCCTTTCTATAAGATCTTCGTGGACCGGAGTTTTGACGGCGTCGATATGATCTGTAAAAGGGGAGCTCTGACTGTAGTAGAATTTTCTCTCCGACGTCCAAGGTAATTTCTCATAAGAGAGAATAATAGTGAGAGTGAAGGGATTAGAATTCTTTGATAACATAATTATTTATTGTGTTGCATCAAACAAGATTGAGGTGTTTTCTTTTCTTCATCTAACATTAATTAAATAGATAAGAATTTGTTTAATCCAATCAACCTTTTATTTATTTTTTTGGCTAAAATTTTATATTAAAGACACGATTTTTGTTCGGTGGAGGTTGTAGAGACACTAATTAGGTGCTAATAAAATCAAGTTGTTGGTGGGTTAGGGCATCCTTCAAGTGAGTCTATACCTAATATAAGTATTGATTAATTTCCCATAATGATTTTCTTTTGTAGTTTTGTGACATTGATATAATTATTTCTCATTGGCTTAAATTTTGTATTTATATTAAGATGCAATTATTTCCATGGGCATGAGTATTTTTATAAAAACTCTGCCAAACACAGGCTAAATAGTTAAAAGATAAATTTTAATGGACATATATACATAACTAGTAATAATCAAACTGCATATTGTAAAAATCTTGCGATCAATCATCAATAATGGTCGACATGATCACAAATTTAAGATAATTTATATCTGAAGCCCTTTCCATGACCGGTCTGAATAAAAAGGTCTTACTATATACAGTCTAAAATAATTCATATACACGGAATATGAATAGATAAAATTATCCTCAATTATTATACTTATGAAAAACTTATCAATATAGAATAAACTTATATAATAATTTCATGATATAAGTAATATATGGAACCGCTTTCAGTGTTTCAGATCAAAAATGGAAACTCTGAGTGTACATCACTTAATGAACTAAAACTAACTAGTAGCTATTCAGGCCCGTTCTCTTTAATTTTCCATGCAATATTTGTCAAGAAATTGTGGCTGAGCTTCTTCAAATTACAATTTCCTCTCGTTCTTTCTTCAATGTTCTTCATTTTGGGATTTTTTTTTGAACAAATAAATTGTTATTTATTTTGGGTCTACATAGGAGAATAAAAAGGATTGGTTACATGTTATAAAATGTCGTTTCGTGAACTATTTCAATAAAATGGACAAGACTAATACTGAAATTGGGCCACTCTAAATACATGGTGGTTGCCCTCGACGCTTAGTTTTGTCGGTAGAAAAGCAAGGGCTAGGGTGACATTGAATAATGTCCCATCTTAAACCTCTAATCACACTTTTTAATGTGTGCCAAAACCAAAATTAGTAGTTTTTGCATCTCAAATCAGAAAGTGGCTCTTCTAATCATTGATTATTAAGGTTTGTTTATATGAGTTCAGTCCAATTTAATTCACGTCAGCTCAACAAAAATATAGCTTCATTTGAACAGAAGAATTTGTGAGCTAATTTACTTCCTCCGTTCAAGTCGAAACTACAGAGAGAAAATGGAAGTTGATTAAGGATTGTGAACGATACGGTGGAAATTGAATCTGAGAAGAAAAGATCATCATGCAATTTGGACGGAGAAAGTATGCAATTTTGACGGGGACGGAGGGAAGAATGTATTCCATGATGTAGTTCTGGATTTGCTGCTATGTAGCTTTGTCATCTGAATCTGAACTCTGAAGAAGTGACTTTGAATATGAACACTTATAATAATTCACCAATTATTTTGGGTTGATGAATCATAAATCAGATTTGTTTTCTTATGGTGTTTTGTGTGGCTCAAATAAGTTCATGATAGAACAATTTAGTCGCTCAGTCTAATCCAACTTAATAATTTGCAGACTCTTTCTAGCTAGCTAGGTTTTTTCCTGTCCTCTTTTATTTTACTTTCATACTTCATAGTATAGATCGAGTAAGTATACATAATCATTTGAATTATTTGTTGTTGGAATCTGGTGGATACTCCATCTCTCAGCATTTTCTACGTTTAACCTAGTATTCTATTATTATGTTTGATCCAAACAAATTCAGTTACTGATTGAGTTCGGATCTATATTCTTTGATTAAATCAGATTTTGGATTGAATTCGGTTCGGATCTTTAGATCTAAGACATCTTTTTCGCGGATGAACTTGTATCATATGTTCTTTAGACATGGAAAAATTTTCAAAAAGAAAGGAAACTAATTTTTGTAATGTCTAAAACCTAAACCCTAGTCTCGTGACACATTTTTTCATATCTTTTCTCGATTGTGATCATTTTATTTTGTCATTTGAACAAAATACAAATCAACGTATCTGTAATGTTACAGATCATTTAACACGATGGTTGTACTTGAATTCAGATCCCTTATTAAATATTAGAAAAAATATTTATGAAGGTAAAGTAGTATTAGAATTTATTGGATATATTATTTGTAATAAAAGAATTCTTAGACTGTATTTTGATTTGATGATTGAGCGACTCCGGTCCTTACATCTTGAATGACTATTAAATTATTACTTTTTGAATATATAGCTGAAGTATATAAATGTAGATAAGTAATAAATAAAACTCGTCCTCTCATAATAAGATTTTTAAAAATTATGAAGTAAAATGATTTAACCCATCTTAAATAATGTGTTCATTATGATTAGATTGGTTGGCTTTGAGGGTTCGAACCTGGTCTACAGCCATCTAAAACCCTAGGGCCCAAGAATTTGAGGTTTTAATTCATAATGTAATCCAATTATATTGATTTGATTGTTATTTTTATTAATTAAAATGTAATTTAAAATATTCCAACCAACTTTTTATGCTCTTTAATAATACATGAATTTACTTAAAAACCACATAAACACCCTTTAGATATCATCTGATTGATTGTAGTTAGTCCTAATCTTTAGTCTAATCTCACAATTAAATTTAAGGTAGAAATGATTGAAAATGCTATCAAAAATGATGAGCGTTTTATTTTGACGTTTCAACCATTGTCCGGAACTGTCCTAAATAAGACATGAATGTGTGTCCCTCTTCCAAAATAGAAGATAATATCGTCATATACAGTCCGATATTTTTGTTTTATAGGTTAAATATGATATGAATATATGAAAATATTTTTATTTATTTTATTTATTAAGAAATATAGAAATATTCAGAATATAGTACTGAAATTTCATTAGTATTTTGGATCAGTGACGGATTCAAGAACTCTTTTAAGATATGGTTGATTCGCACCAAAAACAATGATACAATAGATTAGCATACTGAAATAGTTAAATGTTTCCGGAACTCAATAATATGGACTGCTCCGTCAATTTTAAGTAGCGAATTAATATGTAAAATAGCTAAAAAATTTCATGCCTCAATAATTATTAGCTATTCCGTCAATTTTTGACATGGTTGGCACCATACCAACATACTGCATAGATCCGTCCATGTTTCGAATAATGTTAAGTAAAATATATATCGATATGCGTATAGCACTTCAGAAGTAAAACGACACCAAATCAAATCAACTCAACTCAAACAGTTGATCGATCGGAAACCAGGGCCGGCCCATATATGAGGCCAACGAGGAACTCGCCTCAGGCCCGAAAATTTAAATAATATTTTAGGCCCAAATTTTTTAAAAATTGTAACTGTTTATATATAAAAAATCAGTAATTTGCGCTTGTTTTTAATTTAAAATCAGAGTCTTATTTGGGCTTGTTTTCAATTTAAAATCATGACTTTATTTGGGCCCATTTTAAAAGGTCAGTGTTAGGTGCAGGGACAATTTGATTTTGCAGGTCTGAAAAAGACAAAATTACCCTCATTTTTACACTATTACCTAGACCTGCATCAGTAAACCAGGGGTATTTCAAGTCAATATCAGACCTGCAAAATCAAAATGTCCCTGCACCTAAAATCCACGTTTTAAAACTAATCAGTTTTCCAAAGTCTTTTTTATAAAAAACGAATTAAATATATAAAAACAATTAAAAAGGAAAAGAAAGATTGCATACCTCCCTTTCCTAGTTCCCTTTCGTTCGACAGTTCATCTTTTGCCTTTTGGAGTCTGGATTTTCGACCATTTTATGCTCAAATTATCTTTATTTTTGTGTTCTTCCATTGAGATAAACACTCCTAAAATTTCAACTTATCTAAATTTGAAATGCAAAATTTGTGATATGCCCGGGTACAAATTTCTTGAGTTCTTCCATTGTGATTTGATGGGCAGAATCTGTACTTTATTACTAATATATATACATTACGCATTAATATACATGATGTCTTATTTTAGAGATTAAACAATAAAAATGATAGGAGATATGCGCTATTAAATAATTTTTGAATGCTTATGCTATATTTGCTTCTCGCGCTTATTTATTTATTTATTGTCAATTTTGTTTGATGGAAAATACTTCTGCAAATTGATAAATATAAGTGTGCTAACGGATGGTCGAAAAAGAAGAAAAAAAGGCGCACGAGAAAAATTAGTTATATTTATGAATATTAGGGGCCCTATTTTGTAAAGTCGCCTCAACCCTTAAAATAGTTAGGGCCGACACTGTCGGAAACGGTGGTTCACGAGCCTATTCTGGCAAAAATTTAAATGCGAGCTTGACATGAAAATGCCCTACCCGGCAGAAATGACATTAATCAATGGCATTTTCATCCACAAATATCAAACAGGAACACTATTTCAATTCAATACGTAATTCCAAACAGTTTATTTCCTCTGGTTGATTGAAGAACACGATCTCAAATTCCATGCATTTTCCAGAAAACTGGAACAGGAAAACAAGAACAGAAACTGATGGAGCACGTTGTGGGATGGGATTAGGCGAAATGGCCAGCTGGTACTGTCTACTAAATAAGCCAAACGTTAGGTCTAATTATTGGTTTTAGTGTCCAAAGCAAAGCCAAATTTGTAGTGCAAAAAGTACCCCTATCTCATTGCACTACTACCAAATGTGATGTGTTCCTCCTCGTCCTTTGATCCTATCAACCACAAACCGGTTCCAGCATAAACTTCACAAAGCGATTTTTTAGACTGACGGAAAATATTTTTAATCATTACTATCTTTACTTGTATATAGTTATGTACGATGAAATTTCAATATTATGAAAATACACGTTTTAATAAATCTGACAATATTTTATATGGTCATATTTCAATCTGAACGCTTAAAAATATTTAATTTTAACTAAATGAATAGTGTGATTTGTGTAGGTTCAGCGGAAATGGAGTATTTAATATGGTGATTTAGTCACATTCTCATGAAGTTATTTATGACTGATTTAAACTGAAATAAAGTAAATGTTATTGTATTGATAATTGAACTTAAAATTCTACCAAACTAATCTTTCAAATTTTAAGGAACTCCTGGTTCATTTTCTTCTTTTATCTCTCTTGAACACTTCAGGGGAGATATATGTGGAACAATGTTTGAATTTGTTTTATTCATTTATGTTTTTGAATAAGTGTGGAATTTACGTACCTAACTTTCAGATCAATTATATTCGAGTCTTTCAGTGAGTTGTTTTGTTTTTCTTTCTGAAAATCTTTTTGGTCGAACCCCTAATTCAATCTAGAATTAATTTGAGACTCTTTAGATTCAATTAACTCAACTATAGAACTTTTTTTTTTCATTGAATAACTTCACAATTCAACATTTAAGGTTTGATTGATTTTTCAACATAGACAAAGCTTGCTCAAAGTATAATAAGAGAGGAGAAAATGAACTAAAATTATTACATATAAATTGAAGAAAATGTACAAATTTGGGGTTGTAACTCCAAATTAATGATAATTTGTTTAAAAGCACAGGGAAAGGTTTCTGCTGAGGTAACAGCACAAGCTAGGTGAAACTATTGCCAGAAAATAAATAACTGCAAAAAGACAGGATAGTAGAATCAAGCATTCATGAGACAACTATAAGATGGTAATTTAAATCAATATAAGGTGAAAACCAATTCTTAATAATAGAGTGAATGGATATAAATAAAGCAAATGTTACAAATTACAGCTTCATAGCCTACTTGAACCGCACACAAAACAGCCCCTCCTTTAATCGCGTAAACTGCTCGCTACCAAAAATTCTTGAGGGAAAGCATGGCAGTTTAATTCGTGAGAGATGGATCGTTTACCTCCACATTTGTCACAGAGACTTGGTGGCGTTATTCACCCAGTATTGTTTCACTGCAAACAGAACCTTTTCTGGGACGAGCGGGCCATCCTCGTGGTCGGATAGTTTGAAGGTCCATCTCATTCCCGCTACAATGCTCTGCACCTTGTTCAGCACGTCAACTTCGTCCCTGATTATGACTGTGCCTTCGGGCCTCAGAATTCTGTCCATCTCCAACAGAATGTCTTCTAGGTTGCACCTGAAATTGATTATTTTCAAAAACCATAATGCATTATTATCAAAATGTAAAAGACATGGAAACACGACACCATGTCTCCGGGGGTAAGAGGGTAATTTGGACGGGCCTGTGGTAATATAAATATATAATAACCGAAGAGCAAAACTTCATCAAGAGTATCATATGTGATCCAGAAGAAATAAATGTGAAGCATTAAGTAAGAGTATCGTATGATAGAACTTACTGGTCTTTGTATAAAGTGAAAAGACCGTTGGCGTGGATGAGGTCATATGTTCTCGGGTATGTCGAGAAGCCTTCACACCTATATTAGATGAACGGGAATTAGTTAGTGGAAGATTTCGGCCATATCATATCAATATTGTAAAATAATTAAACTGTTTAGTAGAAAGGAAGAGAGTATATACCAGTCATGATAGATGCCTATCATTCCTCGTTCATAAACCACACCGAGTGATTGCTTGTCAGCTATCGTCGGGCCGACATTCATAACCCACAGTTTGGGAGAGTTGAGAGCTGCAGCAAAACTTCCCATGCCAGCATTCATGTCCATGATGTTCCGGTACCTTCCGGAATCAAGAATCTTATTAACACTTTTGTAGTAGCTTACGTGCTTTTTCCATTTCTTGTTGTCTTCCTCGTAGGATTCAACAGAGACACCTGGAACCAACCCGGCGGCCACTCTTGGGGGGATGGAATAAAGCCTCTCAGGGAACGGCTTTATGATTTCTCCATCTTCACTCTTCCCAATTGTATATGGAGTCACGCATGGCTCCATTTTCTTGTACCTAATAATCACAGGAATTCAAATTAGAAACTACTCTTTAATGAAAAGTGTAAAGCATCGATGAAAGAGAGCATACCAAACATCATCTGGATCCGAAGCTTTGCAGAACTCAGCGCCAGAATTCTCTTGTTCAGCACGACAAGAATCGGCATCAATTCTTTTCTGCCAAATTGCGGTTTCAGCTTTCTCAGATATCTTCTCCCAGCAGAGAAGCTTAGCAACTTCCTCGATCTTTCTCTGTTCTTCCTCAAGTTCCTCCCTAGGGCGCTGCCATGCCTTAAAGTT
Source organism: Sherardia arvensis (assembly GCA_948330725.1). Lineage (NCBI taxonomy): Eukaryota > Viridiplantae > Streptophyta > Magnoliopsida > Gentianales > Rubiaceae > Sherardia > Sherardia arvensis. Next base: position 2,302,150 of record OX415244.1, read on the forward strand.
GGTCTTCCAGTTAATGGGGGGTCCAGAAAGAACCCAGAATCCACCAGGTCTCAGGACTCGATCAACTTCCTTCATGTACATACCCTCTGAAAAACAACAAAATGCGTTTAGATAATACATATAAAAAACTATACTTTCAAGCTAAAAGGTAATGCCTTTACGAAAAATATCCTCACCATTTGATCCCCATGGAATCAGGCAGCGGGAACAATGTGCCATGTCGAAGGCTCTAGAGGGATATGGCATTTTTATAGTTCCAAGAACACCAATAACTGCTGGCACACCTCTTTCCAGAGCAAACTGAACCTGTGCCTCGTGTGAATCTCTTGGCGCGAATGACATGGCCACGACTTTTCTCTTCCATAGATATGCTCCCCAACTTGCAACCTGAAATAAGTCAACATTAACGATCAGCGAACTATACATAAATTATTTGCTAGAGGTAAATAATTACAGGAAGAACTACGTACCCCACAACCAGTGTCCAGAGCAGTTCTTACAGTCCCGTTATCCATGGGAATCACTGCAGCAAGTTGATCGATATACTTGTCAGCTCCCTGAGGAAACTGAGTGCCTCCACCAGGAAATCTAAACACATTCCCTTCATACTGTATCCAGTTCTGAATAGCCTTCTCAACAGTCAAGCTCTTGTAAGGAGCATTGGCATACGGAACATAGTCACGACTCTTAGGCCACCTAAATGGAGTTACATATCCATTGGGAGCTGGAATAAGGCAATGGAGCTTCTCTTCCTCAACAGGACAGTGCCTTTCTCTATAATTCATGTTGTCCCTAGGGAATTTCATGGCACGGGCTTGATCCTGGCAAGGAGTGTAGTCGGTGTACTTGGGACCACATGACTCGTAAGCTTTCACATTCGCGTTCGAACCATCGATCATCCCGGCAGCACCTCCATGATGCGACTCAAAATTGAGCTTCGGAATGACATTACAGGCAGTGTTGGTCTTAGTCATCTCCAAAGCAATACTGTCCCCCTTGCCAAAACCGCTCCTCTGCCATGCTCCCAACAGGTAGAAGAAACAGCACAAACCAGCTACTATGAAAATCGATATAGAACTCCTAGTCCTATTATCACCAGCTGTCAATTTGTTTGCCATTAGGCCCTGAAAATATTCCAAAGAACAATCGAACACATGAGTATCTGATGCAGAAACTACGAACACCAGCCAGGATCAATCAACTAAAAGACCGACATTGACATTCAACCGAATCATCCTATCATAGATCCGAGATCATGTAAATAAATAGCATAAACCGCAGGAAGAGATCAATTACTAGCAACAGATCAGCTTCTATAATGATTCTCCTAATGTAAAGTTTTCTTTTTTGATCATCTCATTGAATGAACAACTCCTATCAAACTGTCTATTCTACAATAAGCAACAAACAACATAAGTTCAATCAGACATGACCCCATCAAACCACTCCAAAAATAAATAGCTCAATCAACAAACATACATAAGAAACATAGCTACAAAAAATCCCATCAAACCACTACAAAAATTCCCTCCATTGACAACATTCTCAAACTACCAGAAAGCTGATGAACAAGAGAGCTGATAAACAAATCATGAATCACAAAAACAGCACAATCAAGCAATCTAAGAGCTCAAAACAGAATCAAAAGGTGCAATCTGAGAGCTCAAAACAGAATCAAAAGGTGCAATCTTTTCGAGATCAGCTTACCTATCAACAAAATTGCTAAAAGCCCAGAACCATGAAGGATTCAGATGGAGCAGCAGGAGTATAAAGCTGCGATCTTGGGAGAAAAAGATCGGTTCTTTATTGAATCAATGAACGAGCTGAATGCTTCTCTTCACACTCTATAAAGACAGGATAATTATATATAAACGAGATTTATAATAATGGAAGTAGATCGATCGATCACTCACACGGTTTCTCTCTCACACACACTCACACACTGGAAACAAGAAATTGTAATATCGTACGACCAAAGTGATCTTGGACCGCTTTTATGTTGTTTTTTGGTTAATGCCCAAATCTATCATTAATTTCACCAACTATAGTAATGTGATCCCTTGTTTTTTAAGATTGCTTTATTTAGGGTCCATCCCCGATGTTTGGACAAATTAAGAATAGGATTATGATGATAATTTTCGGAAATTTTCTTTATTTTGGATCTTGAATATATGTAGGATTATGATTATTTTTATAAATAATTTTAATTAATTATGGATAGGATTTTGTAAGAGGTTAAGGCCTAATTTGAATTAAGAAGGACAATTAAATTACAATTTAATTTAATTAAATTTAATAAAAGGGAGAAGTGTCTTTATTATATTTTAGAAAGAAAATTTTTTTACTAAAAATAAACAAATTTGGCGGATACTTCGTGCGTAAAAATTGGCAATTTCAAAAATTGTAAATTAAAATCAGATAAGAGCAGATTTTAAATTTTGAATATGCTTGTAATAATGTTAGCGAAAGTCAATTCACAGTTATGTGTTGATTTATGCAATTAATTAAAATATTCTAAAAAAGTAACAAGTTTATTTTATTTATTTATTTTATGTATTAGGGCACGTCTACTTCAGCTGAATTGAATTGAATTAAATTGAATTAAAAAGTGTTGAACTAAATTAAATGGTAGTGGAAACTACTTATTTTGTAAGACACCAAGGCTATATTTGGTTTACCCGATTTTCGAAAAACTGAATTTTCAAAGTCCAGATTCGTATAATTTTAGAAAGTCCAGATTTTCTTCCTCTCAAGTTTGGTTTTGTTCTTCCAAGTCCAGACTTTAGTCCAAACAAGTTTTGATTTCATACTTACAATTTTTGTTCTAAACTTGCAAAATCTGGCGAACCAAACAAAAATTTTGTTTCGGACTTACAAATTCTCAAACGAACGAAATAAGGTTGTTGCAAAACCAAACTTACAAAATTCCAAACTCTCAAAATCCAAAATAAAATTTAAACTCTCAAAATTCTCTCAAACCTAACACAATTGAACTAAATATACTAAATTGAACTGAACTGAACTGAATGACATTGGTGAAAATAAATCGAACTGGACAAGATAAGTCGGTGTTTATAGTATTATATGTCAACTTCCTGGCATTTTCATACTGTCCATTTGCGTAGATCATCAAGAAATTAACAATGTAGATTAAGAGTTTAAACAAATGAAAGAATGACTTTGTGAATGTGACTTAGCCGGATTGAGAAGGAGGAGACTCTTCCACTTGGTTGAATCTGAAAGCTGGATAACATATTCATTGACAAGATACATCCAACAACTAGTTAATCATCAAAGTGATGAATTAGTAATCAATTCTTGAGTTTAATTATTGTTTTTATGAAATATTTAATGCATTTGTTGAGGTTATTTCACATCATTTGAAATGAGAAACCTTGTTATTATTAATAGCTAGTCAATGATCCATGATAGGGTTAAAGAAATAGGGTGTTCTATCTATAGAATTCATCTATATTGAAATAGATTTTTTTTATACACGGAGTTTTGTTTAATACCGACTCACGACAGGGACAAAGACGGAATTTTCAGTTCGGTATGTCCTTTTTAACAACTAATTTAAAATTGTTAAAGAAAACTCAATTGACCTACCATGGACAAGGGCGTCCATCCCTGACACCCAAGTCAATTGATTTTATGATGCAATTTCATTTGACTTGTGTGCTGAATCTATTTGGGCCTTGTGCCTTATTTCCAATTTATATGTGACAGATTTGTTATGCCCGTCAGGGTTTATAATATAAAATTAGAGCCCATGCTGCGCTGAGCCTAAATGTTGTGGGGTGTTGATAATTGTGAGCCTAAATGTTGTGAGACTTGTTATGCTCGTCAGGGATTCTGTATATAACTTTGTGGGCCACTCTACATATTGATAATTGATTATATGATGAAATTTCACTAGACTTGTGTGTTGAACCTATATGAACCTTGTACCTCATTTCCGGTTTATATCTGACGGGGACCTTGTTTCCGGTTTATATCTGACGGGGGCCTTGTTTCCGGTTTATATCTGACGGAGTCTGTTAGCCCGTCAGAGTTTCTAACTTTCTAATAAATTATCATTCTCTCATAAATTATCATTCTCTCACAAACAACTTTCATTCATTAGGATTAAAGCTGAAATTTCGTTCAAATTGGTTGCGAGTCATTTTTGTGCATGATGGCTCATAGTACTTGCATGATAACATGTAACATGAATTTGGACCATACAAAGAACCGACGAATTGAATGAATATTTGTCTTTGAAACATGGAATATGGAATAAAATTGCCAAAATGGTCTCTATGAGTTTTCACTTTTTATTCACAATAGACCCATGCATTTATGCTCAATTATAAAAACCACATGGGAATCTTGATTAATTTATATTTTATCCCTACCGACACTAGATGTAAAATCAACTTTAGCACGTAATAATTTATTTTGACACAACTTAGCACGAAATAAAAGTCACGTCTTTCTCCAACCTTAATCAATTGCATGTCTTTCCCACCTAAATGAGAATTTGGTTTTAATTTATTTTAAACACCTTGAACTTTGGAATTTTTTATTACGTTGCTCTCATTTAAAAACTTTTAGTGTATTATGTAAGTCGCGTGCTTTCAGTTTTCATATTCGTCTTTTTTTCTCATTGAAACTAACACCACTAATATTATAGTATGCAGACGTAGAACTACGTCGTAAAGTGCATGTCGCCACTTATCCAATGGCCCAATAATATTGTCGGTTTGAATGACAATGATAAAATGTAGATCAAAATTTTAATATTTTAATGTATTAAGAGGAACTACGTATAAGAGTCATTTTGTCAAGTGTTTTAAACCACATATTGGGAGAAAAATGATAGATTCAAATAAAATATTTGTAAAAAAATATTAAAAAAAGGTCATTCAGATCTTACTTACAATTTTTATTCATCAGACAGATTTGATTTTTTGAATCTATAATTTGATTGATGTTAGGGCCGGGCATATCACCATCATGTATGGTTCATCCCGACCCCTCATCCTACATGGCGTTCGGGCCAGATCCGTCCGCATACTGGATTGCTACCAACCCTAACATGAGAATCTTCCCAGACCACCTAACGGCGTGAATGATGTGACCAGGCCCGGTTTCCACTCATATAAATATCTCTCTAGCACACTGGAGAGAGGTAAGTTGATTAAACACAATCAGATACACATCTATTCTCCTGACAGCTTTCTAACTTAAGCAACGGAGCGGAAACGACAGTTAACCGCCCCTCCCTGAGTAAGAGTTCCTTGTTCTTAGCAGATTCTCTTCATCCACCATCGGGGCAGATCATCGGGACGTTAATCACGACTTTGACAATTGATATATCATATGTCATCAAGTATAATTTGATGGACTAGTCTGGTGTTCCATACTACAAAGGTTGTTAGAGGGCTCCTTTCAAATAAAATAATAAAGTACAAGAAATTTATTTTTTTTGCTGAGATTCATAATAAAGAAATGAGATATTCTCAAGGTGACAAATTAATTGAAACCAATTATTGTTTGGTGGGATTGTGAAGAGAGGGAGACCACTTCCTACCCACGTACTATGCCAAAAGTCAAAATTTGACTTCATCAAATAATTCGGATACTATTGGCACAAAATATTTGTCAATTTTTATTACATTTTTCGGTTATTTTGTGAAATATGGTAAATAAAAATTATATTTCAAGGTTTAATTAAAGTATTAATGATACAACAAGTTTTAGTTAGATCTCTTCACGCTTCAAAAGAAATTTCCATTAATTGTATTATTATATGCAGTAGTATAATTGAAAAGTCAATGATATAGAATTTTTAATACATTAATTTTTTAAAACTTTATCTGTCCAATTCAATTAAAATACTCTCGTGATGAAATGGCCTAAATAATTTCCAATTCAAAAGGTTGTGTAACTTGCGTTTTCTAATTAGTAATTATTACTACGTTAAATAAATTTAAGTGAGGGAATTATTACCATGTAATATGTAATCTGGGGACTTGAATGTAATTCTGACAAGAAAAGGTTATCTTCAACAACTGGAGCTACTGTAAACTAAACTAAACTGACGAAGCAAACTGGTCGGAAATCATGTCGTCCCTTTCTATTCTATCTCTTCCATTGAAGCTTCAAGTTCACACTTCATCAAAACCTTTTCTCCTTCCCCCATTGTCTCGTTTTCAGACATCCTATCCGCTCAGGGTCGGAGCCCCGACCCAGAACAGGAGGCACAACTGGGCATGCTTTTGCTCCGGTGGTGAACAGTCCAACAAGAAAGTAAGAATCTTGGTAGCTTTAAATATCATTTCATTCTGCATTATGGTTGACTGAAGCTTTATGAGTTAAAAAGATCATATTTTTTTTGTTTTATTTTGCTAATTTGTATGCTTGATTTGAATTCAGTAGTTGTTTCTTGATTTTGAAATGGAATTGGTGCAATGTAGTTATGTAGATAGATTACTGTGGAATTCGTTAGGCTGATTATTTTTAAACATTTTAGGAGAATGGAAATGAGTGGCCTATACTGAGGCGTTGGGATGTGCCGTGGAAGTGGCAAGCGATTTCACTGACCTCGCTGGCTTGCGGATTGAGGTGCCTTCTCTAACTGCTCTTTTGAAAAATTTGATTTTGCTGGTTACAATGGGCAAGTATAGGAGTAGCATGTGTTTTTGAAATGTAGTAATCGTGAAAATAAAGTTAATACCCGTGTGACTTGTAGCATGATGTTTATTGTCAAACCTGTAGTTTCTTTGTTTATGATTATCCTCTCTTATTCAGAATGATTGAATTTATGTGTATTCTTTTGGTTGTTTTTCTATTTATAGTCTTGAGAAGGGATGTTTTGAATGAAGCTAATTATTTTCCAGGCAGTTTTGTTTTTACAGGATTAATAGAGTCAGCAGCATTACCATACCTGGGGATTCGCGTTGAAGATTTGAATTTAGATGGGAAGGCGGAATTGTTGTTTGTGGATCAAGCGTACGATATTTCTATTAATTTTGCAGTGATATTTTTTGATGTTTGAACTTTGAAGCATCTGTTCGGCTTCGCTGACTAGTCCCATTTGCAGCATTGCTACTGCAGCGGTTCTTACCGTTCTGTTTGGAGTCACAACCTCACTTGGGCCGCTACCCGATGATGTATATCGATATGGTAATGACCCGTGTGAATTGCATAGGATATTTAACTGTTTCAACTTACTTTTTCAGCATCTAAGCAACTAAAATTTGTTGGAAATGTGTATCAGATTTCAGAAAACCTTTCGATCTTCAGAAAGGATGGTTACTATGGGCAGGTGTCGGTTTTGTTGGAGCTCTTATCTCTGTTGCGATAACAGGCGCTGCTGTGTCATTCTTTAGTGGTGAAATGCCAGAAAGAGAGGTCAGAATTCTAATTTTGAGTACTAATTTATTCTTGGTGAAACATTTAAAATATGTTTTTGTGCGTGTGTGAGAGAGAGATCTTGCTAATATATCGAGAGAATGACAAGGATGTGGACATATAGATTGCTTTTGCCACCAAATTTATCGATTGTTGAAGTAAAGTTGATTTTGACCGTATAGTTGGCCTTGATACCTTGTATATGATGCTTTTACATGTACCATGTTTCTTAATGCCGACTCTTCTAGATTTTTTGGCCGTCAATGATCTGTGTAAGTGAGTTTAATGGACTGTTCAAAACATTATACTAAGTGAGTCGGTATCCATTCTGATCAAACAAGCAAAAATTTATGCTACGTAAATTTTCTGAACAGACTGATGCGCTAGTTCGCTTGCTTCCATTGATCGGGTCCTCTAGTATCAGGTACTCAAAGGGAAAACACAATTGCCAAAACCTTTCATTTTCAGTTTTCCTGCTATTATTTCAGTCGTGATTTCATGAATTGTTCTTAATGTTAATGCAGCACAGCTTGCCTGGTCGGGATAACTGGGGTCCTTGCCCCAATCCTCGAGGAGACTGTTTTCAGAGGTTTCCTTATGGTATACCTCACCAAATGGTACAGATCCCATCACCAGTCATCCTGTTTAAAACAATCTCTAAGTTATAGGACGGATATTAGTGTTAAAACCAAATGTTCGTGTTGATTGACTTATACAGGGTTCCTACTCCAGCTGCTATCATTATTAGTGCTACTGCCTTTGCACTCGCCCATCTCACTCCCGGGGAAATTCCTCAGCTGTTTGTACTAGGTAATCCTTATCCCGACACTCATTTACATTAAGAATGAAGACCAGAAAGTGAACTAAGTAACCAATATTTACGGAATAATTACTAATATGTTGAGTAGGGTCGGCTCTGGGATTATCTTATGCGCAAACACGAAACCTTTTGACTCCCATTACCATACATTCTCTCTGGAACTCGGGGGTTATCCTGGCTCTTACCTTTCTGCAGGTAAGTTTTAATCTTTTCCAATGCTGATTTACTCGTGTTTTAATCTCAAATGTGGCCGGAATTTTGTTACACTGAAAAGAGCTTCGTTCATCTGATTCGTTTTGTTTTGTTTTGATGTAGCTTCAAGGTTATGACATCAGAGAAATAATACAAGGATCTTGATAGGATTTGACAGCAAGCATTATACACTTTACCACTATTTTAATTTTATTTGAAGCTGCCCTTGCAACTTAAAATGTAAGCACAAAAGCTAAGGATAACTCGGCCTGCTTGCCCAAAATAGCCTGGATCAATAGGGAAATCCAATTTATAAGCCCATTCGATACAATGTCTTCCAATTTTCTCATGCAAATTAAAACAAGGTTTTCAAAAATATGATCATAGTAGTGCAAACATTTACAAGTGCAGTTCATTGTTCAAAATATACACTTTCTTTCTATAAGGAAATTTTAGGTGCATGGATAATTTAATTATGCAGTGCAGATCTAGGCCATAGTGAGCACAAGCATTAGTAAAAAACAGACTCGCGCAATCAAACTGTCCATGCTCGTATCAACCCTTTCTATACTGTCATTTTCATTACAAATCCATTTATAGTTCTATACGTACTCGATCGGCCAAGTTCACTTTCTAAAACAACCATACTTGTCATGAGTTCTTTACTATTGACCTTGAAAGAAGATAAAGTTCTAATTTTGAGAGAATAATACCATTAATATACATGCACATACTCCATCCGATCTTTATACAATAACTTAATTTCTATTTATGATAAAATTAAAATGGTATTTTCCGACTTAACTGTAAAACAACGTCTTTCCGCTCTGTACTATTACCTATCCTAATATTAATTCATAGATCCGGCACTGTCGTAAACCATGAAGATAGTAGGGCAACCGGCCTAGGGTGGTGATCATGATTATGGAGCTAGTTGATGACTTCGACACATTCTATATGTGAATAAAAAATGGGTGCACGTATGGGAAGCAAAACCCAAGGTCAAAGAAGAGAGACAAAACGGGGTTTTAACGAGAATTTACACTAAATTTCAAGTAATTTTTGGCATTTGACTCTGTGAATAATCACTCCATTTGCTCTCCACTTTGAAGACATGGTTAGCAAACTTTAGTGCGACAAATAGTTTATATTTCAAAAACTTGATATTAATTTCTGTGTTTTTGTGTATCATTGTGTACTACCATGTGGAGTTCAATTAATTTGGGTTACGAATTTCTCTAGAAGAAGCAAATTTTGTGGAAATCCAAGTTTTTGTGAGTGAAATCCAAGGAATTTTGACTCTTAATAATATTATTTTGAATCCCTAATGCCAAAATTTCAAAAATCAACCACTCCACCAGTTCTCACATTGATTATATGCACGAGTACATGTATGCCCCGAGGTCCACCTTCTTTATAGTTTTTTTTTGAAATATTCTTTTATGGCACTTGAAAAATGTATAAACTAATTTAAGGGTATTACATGCCAAAACTAATATAACTAGTGTATGTGCTATTATATACATATATTTTTTTGATATCAAAGTATGTGCTATTATATACAAAAAACAAGATATACAATAAATATATTGTGCTATCTCGCTCAGTTATATTAACTTTGACAGAAAATGTCAAATCCGATTGGTAACTAATGGAGAGAGATTCATACACTGATACTGTATTAAACAAGGATCTGATATCACTGCAACACAATATGATCAAGCAAAACATACTCTACATTCTTCAAGTTGTGTAAGCATTTGGAAAAATATAAATCATAAGTGGAAAATTATATAAACCCTAAATCAAAATAAGCCTCACACATATTGGTACTATATTATGCAAGGATCTGGTACCACTGCAACACAGTTTTATCAAGATCTAAACATAGTCTATATTCTCCAAGTTGCGTATACATTTTGGAAAATATAAATCAAAAGTGGAAAATGATATAAACCCTAAATCAAGAGTAATACACACAAAAATAATGAAAACATTGTATGTAGAATCAAAACAAGAACAAAACACAACATGTTCATATGTTTGCTCAAGAAACAAAACACCTTTCATCACCGTCTCCGAAAATGTGCAAAATCAAGGGCGGAACTACGCGAGCCTACCATAAAATTTGAAATTCAGCTTATATTACTGTTCACCGGTCAAATTAATTTGGGACTTTCCGCCTTTCGACTAGACGGCTATTCTGAAACTGCATTTTTGCCCTTTATTATTTTTAGTCATTTGAGTCTACCCTAAAATAAATTCTCGGTTCTGTCACTGTGCAAAATATAAAAATAAAATGTCAATGTTTTAAGTAATACATCTTTTAAAATAAAATATAGATAATTTGAAGTATAGATTTTTGAAATTTGAAAAATTAAATATTGGAGTTAAGTGTTGAGGAGTAAAAGACATAAATAAAAAGCTGAAGATCCAATAATTTTGATACGGCTGATTATAAATTAAAGGTCAAACAAAACTGTCCAACATCAGAGGTGTAGTTACACACTTCGGTCAAAGGTTTATCGGAGTCTGGAGTTTAGGGCACTGGACCCTTGCGAAGGTCAAAATTAATTACCAGAATTGGTACGTATACATGTATTATCCCCTCCTCTATGCATGTTCAATTATATTATGAATCCAAATATATTTTACAGACAAAATTTTATGTTTAGTATAGCAGCAGCTCTGACAGGTCAGTGGAATAGAAACTTTTGGGAATGGAATTGGAAGAAATAGGATTTTTGGATCTTGAGAAACTGCAAAGACTCTGCATTAGACTTTGACAGTAATTAACAACTAATTTATGATCAGATGAATAATTATCACTGTAGAAACAGCATTGGGAGTTTCACTTTTACCAGTAAACTAAGCAACTTTCACAGTTAGCTTCAAGATCTTAGTAGATCTGGTGATCCCTAATACATATAGTTCATAGTTGTATCTTAATTAGTTAATCCATTGGGTTCGAGCTAGTCTCGAAATCAGCAGTGTGGGGATTTCTTATTTGCAAGATTGATTCCTCGTGCGTACCCAAACAAAGGACGCTCAATGAGTACTGATTCTGAAATACCGTAATTACATGTCCATCAAGATATGTGATGTCGGGCGAGTGGAGTTTTTTTCTCCCTGCTTATAGCAATTCAGTAAATTCATTAGACAACAAACATTTATAACTCATATTACAGAGGTAAAGCCGGTAAGTATGACTTATATGTGTGGAACTAATCAATTTAAGTAACGGCGGAACTACGCCCAGATCCGGATAGTCCTGTGCCTACCTTAAAATTTAACTCAAATTTAGCTCTTTCCAACCTTCGGGTAAACGGCTGTTCTGAACCTGCATTTTTGTCCTTTATTTTTTTAGTTATGAACTTATTTTAAAATAAATTTCTGGTTCCGCCACTAAATACACTTGTTTGCGCTTCATGGTTAATGTGAGGTCAAACAAAACGGTCATAAATTAGAAGGTGAAAATTCAGAGAGTGTAAGGTTAAAACATTTGGTCAAAGGTGTTTGAGGTTTGGTCGTTGGTAATTAACAGTTTGCATGCTTCATTACGGTACAAAAATAATACAGTAATATGATATCATAAGTAATAGTTAATCTTCATGAATCCACAAATATATATTAAGAAGATAAAAATTATAATTTCTGACAAGTCAGTGGAATAGAAGGATTTGGGAATGGAATAGAAGAAATAGGATTTTTGGATCTTGAGAAACTCTGAATTAGACTTTCACAGTGATCTATCAGAAATCAATCAATTTAAAAATCCGTTGAATAATCTTACTATTAATCTCTCTACCTTGAAATCCAAAAGTTAAAAAACAAAAGCCAAAAACCACTCACATTTAGAAGTTTGCCTTGTCTTTACTCAACCTATATTATTGAAAAAACATAATCCCAATAAGGGATGATTTGGTAGTCATCGAGATTCCTCAATTTGGAATTGAAAAAACACCATAGCTTTCAATGACACCATCAATGTTAGTACCAATTCCATTAAGTAAATGCTACTCTCTCAGTGTCAGTTCAAACCGTACAAATTAAATTTTTCCAGATTGATCAGATATATTTTAATCATCAATATTTTCATTTGTTTATAGTTATGCATGACGAAATTTGATATTACGAAAATATATGTTACAATGAATCTTACAATATCTTATGTGATTATATTTGATGATAATAGTATTATATTAATTTAAACATTAAAAGTACTCAATTTTAATAGATGAATAGAAATTTGTGCAGTTTGAAATGACACGGATAAAAAATCAATGAAAGAGAGTAATAAATTGCACAAGGAGTCATGGCGATGCCCCATTTCTTTGACTTAATTAGGGTTTTATAAGGTTGGAATTCTCTATATCATTTTTTAATCACCCCCTTTCTTATTCAAATTGATTCATTAAAGTTTGAATTAAATATTATAAGATACACCTTAAGTTATTAAGATCACAAATTTTAGAAAGAGTGATATTTCAATAACATACGATCGTACTGATAGCATCTACAACTTATTTTATCTTACTTGTAATGTAATCTCAGTTTCATGTCGTCGATACACAATTTATCACATATTTAAGTTAAAATGTACACTGTCTAAGTTAAATTATACCCTAATTGTTATCCTAACGTAAACAAGATTAATGAACACATTGAATTTTTAATTTCTTGATATAAGGTTTAGGACAAATCTTTTTGAGTTTGTGAAATAGAGGAGGGGGATCCCTCGTTAAAAACAAAGCTCCTTAAAGTCACCAGAAAAGGCGGCTTATACTTCGGTGGCAGACCCTTATTGAGGAAGCATATAATGACTTCAAATTCAGACAATACTATTCCAAACCCAACCTCTTCTTTGTGTTTATCTGCTTGGACCTTCCCACCTGCATGCTTTATATTACTTTACCTCATCAACACATATTTTCTTAGCTAGATTTAAGGATCTTTCTGGTCTTGAAAAGCAAAAAAAACATCCATTTGATCTTTTCTGTGAGCAGAAACCCTAGAAAAGATGGAAAATGATGGTGAGAAGATGGATGAGATCATGCTTCCTGGGTTTAGGTTTCATCCGACTGATGAAGAACTTGTAGGGTTCTATCTCAGAAGGAAGATCCAGCAAAGGCCTCTCTCCATTGAGCTCATCAGGCAGCTTGACATCTACAAATATGATCCATGGGATCTTCCAAGTAAGAAAACTTTTTGTTTTTCATTTGTTTCAGAAAATTTATAGATGTAGGGTTTGTTTCCGGACTGTGCCGAGTAAAATACTGGACTGTGTATAGATCTGTCTGTTTGTGTTTCTTTGTTTTAGTTATTTGAAAGTTTAGGAACCAAATACTGACCTATAGATCTTTCTTTTGCATGGTTTTTGATGGGAATAAGCAGAGCTGGCCACAACTGGGGAGAAAGAATGGTACTTTTACTGTCCAAGAGACAGGAAATATCGAAACAGCGCGAGGCCGAATCGGGTGACCGGAGCTGGATTCTGGAAGGCCACCGGCACCGACAGGCCGATCTACTCCTCTGAGGGTGCTTCAAAGTGCATAGGGCTAAAGAAATCCCTGGTTTTTTACAAAGGAAGAGCTGCAAAAGGGATGAAAACTGACTGGATGATGCATGAGTTTAGGTTGCCCTCACTTAGTGACACTGGACCATGCAAGAGATTCATAGACAAGGATAACATTCCAGCCAATGTAAGTTAACAAAAGCTCAACTTTTCTTGAGGTTTTCTTAAACAGCTAGCCAGAACAGCTAAAACAGACTGTATCGCTTATATTTTTAAATATAAAATATATTGACTTAAATGTTATGTTTGCCAATTTTTTCAGGATGCATGGGCAATTTGTAGGATTTTCAAGAAAGCAAACTCCTCAGCACAAAGAGCACTCTCTCATTCTTGGGTGTCTCAGCAGCTTCCTCATGAGCCTAGCCCCATAACAAGTACCCCTACAACATCTCATGACCTAGTTTATGGCAACCTTTTCAGTCCAAATGACATATCCTTAACCAACAAAAACACCATTAATGGAAATGCTACTTCACTGATCCAATTTGGGGATAGTAGCACCACCACTAGTGATGCACAACAGCAGTCATCCATGGCAAGTACCACTTTTTCGCCCGTAGACCAAAACCCTAACCCTAATCCTCCATATAATGGAGCATTTTCCACCATTGATGCTTCTTCCTTGTTGCTCAACATGTCCTCAACACCTGTCATTTTTGGGGGCTTTAATGAAAAAGAGTCGCTCGAGCAGCAATACTTTCACAACTTTCCTGTCACATTGCCTGATGAGGATGCTATGAGACTGAGAAATGTTTGCTACAATGGTGAGCAAGATGAAGGTGGAAATGGAAGATTACTGGCTTCGATAAACGATCCGAATGTGGGAATGATGAGGGATCAGGGTCAGTACTGGGAGACAGTTCAATCTGTAGGGTATCCCTTCAACTTGCCCTTGAATAATATGAGTCAAGATGCATGGAAGTGCAATCTGTTCTGGGAGTCCTCACCTTGCCCTAGTAATGATTTATCCACTAGCTTTTCCACTACTAAGTGCTACACTTGATGAGTAGTTTTCACAAAACTAATGATGAATCTTTTTAAACTTCCAAGTTAGTTTGTGCACTTCACTACTCTCATGTGAAGTTTAGCTAAAGTTACAACTTCTGTCCCAAAAGTACAGTCCGGCTTTTGTAAGCCAGACTGTACTGTTGGAACGGAGGGAGTTTTTTTATCTGTATTTCATTCTCATTCTAGCTGTTTTTTGGCCTTTGGTTGTATTTCATCTAGCTAGCTGGGAATTAGAGGCTGTAAAAACTTATTATTAGTAGGTTGGTTTATGTATTAGTCAGCATTCCTTATTATTTATTTGTTTGCAGTACGTTCTCCTTGAAATTTTGAAGCCCGAGTTTTGATGTTCTGTTTTTTACTTTTACCAGCCTTTCACTGTTTTACACGGTAGTAAAACAGCTTAGGAAAGCTTTCGGTTGATTAAAAAGTGTTTAGGAGGTGTGTTGGAGAAATACATAAAAATTGAAGGACGGAAAAGTAATTAGAGAGAAGGGGATTAGATTAAATATTTGCCTGGAAATTGACAGTGTTTATTAATCATGCCCCCATAGTATATCTCTAAAACTGATATAAAAACCCTGGGCCATGATAAAGTAAGGCCTGAAGAATGCGGGTTTGAAATGGTTTATAATGCCCAAACACAAGTAAATTTAGCCCACGAATTAAGTTCCCACTTTACGGGAGTCAATAATAATTTTCATTTAAAGAACGGGTGAAAATTACAAATAACATGATAGGTCATAAACCTATTTTTACAAACCATCACAAAAAGTTCAATTTTTTATTCACTATTATTCTGCTTAAATTAGCTGATATCACCACAAATAAGTAACATGGCGTTATAGTATCCTGCCGTGCAAACATGTGAGAATGAGAAAAGAAACTGGCGATTGAAACAATGCGAGCAATCGAGCATGGTACCAATTTGAAATTTTAAAACATAATCCTTTGTTGATTTATATGGTAGATCTTGCTACATTTTAAAAGGAAAATATTGAGTGGGTTAAAAACTAGTTTGAAAACATTTTTACCCAAAAGTTAGCACCTACTAAACTAGTATCATCTTCTTGTAAAACGGTGAAAAATGCATCATAGGACTAATTCGATTTTCATAGTTATATGGAATCATAATATATCATTAATTGATTGAACAAACTACATTGCAAATTACATTTGAAAAGAAGGGGAAAACATTGTCAATCAAACAACTAATCATCACCAACCGGTACATCTTGAAACCATCTCTCTGTACAACATCAGACTTTCATAGCTGCTACATGTTTCATCAGACGATGATGTGGTTTCTTCCTCGAACCGCCTCTTCTCTTCATAAGCAAACTCAAGGCCAGGGCAGTAATACAGAGGCGGATTAAACCTCGAATCAAACATATCATCAGCCAAAAACGCCCCGTTCTCAATCAAGAACCTAACAGCCCTCTTCTTCCTCTCTCTCGAGGCGTTGTGAAGCGGAGTCCAGCCACAGGCACCCTTCGTCTTCGCATCAATATCAGCACCATGCTCGAGCAGCTTGTCCATCACACGAACATGGCCGCCCTTGGCGGCAAGGTGAAGCGGAGTTACACCAACCGACCTCGGCCCCTTTGTAGCCACATTTGCATCCATTCCTTCTTTTAGAAGCCTTTTGACCTCCCTGACGTCACCTTTCCGGGCAGCAACGTGCAGCGGAGTCCAACCACGATCATCGGTTTCTTCACTGGAATGAATATCCGGTGATCGTCTCTTGTTTGGAGGACTCCACGAGCCATACTCATATAGCTCGTTCATTGCAGTTTATTCTACTTCTGTTAGTGGCTTAGAAGAAAATAACCAAATCGGATAGAGAGAATTACTACTATGAGACCTTATTTATAATGCTATGACAATTATCCGAAACACTAAAGGATTAGAAATAGTAATTAGCCAAATCATAGAAGGAAGAGGTAAATGCAAGAACCCTAATAACTAACCAAATCACAGGAGGAAGAGGTAAATGCACAACAAATGAACATGGCAGGGGTAAGTAAAGAGAATGAACACAAAGATAGACTCCGAAAATGTATATCAAATCCCATAAGAAATAGAAGAAAACAAATCCATCATCCTAGCACAGTCAATACAAAATGAGGCAAACGACAGCTGCTAAATAACCGAACAATACACTTCCATAAACCATTTTCCGATCATCATCAAAAGCTGTTTCACAAAAATTACTCGACTTCTAGTCAAAAATTCATTACATAACCCGTTTCTTAGGCCTTCCTCTTGGAGGTCTTGGAAGCCTTCTCTTCCTTCTTCAGCTTTTGGGCTTGAATCTTGACAACCTTCTTCACGATCTTCTGTTCCTCAACGAGGAAGGCCCTGATGATCCTGTTTTCATATGAAATGCAACAGATTAATAATGTTTATTTACCGTTTCTGCTTAATACGAGCCAGCAAAGTACAAGCCAGTACTAACCTTTCTCTCACAGCGGTTCCAGACAGCACACCACCATAAGGACGGTTGACAGTCCTTCTGTTCCTAGGCAGTCTCGACCTCTTATACTCAGTAGGTCTCAGATGCGGAATCTGTATAACACAACAGGTAGTTTAGCAAAATACAAATCAACATAAACACATGTATGAATGGAACTACAACACATCAACCAGAGTAAGACTCTCAAACAACAATACTACTCTGATGTAACATGCAACGTGTATTAGGATCCAGCTTATCACACTTCATAAAGATTACAGAAAAGCTTACGAAACCATCCTCTTTTAGATCAACAATTCAACTAAAAGCAACAATTAAACAACAAAGAAGAGATAAAACCCGACATTTTACAATTCATATAAACAAACAAGAGAACATTACACAATGACATAAACAGGTCACAGAAAACACTGATCCCACATCAACAGGTCACAGAAAACACCAAAAACAGTCACCATAGAAACCGACAGCAGAGCTACAAGGTCTCAGCTGTCTTCCCACAGTGCTTTCAATATTAGCACAATACAGATTAAGCATCAAGATAAACACACATTACATGCCCATAGAGTACAGCAAACCATCAACAGGCACATATGATTCTCCTAATCAATAAGCAAATCAATAACAATCACTACAAATACAGCTATACAATCAGCATCGCTAATCTAAATCAACAATGATATCTCAAACAGTAAATCTCGAAACACAAAAGCTCAAATCAACACATAACACAACAAGCCCCATGAATCAACATCATTATCAACAACCAAACGCCAAAAAAAACGATTCTCAGAAACATACCCCCTGGATCCTCTTGCCAGTGACAGGGCACTTAGGTCCACTCGCCCTCTTCTTCGTGGTCTGGTACACGAGCTTACCCCCTAATCAAACACAAACACACAATCAAAACATCGATCAAAGACATAAACACACAGTAAAACAGCAGATCGGCGGCGAAATGGAGACGCGGGGAAATTACCGGGGGTTTTGACGATGCGGTGCTGATTAGACTTGGTGGCGTAGCTGTGCCGCTTCCTATAGGTGAGCCGTTGCACCATTTTTTGCTTTTTTTTTCCTCCGCCGCTGCTTTTAGGTGTGGGAGAGAGAGGACAGGGTGCTAGGGTTTAAGGGATGGGGAGGAGAGAAATATATAAAGACCCAGCCAGCCCTAGATCAGACGGCTGCGATTGTCCTGTTAATTAATATTAGCGGGCTTTGAAAGCCCATGATTGAGTTGTTTTCTGCTAGGCCCTAGCCCTAGATCAGACGGCTGCGATTGCCTTGTTAATTAACATATCGGGCTTTGAAAACCCATGTTTGAGTTGTTTTCTGCTTGGCCCAATTATCCTTTGGTTGGACCCTATAGCAAGAACAAATGAACAATACACATTTTTGTGTTAAGGACAAAAATAAAATCGTATGGAAAGTTTGGTTATTTTGGGTTTTTTAATTTATATATTATTAAGAGATTATTATTACTTTCGTTACATTGACAAAATTAAATCTAATATACAAAAATAAGAGATTTAGAGCATATCCTATATTCAAGTATGGTCGTAAAAAATATTAATTTACTTAGATTTTCAAATCTTTTAAGAAAATGCTCGAATATCATAAATATTATTATTTTTTATGAGTCATAATCTATGATAAATATGACCACTCATTTATAGTTTTCGAGTTTCCTCTAAATTCTCTAACTCTCTTTTTAATAGATATGGTCACTTATTTCTAGTTTTCAAGTTTCATTTAAATTCTCAATTCTCTTTTTCAAAAGTGCTCGAGTATCATAAAATTGATTTTATCATGTTCACTTGTTTTTAGTTATCGAGTGATTTGAAAAAAAAATTATAAAAGCAATGTATCATTGGCATAACTCATACATTCTTCATACGACAAAAATTTTGATCTCATACAGTTATGTTACCCAAGAGAACGCGTCTTTGTGAAGAAATTCGCTATTAAGGCTTAGTAGTGGTCATAAGATGAGCATTTTTTAAGAACTAGAATTCAATTTGGCTAAAATAGACAGTACTGGTAGTAATTCAACCTCATCAAATATTTCCAGGTATGTAATACTTTTGCTTTCAGAGAAAGAAAATTTTATTGATAAGGGATGGATTCACTATAACAAGAACAATATTGCCTCCTCTATGTGTTATAATGACATAAATTTAAAATAGAAGGGAAAAGTGGGTTATTTTGTACTTGTTTGTTACTCCTATTGAAAAATAATTTTATTATTAAAATAGTTAAATTTAAACAAAATTAAATTTAATCGTTACATCAACAAAATTAAATTTAAACAGAATACGAGTTTATAGAACCGATCTTATTGTCATAAAAAGTATATTGATTCACTTAAGTTCTCAATTTTTTTTTTAAATAGTGTTCAAATATCATAAAACTGGTATTGAGTTTTATCGTCACTTAAGTTGTCAAATTTTTCTTTAAAGAGTGTTCGAATATCATAAAATTGATATTAATTTGTATCTTCACTTTATTAATTTGTATCGTTACTTATTTCTAATTTTCCAGAGTGATTTAAAGAGAAAATTATAAACTCAGTGTACTAGTAAAATCGTCACACCTCGTGGATATGGTTGTATAAAAATATAGTGTATCGAACTTATCGTTTAGGATTTTTAATTTTCCAAGTTACGAAGAAAACTATAACAAACATATCAATGTTATTCGGAGCTTCCAAAAGGAACAGTCAACGTTAATTCAATCCATACACTTTTCAAAACTCGTAGTATATAAACAGTTGACAAATAACTATGTATTTCAATATTTTCTCGTTAAAGTATTATGAAATATAGATTACATGGGTGGTCTATTTATTTATTGTCATTATAATACATTGTAACTATGAGAACCAAACTAGTTTACCTCTAACTTTACCCCTTTGAAAAGTGAAGTAAAGAGGGCACATTTTTATCCCTATCAGTTGAATTACAAAACTGATCTCAATAAGTTGTCTAAATTAGTAACTATTTTCAGCATGGAAAGAGCAAAAATGAAGGCTCAATCCCAACTCTTCTGTTGACTATGCTAATGTTGTTGAGCTTGTTCAGACACCAAGTCAACTGGTCCGTGGTCAACCTCGGCATGGTCAAAACCCTAGCCACCAGTTTCAGCTCCACCTGAGAGATCAACAATGCTGAAGAACTAGGGACTGAGTTCTTCTGCTTCTGGAACTTCTTCACTATGCAGTTCCTGCTTCTCTGTATGTCCTTGATCTTTCTTTCCTTCTGTTTATTTTGCATGTTTAGCAGAAGTTAATGATTATATAACATTTTAAGGAATGGCCAGTTGAATGGAGTATCGAACCTTTTCAAGACAAGTTTTCAAATTTTGGAGAAGCTCGGAATCTGTAGGAGGTTGATTAAGGTTTTGAGTTGATGATTCATCCTTGTCGGCGTGAATGAATTCCCAGAATGTCTGCATTGAGTCCTCGATGGCTTCTGCCAACATGGTGATTGATATGGAGCGCGATCCTTCTTCCCCTTCTTGCTCCTTCCTGGTCTTCGGGCAATCATCTGAAATGATATCGTTAGGTCTAAATGTTAAGATCATCGCTTATGAACAGAAAATATATCTTTTGATGAGGAAATGACAGACCTTTGATGCATGGAACTTGAAGAAGGCCGCGAAAAAGGCATCGGTTTCTGACAAAATGCTGAACCCTAGGACCTTGGAACCTCTCATCCTCCAAGAATCTTTGGAGAAGGACTTGAAACTGCTGGAATTCGACTCCAACTTGATTATACGAGCGAAGATTCCTATCATCGCCGTGTTCTTGAAGCTCCTTCACTTTGCCATGCTGCCACAGCAGAATCTCCCATGTTAAGCAGGCCTGCCCCACATACACCAGCTCTAGGTCTCTATGCATCTCATTGATGGACTTGAGGGAGGGATCAGCAAAGATCCTTTGCTGTTTGAACAGTGTAAAACTGATGGATGAAATTAGGGTTTTTTTACTTGGCATGTAAAGTTGAGAATCCTTCAGCTGGAGGAAACCTTAATGAAAACAAACAAAATTATAAAGGATTATTAGTACATCATCATATTATCCTACTTTCCCAAAGTGATAATCATTGGATTCTGTGTAGACAAAGTGCAAAAGATAAAGCACTGATGAATTTGAATTTGGAAACTTTTATGTGTGATTTAATACAATATGCATAGATAATTCAAGAGATATAGATCAAGATGGCCACTTTGAATGCAATCTTGGTGGTTTTAAAGGATCAAGGATGGGCAATGACCCCCACCCACCACCAATCAATATGTTCCTTGTTGTTAGGATTGTACTTTAAAAAAAATCATCATAAAGTAACTGAAATTATACATACAGATCTAATTTTGACTTGAAATGCAACTGAGTGTACTAATGCAGGTCTAGGACATAGTGAAATAGTGAAGGGTTAAATGATATTTTCCAGACCTGTAATTAGTAAACTGGACCTGCACGTATCAACCCTCAGTTATAACTATTGTGAAATTTGACAAATGTTTTCAAACAGTCGGATAACCTAACACGACCCTCATCTTTTAACGAGTCGAAAAATTCTCATTTTCTTAACTGCCTTTTACATTGACAATATTGATTTTAACCACTAGGTGAAGTTTAGTTACCAACCTAACCTAAAGTGAAAAGTTTTGAAAATATGAGGCAAGAAAGTTTCAAAGCAATGAGAGACAGTAATTTAGAGACAGTAAATGAGAAACTTACTGATTGCTTGTAAGGTCTGGTAGTTCAAGATGTCCAGTTTCCTCATCTTCTCTGCATAGCTTCTGTAGAACTTGTGAATCTCTAGCATGATATCCTTGTACTCAACCTTGTCATCTGCAATTTTGAGTGGCTTGAGATCTTCAAAAATCCTCGGAGTTTCGCATTCTTCCTCTTCTGAGATTGTAGGAAGCCCTTTGAGAATCGAGTTTTTCCTCTCCATTTTCAGTTGCTTCACTAACTCCTTATGTTCAAGAAGTATATCAAACTCATCATCTTCATCTTCATCCTCCGAGGAATCATCCGAATCATATGATCCATTCGCGAACCTATCCTCCTTAAACTTCGTGTCCATTTCAGACAAGTTATCGCGGTTTTCAGACAAACTTTCTGCAAGAACCTCATTGTCATCTCTTTCTTGAGGCATGAACTCAATGTAATCATCATCCAAGGGCTGCTCTAGTTCAAACAATTCCACTTCATAAGAAATATCATCATCATCTATTTCTTCATAAGTGGGAACTTCATTTTGAAGTTCTTGAGGATCATCACTTTGAGAAACACTGTCATCATGGGAATCCACAAACATTTCTTGAACACTGAAACTCATGGTTTCTGGCTCTTCCATGAATCCAGAAACATGGGAACCTGGCATTACCTGGTACTTGAGCACATCAGGACAGGAATCGCGCTTCGGCGAAACAGAAGCTGACATTCTTTTTAAATCCTCAAAATCCTGTCCGAAGAAACTGAATTTAAAACTTGAACTGAAACCCTCTTCTAATTCTGCATCATCATCATTACAGGTTTGAGCAAACGTAAGACTGTCTACATCAGAAAAACTCTGTTTTTCCTCTGTTTCCCCTGTTTCAGATGAAAACTCCATGGAATTACTGGAAACTGATAGCAGATCATCATCTTCCTCTTCATGCACCTGATCAGGAGGACTAATGCTAATATCTGAACACTTTTCTTGAGGTTTCTCATCACCAATTCCTCTGCAAACATTAAAAAAAAACCTTAAAGTACCCAAACTCACACAATCAGAACATGAAAAAGAAAGATTCTTGATTTTTACCTCTTCATAAACCTGGCTATGAACCAAAACAGATTGAGGAAAAGTTGGCTGAGAGAAAACACAGTTCTCCACATGAACTCACTCAGAACCTTGTCATCCACGAAGCTAAACGAGCTTTTGATGGTAAACAAAACCTCGGAAGCCATGAAACCTCGGATACATATATATATATATTATGTTATGAAGTTATGATCATCCTTGAAGGCTTCAACAGAGCCCAGAAAAAAGGTGGGGAAATGGTGGCGGGGATTGAGGGGATGGAAGAATTCAGCGGAGTGATGAGAGTGAAAGATAGGGGGCGGTGAATGAATTGAAATGGGAATCGGTGGATTTGCACTATGGCTCTATGGGAGAGTGATTGAAACTTGGACTCCATGAAATGGAGTGCCTTTTTAACATTTCTGATCAGTAAGTTTTGTCGGTTGGTATATTATATTTTAATCATTTTTTCCAATGTTTATTTTTAGAGTAAATCACATTATATATGTGTGTTATGTATCGCTATCAAATTTCGGATGACGCACACTCGATAAAACATATTTTATAAATTATTTATTTGGTGTTGTTTGCCTGAATTTATGAGTAATTTAGTTTAGTTTAAAAAATTTCAGTTTAGTTTAGTGAAAAATAATTCAATCGGATACATTTAGACCATTTAATTCATATTAACCTATATAATTATTTTCTAATTCTCTTCATTAGTTGTTGTTGACCAATATATACTTTGATAACCATTGACCAATATTTTGATTTAAGGACTTGCAAATTATTCAAATTAAGTTTTTCCTCACTTCTATTCCTAGTTCTTCCAATGTAACACGTCTAATGGTGGGACATAATAAGGTCAATGCGTTGTTTGTCCTAATGGAAGGTCCACCCCTACAATATCTTCATGGGTTAATGCGCCTAATGGAGGGTTAGGCAAATTTTGGTTTCTTTGGAAAAATGTTGTCTTTACTTGTGTGCAACCTAGATGGTAAAGAATGACCAATTGATCAAAGTGTGCAAGGCAAAATGTTAGCTCATGTTTTTGCTCAATTTGGATCTAAACCTAATCCCTATAATGCAAGTGGTTGAAGATTGATAAGGAAATGGTTACAATCCCTTGAAAAAACATTTAATTATTCAAAAGTTAGAAGACAAACTTGTAAATTGTAACCTTGCATAAGTTAAAAGTTAGATCACTCAATTTGAGGTATTGCATGTGATTAGTTTACCATATCAATATTTTCAAAACTGATGATTAACTCTATATATAAGTTAGAAGAACTACCTTTTCACGTTCATGCGATATCTGAAACTCAAATCTCTTCAGTCGTAATATTTTTAAAAATCACTTTTCCTCTAACCTTCTAGGTGTCTTCAGGAGTGCTCAACCATGAAATAAGAGTTGCATCGACGGTGTTTAGAGCATGAACATCAAAATCCGATGTAAGTGAAATCTTCACCCGCTCTAAGCAATTTAGTTCAGTTCAGCAAAAAAAATTTAATCAAATTCAAGTAAATTTAGACATATCAGAATAACTACCTTACTACAAGTTTAGTATCATTTGTTCTATTATATTCAAAGGACGCGACTGTAGTATATCAGACAATTTGCTATTAGAGCCATCAGACATCAATAGTATCAGAGCGCGCCCCATCACAGGGAGGACTAAATTACATAGATGCTTTATAAAGTTGAATAGGAACTCTGACGAACCTTGCCGACTTACCATTAATCACTCATTCTTATTTTGTGAAGACTCAAATAATTATATCATGTCAAAAACAGAATATACGTAAGATCCGTTAATATTAATACGTTAAAGTGTAAGATGGTGTCACTAGACATGATTAAACTAATGGATGATGTACAAACATTTAAAAACAAACGCAATCTCTTCTAATTTAGCTTTATGTGGATGCTTGGAATTAGAATAAACCCCAAATCACTTTCCACCAATTTGAGCAATAAACCCAGTTGGTGATTAATAGTATATTCTGATAGTGAAATATGCCGATCGAATTAACGGCACGTTGCCATTTGGAATCTGAATTCCCCTTCGGTTTCTTCATCTAGCAAAGCTACAAATGTGGATCGTTTTGTTATCAATCAATTCCGAATTTATTCTTTCACGGACTACTTCTTTTTTGTGGTGCTCGTTATAAATGTTGCCACCAATACTACATCAATTCTTTTCATTTCCATCAATTATATATTCTCTCTTTCCCAACATTTTCTGTAAACACAGAAAAATGATACATTGGGAGGTCCATTTTCTGCTTTCTAATTAATGGAGGGGAAGTCTTGATAGTAGAAACTGTATATTATTCATCAATATATAAGCAGTACAAGCAGAGGCGTAGCCAAGATTTGACAAGTAGGGTGTCGATTTATGTCAAAAAAAAATTTCGAAGTCGGAGATGGAGTGGTGAGATTTCGCCGAGCAGAGACGCGGGCTGAATATAGGCGGAGAAGGATGCGCAGGGGGTGGTGGAATTTTTTGGTAGAGAAAGGGTTTGGGGTTTTTGGAAGAAAATGTAATATTTATATATGGGGGTTTTCTTATTTATAAGGTGGAATTAATGAAAATTTATCTGAAATTATATGGGCATTACAAGAACTTTTGAAAAGTAGCGGGGCAAAATTTTAATTTACAAAATTTAACCCTAAAAATTACACGCGCGCGCGCACACACACATATATATATATATATATATATATATATATATATTTTCAAGGGTGGCAGCTGCAACCCATTGACCCTATACACCTCCCGCCTCTGAGTATAAGAGTAAATTTATAAAACTCTAAATAAACCCTGTGTAACACAGGTTAGGGTTAAGACTCATTACTGCTCTCTAATACTAATCGTCTCATATTGTGTTAGTTAATAGTTGATATCGTATCAATTTTCTCAAAATTCCTATTATTACATTTATACGAAATATTTGATAATCGTCCTATTATTCAATTTTCTCAAAATTCCTATAATTTTAATGTTTGGCCGGATAAAACAATATAGCTGAACTTTTATATATGTCGTTTCGGTTAGCATACAGTTTTATAGTCCAACGGTCATCAACGGTCATCAAATTTTATAGTCTAACGGTCATCATCTTGTTATTTTATGTGATCAGCAAAACTATTTTGATTTCCTGAAATAGAAAACCAAAATTGAAATAACATTCAAAGTTTCATCATATTATTTATATTTTGTAACAACCAAATATAATATGTTATAGATCACAACACAGCCCATGCCATACTCAACGGCAACTTTGGATCTGTCTTCAGAAATATTGCAGTATTCATGCACATCCTCAAAATTTAGATTTTCACAATCTATCTGTGTTCGTTTCAGTTGTTTTTTCTACAAAAATGCTCTATACGATCCGGTATTATAGTCAGTATGCTCTAAAATACCATTAAAGTTACAATAATATCCTCTACATATTATTAAGTTTCTCAATAAATATAATAAATAAAAATATTTTTATAAATTTCAACTGTATTTTGGATTATAAGAGTAAAATATTAGAATTTATATAGGAAATCCTATTTTAATATATGTCCAATAATGGACACTTTCAAATAACATTCCAGAAACGTACTTACTAAGCCAATGGTCAGAAAATAGGACTGTGGAATAAAATTGCATGAACGAGAGAAAATGAATGTTGTTTTATTTGACACAGTCAATTTTATATGTTTACTAATCTATTTTTATGTATGATATCTTTTTATTATACAAACTAATCCTTTAAAAATAAAGGATGTAAAGGTCGTGTTAACTAGTAAGAGACTCGATTTTAAATAATTTTTTAAAGAATTATATTTTTGAAAAGTATTATATTTTTATCACTCTTTTTATTTATTTATTATTTAATAAAGCACATATTGATATACTCGTTTGTAAGTCTTAAGGTACGTAGCTTTCAAAAAATAAGGTTCAACGAACTTCATATTCATTGACTAAAGTTAACCAAACACGCGCTGAGAGAGTCTTCATGCTGAAGTTTGATGTTTTCCTTTAATTAATTTTATAGATCTCAAATTCAAGATTTTGTCTTTGGTTTTGTCTTTGTTTTTGAATTTGAAATGAATTGCAGGATTTCGTAATTAAATATCATTCTCAAACAGTTAATAATAAAGCAAGGGCACCCTTGTATGCTGCTGAAATGAAGTTCTTTTTAGAAGTTTAAAAGAAAAGAATTTGCATAAAAGCTTTATCTTTGTTATTCAATCGAAGGGAAATATAAGAAATGATAATTGAAGATACAAAAGAAAAAGAAAAGCTCCATAGGTTAAATTTTGTAAGATTCTTATTGTGATGATCTTTTGTGGAGTGTTTTTGTTGGCACGCAGTGCGTGCAGAAAATACTAGTAATTAGAGATAACATGTCCTTAATATAATGGTCAAGTGGAAATACTTCGGATATGTTCTTATTTTATTTGAATTTTATTCTAATTCATTTGAATTCATTTCAGTTGAATTCAATTCAATTCTAAAAATTTATAATTTGATAAAATTCAGGTTAAATTTTATTATTATTATTATTATTATTAAATTGGATTATAAACAAATAAGATAGGCAGAACAATTGACTAAAATTAATTATCATCGAAGAACTCCAAATAAAGAGCACAAACTTTTATCATTTAAGAGATATCGTCATACGCTTCTATCTCTATAATAAAGGTAAAAAAAGATCTCCAGTCAAAAACCCTCTGCAGACACTTTCTCTCCCATCGAACCTTTACAGATCCAGTCCCTTCCGGTGGGGTCGCCGGCGTTTCCACCGCTATGGCGACCCCCTCCCACCCCATACCCTTTACTCCAAACTCCTCTCCTTTCCACACACCTAAAAATATCTTCTCTTCTCCTCGAAAAACTTGGGTCTCAACTTTCCGATAAGTTTTTTCCCGTCATATGGCCGGAGCCCGACAGTGGAGTTTCGAATTGGGCCCGAATCAGTGCCGCCGACCTGTGATTCGGAATGGGCTTCTTCACAGGAGGTAATTTCCTGGAAAGTTAGAGGATCTCCGTTTTTTGTTTGATTTGTACAGGTGAAGTGAATCCACACGACGCCGTTTCAGTCGGAGGCCATTTGCGCTGTTAACGACGCACGCGGTTCGCCACTGTTGCCTGCACGCGCCGCTGCACAAGATCACACGCGCCGCCGACGTTGTACGCACTACCGTAATCATTCCTAAACGATTTTCAAATGTCTGAAATAAAAATTATTTTGTTTAAAAAGTTAATTTAATTGTATTATTATTAATTCATATTCATATTACTCCAGTTCATTGTAAAATTATGTAAAAAAAAAACTCTTAAAACATCACGGTAGTGATGTCACATAATTTAGTTATATCTGCATATTTTCAGCTCACTTAAAAATCTTCATGCACGTTATATGCATGTTTAATTAATTAATTTAACATTGCATGCAAAATACATATGCACGTTCATCAAATCTTTTCTACACACTTGAGAACAAAGTACATTTTCATTTTGAAAGTACCAAA
The DNA here is from genome assembly GCA_948330725.1 of Sherardia arvensis. Lineage (NCBI taxonomy): Eukaryota > Viridiplantae > Streptophyta > Magnoliopsida > Gentianales > Rubiaceae > Sherardia > Sherardia arvensis. Next base: position 2,330,944 of record OX415244.1, read on the forward strand.
TTAAATTATTTTTATTTTACCTAATCATTAAAATTAAGGTCAGATATTTTTCTCATGAAGTTTAATCTTTCCAGTGATGTTGTGAGTCTTCATCAGCCCTTGAATCTGTTTGTGAAGACACCACATTACAAAAACATTGGGGGTTGAAACGAGGTCAGCGACACTATCGAGGATGTAAAATCTGTCTTCACGGACAAATAAAGTATTAAAAAAATATTTAATTTCTTTAGGGCATTCCATTAGAGATCTGCTCACTGTATTCAATCTCAAGCCTTAAGGAGATTGGTGATAAAATATAATTTATTTTTGCTGATACTAATTTTATTGCAAGATTATTATGTTATGAACAATTTTCAACCGTTTCCAATCAACTTTCTTCATGTTTTGTAGCTTTAAATTGCTGAATATTAAATATAACGTGCGAGATAGTACGTGCATGCACGCAATGTAGTTGAATGTGAGGTAAAATCTTAATGATATCTATGTGTTAATTGTTATAAATCTCTGTTCACTTCTACTATTCATAAAAGTATATGATTATTATATTATCGATGATTCTCATTCTTACATGTTTATAAATTTATAAGATCTAATATTGATGAAATCCGTGCACATTATTAGGTGCTTGAATGCGAGAGGTGCGAGAGACAAAATGATTAAAAATTTAAAACTATCTAATATGTATAGTATAATTATTCATGTCTACTCACTTCATAAATTGTCCATATATAGGATTATTTTTGTACCAAGCAAAGAAAATTCTTATATAATTGTGATTTTATTTGACAATTTTAAATATTTTTAGTTAGAGTCCTCCATTTTTTAAATAGCAAGGAGTATGTTTTTTCCTTTATAGGATGCAATGTGGGTCCTAAGAATATAAAGGCTCAAGGTGTATTTGAAAAACACACACATACACACTCAATGTGTATTTAAAAAACACACACATACACACACTCAAGGTGTATTTCTAAAACACACACATACACACAATCAAGGTGTTTTAAAAAAAATACACATTTACACACACTCAAGGTGTATTCCTAAAACACACACTCAATGTGTATTTAAAAAATACACACATACACACACACACACACATACTCAAGGTATACTTCTAAAACACACACATACACATGCTCAAGGTGTATTTAAAAAACACACAATTACACACACTCAAGGTGTATTTCTAAAACACACATACACATACTCAGGGTGCATTTAAAAAACACACGCATACACAAACTCAGGGGTGTTTTTCTAAAACACACACATACCCACACACTCGAGGTGAATTTCTAAAACACACACATACACACGCTCAAGATATATTTAAAAAACACTCATTTACACATACTCAAGGTGTATTTCTGAAACACACATACACACACACTCAGGGTGTCTAAAACACACACATACACACACTCAAGGTGTATTTAAAAAACACACACATACACACACTCAAGGTGTATTTAAAAAAACACACACATACACACACTCAAGGTGTATATAAAAAAACACACATACACACACTCAAGGTGTATTTAAAAAAACACACACATACACACACTCAAGGTGTATTTAAAAAAACACACACATACACACACTCAAGGTGTATTTGAAAAAACACACACTTACACACACTCGAGGTGTACATCTAAAATACACACATACACACACTCAAGGTGTTTTTAAAAAATACACATTTACACACACTCAAAGTGTATTCCTAAAACGCACGCACATACACACACTCAATGTGTATTTTAAAAACACACAGATACACACATTCAAAGAGTATTTCAAAAATACACACATACACACTCAAGGTGTATTTAAAAAACACACATACACACACTCAAAGTGTATTTCAAAAACACACACATACACACTCAATGTGTATTTAAAAAACACACATATACACACATTCAAGGAGTATTTCAAAAACACACACATATACACAGTCAAGGTGTGTTTAAAAAACACACATACACACACTTGAGGTGTACTTCTAAAACACACACATACACACACTCAAGGTGTTTTTTGACACATTTACACACACTCAAGGTGTATTCCTAAAACACACACACACATACACACTCAATGTGTATTTAAAAAATACACATATACATACACTCAAGGAGTATTTCTACAACACACACATACACACACTCAAGGTGTATTTAAAAAACACACACATACACACACACACACTCAAGGAGTAGCAAAACAGGAAAAAGGAGAACACTGAAAAAACCCAAATTGCGGTAAAAAAAACCTAGATAAATAGTCACCTGAAATTTTGGCGTCGACACAACAGCGAGTGGAGAGAGTGCTTGGTGCATGGCGGCATCCCTTTTGAGCCCTGCAGCAGAAATTGATGGCGTGGTGGCGGATCACCTCACATCTGGTTCACCCAAACTGTTTCCAGCAGCTCTAGAGCTTGTATAAATGGGTGTAGAATTGATCTACCCGATCCATTAACCATTGAAACAGATCTAGTGGGGATCATTTCTAAAACGTCAACTGAAAAAGGAGCCAAGTAACCGACGTTGACTCCACAAATTTATGAGACTACGCCTTTTGATAATCAACAGTGCCTGTGACGAGATCAACCGCTGGACTTGCCAGAAATTTACGAGAAGAGGGGTTGTTACTTGTCGATGGGTGTTCAAGAGGAGTATTAGTTGAAAGGAAGAAAATGGTGGTCCAAAGGCGTAGACTGGGTGAGGTTTAAAGGGTGACATCGACCACCCTAATAAGGAGTAGATCAATTGGAGGCAGTGGCAGACTGACAGCTCTAGATTTTTTGGGGTTTTAGACTGTTTTTTAATCAATCCGTTTTAATAAAAAGGACCAAAACATTGGATTTGTAATTTTATGAATGGCCCAAAAAAGTGCTATAATTTTTTAGAAAAAAATATAGGCCCAAAAATGTTCATATTTTACAGATTACAAGGTTTAACATTAAAATTCAAACTATAAAAGCAGTTCTAATTTTTCAAAATCCGGGCCCCTAAAGATTTCTATATTTTTGGACCTTTGACGTAGTCTCACTTGTCTTGAAGTTGGGCCACCACTGATTGAATGGTCTTGATGTGGAGAGCGTCTGCTGAAGAGAAATATAATAAGATTTTTTAACTAATGAAAAATATGTACAAGCAATATAAGAAGAAAATTGAATCCTAATTTGATTTATAAAAAAGCAGACATGCTAGCAGAAAAATTGTTTAGTTTCTTTTTTATGGAATAGATATTATATAAAGAGTTGTTTGATTAAAATTAAATTCAAGTTTAATTTTGTATACGTGTGTAAATATAGATATATTAAAATATTCTATAGTCAATTTGACTAGAAAGCCTGGGAAAAATATTTAATTACAAGTAATTAAAAATGTTCAATTCAATCCATTCTTACAAAGTGTTGTGAGCCTATAAATTTCATCCAATCCATTAGAATTGAACTGAGTAGATTTAAAAATCAAATAAGCTTGGAAGTACAACCCTTAATCGTGGGTTTAAATAATAAATAGGTTTAGGCAAGAAATATTACATATGTTATTTTCAAAGAATTTAATCAAACAATGAAAGAAGCCTAATAATAAATATTAAATAATTCTAATAATTTTAAATATGTCCACACTCTTGATAGAAAAATTCCGTTTACTTAGTTGTTTTAGAAAAAGATTATTTTATGCACGATAACTTTGTTCAAGAAATTCGAGCTAGAAAAATAGCAATATATGTTTGTTTGAACAATAATGCAAGGAATTTACAATCATTTCAGATTAATAAAGCAACTAATTCTCGCTATTTGCATGCATGTGAAGAAGATTCATCCACAATTGACCCAATTGGAATGTTTCCGCCATTTCCTCTTCTTCTCCTTCATCTTCTTCTTCTACTTCTTCATCATCTTCTTCTTCTTCATATTTGGTACTGTATTTCTCCTTCACTGGCATCTTGAACCTACATGCAGGGCATGTGCCATGCACGTGCAGCCACTTTTCAACGTACTCGCTGTGAAACCTGTGCTTGCATGGCATCTCCTTTGCAACGTCGCTAAATTCGAACTCCTCCAAACAGACCAGACACTCTTTTCCGATCTCGAAAACTTTCACCTCCGGCAGAGCTTTTATTGATTCCTTCGACGCAGGCGGTTGACCCGACCCCGACCTAGACTCGGATCCGATAACGCCTCCGGCCACCAACGGATACAAGAAGGAGAAGAGGATCTCATCGCGTGAGCTTGAATCGGAGAGGATGTTGAGGGCTTCTAGGAGTTCTGATTCCGAAGCCATGAACGCAGAACTGTTTTTGCTTTCTTGATCGAAACCTAAATCTGTTGGACGGAGAGAATTTGGAGAATTAAAGGTGATGAATTATTCTTGTGAAGGTATCTTGGGTGGTATTTATAAGTGGAGAAGTGGTAATGATGAGCGATTCTTTTCCCATTGGGGTTTGGAAATGCAAAATGCCGATTGGAATATGGATTTCATGTTTCCATCTTCGTATGACTTTTTCTTAGGGTTTATGTTTGGATCAATGAAAGTTCCAGTTTCACTATCATAATTATCCAGATACACTGTGGTTCTAATTTTCTCTGATAGTCATTTTGCGGAGGCAAATTCGAACATTACAAATGGCTTTCTCATTCAAGATGCATATTATTTTTGAAGTTTAATAAGCTTAATGATAGTCGACGTTCATATAATTATATTGCACCTGTATGAATTAACCTAAATTTAACTTTAATAAGTAGAAAAACAACATCTTAATTTGTCACCAGAATAATTTAATCGAGCGTAAATTCCATATTTTATAAGGCAGCTCAAAGATCTACTGCATGAGAACCTCTTGAAAACCTAGTTTCTGTAAATTGTTCAATTTGAACAGAAGGTTTATCTTTCTCAGTCAATAAAGAAACCAATTACAATAAAATACTTAATTTGAATATTACTGGTATCTTAACCCATAATTACTAGAATTTACCGGTATATTAACTCATATTTACACTATTACATGTGCTTAATTACTTAATCATCATCCCAACTTCGCAACCACCTGTTCATATCTTCTTCAGCATACTTATGTAACGGAAACAAAATATTTATACAGAGTCAAACGTGATCAGTCTAGAAGGTTTATCTTTTCCGGTCAATAAAGAAATGATAAAAATAAAATTCTTACAAGTACATTAACATATATCTTTCTCTATAATTTACCAGTATATTAACCCATATATATTTACACAATCAAATGTGCTTAATTACTTAATCATCCCAACTTCGCAACCACCCTATTAATATCTTTTTTGTCAGCATATAATTACATGTAACCGAAACAAAATAGAGTCAAACGTGATCATTCAATAAGAACTTAATTAAGATAACCACCCACCGCTGCAAAATATAAAGAAATCCACCTTTTACGTAATAAAAGAATTATATTTATACACTCAACCTTTTATGTATTGATTTAACCTTCACTTTCAATTAAATTAATGAAAACTTTGCGCATATATAGAAATATTAGTCTTTAGATATGTATATATTTTATACTATATATGTTAGAATAGTAATTAATACTAAAATATAGCATGAAATATTATGTAAGATACCCTTTTGTATTATAAAAAAGCACATGTAATGTGCATATATTTTTGGTTTTCTTACAAAAGGATGACTACATATCACACTTTAATTTTCTTTGACTTGATATATGATAAATCCTTACACTAATATTCCATAGTAGGATAAATTACTTCACCAATATAATAATATTGCCACCGCCAAAACGTTGACCAAAACGTTTCAAGACGAAGGAGATGACACCCCATTCTCACTGCCATTAGTTCCGGCGGTGCTCACGTTCTCCGCCGCATCGCCACCGCCTGAAAGCTTCCGGGCAGACTCCTTCTTGTGATTGTGCATCCAGACTTTAAGAACATTTCTAGCGACCCCGATTTCCTGACAGAAATGCTCAACTGCAGCTTGATTGCATTTTCCGATTTTCCAACCCATTTTATCAGCGAAGGATAGCATTTTCTCTTTCTGCAACTTTGTGAACCTCGTACGGAACCGTTTGGTTGAGTTTCCGCCGACCGGGGTCAACGACGGCGCGTAGAAATTGGAAGGGAGCATCTGGTGTTGTTGTGACGGCAGAGATGAGGAGGAGGATCTCCCGGCGGATTGAAAAGTGATGCAAAGCTCCGGTGGTGCAGGGTTGACGTAGGCAACATAATGCTGGTGCTGCGCCGCCACCTCACGACGGCGATGGAAATTCTGGTGGCAGCCGCAGGCGGCACAGGTAAGCGGATTGCCGGAGAAGGACGGCATGAATGCACCACAGCCGTCGAGAGCGTGGCCGCCAACGTGAGCCGCATGGTTTTTTAGGCACTCGGCTTGAACCACCATGGCGTGCGGCGGCGGCTGATGGTGGTGGAGGTTGTTGGCCGCGGTGGCACGGAAGGCATAAGGTTGCCGCAATTTGAGATGAGGGGTGGTGGTGGAGTTGGAGTTGGAAGGGCTTGCCATGAGGAGGATGATGAAGATGTGTGTGAAGGAGAAGAGAGACATGTGAGTGAATGAGGCTTTAGGATGTGTAGTAAATGGGGAAACTAGGAGGGTATTTATAGTTGATTAGAGTAGGAATTTGATTAAATAAATGATTATATATATTTAAAAAATGAAGCTTTGTTATTTAGTTTTTTATATATAAATTATTATTTGATTAAATTTAGATTAATCTAGTTAGTAGCTAGGCATGTTGTATTGATTTATTGTTAATGAATTCTACCAAACTAAGGTGAATTAAAAATTAATTTTATCAAAAATAAAATTACTGTGTCTGAATTAAGTTGAATTTCACAACACGTATTTCATTAAAATTGAAGTAAACTAAAATAAACTGAACTTAGGAAAATTCAATACAATATTATTATTTATTCATATCAATTTGATTTAATTAAGATAAGATTAGTTCTATCTTGATAAGTTGGAAAAATGAGAGAGGTGAGTATTGATTGTTTGTGATTAATATGCATGGTATGTTTGATTTAGTTTGGATTGTTCTATTTTTTTCTTTTATTTTCTGTAAATTAGTTGATCACTTCAGTTTAATTTATTAAAAAATATAATTCAAATAAATTTAAATTAATTTAGTTATAAATTTTATTTATTACTATATACTAAGTTCAGTTTTTTTTTTCCTATATTTAGCAGGAAAAATAGTTCAAGAGAATAGTGGAAAAGTGAGAGAGGTGACTTTTGTTTTTGGAGAATATTTTTTCTTTTTAGTGATTGATAAAATAATCATTATTTTGGGTTCAGTAGGGTTTATTAATTAAAAGCAGTTACACAATCGGTGAGTCAACCCAATAACTTGCAAGCTATTTAGATTGGTATGATGATGTGGTTTTTTTTGTATTAAAAGAAATTGAGGAAATTTGTTGACAAGTAATTTTGCAATTTTAAGAAGTATTTTGTAGTTAATTAAATTAATTTAAAATTGCTCATATTTTTAAACTCTAAAATGATATAGCTTATAAGCTTTGTTACTTACTCGTAAGAGAAACAATTAGATAAGGCAGCCTTATGGTAAGGTAAGGAGCATTAAAACCCCCATTTTCTTACGTTTTGGGGTAAAAGACTAATTAGTTTTTTCTCGGTGCCATAATATAAATAGCACAAACGTTCAGGGACTAAAGTGAACATTCTAAAAATTTATCCCCAAATTAAAACCGTTCTGCCTTTCATTCCCATCGTTGCTCCCCAGTCGATTCACCGTCGATTTGCCGTTGATTCGTCATCGATTCGCCCCATTCAATCTCGTCGACCCCAGAGACTACGAGCCAGAGGACCTATGCAAAGAAACCGTGGTGATAATAGTTGCCTCGACGTGGGAAAACGGGGCGTCGCCGAAAAATGGTGAGTTTCTGGTGAACTGGGTGAATGAGAGCGCGGAGGATTTCCGGGTCGGGTCAGGTCTGCTGGAGAGCTGCAAATTCGCGGTGTTTGGAGTTGAGAGCAGGCGTATGAGGACGGGTGGTTTAACGTGGTGTGCTGGGGGTTGGTGAAGAAAGCAGGTGGCGGCGGCATCCGGTGGCGGATCGTTGAATCGAAACAGGCCGGTGGTATATGATGCTTTGATTCCATCCACCGACATCTCCATCAAAGACTACAACACCACTCCCCTGCTGAGTACTTCGAAACCTATTCTAGCTCGTGAAATAACAATTGTGCACCAAAACTTCTTCCTTTCAATCATCTCCCTGTCAAACAAAATTTGCAGGGCACATGGTTATATTCTGTTTCGTTTATATTGCCAGAAGTTTTGCTTAATTTTAATGCTAGCCTGAGTTTCAAATATAATTTATTGCTAGCTAGTATACTGGAAATTGTATACATTGAGATGGTGGGGATTGGAATTCTGCTTATGGTTTTCGGTCTAATTATAGTTCAAAGCTTAGCCATGGTTGAAGTGGCATATTATGGTGTATAGCTAACTGTAATATTGATGATCATGATATTGCTGTGAAGGATCGTTGATCGAACGTATTTATGATCGAACGACGATGATTTGATGATGAGCGACGATGATTTGATGATTAACGACAAAATTTTTACGATGAACGACAAAGATTTGATGATTTGATGATGAATGACGATGATTTGATGATGAATGACGATGATTTGACGATTAACAACGATGATGTGATGATGAACGACTGTGATTTGACAATTAACAATGAAGATTTGATGATGAACGACGACGATTGATGATGAACAACTATGATTTGATGATTAACGATGAAGATTTGACGATGAACGACGATGATTTGATGATGAATGACGATGATTTGATGATGAACGACTATGATTTGATGATTAACGACGAAGATTTGACGATGAACGATGAAGATTTGGTGATTTGATGATGGACGACGATATTTGATGATGAATGACAATGATTTGACGATTATCAACAATGATTTGATGATGACTAACGATGATTTGATGATGAACGACGATGATTTGATGGTGAAATGAAGATTTGATGATGAACGGTGATAATTTGATGAACAACGATGATTTGGTAATTAACATCGATGATTTGATGATGTGCGACAATGAATTAATAAAGAGAAAGATGATTTGTAGTTGATATAATAGATTAGGTAATAAAATATAATAATTACGATTTGACCCCAAAATTTTTGTATGAACCATATGAGGTCCCTTTGCCTTACCATAAGGCTGCCTTATCAGAGAGTTTCTCGTCATCATGGCACTCACTAATATTATGTTCATTTAACCCACTAATTTAAGCCCATTAATCCAAAGAGTATAAATAAGCATTTATCTACTCGGACCAGACCCATTTTATTCAAGTCCAATTCCACCCAAATTCACCCATTTGAAACCCCTATCAGATCATGGTCAATAAATAACGTGCTCTATATTTTAGTAGTTAACATTATAAAAATATTTTTTCAAACAAAAACATTATAAAACTATAAAAGGTATACAATTAATTGACTGAAAATGTCCAAGACATTATAATATTTTACATTTATAAAATATAAAAGAGTAATAAGAGATCAATAAAATACTCCCTCCAACCCAACTCAACCCGCACAAATTGACCTTTTCGGATTGATCAAGACCATTAATATCTTTATTTATGTGTAATTATATTTGATGAATTTTTATATTTATGAAAATACATGTTACAACGGACTCAAAATATCTCATATGATCATTATAACATTAATAATGCTAGTTCAATTAAGATGTTAAAAGTAATTAATTTAGATTAAATGAATAGGAACTTGTCAACTTGAGTTGGGACGGAAAAAGAGAATGCAATATTTTGTAATTATATATTATCACTTTTAATTTTTTTTTCAAACTAATCAATTTTATTTTGTGGTTTGCCCAAACCTATTAAATTATATTTATACACTTAAGTAGTAATTACAAGTAAGTAACAAAGTTTAAGCTATGTCATTTTAGAGTTTAAAAATATGAGCAATTTTAAATTAATTTAATTAAGAGAAACAATTAGATAAGTCAGCCTTATCATAAGTCAAATGGCTGGGAAACTCCAATTTAATAAGTTTTGGGGTAAAATACTTAATATTTTTTTCTCGGTGTCATAGTGTAAAACGTGTCTAAGTTCAGGGACTAAATTGAAACTTCCAAACTTTTATCCCTAAATCAGAAAATCGATCTGAATCTGTTCCTATCCCACTCCGGTAGAAACCCTAAGTAGAAACGGTACGCATCCGGCGACGGAAGAAACGGCTACACATGTCGCTCGGAGTCCAATTCCAGATCAAAAGAACGGCTGTTGTTGTAGTAATCTTCATCCCCACTCAAGGAATCCATTGTCGGGCGGATCGGGTAGGGATTTTATTGAATGGAATGCCGGAGATTGGCGCCGGTGGATTTGGTGCTCAGTTTGGCGGCGGCGGCGAACTGAGCACCAAATCACAGAAGAACCGCTACCGACTTATCAGTCGTTTTACAATTGTCTAGACGACGTCCGTGATGAAACGGGGTCGTGTCCGAGCGCCTGGTATACCTGGACTAGGGCTTGGTCCGCGGAGGAGAACCGTCACCGCGACCTTCTCAATAAATACCTCTATCTGTCGGGTGACATGAAAAGTGTTGAGAAGACTATTCAATATCTCACTTGGCTCCAGAGTGGTAAGTACAATTAATTATTGAAATCAACTTCAAAGTAATCAGTCTTATATAATGTCTCCGTTATGTGTTACTTTTTTTTATAAAAATTAAAACATTCTAGTCGTATTAGAAATTTGGTTATGACATGATTGATGATGACGGTGAATTTGATGATAGATTGATTGATTGATAATTTGACGATAAATGACGAAGATTTGATAATGAACACAAAATATTGATAATTTGATGATGAACAACGAAGATTTGAAAATGAACGACAATGATTTGATGATGAACGATGAAGATTTGATGATGAAAGGTGATAATTTGATTAATAACGATGATTTAATGATGAACGTCGAGGATTGGTAATGCACATTGATGATTTAATGATTATCGACGATGATTTGATGATGAACGACGATGATTTGACGATAAACAACGATGATTTGATGATAAACGACGATGATTTGACGATTAACAACGATATTTTGACGATGAACGATGAATATTTGATGATTTGATGATGAACAACGAAGATTTGATGATGAACGACGATGATTTGACGATGAACGATGAAGATTTGATGATGAACTGTGATAATTTGATGAACATCGATGATTTGATGATGATCGTCGATGATTTGGTAATAAACATCGATGAATTGATGATGAGCGATGATGATTTGATGATTTAATATTGATGATTGATGATGGTAATGATGAATAAGAGATTAAATGTGTTATATATTTTTATTGCAAAATGGTCCCTGAATTTTATTAACATTTTAAGTAATGGCACCAAAAAATAAATTTATATTCTAGCCCCAAAAGTATTTTGCTCCTGAACCAAATAACTCTGCCTTACCATAAGGCTGCCTTACCATAGAGTATCTCCATGATGGCCCAGTACTAATGTATGGCAAAAATTTTATATACTTACTCAAATTGAAAGCATAATTTGAAGTTCATATGTGTACGTATATATTCAATTTCTCTTTCGTTAATTTTTTTTGAATCGATACTATGTTCAAAATAAGGGTCTAAGTTTTTTGGGTGATTTAGGATACCATGTGAATTAGCTTGATAGTATCAAATGGGTATCCTAAATCCCTATTAAATTTATATGGTCTAATACTCGGTCGCTGCTCATGTGATTGAAGTGCGGGTATTTTAAGAAAAGTATCTTACGGGTTTGGGAGGCTAAAAAATGCCAACCCGGCATGACGTGTATTTTATAGACCTCTTTCCCTTTTTTAGAATTCATAAATGTACTTAAGTGAAACGGTGGTGCTCCGCCGCCATCTCACAGCGGCCATGGAAGCTCTGGTGACAGTCACAGGCAGCAAAGGCTAGCGATCTAAGTCAACGACAGTGCCACCACATATGAGAATCATTTTGTGGTGACGAAGAGGATCATGAGGATATTCTAGCGGGTGACGTAAGGATATAATGTGGAATGTGAAATATAGCGAGTGCATATAACGTGCTTGAATGTGAAGTATAACCCTGATGGTGTATATTTTCTAAATCTGTTTCCAATTTTTAGTATTCATCAAAGTACTTATAATTTTACATGAGCTGCCAAATTCAAAAGTTAATAAGACGTTAAAATCCATGTGTTTTTTGTATGTAAAAAAGAGTGCGAAAATGCGAGAGTTACACGTGGATAATCTAAACGTTTGAAACCTAGGGTTTGAACGAATGAAACCACTACACATTACCTAATTCTTGGCTCAAACGTATATGTAAAGGCTCAAAAATTTTGCGTACATTCACAAAATCCAATTTAAATCTATTGTACATCACTTATAGTAGAATCAAGTTTAAATAAAGCACAACATGTATGTATCCATAATTCCAGTGGTGGAACCCGAAATTAAGTTAGAATTCTTCATACCTGTTGAAAATTGTGATGAAGTGTGATTAATTAGTGCTGGATCGAATCTTCATCAATCCACCTATAAGGAAAAAAACCCCAATCACTCATTCAACCTTTCTGCTGCATAACCAAAGTGCCCGGTTTTCAAAATACTGCTTCATAACCAAAAGCTAATTTATGAATTTTGCAAAAAATTCATAGAAGTTATTTCTTTCTTTTCATCGATCATTGCCTCGAACTTAAAAAGTATTCATGATATAATGTTTTTAAATGTGTAGATTCTCTTACGTGCAAATGTAAAATATTACGATTCAGTCAATTTTCTTTAATTTCTATAATTTCATAATATAAATACTAAATATAACGTGCCTTATCGCGTGCACAAAATATACTTGAGTATCGCACGCTGCGCGTGCACGTAATATACTTAAATATTGTGAGGTATAACCATGTGTATTTTATAGATATCTTTTCCACTTCTTAGCATTCATAAATGTGCTTATAAGTTTAATTATTATATCAAGAATGGCATTCATTAACTTTTCTTTACATTTAAAACTTTTATAAAATCTGATGTTAAATATAATAAGCGCGTGCACATGACGTGCTTAACGATAGAATGAAAAATATATACGTGCATATATAATAATTCCATAATCATGAATAAATGGCATTACACAACAAAGGAAATGAAATATTAAATAATTTCTTGATTATTAAGATCCCCAAAAGTGATAATGGATGAGGCACAATTTGTTGGAGATCTTCAAGTCTTCAAATGTGCATTATTCTGCCTGATGCAAATCAATAATATAAGAAGGTGCATTCTGTTAGTGATAAATATGCATATATGGTATGTATTTTTTATGGGTTGTTGGAAATTAAATCAGGGTTTATTAATTATAGCTGTTGACTAAATAGGTAAGAACAAAAAGGGATTAATTTGGACGGTTTAGTTTGAACAAATGATACGATGATGTTTATGCATTTAAGTAGTTTTAGTCTTCAAGGATAACAATTAAATTTATTTGGAAAACCAACTAAATAAGTGGTGGTAAAAATTTATTTGACTAAATTCATATATATTTAATAGATTTCTTATTACACTTTAGTATTTATAAAAAGGTACAATATTATTATGTTAAATATATTCAGACAATTTTATTTACCTTTTATAATTTTATAAAACATAATGCGCGTGAGAGCGCGTGCACATATGTATTACAACTTTGATGATCAACACTTTATAGATCTCTTTCCACTTTTTAATATTTGTAAAAGTATTTATAATAAGATTGTTATGTCAATTATTATAAACTTAAAATTAAATATAATAAGCGCGTGCACATAACGCGCTTAGCGAACCAATAAAAATATATGTGATAAAATAATTCCTTGATTTTATTCAAGAAAGAAATGAATCACAAATTTGAAAGGCGTCTGGTGGCAGTGGAGGTCGTTGGCTGTGGCGGCGTGAAAGGCGCAACGGTGGCGCAATGTTGCGGGGTGGTGGCGGAGTTGGAGTTGAAGGGGCTTGCCATGAGGAGGATGATGAAGATGTGTACTTTTGCCGTGGTGCACCACAACCGTCGAGAGCGTGGCCGCCAACGTGAGCCGCGTGATTTTTTAGGCACTCGGCTTGAACCACCACGGCGTGCGGTGCGAAAGGCATAAGGTTGGCACAATTCGAGTTGCAGGGTGGAGGTGGAGTTGGAGTTGGAAGGGCTTGCCATGAGGAGGATGATGAAGATGTGTATGAAGGAGAAGAGAGACATGTGAGTGAGGAGGGTTTAGGATGTGTAGTAAATGGGGAAACTATGGAGGGTATTTATAATTGATTAGAGTAGGAATTTGATTAAATAAATTATTATATAAATATTAAAAAAATGAAGTGATGCTACCAGCTTCCAGTCCCGGTCCGGATGACGACGAGTCTCCGGCCCGGATGTGGCTTTGTCCGTGCTCCGCGCGCTCTCACCTAAAGACCTGCAAAACAACGCCCCGGAGTATCCCGAGGATAGCTACTCCGGCGTGATGATGAAAGAGGGGTCTTTGAATAGGAGAGAGAATAAGGATATATTGAGAGAGTTTTTATCTGATAGAACATACCTTTCTCCACAAGTCCAAAGTTGTATTTATAGGTGTGAGTGGTCAGCCTCAAGCCCAGAGGCAGTGGTCCTGTCCTTTTGTCCTTACCCGGAGACAGGCCATATTCATGTCCCCTTGTCCCCGGATAACGCCATTCTAGCTGACGTCATATGGACCGGACTACTCACTGGGCCGGAGCCTAGATATGGGCCAAAGCCCATATCACCACTAGCCCCCCGAGACATGGGATCCGTCCGAAGGCCTCATCCGGAGGAGGGGTCCCGTGTCTCATCACGTCTAATCTAACCGTCGGGATCCGCCCGGAGGCATGCGATCCGACCCGGATCTCTATTTCCGGATTGTGCGCTGTGCGTTAGAACACGCGCTCGGCGCTTGGGTTTCCTGTGCGCGTGTTTATGGGCGCATTTATGAGGCGTGTTATACCGTCATAAATGAGCTGTCTAATCGAGAAATTCTCTTTTCACCCTTTTTTCAAAAAAGGCAATCATGTTGCCTTGGGACTCGGTCCTCCTTTTCTCGCTTATGGGACTTCCCTTCTTATAAATACTGGTCCATCCCTTTCACTCTCATTTTTTCACTCTTTGCATTTCTCCTCTGTTTTCTCCTTTCTGCGCTGTATTCTCTTTTCTTCTACGAACACATAAACGCTTATCTGCTCATCAATATGGCTAATGAGAACGAAGAGAACAGGCAGCTTGCTGGTTTGTCTGGTGGGGATGTTCAGGTCGGCCTGAATTCGGAACCGGAGGTTAACGATCCCGCCGAAGGCGACGATGTCGATATTACCCCGGCGGTGAGGGAGCTGGTGGAGGCGATGGTGGTTCCGCTCGCCATCGACGCTGGGCTCAGCTCGTTTGCCGGTGACGTTACCACTGTTGCTGCCATTCCCCGGAGCCATTTTCTTTATGGGATAACTTTCCCCCTCTCCCCCCTCTACTCCGCCATCTTCCATCACTTCAGCATCTCCCCGGCCCAGCTACAACCGAACGGAGTCGCCGTAGTCCGGGCGTTTCTCCTGAACTGCTACCGGTGCGGGGTGACGCCATCCTTGGACCTGTTCCGGGCCTTCTACCACTTGGAGGGCACTAAAGACGAGGGAATCTTCACCTTTCAGAGGCGGAAGGGAGTAAAGGATCCTAGCAAGGGCCGGCGCGACAGCTACTCCAACTGGCAGAAGCATTACTTCACTTTCAACACCAAAAAGTATTCGTGTCCGGGCTGGGGTCATCGTGCCAAGAAGGAGGACAAGACGACGTTCAGTCCGGAGGGACAAGAGGAGAACATCGCCAAGTTGGCCGCCAACCAGATTGACTTGGATCCGTTCTGGAAGGGAGGGAAGTACGTCTTCCCTCTAAGAGCATACGAGCCGGAGGTGTTCCTGAAATGTCGCTTCTATGTCCTCCGAGACCCATCAAGTAAGTCACTTTAGAATCTTCTGTTTTTTATTCTATCTTTCTTGCTTTCTCACCCGTTTCGGATGTTGCCAGTATACCCTGAAATAGGGGATGGCGTTGATCCAGCCGGACGACAGCTGAAGATAACCAGCAAGGCGGAAAACCCACCAACCGGTTCGGTAACCGGCATGAAAATACCGATAGAGAAGTCGTCCGAGACGGAGAAGAAGAGGAAGCGCGTCCAAGAGGATGCTTTTATCAAAGAGAAGGAAACCGCGGCCAAGAAGGCGGGGGAGGCGTCCGTTAAGGAGAAGGAAGCCGCGGCCCGGAAAGCGAGGGAGGCCGCGGCCAACAGGGCGGATGAGACCACGGCCAAGAAGGCGGATAAGAAGGCAGGAGGGACGTCCATTCATACCACCGCGGATTCGGCCGGAAATAGGGCCGAACTCCTTCAAATCCGTGTTCCGTCCTCTTCCGACGAGGAGGGAGGAGAGTCCTCCCGGTCCCAAAAGCGCCCAAAGCTCCGGATTCCCAAATCTCCTCGAATTCCGGAACAAAGTGAGCATTCCCGCGCTGGTGATCATCAGGGGGATGGGAGGAAACTGGCGATCGATCCCGACAGTACACATCCGGAGCACACTCACAGCAGCAGCCGGAGCGAGACTAGCAGGGTAAGCGGAATTTCCTTTTCCGTTTCGGTTTTCTCGTTCTGTTCAGAGCCTTATTGTTTTCTTCCTTTAGGACTTCGCTGCTTATCTGATCGCTCAGCCGGGGGTGTCCGAGGCTATCAACAAGGCCTTCCATGTTCAGCAAGCAAGGCAAGCTCAGAAGCAGAGCGCACTTGAGAGGGCCAATGGGATTCTCCGTCGCGAGCTCGAGGCATCGAAGATCCAAGCTTCCGAGGCGGATGCCCGGATCAAGGAGCTGGAAAGTTTGGTTTCTCCGTCCGCTCAGCGAGAGATGTGTGTTGCCTTCACCAATAAGGTACTCCGGAGCCAGGCTTTTGAGAGCAGCTTGACCGGGCTCCTCCGTTCCTCCAACCAGATCTCCGCCCATCAAGTCTATCAGAGCATGAGGGGTTGGGTCCCGGAGCCTAAGAGGGAGCGGTTTGCCAAGTGCTACTACAAACCAACAGCCGCCCATCAGTACAACTTCGACGTGGATCAATTCTACCGGGGCGGAGTTGAGAAGATGAATCCCTCCGTGCTGGGGATCTTCGAGGAGAACGTCGAAGAGCCGGTGTCGGCTGGGGCCATCCATGCCTATGGCGAGGGGCTGGTGGACCTAAGTGTTGCTGTATCCCCACCCGAAGAGAGCGTCCGTCCGGAATCCCCTGTCAGGCCCAAATATCTTGAAGTCTTGAAGATGTATCCCTCCGTTGACGAAGATACTGATCAGGGCGAGGGTGGAGGGGATGGGGATGGTCGTCAGCCCGGTGGCACGGATAGTGAGGAGACTGATGTAGAATAACTTCCTAGTCTGTTTTTTTTTCTTTTGTAGTTACCTCCGTCCTACTAGTTCTAATTTTGTTCTATTTAGTGTAGGAAGGATGGTAGCGACGACTCGGATGGGGATGACAACCCTCCGAACGATGTAATTCTCTTCTATTTATAAAACAAGTTCCCTTCTACTTGTGTGTTTGTTCTTTTTATGTTGTGTTTATTCTTCTTATATCCGTGCTTGTCCGCAGCCCAAAGATTCCGGTCCGGTGCTCCGAAGCGGAGGTGCGGATGTCCGTACTTCACCTGCCAGTTCTCATTCAACAAGCCCTCCGTGCTCCAGATGCGCGGAGTTGGAGTCTGAACTTTCCGGGTGGACGATGGGTGGAGAGCGGACTCGTGAACTTTTTATCCGCTCCGGAATGGAGCCTCTAATAGAAGAGTTCAAAGACATTCCGTCTCTGGCCGCTTGCCTCCGGGAAATATCAGAGGAGTTCGGCACTCTGTCCCAATGCCGGGATTTTGCTCGAGAGCGGATCAACGCGACCAGTGATGCGGACGAGACGATCTCCATGCTGCAAGCGGAGCATGAAGACTACAAGGCCAAGCTGAAAACCGAGTTGGATTTAGTTTGGTCCTTGCTTCCATTCTATGCCGAGAAGTTGAAGTGGCTGGCCAGCCGGACGGATTTTCAACGAGATTATCTGAAGCTGGAAGAAGAAAATCAAGTGCTTGCCGGCCGGGTGATGGTCCTCCGGGAGAATCTGATGACCTTGCAACTGTCATACCATCTGACCGGACTCCGCCTCGGACTCGTCACTCCGACCATATATCGCAACTTCCCTTGTGACGTCAGTGCTTTGATCATCCGGATGTTTAAGTTGGGGTGGAACGATCGGGAGTCTCCGTATCGTCCTGCGTTCGAGGAGGCCGTTGAATGGTGGAAGCGGATGCATGCTGGCAGTACTCTCCCTCCCTCGCTGACCCTGATTCCGAGCCAGGTGGCGATAGACTTCACCTTCG
Source organism: Sherardia arvensis (assembly GCA_948330725.1). Taxonomy (NCBI): domain Eukaryota; kingdom Viridiplantae; phylum Streptophyta; class Magnoliopsida; order Gentianales; family Rubiaceae; genus Sherardia; species Sherardia arvensis. The sequence continues at coordinate 2,349,484 of OX415244.1, forward strand.
AAAGGTATACTGGCATCCAGGTTTCCGTCGATCCGGAAGAGTCTGCCCGTCGCGTAGAGCGGTTCCGTCAAGATGCCTCCATCATCCGTCCCTTTATCATTAGGGAACTAGCCGAATTGGCAAGGCGACGTCAGGCTCGTCTCCGGGGAGTCCAGAATACTCGTGTCCGGGCGAGTCAGAATGCTCGTGGCGGGAACAGTCGGGGCCTCAACTGTGTCCTTAACCGAATGGCGAAGCAGGCAGCACGGGGAAGGGAGAGGGGTGCCCAACAGGCGGCAAGGGGAAGGGGAAGGGGAAGAAGTATCCAACCATCTCGCCGTCCCCAAGTCCCCGTTCGGATTCGCTCTCCTTCGCGATATCCGAGCCAGAATCCCTTCCGTCCGTCTCGAGCTGGACCTCCGGTCAAGGGCAAAGGGAAGGCCAAAGCCACAAGGGAGACCATGCAGTCCTCCGATTCTGACTCTGACGAGATCTTTGGCTCTGATCCGGATGGAGCTGGTCCATCGGAGCTTCCGCCCATTCCTCCCTTTCCGTATCGAGGACCAGTGGGTCAAAGCAGTGGGAATGAGGTCCACGATCTTGAGGACAACACTCCGGAGCAGACTCCTACTGCCCTGAATCAGGAAAGGGTTCAAGACGCAAGGCCTCCGTCTCCAGAGAACGGAGCTATGTTACCTCCTATTCCGGAACCTCCTACTCCGGAGCCCACCTCTCCTCCTATCGATTGGGATATTCCGTGGCCGAATAGATGGGTTTTATTTTTCTTTTGTTTCTGCGTCCGCCCGGACGTAGCAGATTGTACAATTGTATCATTTATTCAAATGTAATTTCTTTGTATGTCGAGATAGCTTATTCAAGCGTTTTTCCTTGTTTGATCAAACCGTTTTATCCTTTTGTTTTGCTCACCTCCGTTGGTTTTTTCAAACACTTCGGAGGATTTTATTTGTTCGACTTTGCTCACTCCGTCCGTTTGTCCAAACGATCCGGAGGATTCTAATTGTGCGGAATTGAAAAATAGTACATAGTAAAATTGAACAAGTATAAAATTTAACAACTCTTCATTCAAATAATCGTACTCCGGCTAGACATACCCTTTGTCTAAATGCGGCCGGAGCCAAGTACATAGTAAATAGGTCGGAACGGAATCCTAGGCTCAACCCTAGCCAGAGGACCCGGAACTACATACTTGTTGAAAAGAAAAGACAGTTTAAAGAACTCTATCGGAAAGCATACCTACTCAGGATGCTCCGTAAAACCTTCGCAAGTTGGTGATGTTCCACCTTCTGGGGATTGCACGTCCGGACTGATCCGCCATCTCATAACTCCCACCCGGATATGAGGCTGTGACTTGGTACGGACCTTCCCAGTTTGGTGCCAGTTTGCCAGTGGCCTCCTTCAGACTCTTATCATTCCTCCTCATCACCCAATCTCCGGGGACGAATGATTCCTTCCTGACACGCTTGTCGTGGTAACGCTTCATCCGCTCCTTCACCTTGGCCTCATGCAGCGCTGCCTGCTCTCGTTTTTCCTCCAGGAGGTCCAAATCCAGCAGCCTGCTTGATCCGAGCGGAGAGCTCCGTCTGGCTTGGTCTTCATCCCAAGTGAGGGTCCGGAGACTGGGGACTCCCACTTCAGCTGGTATGACTGCCTCCGCCCCGTATACCAAACTGTACGGCGACTGGCCCGTGGCGGATCCTTCGGTCGTCCTGTATGCCCAAAGAACGCTTGGCAGCTCATCGACCCAGTTTCCTCGTGCCCCCTGCAAACGAGTCTTCAATCCGTTCACCACTGTCCGGTTGGTAACTTCCACTTGACCGTTGGCCTGCGGGTGGTAAACCGATGTGAGTTGCTGCGTAATTCCGTACTCCTTACACCAAGATCGAAACGGGTCATTCTCAAACTGAGCTCCGTTATCTGTGACGATGTACTTGGGGATTCCGTAGCGGCAGATGATGTTCTTCCAACAAAACTTAACACAAGTGCTACCACGGATGTTTGTGAGAGGTTCGGCCTCAACCCATTTGCTGAAGTAGTCGATTGCTACTATCAGGTACTTGAATCCTCCCGGAGCGGAGGGGAAGGGTCCGACCAGATCGATGCCCCATCTATCAAAAGGCCACGAGCCGGTGATCCCGACCCTTTCTTCTTGCGAAACATGAATGAGCGGAGCAAACCTTTGGCACTGTACACAGGAACGGACGTACTTCTGTGCTTCTTCGAACAGGGTCGGCCAGTAGTAGCCTGTGCACATTATCTTTCTCGCTATGGTCCGGGCTCCCTGGTGACTGCCGTTCGGGCCTTCGTGCATCTCCTTCACAATCCGAGCTGCCTCATCCGAGTCTACGCACCTTAACCACGGTTGGAGATATCCTTGTCTGAGCAGGGTTCCATCAACTATGGTGTAGTGCGGTGCCTTCTGTCGGATTTTCCGTGCCAGTGCCTTGTCTTCCGGGAGCTTTTCGTGCTGCAAATAGTCGAAGAAGGGGGCCATCCATGACTCCTTTTGCACCTCCACTGCTGCCACTAGTGGGACGTCATAACTCCGGGTGGATAGGGTCTCCATCATTAGGTTGCTCTCCGCGTCTGGCTTGATCTCAGAAGAAGCAAGTTTGCTCAAAGCGTCCGCCTTACCGTTGTCCTCGCGAGGGATCTGTGTTATGGTAATGCCACGGAACTTGGCCAGTAATGGCTTAACTGCCTCAAGGTACTTCTGCAAACTCCGTTCCTTTGCCTCATATTCTCCATTCACCTGCTGAACCACTATCTGAGAATCGCTGTACACCTCAACGTCCGTGACCCCTATCTCCAACGCCAGTCGGAGTCCGGCCAGAAGTGCCTCATACTCTGCCTCGTTGTTTGTTGCCCGGAAAGCGAACTGGATAGCATACCTGTACTCCATTCCTTGTGGGCTGGTAAGCAGGACACCAGCCCCGCCCCCGTTAGCATGAGACGACCCGTCCACATGCAACTTCCATTTGTCAGAGGGCGGTTCCGATCCGGACGGCTCTCCTGAAGGTTCAGTCATTTCTACCAAAAAGTCCGCCAGGGCTTGCCCCTTAATAGCCTTCCGGGGATGGTACTTGATCTCGTGCTCTCCGAGCTCAACTGCCCACTTCATCATCCGTCCCGAGGCTTCCGGCTTCAGCATGATCTGTCTCAACGGATGATTCGTCAGTACCGTGATCGGGTGGCCTTGGAAATATGGTCGGAGGCGCCGAGAAGCATGGACCAACGCCAATATCAGCCTTTCCAAAGCGGTATACCTTGTTTCCGGACCCTGGAGTGCCCTGCTCACAAAGTAAACCGGACGCTGTACCTTACCATCTTCTCGGACCAGAGCAGAGCTTATAGCGTGTTCCGTCGCCGCTATGTAGAGGAAAAGCTCTTCTCCGGGCAACGGCTTGGAAAGGGTAGGGAGGCTTGCTAGATGAGCCTTGAGATCCGTGAACGCTTGGTCACATGCCTCCGTCCACTCGAACGGCTTGGCTCTGCGGAGTATGTTAAAGAACGGGAGCTGCTTCTCAGCCCCCCGAGCGAGAAATCGGCTCAAAGCGGCTAGCGACCCGGTCAGTTTTTGTACGTCCTTCACCCCTCTCGGAGGAGGCATCTCCATAAGGGCCGATATCTTCTCCTGGTTGACGTCGATTCCTCGAGCTGACACCATGTAGCCAAGGAACTTCCCCGCTCCTACTCCGATGGTACTTTTTCCTGGGCTGAGCTTGAGATTCGCCGTCCGGAGCACGTCGAACATCTCCCGGAGGTCGGACAAAAAAGATTCGTACGTCCGGCTCTTAACCACCATGTCATCGACATAGACCTCCAGGTTCCGTCCCATCTGGTTCCGAAACAGCTTGTCCGCCATCCTCTGGTACGTTGCACCTGCGTTTTTCAGTCCGAAAGGCATTTTCCTGTAACAAAAAGTACCAAAGTCAGTGATAAAAGATGTTTTGGGTCGGTCATCCTTGGCCATCGTAATCTGGTGGTACCCTCGGTGCGCATCAAAGAATGCCAACACTTGGTAACCAGTGATAGCCTCGACCAACTGATCAATGGAGGGGAGCGGATAGCTATCTTTCGGACAGCATTTGTTTAGGTCTGTGAAGTCAATACACATTCTCCAAGAGCCATCGTGCTTCTTCACCAGAACTGGGTTTGCTATCCACTCCGGGTATGATATCTCCTCCATGATTCCCGCACTCAACAGCCTACCCACCTCCGCCCGGATCTCCTCCACGCGTTCCGGGGCGAGAGGCCTCTTCTTCTGCCTGATCGGTTTCAACTCCGGAAAGACATTGAGCTTGTGGACTGCGATCTCCTCCGGAACGCCAGTCAGGTCCTCCGTCCCCCAGGAAAACACATCCTCGTATTCCGCCAGCAGGCTTCGCAATTCCATCTTAACGTCATCCGGCATGTTCTTCCCCACACTGACTACCCCCTTCTGTCCGACCATCATATCCTCCACTTCATAAGACGGTGCCTCTCCATGGATGGCTCCCACCAAGTCCGCTTTGGCTTTTCCCTTGTTCGAGGCGGACATCTTGGATTGGCCCTTCCCGGACCGGGCGTCCTTGATGGCGGTCAGCATGCAACTCCGGGCGGTTTGCTGGTGGCCCCGGACGGATGCGATACCGTTTTCCGTGGGGAACTTCATAATCAAGTGGAAAGGCGAACATATAGTCCGTGCCTGTGACAGCCAAGGTCTGCCAATGATCATGTTGTAAGGGGAAACAACATCAATGACGGCGAAGTTACACTCCACCGTGGCCCGCTTCGTCGGGTCCTGGAAATCCGTCAAGGTGACTTTCAAAGGGATGACTCCGAGCGGATGGACGGTCCGTCCGGTGAACCCTGAAAGGGGGGTTTGACATGGTTTTAAGTTTTGTCGTCCGATCCCGAGCTGATCAAAGCACTCCGCGAACATGATCTCCACACTGCTACCATCATCCACGAACACTTGTTTGATCAGTACTCCTTCGACATCTGCTATTACCACCATTGGATCCGAATGGGGAACCTGTGGCGGTACCGGATCCTCATCCGAAAAGGTGATAGTCTCACTCGGCTTGAACCTCTTTTCTTGTATCTCACCCGGAGGCACGTATCTGCTTTTGGCCTTGATCGCCGTCATGGAACAAAGTCCGTCGCCGACGATTCCGTTTATCACATTGATCATCCGAGGCTGAGCTGGGGGTTGAGCCGGTGCGGCCTGTCTTGGTGCCGGGTTTGCCGGATTAGCTTGGTTGCCCCCTCGGGGGCGATTGTTCCTATTTCTTTTCCGACCCTGTCCGGCTGCAGCTGCCGGGGCTTGGGCCGGGCGTCCGAGTCCTTCTCCCGCCACGCAATCTCTTAACTGGCCTGCTCCGATTAACCTTTCAATATCCGAACGAAGCGCCCTACATCCCTCCGTGGTATGTCCATGTGACTTATGAAACTCACACCACTTATCCGCATTCGCTGGTGCCGGCACGCCAACAATGGGCTGCGGATCCGTAAACAAACCTCGGTGAACCGCAAGGATCTCCGTACGGGTCTTTGAGAGAGGGGTGTAGGTCGGACGAGCAGCGGCTGCCGGTGCTGGTGCTGCTGTTGCCGGGGCGGGTACTCGTCTGACTTGATCCGTCCGGGCCGGAGTCCGGACAGCAGTGGTTTGGGTCCCTGTCACCGTGAGAGACCTTTGCTCGAAAAAGCCCACTGTTGTCATCCGGACTTGGTTGGCGTCATGCACCGTACAATGCATCTCTACTACCAACTGGAGGTGGTAGTATGATGTAGGCATATTCTTCATGAGCTCGATGTAGAAAGCGTTGTCCCTCAGTCCGTTGACGAAGTTGTGGATAATGGCCTTCTCCTGCAGGTGCCGGTCCACCACCTTCATCGTCGCAGCTATGTACCGGGTGTAGAACTCCCAGGTAGTCTCCGTCTCCAGATGCCTCATTGCCAGGACTGTGGCGAGGTTCACAAATGTGTGCTTCATAACGGAATAGCGCCGGACCAGGGCTATGGCGAAATCCCAAAAATGTCGGAGCGTACCGTTCGGCAGACCCTTGAACCATGTTAAGCAGTTGCCCCGCAAGTATGAAGGTACCATCTTACACTGTAGCTCTTCCGGAATGTCCCTAGCAATCATGATACTTGCATAAGTATGAACGAACTCCTCCGGGTCGCCTTCTCCGTTGTAGGTAGGTAGTCCGTCCGGAGCCTTGGTTCCGGCTGGCCACTTGAAACTCAATACCTCCGGAACCCAAGGTGACTGTGGCCCGATCCCATTCCGTCCGATTAGGCGATTAAGACGGTCTTCAATGAAATCCGGACAGAAAGGTGTTTGAAAACCAAAACCTCCGGGGAATCCTCCTCCGGCAGGCGGCATCCCATACATCATCTGCTGCTGACCCCCGGGTCCTCCGGCAGGTTGCATCCCAAACATCATCTGCTGTTGTCCTCCGGGTGCACCCATCCCATAGCCTTGCTGGGTACCGTATCCCTGCTGGGTTTGTGCTCCCCAGTAAGGTGGTGCGTTCGGATTCAAACCAGCAGTCTGCTGTTGATGTCCGCCCGGGTATGGGTTTAGGTTTGGTGCTCTTGGTTGATCCGGAGGCGGCTTGTCCGCTTCACCTCGTTGAGCTGCCTTCCACTCTTGGAACTGTTGATACTCCGTCATGTTTGTCCTCAGGATGTTGCCTCCAAGTCCGGAATCATGACGCTTACGCTCCTCCCGTCCGGCCTTCCGCCCAACTCGGGGTCTAATCGACCGGCTCTGAGCATCGTCTTCCGTGCTATACCCTTCCGGAGATCCTCAGGTTCATAATCCTCGGCTTCCTCAGAACCGGATTCCTCAGGACGATCCGGATCAGGCGTCTCATCCCCTTCCGACGACGCCTGGTCATCAAACTGATTCTGATTCCGCGCCTCACGTGCCGCTCGCAGACGCTCCCTAGCCTCGCGCTGTATATCAGCCAGAGTTCGTTCGGAAGCTGGCTTCTTCCCTTTCACCTTCTCCGTTGCTAGGCGCTGTCGCCGACGCTCCTCAGCCGCGGCCCTTTTTTCTGCTGCCGCCTGCTTGGTTTGGAGAATCCGTTCCTTCTCGGCTGCTACCTTCTGAGCTCTAACTGTAGCGGCTTTTCTGGTTTTTGGCCCTCCTCCCGCTTCCTCCTCCGCCGGGAGAGGGTTCTTTCTTGGTCGTCCGCGGCATGGACGTGACTGGAAATATTTTTTATGAGGTCCCACTGGGCATGCCAACTGATGCTACCAGCTTCCAGTCCCGGTCCGGATGACGACGAGTCTCCGGCCCGGATGTGGCTTTGTCCGTGCTCCGCGCGCTCTCACCTAAAGACCTGCAAAACAACGCCCCGGAGTATCCCGAGGATAGCTACTCCGGCGTGATGATGAAAGAGGGGCCTTTGAATAGGAGAGAGAATAAGGATATATTGAGAGAGTTTTTATCTGATAGAACATACCTTTCTCCACAAGTCCAAAACTGTATTTATAGGTGTGAGTGGTCAGCCTCAAGCCCAGAGGCAGTGGTCCTGTCCTTTTGTCCTTACCCGGAGACAGGCCATATTCATGTCCCCTTGTCCCCGGATAACGCCATTCTAGCTGACGTCATATGGACCGGACTACTCTCTGAGCCGGAGCCTAGATATGGGCCAAAGCCCATATCACCATGAAGCTTTGTTATTTAGTTTTTATATATAAATTATTATTTGATTAAATTTAGATTAATTCAGTTAGTAGCTAGGACGTTTTCTACGTTTATTTTAATGTTCTAAACGGAATTAAGGTGAATTAAAATTTAAGGGCAGCGTGCCTATTTGTTTTTTCAAGATGGTTTAAAAAATGGAAATACATGCCGAAAAATGTTCTTCATATACCCTAAAAATGCATAACACAAATAGAAGATTAAATGATTTCAATTAAGTGTTTTAGGTTTAATTTTTCGGTTCAAAATTTGAGCGCGTGAAGCGGTGTAGTAACTCACTTCATTGTTGGGTTAGGCCTGAGTGCCACCGCATAGGAGAGAACAATTTTTGTGGTAGCGGAGAGGATCATGAGGATATTCTAGCGGGTGACGTAAGCATAAAAGTGAAATATGAAATATAGCGTGTGCATATAACGTGCTTGAATGTGAAGTATAACCTTAATGATGTATATTTTGTAAATCTCTTTCCAATTTTTAGTATTCATCAATGTACTTATAAAATTATCATGTAATGAATGGTTCGGATTCAACCTTTCTTTACATTTTTACAATTTTATTAAATTTTACATTTACTATGATGCGCGTGCATATTACATGCATAACCTTGACCGCATTTTTTACCACGCCAATTTTTCGACATAAATTCTCCACAAGATTGCAAAGCTCATCATCTCATTTTTTTTGTATTTTTTTATTTAAACCACTTAAGTGAGGTGAAATTTATTTGGTTCACCACGCCATAAATAAACCTTCAAGAGGTAGTATTGTACAATATTGGAGAATTTTACATAATTGTAAAAGAAATTAAAACCATTAAGTAAATATCTTTGATTCTAAGCTTGACTCTAGTATACACCCAGGTCGACATTCTCACAAGCATTTTAGGGTTCGCTAAGCGACACCCAACTCTACCGATGAGAAGACTCATATACTCGCAAACAATTTAGGGATCGCCGAAGCGAAACCCAACTCTGCCGACGAGTACGGGGTTCCCCTAGAATCAACAAAGAATCAATCAAAAAGTCTCAGGATCCTCAGCTTTGAACTCGTATTCCCAGCTTGCTCCTTGCTATGCTGCATTCCAGTGAGTAAGACAGTTGTAGCTTCCTCTTCTCAGCTTGTAGCTTCCACCCTATCAGACAAGAAGCACAGAGTAGTCAACCCGTAAAATCACACTCTCCTAATATAAGGAGTGTGGTTTCTATCCAGTTCGACTAACCCTCTAATATTCCTAGGCTAGGAATTATAAGAGTAGTTTATTAAGCTTTCTGATGAACTAGCTATTTTGGACAATGAATCAGTTACAGAGTTTGCTTCTCTATAAATATGATTAAATTGGATATTGAGTTCACCTGATAGAGACCAAATGTTCCTTATATAATTTATCAGCTTCCATGGAGGCTTGATCTGCTTCTGAACCATTCTGTAGAGTAGTTGTGAGTCCATTTCCACTTCTAAGTTCTCATAACCTTAATGATAAGCTGCTTGGAGTCCCACTGATAAGGTCAATGCTTCTGCCTCCAAACTGCTATCTGCTTCCACCATTTGAGCTCTTGCCAATAGAATGCTTCCACTACTATCTCTTATAGCAATTCCTGCACCTGCTTTTCCATTGGCCTGAAATGAATCCATTTAGTTTTTAAGAAAACCTTGTGCGGGTAATGTCCAATGCACCAATATGATTCGTCTTGGTGAAGCCCCGCTTCCAGTTGTAGCCCAGAACTTAGCATGAGCTGTGAATATAGACTGCATCATGTCCTTTATCTGTCTGATCAAAACTGTTCATCTCATTCATTCTCCGCCATGGCCAAAATAACCATTAAGTTGTTTGTTGATTACATGTTGTAATCAAGTCCATGACACTGGTAGATCCATCGTTCTGAACAGTAGATAGCAGCAAGGCCTCAATCTCTCTCTGCAGAAATCTGCGTTCGAGCTAGTCTCCTTTTGTGCCAATCTCAAACCGCTTTGAATCCAGCTCGTTCTCCAAAGCCCGGTTTTCAAAATACTGATGTATATATAACCAAAGGTTAATTTATGAATTTTGCAAAAAATTCATAGCAGATGTTGTTTCTTTCTCTATCATCATAGCCTCAAAAAAAGTATTAATGATATAATTTTTTTAAAATGTGTAGATTCTCTAACGTGCAAATGTAAAATATTACAGTTCAGTCTTTTTTTTACCTTCTATAATTTTATAATACAAATATTATATAACGTGCCGTATCGCATGCATAAAATATACTTGAGTATCACGCACTAAGGCGTGTGCACGTAATATACTTAAATATTGCAACATATGACTATGTATATTTTATAGATCTCTTTTCCACTTCTTAATTAGTATTCATAAAAGTACTTATAATTTTAACAATTATGTCACGGATGGTCATCAATCTTTCTTTACATTTAAATCTTTTACAAATTCCGATGTTATGATAAGCGCGTGCACTTGACGTGCTTAGTGATAGAATAAAAAATATATACGTGCACAATAATTCCATGATAATAAATAAATGGTATCAAGATATCCAAAGGAATGATATTAAATAATTTCTTGATATCAAGATACCCAAAAGTGGTATTGGATCAACGAGGCACAGTTTGTCAAAGTTTCAATAACATACGAAGGTGCATTCTATTAATTAACATAAGGAGGCGTGGTTCATCAGGCATTCTGCGTGAACAACCACCGCATGCGGTGGAGGCTGGTGGTGGTGGTGGTGGTGGAGGAGGTTGTCGGTCATTGCTATTCCGGCGCGGGGGTGGTGGTGGAGTTGGAGTGGCAGGTCATGAAGACGATGAATATGTGTTTGAGTAATACAAGAAGAGACATGTATGAGAGAGATTGTTTTGGATGTGGGAAAATGGGGAAATGTATTGGGGTATTTATATACGTTAATTAGCATGAAGTAATAAATAAAAGATAAGTATAGAAAGGTTGAAAAAATGAATCGGTGGGATGTTTTGTACCTATGTATTAAATGTGATGACCATTCTTATCTTCCGATTTAGTTAAATCAAGATTTAGGGTTTAGTTTAATTTAGATCAGTTTTGATAAAATTTACCTCACTATTATTTTGTTACATTAGCTTTTACATTAGTTCAGTTTAACATAGATAAAAAATAAGTTTAAAAGAACAAATTTTAGATTACTGCGTGTGATAGCGCGTGAGATCTTATAATTTTAAAAAATAAAATGCGCGTGGGAGCGCGTGCATGTACGCGGTATACTTGATTATGTATAACCATGATCATCTATACTTAATAGATCTCTTTCCACATTTTAGTATTCGTAAAAGTATTTACAATAAGATTGTTATGTCAATTATTATAAATCTTGATATTAAATATAATAAGCGCGTACACATGACGCGCTAGGTTGATATTATATATAATAAGTGCGTGCATATGATGGTGATAAAATATTTCCTTGATTTTAGACAACAAGGGAAATGAATCACAATTTTCTTTTTAATAATTAAAGTTAAATTATCAAATTAAGTGAGACCTTAAGTTGAATTAGCTCATGAAATACAAGACTTGTCAATATTAAAGGGAGTTCAACAAGGCTTTTCAATTGACTGAAAGGGCGGAAGTGTAAATCAATTAATATGAACACCCTACCCATAACTTTTGTGAAAATACAAACTCATTAACTTGTGGTTAATAAGCATGACATTCATTGATTTCAGCTGCTTTGATGCTAGCATATAGAAGAAATCCTTGTCATATATTTATATATACTTTCAAAAATGCACAAAAATCAACCAATTGTGGAGAAATGTAGGGGAAAAAATAAATAATGAATCCAAGCTGCAAATTGAGTACTAAATTACTAATGAATATGCAACAAAAAGCAAAAAAGCTCTCTAATTAAATATCTCAATATTATAGAACTCATCCTCCTTTACTTGCTTTTGCTTTAGCCATTCCCTTCAACTCCTCCAGCCTTGTCTTCTTTTTTTTTACCTTGGTAAAAACATTGGAGTTTTTCTTGAAGGGCTCAAAACTTGGCCTAAAGCTTGCCCTCCATTTCCTTTAGTTGAACGGAAGAATTTCTCGTCAAGGTCGGTTGTGGATCGGGTCGGATCCTCTCCCGACCTTCCTCTTGCTAGTCTTGAAAGGATCAACGACAGCGCGAGGCGCGGATGCTGCTACTTCCATGAGCATTCTTTGAGTGTTCAACATCTTCATCTCTGCAATATGAATACCTAATCCTTTGCTCCATCTCAGACCAAGTAATTCTACACTGCTCAATGCAGCAACATTATGAGGATGAATTGCTAGAAATCCAATGTATATGAAAGCCAGAATGCTTCTTGAAACACCAATCACAGCCATTTCTGTTATGATTTGTGATTGGGAGGGAATTTTCAGACAAGAAAGAGATGATGAAGAGAGAGAATTAGAGGATGGAAATTGTGATGCCTGCTTGGTTCACTCCATCCCTGTAGATTTATTTGTAATGAGATTTGGAGAGGGCCATGTATTTAAAGCAGGAAAACTGGGGCCCTAAAGAATCATGAGGCTATGAGTTTTGGATTCATTCCAATCATAGCTTTAAACTAAGGCTGTACTGAAAGAATCTGACTGGGGATGAATAAAGCTCAGTTTGAACAACACCTTTGAGAAGCTAGGAAGCATCTTTTTCGTTTGCCACATCGGCCATACAGACAGGATTGCTTACATGTAAAATCTATGCCTGAAAATATGTTTTCATGTCCTAATATGTCGTATCAAGCATCTCGGATCAGATCAAATCATATCGTTGAGCCAAAAACTGACAGCACTACACGTGCTTTATAACATGATTTCACGATCACAAGTGTAATACTCTTCGTAGTATCGGTCATTATATATCATATCAATAATCGAAATATTGTCGAAATATGTAATAAAACTTTAAAATGGACTAATATTTGTATACTTGTCATTTCATTATAAATGTTATATACCTAAAGTGTTTAAGAAAAAAGTTGTGGAGTTATAATTAGAGTAAGTGAGTCATGTTTTTTGTTTCCTTGGTTACTAAGGAACAAAATAAGATGGCTGCTATAATTAAAACAACAAAGACTGGTCTAGGGTTTAAAGCAAAAAATGAGATGGAAAAGGGATGAAGGTAGGGGAATATATAGAACATCCTCTTCCTGAAGAAAAAAAAAATAAAGGGGTTGCTATGAGCACTCCAGTATTTTATTTTTATAATATAAAATATAGTATGAATTTATGAAAATGTTCTCGTTTATTAGATTTATCGGAAAACTTAATAATACTCGGAGACTGTATTATAATTCAATAATATTTTGGACTACGGTGCGTAAAATACTGGATTGATTACGTCAATTCAGAAAAATAAACCAAACATCAACTTTATCCCAATTATGAAGATCTCACTTTAGAATTCCAAGCTCTTTTTTCCATGCAACTAATAAAATGCCAGTCCTTGGTTTAATGTGCTAAATATATATGACCACTCTTTATGCTTTTGTTTTGTTTCTTACCAGAAAATGTTTCCAATGTTTCACCCAATTTTTGAAGGGTCTCTTTCTTCATCTCAAAATTTGAAGTAATTTGTTTTTCTCTTTTACTTTCTTTAGGTTATAATATTATGCAAAAACACATGCTTTCTGGAAACATTCTAAAGTAGGAATTGGGGGAATGCTTTACATGTGAGATGTGATGAGATCTTAATGTGCCTTAAGAGAAGGGGCTATGCAAAAAACTTGGTCATGGTCCAAGTTCATCATCCAAGTTTTCCTTTTCTTTCTTTTTGTGGTTTTGATATTCTTTACCTCCATTTGATAAAACAAAGTGAACAGAATAATATGTTGAGATGTTCCTATCAATTACCTAGCCCTTCTTCCAATTGGACCAAAACCCTAATTTGATTAATCCTCATTGCCAAGGAACAAACTAATCATAAATTCGACGCGTGTTCAGATGCGCGAGCATGAATCTTTAAACTGCGGTTATAGAATAAAATCTTGAAATTTTGAATTTTGAGTCATTAGATAGAAATAATTTTCGAATGTATTATATATATTTCATCCTAAACCCTAAATTACTATAGTGAAAGAAAAAGAATGATTAAGAGATAGGCTACGAAAAAAGAATTTTTTTAGAAAATAGTGATTAACTGTCGTCTGAAACCCTAAATCTCAAATTATATCAAATTATCGACCAATGAGATGCATCTGACATCGACTAGTCTGAATCTGACATCGACTATTAAAATATACTATGACTCTGTTATCTTAATCAATCTTAATTATATCAATAGATTAATTAAAATTAGTTTAGAAAAAAAATATATTTTGATAATATTAAGTTAAATTTAGTCATACTAATTCAAATGTTCAATATATTAAATTTTATTTCAATTAATGATTAGTTTAGTTTAGATGAGTAAGCAATAATAAATTTAGGAGCACTATCTTCTTCAAATATCCTTGCCACTGTCTGATTTGTCTCCCTTCATTTGCAATAATAGGAATCTGATACCAATTCGATTCTCTAGAATTTTGGTGGGGTTATTTTACTTTGTACGGTTGCGTACATTTCTGATGGGGTAAACCAGATTCTTGGTAAAGTATGAACATTTGTACTGTTAAAATTGCTGAAATATTTTACTGTTTTTGAGAAATAGGATTTTTGCAAATTAATTTAAAGCTAGCATGCATGAGGAATTGAGGAGTTGCTGTCAAATTTAAAGGTAACTATGACATGGATCTCTATCTGTATGGATCTTGGTCGTAAAGTTGGAGCTTTCAGTTTTGGCACCAATCTATGCATGTTTATATTTGTTAAATAATTTTATGTATTTTTTCAATTTCGACTAGCTACACATCATGGTAGTGCGATCTTTTGGGATTTTATAATAATTTTGAAAGAATTTCAATGTTGAGAATTGTTCAACAAAAATTACAATAAGTAAAATCTACATCCGATCTAAAAACTTTATGAAAGGATAATCAAACTAAATGTTAACCATATCTATTATCCTATTACAAATAAGATGTTTGTAAAATTATAATATTGTATCCAGATATTTGTAACTGTCTCGGAAGTTAAGAATCGCTTAATAAGAGATCTACACTCAAATTCAATCGACTTTTTATTAATTATGTATGTTAAACATTTGCAACACTATAAACACATTATTAATGTGTTTTATTCAAGCGTAAATACATTGATTCAAACTGTAAAGGCATTGAAAATACAAAACCAGACATCTAAAAACGGTATCTAATTAAGATATGTGGATCTAAATTGTCTCAACCTAATTACATATTGAGTCGATTTCAAAAAATCGTCAGAAAATAATAATAAAAACCTTAGATTTGAAGGATCTAAAGATTATGTATGGCATTCCACGCTTATTTAGTGATTGTAGTGCATTACTACTATCATAAGTTTATAATTTCGATTATATTATTATCAGATGTAAAAGAAGGAGTGGTATTTATGTGATTAGTAAATCGGCGTTGTAATTAGTAAAGTAGACATGCATGTATCAGTCCGTTAAATAAATAAAGTATTTTCTTCTTTAAATATTTGTTTTACAAGAGGGTGATCACAAACATTAAAAAATCGTAAAATTGTTCCAACACTATGATTAAGAGGACATAAAGATCGAAATAGATAAGAGCTTTTGAACATCAAATATTTTGAAATCCAATGGATCGATCAAAGCTCATTTTTGACCACATTTGAGGGCCTATTTATAACTTTCACTTATAACGACTCGAATGATCAAAAGTTTTCCCTTTTGATTTCCATCTTACTGTTACTTTCTTTTCCTTTAAACAAATAAAATTTCAGGATTAAGTTTCATCTTTCACAAAAGGCCCCTTACTAATTCACTATTAGTCGGTATCTAAAACAATATTAGACTGTATGATTACGATATCTCGTCTCGCCTCGTCATAATAAAAATTTATCGTCAATTTCGGTGCCTATGCACAAATTAGTGTCGGTGTCTGTGCATGAACTAATGTCTAGTGTTGTTATAAATTTATGATAAAAATTTATCATAAATTTCGGTGTCTATATACAGATTAGTGTCGATGTCTGTGCACGGATTAATGTCTCGTCTCGTGATAAATTTACGATAAAACTTATATAACACTTTTCTTCTCATATTAGTAGGGCACTGCAAACAGAATGTCTCCATAAAACTCAAGATTAAAGCAGATTCTTCTATCACTTTGAGTTAAATATCATTCCAATGCTAAAGATAATTACATTCTGTTTTATCTTTGGAATATTTGCTTCTGTTTTTAATCTTTGCCCCCACACTTCAAAGCTCACCAACTGATGGCAATATCTTTTGGATAATGTTGGGATTTGGGATCTAGTGTTTTTTATTTGTTGATCCTTCAGTCTCTTTTATTTAAACTATTAAAAAGATGATGTAATTAAAATATAAACCCTAATAAAACCTTTCATTTCTTAATATTTAAACATAATCTTGTGATATGTCAATTTCTGTTACTCATTTTCCACTAAAAAAGAGTTTGATAAAAATATAAGGAGTTAGGCGAGACCGTTTCATCATAAATTTATACTACATAAAATATTTCATATGGAAGATTTTCTCTTCGTATAATACGATTTAAATTTCAGTTCAGTTAAATTTAGTTTCATCTAACATTGTCTAAATCTTGGAGTGTTCTTTAGATTGAAGTATTGAGTTCCTAACATCCCTAGTAGAGAGATGAGGCAATAGAGTCAAAATGCATTGAGAATATATTGATATCCAAATCTTGCAAAAGTAGAGGGGGATTACATCACACCATTATGGATTAGTGCTGGGAAGTTTTGACATATCAATTCAACCAGACCAAACCCTAATCACCTCAATTACAGAAACACCACGGTTACACTATATACACAGCCATGCTCTCCACATGATGAATGCCATAAGAGGATTCTGACGGTTTCCCCTCAAACACGACTGGTTTGAGGATCGGATGAGATTTCTACTAGACTTGCTCAAGCTGAGGAGGCAATGCTGTTGTGTGAACAGGCACCGGTATAGCCACTGGCACGGAACCAGCAGATGCAATGGCAAAATGAACGCCTCGATTTTGGCCTGATTGCACCACGAATGCGAATTGAGTTGCTGCCAAAGCAGCGGCCTCCTGGTGAACACATTATGAAAAGGCCACATTTTATCAAGGTATGTCGAGTAAAGGTATCTGTCTATACTTTACTACGCTTTATTTTAGTTCAGTTCAGTCCAATTTAGCAGGAATCAAATGAACAGGGGCTCATGGCAAATGGAAAGACGGAAATGGAAGGTTTACCTGTCTCTGCCTTCTACGCTGCAACATGCTGATTGCCCAAACCATTATGTAGCAGGGCAAAAGGAAACCAGCAGCTCGAAGTAAGAAAAGCTGCATGTACAGTTCATCAGTTAGATCACTAAAATGTTACACAGCAATTGCAAGCTGTATAGTAAGTAACTCACAGATAAGAATGTAGAAGGGTCGTCTTCCGGATCTTCCCCATCCCCATCGGTGATGGTTAAAGCGTGCCGCAGTAACAAAAGAGCCATTAACTGCCAAGAAACCAACCAAAAGTTAAATTTCGGTTCATGGTAAATCTTTCTCGACATATGCAAATAAACTTAGACAAGGACAGGTCCATATAAATGCACCCCTAGATAAATCCAAAAGTCTAGAACTACTTGAGAAGAAAAACCTTAACTTTGTCAAATAAATTGACAAAGCTAACATATTTGCCTTAAACTTTTGAGTGGAAGAGAATGGCTGAAAGAATTAATTTAACGGGCTTACAATTAGAGCAGCTGAACGGCAAAATGCAGCACCGCTAGCATTTGTAGCATGGTAATCGTCATACTCAGCTTCCAAAAGCTGCCTTTCCGCCTCTGCAATTGCCAATAGGCGGGGATCGTGTAAATCCAAAGGCATGCCAGAAAGCTGCCATCCTCCACTGCACATATGGTTTCATAGTTAGTTTAGTCAAACTTGAATATTTTAATTGGAATTCCCAAACAAAATTACAACTCATATCACAAATAGACGCTCACCCAATATCTATGGTGGTTTCTTCGGGATTAGGTCTGGGAGCCGTATAGCCAGATTGATAAGACTGCATGAAAACATTACATGCAGAAGTCAGAGAGTGAAAGAAATGAACTTTCTAACAGTATACTTAACGGAATCCATTATAATGTAATGGACTCTATAACTAAATGACAAAACTGCAAATATAAGTTAATCTTGTATATTTTTATCAAACCCCGACATCCAAGGACTTGGTTCAGCAATTTCATACATCTAGAAACCTTTGTGTTCGGTTCTCCAGGGAACTAATGTCACAAAGTTACTAATATCATCAAAGTATAAGATCGTTTCATAATGTTTAAAGGAAAGACCAGACTATATTACTTGATAACCATGCCGACAATAATGAAATATATACCTGATGACAAATCTCGCAGATGATGTCTCCTTTTTCATTGCACCAGTGTTGAACACACTTTCTGTGAGCATACTGCAGATGAATTCCTAACAAGTCAACAACTTTTTCACTTCACACACATAAAATGGCATCTAAAACCTCAAGAACGCGAAGAACAGTCAATCACACAAACATTTAACTTTCAATTCAGTCAAAATCAGACACAGTTACAGTCTCATTTCCACAATGCCAACCCCGAATAAAAAACTTCCATTTCATATTACCAGATGCAAAACAATACTAAAACACAGCAAGGAAGATTCACAACAAGTCGATAACTTTTCACTTCACAAACACAAATGGCATCTAAAACCTCGAGAATGTGAAGAACAGTCAATCACACAAACATTTAACTTTCAATTCAGTCAAAATCAGACACAGTTACAGTCTCATTTCCACAATGCCAACCCCGAATAAAAAACTTCCATTTCATATTACCAGATGCAAAACAATACTAAAACACAGCAAGGAAGATTCACAACAAGTCGATAACTTTTCACTTCACAAACACAAATGGCATCTAAAACCTCGAGAATGTGAAGAACAGTCAATCAAACAAGCATTTAACTTGCAAAGTAACAATTTTTCTTAACAAGCATTTCATAATATCGACATTTTGATGCATAAACATACCTTGAGACTACCGTTACAACGACAGGGAGCCTCCAAATTAGACAAAGAATCTTCGTCCTGACAAATGCGGCATTCCGCCATGGCGGCGATCAGAGGAGCCTCTTCATCTCCACCATCCACCTCAATCACCTCCTCCTCCGAGGTCCCCACAACCGCCGAATGCTGGCTCATTTCTTCTCCAAATAACCTTAAAACAACCTCTCCAAAATCACAACAAAATACGCCTGAGCACAACAGCAGACAGAAGCCACACGAATCAAGCACTAAAACTGGTAAGAACTGGAAGCTGTGATGAATATGATTTTAGGGCAGAAAAAACAATCCCATTTCTTGTTTTCTCTGACCACGCCGAAGGAAGGTAGCAGCAGCGGGATCAGAGAAGCCCATGTGGATTGCAGCAGAGATTAAATGGCGAAAAAATAAACCACCACGGATTAAAATGTACCTGAAGAATTAGGGGATCGCGCCTTCTATGCTCCACCGAGAAATCCAACCGAGAAATCAGCCAACGAACTGGAAATTTATGCAAAGGTTGAGACTTTACGCGTTCTTTTGCCCAATTGGGAGCTTATTTAATTCTACTTTCTTGTGTTCCTAGAATTTGCCCGATTTGAATAGTTTCTTGGACCATTTCTATCCTGTGTTTCCTACGTGTGTGCTTTGTCTTCGTCCAGTTGTTTAGGTGTGCCAAATTCAAGAATGAAGGAATAAAGATTTGAAAAAGCTAAATTTATTTTGAGTCAAAATTAGTTCGAAATTTTAGCGGGTAATTTACAAACAAGAGAAGTTATTTTTGGAAAGTTAACAGCATTAGTGATGTAAAATGGAGCAATTTAGGCATGTTCTCAGATTATTTTTCAATTCAGTTCAGTAAAAATAAGTTTTGGAGAATAAAATGTAGAAAAGTTAGACATTAAAGATGAAATTGTATATATCTAAATTATCTTATTTTGATAGTTGATCTGTGAAATAATACATGAATGCAATATTTGCAGTTGCATCCATAAATTTTCCTAAAATGCTTATAAATTTGTCTATCCATCATATCATTAATTTATTTCTTAAGTTTAATAATGATTCATATCTCAAATCATGCTTGCTCATAAAATAACCGAAATATATTTGATTGTCGTTCGTACACTTGGACATTTATAAATGTGGAGTGTTTTAATATAAAAATTTTAGGACCTAAATTCAGGTTCATTTAAAAATATCTAATAAAAATTGGAACGATACAGAAAATATCTGTGGTTCATACTCTTTGTGGGATGGCATTTTAAGGGGCTGGTGTGGAGAGTATAGATGGGATAGGGAAACAAAATGTTCAGCAGAAAACCATGAGAAAAGATGGAGCAAATCCATTGCATTATCAAAGAACAAATTTTGTGATATAAACAATGGTCAAAATGTAAAGATATTCTCTCCTTTAATATGAACAAATGGCACAAAACACATAATCCAAACAACTCCTTGTTTGCATTAGGTTAGAACCCTTTTCAGCAAGATCTACATACATCTATCTTTTACACTATAAGTTCCACCACATCTCATGCTAATCCTATCTAAATGACAATAATCACCAGCATGATCAGAAAATATTATAACTAAACCGATAGATGACGTCCCGACTACCTCATCCATCGGTTTGACCCCATTCCCGAAGCTTCCTCACTAGGGTCGATGGTGGACAGCAGCCGAGCTAGTAATTTGGACGGATCTCAACCTCGTGTCTTCTAGTTCTTCTGTTTCTTGTCCAAAACTTCATCAAACGGAAGTTGTATAGAGACTATGAGTATCTACTGACACGCGTGGTTATGTACTTTCCCTTCTCCAGGTCGTAAATGGTCTTCAACTGAGGTTTTCTACACTTTGAAAAAATCCATCCGGTTGATATTAACACGAGAAAGATAAAGGACAAAAGAAACAGAGTTTTAGTATCGCCTGCAATCACCGATGCAATGGAAGGGGATTGCTCGTGGTCACTTGCTGATGCGCTCTGCAAGATGAAAGCACCCAATGCCCAATCAAGAGGAATGTTCTCTATCTGATTTGCATATCCAATCCTGTCCAACATATACATATTGATGAATAAAAAGGATTTTAAAAATTCCTAAAATAAGCTATAGATTCAAGTTACCTTTCATCATCCAAAGCAATTCCAAGGCTATCATGGAGTAGAGCCACAATATATGCGGAGGAAAAACAATAGCGACGCATATCCTCTTCATCCAATGACAACGAGTGATATTTACTCTTCAAATTTGACCATTCATCGCCACAAAAACTTTGCCCGGCAAGCACCAGATCGGAAAGAAATGCTTGTTGGCTCAACCCAAAGAACTTCAAAGAAAAATCGGCAGCATTTCAGTTTATTTTCAACGTCAAAGAAGCTTTATCCGATTAGTGAACAGAATTCGTAATCATAACCGACCTTGGATGTATGGAAAAAATTCTCGGTGGCCAAAAACCTCCCCTGGAGCTTGGGAATGAATGTTGCACCGATATAACAAGTTGTATAAGAACACTTATCTGCATTTCAATAATCGAAAATTATTTTTGCGTCCAAAGGTTCTTGTTCCTTTATATATCTGACAGCAGTAGTATAAGTGCTAACCTTTGTCTTTCTGCAACAATTTTAATGAGGCGGATCGACACTCTGAGAAGTTACCGCTGGGATGAAGAGCGGATATAAATTTTGTATCTTCAGGTGAAGAAACCGCTAACACGTTCGCTGCACGGGTATCATGAGTGTATCCCCTAGGGGTACAAGGATCTGAAATTTCTCCTTTCAGAACAGGATCAACACCTGTTAAAACAAAAGAAATTGAAAAAATGAACCCTTATACTTTCTGGCACTAACATTTTATATATATTACACAGGGGATTGACATACCGAATGGCTGGCCACTCTTGTGGAGACCTTCCCGTAATAAATCAAAAGCAACATTCTGCAAAATTTGACAGAGTATCAAATTAGCTTACATGTTTCTTCAGCTTTCACTCGCAATGTCAAGAAGAAACACATAAATATTTAGTCATAATTAAGTTCAAATAATTTGGAGAGTCAAAAGATCAGTTTTCGACATAAAAAGAGGGATCCACTTCTACTAGTTAAAAAAAAAAGCCAGATGATAAAAGAATTACCTGGCCAAATTGAAGCAAACTGTGACTGTATAGATTGTAAGTGTGATTTCCATAGTTAACGAGAGAAGAATATTCTGGAGGCAAGGGCTCATCTGTTGCAAACGTCACCTAAATATTCAGATAAGCTGATTAGGGATTCTAATATTATACTTTTCCCAGACTAAGTATCAGTCACATATCTTAGCTCCCAAAAGCGATAAAACACTAGAAAGTACAGATAGAAACCTGAGCTGAAGCTCCACCTAGCTCAATGATGCCAGTTGTTTTCTGTGGATCACCACCAAGTGTCCCGAGGGCATAATTAGCAACAACCCAAGCATACATGCCTTCATCAGAGCCTGGAGATAATATCAGAAGACATTTCAATCAGACCACAAAAACTACAATCAACCACAGATACCTGAATCGTACAACTAAACAAAAAATGCAATTAACCACCAAAACCTGATTCATACGACTAAACAAAGTTAAATTTATCAAGAAATGGTTAGCTAAAATATTCTCCAATGCAACCACACTGCCTTTCAAAGCCTGAATTTACAAAGCACTACTCCTAGTTCCACTTAAAGAACACAACTTTCTTATTTTCAGCTCAACACCAGCTCAATCATTCATGAAGAACGCCAAAATTAACAATGCATCGTCACAAGCTAAGCAGTACCTAAAACACTAGCTCAATAAGTCATCAAAAGATGGAGAAAATGGTTTGCTAAATTATTCTAAAATGCAACCACACGGCCTCTCAAAGTACTACACCTAAGTTCCACTTAAAGAACACGACTTTCTTATTTTTCAGCTCAACACAAGCTCAATAATTCATGAAGAGCACTAAAACTTAAGAATGCATCATCAACAAGCTAAGAAGTACCTAGAACACATCAAGAGCTGCAAAATCAACAATGCAAGCACCATCAACGAGCTAAGAAGTACCTAAAACTAGCTCAATATTCATTAAAAACACCAAAATGAACAATGCAAGCATAATCAACAAGCTACATTGGAGCATACCCGAAATAACAGTAGCCCAATCATCGCGAAACCGGAAACCCGACCCTCTCAGAACCTTCCTACAAGCTTCCAAGATCCCATCTTGCACACCTTTCTCCAGCATCCTCAACCCGGCAGTAGCCAGCAATCTCACCTCAGTCTCCCTCCAGTACTCCCTTGGCACCGCCTTCATCCCAAACGCTACCAGCTCCTCCACAGCCTCCGCTGCCCTCTCCGGTGCCACCGCATATGCCGACAGCCCCGGATTCACCCTCTTCGACACCAGCCCCTTCTCCCCAAAATCATACCTCAGCACTCCACTCCCACCATCAACCTCGTACTTGAACACATGGATCCTGCTCCCCGTACTTCCCCCATCGATCACAATCCCGTACCTCTCCCTGACTGAATTATTCTTCCTCGAATGATCGCTCTTGGCAAAGAAGATGAAATAGCAGAGGACCCCAATTACGCACGTGATCAAAATGTAGAACCAGAGACCGAATTTGGAGGTCTGCTTGTACGGAAACCTGGGAGCAGGGCGGCCGGAGCGGAACTGGAGCTTAGCAGGATCCATCCGGGAGGTTTTTTTCTGATCTTGGCTATGATTATTGCTACGATTTACAGTCCGAGCATTGGATCGGCGCATCAAAAAGGTGAGATTCGTGAACCATATGAAGGATTGTTGTAAGTGGAATCAAGAGGAGGCTATAACATATGGCTCACAAATCCCAGAAAACCAAATGAAACGATGAAAATCTTGTTTAAGGTTTGGAGAGAGGGCTGTTGATGAAACGTCGGCCCTCTCTGCTTATTATTATTTTTCTGGGTTGAGGATTTTGGTTCGATTTTTTCAAAGGCACCATTTTTTTGATGATTGGTGAATGTTCAGAGGGGCATTGTGGAAATTATTGTCCAATACTCCAATTGGGTCTATTTCAGTCGGGGCGAATTATTTGGTTTGTTTGTTGTCCGTGTGGATGGCCCAAGTTCAATATTTGAGAATGGACATGTTCAAACTAAATGTTAAGAACTTCTTGTTAAAAATGTTAGGAAGTGATAAAATAAATTATGATAAACATGGTATGTACAACATGTCAAAAGTGGAAAAATAAATTATAATAAAATTGATATTACAAACTGTTTTGAGTCACATTATGAATGGCTTTCCTTAACCATATTATGTAGTAGGTGAGATTTGTGGATTATTGAGTGATTCTAAATAGGATAGTTCATCGATTAAACAGAATAACCACTGATAGTGCATACCTTGATGTTTTTGGGTGTTGCTATACACATCCCAATATTTTACTCGTGTAGTTCAAAATACGGTGTAAAAGTACCAAAATGACCTCAACTTATTTGATTTTTGAAAAACTAGACAACTTGCAGGGGTGGTAGTGTCATTTCATTGATAGTTTGGACTACGCCGAGTAAAATACTGAATTGCGTATAGCATATCAGATGTTTTTCCAATGTTAGGTTTCGATTCGACATAACACAACAAAACTCAGAAGCAAATAAGGCCATTCATAGTTCAACTTTTTTCATCCCCTAATTTCAGGTTGCACTCTGCCGAAATTGAACAAAATTTAAGAAACATTCATAAAATATAAATATACGCCTAAATCTTAACCCATGTAAAACACACGAGTTTAATACCCCTCCCTTCAACTTAAACACACCTTTATGTAACTGGTACTTATTCCGTTCCACTTTAAATTTAAGCAAGTATTAGACTACCGCTAAATTATAATGCATATAAGTTAGTGAACACCACTTCTACGGGCGGATCTAGCTTGGACCATGGGGTAATATATGTTATCTCATGAATAAAAAACTACCTCTTATATTACTAGACAATTTTATCCTTTACTAATTATTGTTCTGTATTCGTCGCTCACTTGTTCAACTTTAATGGGTACATTGTTCACTTGTTCTCCCATTAAAGTTGAAAAGTGATATATTTTTGCAGTCAATGATATTGTTGGTGGTGTGACCCATAATTATAAAAATTGAATAGATAATTGGCTTGATCCAACAATGTTAAAGTGAAATATAAAGATTTTTTTTCTAGTGATAGTGCTTTAATTATGGACATCATTTATAAGTTGCGTGTGCCACTACACTCCTAATGCTAATTATGCTTCCACTTATGCATGTCTTCTATTTTTTATCTCCCTTTCTAGTTTCTATAAAAAGCCATGCATTGACCATCACACTTCAAAGCATTTTTCAAATTTAATTTATTTTCATCACATTTTAACACAATACATTACTCACCAATATTGGCCAGCACAATATATCACTGCAATACCTTTCAGTATAAAAATTTTAACAAATTTCAGCATATTTTAGATCTAATCAATGCTTTTTAATTTTAGCACAATTTCAATAAAATTTAATTATATATATTTAGAAGAAATGATGTTTTATAGTAACAAAATCAATATTAATTGAACATAATTTGAATGAATTATGTAATTTAAAAAAGAGTGAACTTAAAAAAAATATAGTATATCAGAATTCAGATTTATAGTAATTTAATTTATTTTATAATTTTTGGAACTCATCCCATCAAATTTTCACTCTTATATGCAGTTCATACTATTTGTCGCAATTAATCACAACATCAATACTCTTCAACTCAAAACAGAACAAATACAACATTACATTGCACAATAATATACTTCTACTTCATAATTATATACATAACCATTAAAGTTCAACTAGACATGGCCAAATTATAACTTTTTTATCATATCATTTATATTATTCACCATCTTATCAATCATTTAAACAATAAATAAACACCCACGGGTGTAGTCCAGCGGTTGGGACATTGGGTTCATTGTGATATGATCCAATGTTCGAGTTTCGGCAGCGGCAATATGGGAATTTCTTGCTTGCAAGATTCCTTGTACGCATTAAAATAAATGACGCTCAACGAGTTATGACTCTGGGTTATCGTGACTATCTCTCCACCAAAACCTATGATGTCAGTCGGGTGGGGCGTTCACGGCGAGCAAATCGCCTTTTATGATATATAGACAATAAATACGCAATACCGAGAGATTCATGGAATTGTGTTCAAAATTAGTTTCTGTCCAAAAGTATGATCCAATTTTTTAAATTTGTTATCCAACTTTTAAATTCATGGCAAGTATTTTTGCTCAGGACATCTGAATAAGATGGGTGATCACTGAAGGAATACACTAGTCGCTCGCTAGCCAGAATGTGATCCATACTAGTAACCTTTTTTGCTTTTGTATTTCCCAAGAAAATATAATCTTCTCCTCAACCAAAAATTAAATTAAAAAATAATTTTAAAATAAAATTGATATCTATTCTCTATAACATAAAATCAAACTAAATCAAACATTGATAATATTCAAAAACAGTGTTTATAAATTTAGCAATTGTTATTTCGTATATTTATATATTACATCTTTATTTATTATTTATCATCTATGTATCTGGTTCAATCCCTGTCTAATACATTTCAAATGAATTTCCAATGAATAAAGGAATTCTCAATTCTTACGTTTTCTATCTGAATAAAAAAGCAGACAAAAAGATGGACAAGACCGATGCCACGAATTATGATACAAGTTGTGTAATATTTGAAATGTCAAATTCAATTTAAAGACGATATAATAATAATATAAAAATTATAATGTACAATTTAAAACTACATACATAATTTATACATTAGATATACTATATATTAAAAAAAATAAAGTTTTACTCTAAATTATTGAAAATATTAAATATCTGTTAACGTGAAAAATGGGATGATTCTACAAACCCTACTATAAATTATTGAATATCGTGTATTTGTTGACAGAAAAAATGACACTATAATTATTTTAGCAACAACTATGGAAGTATGATGTAGCTATCTTAAAAAGAATAAATAAATAAACCACTGAATTTTCTCATTTTTCTCCTATTTATTTTCATAAACGATTTATTACGTAAGGTTTTTTCTCATATACAGATAATCTTTAATTTTTTTTCTCAGTGCCTTTAATAGAGAGTCGTGCATAGCTTCCCATTCTGGAAAAATAATAATATTACGTAACTTTAAAAAAGCACACGGACTTTTGAAAAAAAATTGCTGCAACATTTCCATCAAATAGTATTAGTTGAAATTTCAAAATTAAATAAAATAAAGATGGGTTGATCAATGATTTATTTTTTACAGAATTGAAAAATAAATTGAAGTGAATAATTATTTATATTTAAATATACCTAAATCTATTAAATTAGATTTTACTAAACTGAACTGATTAATTTGCCAAATTAAATTAACTAAATACTTATTAATTTCAGTATATTAATTGGTCACTCTCCATTTAATCACAATCAATAGAAAGCCATGATAAAGTTATGTAGTCAAGAATTGTCCGCCATGAAAAAGCAAGATCAATTATTTCCCATCTTTCGAATTTGCTATTATTAATCATATTTATTAATAAAATATCATTAATATTTTCAATATTCATTTAAAAGTAAATATGATTATTATAAATAAGGGCATATCAAAAAGTTTAAATACAAATATGGACTGTAAAAATAATATTGGACTGCACGAAACAATCTCATTTTTTAATTTGATTGTGAAAATGTGAATGGATTTGTTTTAGTAGCATGGCCAAATATGATGACACTTGTTTGTATGAATAAAAAAGCACCGTAAATAGTTTATTATTATTATATCATCCTGTCACAAGTAGTGCACACACATCTTTTTATGATCGTCGTCTAGGCGTCTCATATTATCTTATTTAATACATTTATAAATAATGAGCTAGAAAGCAGCAAAGTGCTCCTTATTTTTATACATTTACACGCCTGAAAATGGCCACTGAATTAATATTCTGAGATACTATACACAATTCAATACTTTACACAACGTAATTTAAAATGTTATTAAAATTATAATATAATTCTCTGAATATTGTTAAATTTTTCAATAAATAAAATATTGTCATAAATTCATACCGAGTTTAAAATATCATCATTTCTTTAATCTAATAATTACATACGAGGATTATTATTTTATAGAAACATGTTTCATCTTTAGTAGAAATAGAAAGTAGCACCAAACATTAATGCTAGATTTAGTTTTCAATTTTTTAGGAACCAATATCTTTTGGTGCTATGATATGAATATTTGATAGAGATGTTGATTATTGAAGGAAAAAGTCTAACTAAAAAATATATATTTGGAATTTCTGATGAGAAATAAATATTTGGGGATAGGCTTTATTAACTTTTTATAGTGGGAGCTAAAAGCTATTACCGTGGCCTGTGTGTTTATGGTATGTTTCGGCCAGGGTTGCATTAGTGGAGATCTACAGATTTAATATATGGATCCATAATTTTATCTGACATTTGATGGTGGATCTTATATTCAGCATCCATGCAACCTCACTACCTAATGATAATCGCATAACGAGTTCAAGAATGTGTGCTCGGGAGCGGTGGCGAATTCAGAAATTTATTTAAGGTAGGTTCGGAAAACTAGCCGAAAATAATAATTTATATCTGAACGAAAAATTTTAGGTAGGTTGAGCCTCAGTGTAGTTCCGTCACTGTTAGAAAGTTTAAGGCAACACGAAAAATAAGTATTAGTCGGATTAATTTGATTTCCGACTCTTCCATTCTAGTCTCATTCATCAAAAATCTGCAAGACTCGCCTATTGAGATCAAGGGCGTTATTTAGGAGTGATAACGAGTGGATCAGATCACAATCATCATATCGGCTCGTTTAAAATTCGAGGTAATCACGATCGATCACGATTGAAGCGATCAAAATAATTCATGATCATGATCGGATCGTTTAAAATTTACAAAAATCGTGATCATTTCATGATCGACTCGTTACAGATGATCGATCAAATGATCAATTTGATCAGCTAAAGTTAACTGATATTTATATATTTAAATAACTATTACTTTTTTTGTAAAGGTTTAGACATTAAAATATTAAAATTTAAGATGTTTTTCTAAATTTATTATTTATTATTATAATAATGTATCTAATTATATTATTTTATTTCTATCAAGTCGGTTATCTTATCGATTTTGATCATCTTACCGATCGTTCATCTTTCAATCACCGATCTGTTCACGATATTATTTTGATACATGATCTTTTAGTCTAGATCTAAATATGTGTGGTTTTGGTTTTTTTAGAAAATCATTATTTTCTAATAACCAAGAAACGTGTAATGCCAACAAGAACAAACGTAACATGAGAGTACAGTTACTCAACTTCACCTAAATTTGATTGATTGGACGAGTGACAGAACAAAACTTCTGTCCTAAAAAAGGCAAATAAAATTGGTAAAAAGTTGGAAAATTTTAATAAACTCTGTTTACGCAATATGATTACCAAAAAATGCAATTCTTTGTAAATTAAACAAGGATAAAGCACGTCTAATTACGAACTTATATATACATATACAAGATAAATACTTTCAAGTACTATGAATAATACATTTTAATTTGATATACAAAATTATTCACTATTTTCCAGGAAGACTTTTATTTTCCCACCAAAAAAGTTTGGAAATGGCAATCTACTCACACTCACTTTCTTACACCTGATAGCCAAGTATAGTGATCCATTAAAAAAATCTAGAAAATGAAGGAAAAAGAAATTAATATAATTTACGTCATCCTCTCTCATATAAATATACAAGTCACCCAAGCCAAGCTCCATTGTGCATACAAGAGTGAGATACAAAAACACAACATATTAGGAATCAATGGCTTTCGAAAGTTCAGATGGAGTGAACAGCCAAAATCAAGAACAAAAGGGCACCACCTTCACAAGAACTTGTTTCAATGGCCTTAATGCTCTATCAGGTACTCCTTCCGTTTCAGATTTCAGCACGACTAGTAATATTTTCCGACATCTGTAATGAAATCTGCGTGTATTCTTTACAGGCGTTGGAATACTGTCGATCCCATTCGCGCTCTCACAGACGGGATGGTTGAGTCTGATAGTCCTTCTATTCGTCGCGATTCTCTGTTACTACACGGGCTTACTGTTACAGCGATGCATGGATGCTGACCCGTTGATACGAACCTACCCTGATATAGGGCAAGTAGCCTATGGGAGGAAGGGAAGGGTTTTGATCTCAAGCTTCATGTATCTTGAGCTATACCTAGTAGCTGTTGAGTTTCTCATACTTGAAGGTGACAATCTACACAAACTATTCCCAAATGCTTATGTGAAGCTTGGTGGGATGAGGCTTGGAGGAGAGCAAGTGTTTGTGATATTCACTGCCCTAATCATCTTGCCCACCACTTGGCTCAAGAGTTTAGGGCTATTGGCATATGTTTCTTTTGGTGGAGTTTTGGCCTCTTTTGTTCTCCTTGGCTCTGTTTTTTGGGTTGGTGCAATTGATGAGTTGGGATTCCATGAAAAGGGAGATCTTTGGAAATGGAATGGAGTGCCAACAACTATAAGTTTGTACACTTTTTGTTATTGTGGACATGCAATTTTCCCAACACTTTGCAATTCTATGAAAGATAGAAGCCAATTCCCTAAGGTAAGTGAAATGCTTTATTTTGTTTCTTTTGGGTTACTATACGCAGTCCAATATTTTAAATACAGTACGAATTTATAAAAATGTTCTCGTTTGTTATCTTTATTGGGAAATTTAGCAATATTCATGATCAGTATTATAACTTCAATGGTATTTTAAACTATACTGAGTAAAATACTGGACTGCATATAACACTTCACTTTCTTTTTTAACACAAAAAAATGATATGGTTTTAGTGAAGAATAATTATACTTTCCTTGAAACTCTTTATTGTATCTCAAATTTGGGGGAAAAAGAAAGAAAATGAGGAAGAGAGGCTTTGTAGTATAAAACTAGTTTTTACACTTTTAGCTTTTATGGGTGCCCTAATTTGATCACTCCATTCTAATTTCCTCAATATAAATAAAATTTTCTTTGTGTTAGAGATCAAATAGAGGATTTTAAAGTTGGGAATTTTAACTTCTAGTTCAAAAACCAATGCAATAATTTCTATACTACTATTATTATCGATTGAGTTGAATTTATTATACCTCTATGCATGTTTTTCTATTTAGGCCTTATTAAGAAAAAGCAATTTTGTGTTCTAAATCATAACAAAAATAGGCATGGGAAAGTAATTGGCCAAAATTGAATGGAAATGTTAACAAAAGGACACCAATAAGTTAAATCATATAAAATTTTAAAGACATTTTCTCAATCTTATAAAAAAATATATAGTTATGTTTAATTCAGACCAGTTCAATTTAGATTAAATATATTTTAATAAAACATTACTTTACAACTATATTTTAATACATTTGAATTTTTTTTAGTTCATTTTCTTCATGCTCCAATAAATTAGTGAGAACATGATCTTATTCCCTTAGAGAATTTGTTCTAACAGAATATATATCATTCAATTTCATATGAATCATTTCATGTGTTCCTCATTTGCTTTGTTCGTGAATCTGTTCTAACAGAATCTAAATCATTCATTTCATTTCAGGTGTTACTCGTTTGCTTCGTCCTCAGCACGATGACCTACGGATCAATGGCGACACTCGGATACCTAATGTTCGGCGACAGTTTATCATCGCAAAT
Organism: Sherardia arvensis; assembly: GCA_948330725.1. Classification (NCBI taxonomy): domain Eukaryota; kingdom Viridiplantae; phylum Streptophyta; class Magnoliopsida; order Gentianales; family Rubiaceae; genus Sherardia; species Sherardia arvensis. The sequence continues at coordinate 2,381,081 of OX415244.1, forward strand.
AACCTTAAACCTCCCTGCCTCCAAGCTCAGCTCAAAGGTCGCCATTTACACGACACTTATAAATCCGATAACCAAATACGCGATCATCGTCGCTCCGATCACGACGGCGATCGAGGATACGACGCCGTTTCGAGACAGCAGACTGATCAGCATCCTCATAAGAACAGCTCTGGTGACCAGCACTGTTGTGGTAGCCCTAACCATTCCATTTTTTGGGTATGTGATGGCATTCATTGGTGCATTTCTGAGCATTAGTGTTTCCATTTTGTTCCCATGTCTTTGCTATTTGAAGATCAAGAATGGGTTCAGAAAACTAGGGTTTGAGTTGGTACTTATTGGAGTGATATTGGTGTTAGGGGTAATAGGTTCAGTTGTGGGCACTTATATTTCATTGGAAAATATTGTAAAGCATGTGAAGCCACAATAATGATATATTTTTTTGTGTTGCGATACAGTCTACTATTTTATTTTTACAGTACAAAATACGGCATGAACAGACAAATATGTTCTAACTAATTTGATTTCTAAAATATTAGCTAACTTACCGGAGGCGGAGGCGATATTTTGAACTGTGCTGATTAATTGTTAGAAACAATGACGGTGATAACATCATTTGATCGATATTTTGAACTGTGCTGATTAATTGTTAGAAACTATGACGGGGATAACAACCCGTCACATATAAACCAGAAACAAGGCACAAGGCCCAGATAATTTCAGTACATATAAGCCCGGTGAGATTCCAACATAAAATCAATTGGCAATATGTGGATTGGCCCACCAACGTTATATACTGAACTTTCAGCCACTCTGTTTCCGATGTCGGTTTAATCTCAACACCCTCCCTCAAGTGCAAGTCCCATTATAAGGGTCAAGACTTGCACTTGAAACAAAGAGAGGTTCCGATGTCGGTTTAATCTCAACACCCTCCCTCAAGTGCAAGTCCCATTATAAGGGTCAAGACTTGCACTTGAAACAAAGAGAGGTTCAGGCCGAAATCAGGCTCTGATACCATGTTAGAAACCATGACGGGGATAACAGCCCGTCACATATAAACCAAAAACAAGGTCATGTTAGAAACCATGACGGGGATAACAGCCCGTCACATATAAACCAAAAACAAGGCACAAGACCCAGATAGTTTCAGTACATATAAACCCAGTGAGATTCCAACATAAAACCAATTGGCAATATGTGGATTGGCCCACCAACCTTGTATACTGAACTTTCAGCCACTCTGTTTCCGATGTGGGTTTAATCTCAACATTAATTTCTTAGGTAGTTTGTAATTTCATGTAATTCCTTAAGATGAGATTCTTTTGTGGAGTAATTCCTTAGGATTTTTTTCATGGGTTTATTCCTTCCGTTATTGAATTGAATTGAACTAATTAATTAAAGTAAAAAATTTTATTTATTAAATAATGGAATCAGTATGACCAAAATCTATTTCATCAAATTATATTTTTACTAGATTCAGCCGAACTGAACTAGGCCAAACTAGATTCAAATTTTAGTTTTTTTTCTTTCTTGGGTGCAATTTTATTTCTTTTTATTTTTGGTGTGTAGGATACATTTATTTATGGGTTAAAAGCTCATGTACCCCCAAGTTTATAAGAAAGTGCCAATGTACCCCCGAGTAATTTAAAAGTGCTGATGTACCCCTATTATTATATTGAATAAAGAAGTGTGCCTCTAAAGCCCATTTTCAACACCATTTTGAATTAAAAGACAAATTTACCCTCACTTGTTGGATTTTTTTTCCCTTGACCCAAAGGCTCATGGGCACGAAAAAAAATTCAAGAAATTAATATCACTGAATTACAAAATAAATGCACAATATTATTGAAAGGGGCAATTCTAGACGCAGTCCATATTTTGCTTATTTTATAGTCCAAAAAAATACATCTTTGATATATGATATGATTAATAATTAAGAATGTCAGACACATGCATCATATATATATATATATATATATATATATATATTATTTCTATTGCATACACTTGCAAATCAGTTATATATCATAATTATTGTATATATGATTATATAACAAAAATACGGACTACAAATAAGCAAAAATCGGACTAAATCTAGCAGGCCAGTATTAAAAAAAAGTTAACAGTTTTATCCAAAAATTCAACAAACTGAAAACATTGGTGAAATTACCATAATCTCGCCACCTTGAGTTAGTCACGCTAATTATTATTGGGTGTGGCGGTTTCGGTCCCCCGGCTCACACTAATTTCTGATTACAGTGGTTTTGGTCCCCTCAACTTCAAACGCTTTCATCCGATAAAGTAACGGTGACTGGTGGTATGGATTTGGATTGCTTTTCTTAACTGGGTTGAATGTAAAAAGGGAAGCGAGAATTAGATGAATAATTAGGTAGGGGAGGATTATTCATTGATTTGGTTGGGGCATTTTCGCTAATTTTTTTTTTTTACCATTAAATAATAGTGAGGGTATTCTTGACATTTTACACTTGGCAAAAGAAAAATCTGCCCAAATAATACATTTGAGGGTATAGTGGCACTTTTGAAAAACTTAGGGGTACATTAGCACTTTTTTGAATACTTGGGGATACAACAGCACTTTTTTCTTTATTTATTTTTAAACCAAATGGAAATGCATTCTGGATAACGGACTTCATCGTCCTGCAAACTTAAAGAACTCATGTCAGCTTCATGTTCATCCATGGCGGCCAAGCTGAACCAACTCCCTCCACAAAATTCAGAAATCCCAGTAAACCAAATTCACATTCTTTCTCTAATTCCCAAGTGCAACTCTCTCAGAGAACTTAAGCAAATACAAGCCTATGCCGTCAAAACACAACCTCAAAATGACATCTTTTTCGTCAAAAAGCTGATTGATTTCTGCACTCAGACACCAAATATGGAATCTTTAAATCACGCCCAGAAACTGTTCGATGAAATTCCCGACCCAGATATCGTCCTCTTCAACCTCCTGGCCCGCGGATTCTCCCGCAGCGAAATCCCTCTTCAGAGCTTAGTGATCTTTGCAGATGTTTTACGCTCAGGATTGATCCCAGATGGGTACACTTTCCCTTCTCTCCTCAAAGCTTGCGCGAATGCGAATGCAGTTCCAGAAGGCATGCAAATTCACAGTCTTGCTGTGAAATATGGACTGGTCTGCAACGAGTTTGTTTCTCCTGCTCTTATGAACATGTACATTGCAGGAAATGAGATTCATTTAGCGAGAAGAGTTTTTGATGGTTTAATGGAGCCATGTGTGGTGGCGTATAATGCGCTTTTGATCGGCTATGTGAGGAGCAGCGAGCCTAGTGAGGCTCTAGCGGTTTTCCGAGAGTTACAGGTTAAAGGGATCGAGCCAACCGATGTAACGGTTATTGGCGCTGTTTCAGCTTGCGCGTTGCTTGGATCGCTTAGAGTAGGGAAATGGCTGCAGAATTATGTGAATAAGTATGGATTTGATGGGAATGTTAAGGTTATGACAGCACTTATCGACATGTTTGCAAAATGTGGGAGCTTGGAGGATGCTTTGTGTGTTTTTCAAGGAATGGAGTTTAAGGATACGAAAGCATGGTCCACGATGATCATGGCATACGCTGTTCATGGCCAAGGATATGAAGCTGTTGCCCTTTTTGAAGAGATGGTTTGGTCAAAATCTCAGCCAGATAAGGTTACATTCTTGGCTGTTTTACATGCTTGCAACCATTCAGGTCTAGTGGATAAATGCTTAAATTACTTAGCTAGAATGCAAGATGAGTATAATATCTCGCCGAGCATTAAGCATTATGGCTGTGTTTTGGATGCATTAGGCCGTGCAGGGCGGTTAAAAGATGCCTGGAAGTTTATTGCGAATTTACCAATTAGGCCGACTCCATTTCTATGGAGGACTTTGCTAGCTGCTTGTAGTATACATGGGGACGTTGAGTTAGGTGAGAAGGTTATGGAGAGGATTCTTGATCTCGACACTTCCAACAGTGGAGATTATGTGGTTTTTGCAAGCCTTTGTGCTAGAGCAGGAAGGTTGGAAGAGGCAAAGGCGTGTAAAAAGATGATGATGAAAAATCGGGTGAAAGGGAAAGTTCCTGGATGTAGCTTGATTGAAATGGAGACTTCAGTTCATGAGTTCTTTTCTGGAGACGGGACAAAAGTGGAGTACAGAGAACTTCATCAGGCTGTGGATGATTTGATGGAAAAGCTGAAATTAATAGGTTATGTTCCTGATATATCTTCTGTGGTTCATCTGGATATGGAGGAGGAAGAAAAGGAGTTGAATTTGAGGTATCATAGCGAGAAACTGGCGATTACTTTCGGTTTGCTGAACAGTCCACCCGGTGAAACCATTCGTGTAGTCAAGAACTTAAGAATCTGCAGGGATTGCCATAATGCAGCTAAGCTGATTTCGTCGGTCTTTGGTAGAACTATCGTTCTGAGAGATGTTCAACGGTTTCATCACTTCAAAGACGGGAAATGTTCTTGTGGAGATTATTGGTAATGACATTTCTTGGTTTATGCACAAGTTACATTTTTTTGTTTCTTTATGGTTACATGTTCATATATTTAGCTAGGGAGGAGTTTACAAAGGGGGGATACTTTGTTCACTAGTGAAGAAATTGTTAGGATCCACTTCTCTTTTCACTTTAGCCAATCTCTCGAAATTGTTTTTGAAATATTTCTTCCCCCAAACTCTAGCCTGTGAATATCTCGGAGCAATTCCTTGCAGATTTATCCCTAAATCAAGGTCCCTGTAGTTAAGGTACCCTCCCCTAGGGTTCTTAGACACATATGGTGTCATGTACTCGTACAAATCACCGATCCATTTGAGATGGACTTCTTCATTTTCTCCCCACTTCACTAAATACTGAATGTTGAACAGATTCCCCTTTCTGTGAGGGAAAGGGCTTTCAGATTCAGAAATCTCATCCATTTTCCCTCCAAAAGGATCCATGATCATGTACACAAACTCCTCTTCGGGAAACCTCTTCCATATCGCCTCTAGGGCGTGTTCTGGAATCGGCTCCACGACAAAATCTGTCTTGCCTTTGAAGTTGCTCTTGTACTGAACCGTTCGGTTGAGTAGAACATCAACCCTTCCTGTAAAACCTGCAAAATACTGAGCTGATTCGATCCAGCTCATTTCTTCACAGTCTTCAGTTTTCAGCCCTAGCTCGGGAAACCTCTTGTTCATCAAAGTGATCAGTTTATGCTTTGGCCCTAAAAACAGTGAATTGAACAAAGCCACAACGCTTCCTTTCGCTTCTTTATCTCCATTCTGAATGATGACTCTTAGGAAGAGATCAGAAGGTAGTTTAGGAGCTATACTTTGCCATAAATGGACTAGCTTAGTCCCTTCCTGACCATAATCAAGCTTCTTTTGTAAAGTGAAAACCGTCACATTTTCTGGCACGCGAGAAAGCTTGATCTTCCATGATAGTATGACCCCAAAGCTAGCTCCTCCACCTCCCCTGATAGCCCAGAACAGATCTTCTCCCATGGCCTTTCTGTCGAGAACTGCACCGTGAGCATTTATGATGATAGCATCAACAACGTTGTCAGCTGCGAGGCCGTGTTTTCTGATCATCGTGCCTATCCCGCCTCCACTGAGGTGCCCTCCAATCCCCACACTAGGGCACAGGCCAGCTGGAAAACCATGGATGCCGCTTTTCTGTGAAATGGCATAGTAAAGCTCACCTAGGGTTGCACCAGACTGAACCCAAGCGGTTTCATGGTCCAAATCAATGGAGATTTTTCTGTAGTTTCTGAGGTCGATGATGATGAATGGCGTTGGGGAGCGGAATGAGAGGCCTTCGTAGTCGTGGCCCCCACTTATGATCCTGACTCGCAGTCCTGATCTCTGGGAACAGATAATGGCTGCCTGGATCTCCAGGGCACCATTTGGTGTGAGTATTTCTAGGGGCTTGAGACTACTATTGGACCATCTAGGGTTTTGTTCAGCTGATTCGAGTAAGGATGAATACGACCGAGTGTTTTGGATGTGGATTTCATCGGAGATGGGGCTCGGGCGATGAAAAATGCTGGAAATGCAGAGGATGAACTCATCATGAACTGCATTTTCATCTGCATCACATTTTGGCCAAGAAATGGAAAGGAAAAGAGTTGTAAAAACCACAACTTTTGCTAGTGAAACCATTGTTCTTGTCACCATATTGTGTTTTTTTTTACTAATGTTTGAGTTAAAACTTATGAGGTTTAGGGAGTGTATATATCATCAAGGCTGGCATTCTTGGATTTTGTAATCATTTGTTTGTTCTAAGGAATATGCATGCCTGCTTTGCCAAATGTCATTGATTAGCACAAAACCTTGAAAATTTCTTCTTCAAGATGATAGTAAATGAATTAAAACTCAGCATCTTTTAGATGTTCAAGAGGGATATTGAATTGTTCAACTGGAAACATCCCAAGACTTGGTTGCCTCTCCTTGCAACATTCTTGGGGGGTTTTGTTGTTCTCTCTAACACATTATTTTTCTGCATCCCCTGTTTTTGAATGTGATTATCCGAAAAATTTGAACTTGCGTAAACCCTGTCAGAAAGAGAAACACTTGTATAAGACGGTTTTATGGTAATGTAATATCTAATTATTCGTGTTTTGGATTCAAATTAATAAGTAATTACATCACTTTTAAATATACAATAAGTCATACCTTACTATAAATCCTTCGTACCTAATTGTATATTTTTAAATATTTTAAAAATTTATGTTTCACTCCTGATTGGCAACATCATTCAGATTTTTTATACCATGCCTTTAATTCGGGGTGTTGTTATATGCAGTTTAGTATTTCACTCTCGTGGTTCAAAATACGGTATGAATTTGTGAAAATATCTTCACTTTTTATGCTCATCTGGAAACTTAGCAATATTCAGGAGGCGGTATTGTAATTTCAATGGCATTTTGGACTACGATAAGTAAAATTCCGGACTGCATATAACACTTCAGTTAATTTTTTGAATAAAATTTTAAAGTTCATGATCAAAAATTCAAATTTAACTAAACGGACATATGCATATTGTTCTCTTAAACTTTTAACTATAGTTAAACTGAACAAATTTTTATAAAATAGAAGCAGAATTTCATTAAATTAAATTAAATTAAATTGAATGAACTAAAAAATCCCCTGCACTAATTTCAAACCAATTATATGGGACAGAAGAAGGCTGCACTAGTGTTTACACCTTTTCACATTTCTTAAGCATCAAATAATTGGGTGGCACACATCCAACGTTACAACACAATATATTTTTTTAACTATCTCTATAATTATTATAATATATCAGTGACATAACAAATCAAATAATGTACAATATATTATTCAAAAATAATTGAGCTCCTCATTTTAGTCAATGATCACATATGTTCACATTAAGATTCATATCAGATGCAATAAACAGAAGATTATAAAAATGAAGTCTTTTTAGATCATCTTCTTGGCATATCCGCATATAATTGGAAGTCCTTACAATCCACAACACTGAAATCAACCTCGTTTTCACACATAAACCTTGTCATTTTCCAATCCTATAAAAAGAGCCTTAAAAATGTAAACATTGTCATCTTGCGATCGATCATTATTAGAAATGGAGATGAACCTCAAACTCAATCTCTTCCTCTTGCAATGCTTGTTAGGTCTCGGCATTGCACAGGGTTTTGATTTCTTCTACTTCGTTCAACAGGTAACGGATCTCTCCGAGAACTCTGCAGTCAGTATCAGAGAAACACGACTATTTATGTGTAAACAGTGGCGGAAGTACTTAAAGGCCCGGGTAGATTCGGGCCTACCCTCAATTCTAGAATCTGGAATAGTGTTTCCAAGTCTGACGGGTTGGTTTTTATGCCTAGAATGATGTAGGCATATAATGGTTGAATTTATAGATCTTAGTTTTCCGGTAGATTTATCTCTGACGGTCAGTGTAATGTTAAATGTCCCTAAAAAATTTTAGTAGAACAACTGTTCTTTCGATGTACCCTGATTCCGTCATTGTGTGAAGATGTATGTTTTAATAGTTCCTATTCTAAAGTTTTGTTTTTGGTGTGTAGTGGCCGGGATCATTTTGTGACACCGCTAAGAGCTGTTGCTACCCTACAACCGGAAAGCCGGCGCCGGACTTCGGCATTCATGGTCTGTGGCCGAATAACAAGGATGGTACCTACCCTTCCACTTGCGATTCCGGCAATCCTTACGACCAATCCAAGGTGAGTACGCCGTCGCTTGATATATGCAATTGGTGTCTGAATTTTTATTAGTAATTATCTCTGATTTCTAATACTCTATTTCTAATATAGTGTTATTTTTTTAGCGGATTGTATTAATTGTTTGCATTAGTTGTTTTAAACTGATTTTATTAGTTGTTTGAAGTTGTGTGTTTGGTAGATAACAAGGCGCTGATAGCTGCTTAATTAAGTTAAATGACAGAAAAGTAAATCAATAAAATTTATTATTATTGTAGTGTGATATCGTTTTTTAAGTTAAAAAAATATATTTTTAATACGTATTTTCATTTAGTTATAATTAAGCAGCTAATCCCAATTGGTCGAACATGCGTTGAAAAAATTAACTGAAAAGTGTGAAGAACACCGGGATGGAGTAGTATATGAGTTTAATTCTAACACCCCTTAAATTACACAGATTTCCGACCTAGTGAGCAGAATGCAGCAAAACTGGCCAACACTGGCCTGCCCTAGCAGCAGCGGCTCAACATTCTGGGGACACGAGTGGGACAAGCACGGCACTTGCTCTGAATCAGATCTCGATCAGCACAGCTACTTTCAGTCGACGCTCAATCTGAAAGCTAAATTCGACCTCTTATCCATCCTTCAGGACGCCGGAATCCAGCCGGACGGGGGCTCGTACAGCCTGAGTAGCATCAAGGATGCACTAAAAAGTGGGATCGGTCAAATGCCTTGGATTGAATGCAACACCGATTCATCTGGGAATAGCCAGCTATACCAAGTTTATATTTGTGTTGATAGCTCTGGTTCTGACGTGATTGAATGCCCCGTTTTCCCCCATGGACGTTGCTCTCCAGATGTCGCATTTCCAACATTTTAGTTTCTTTTTCAAGTATCCATTGCGTAGTTCAAATTAATTTTCAATTTTCAAGTCTTCATTTTTCATATATCATGTTTCTATTGAAAGTTATATCCCACGTCAGTTTGAAAAGGCATGAATAAGTATCATCTGCAAAATTCATGAAATGTTTAGTTCAATCTTTAGACCATTCAATATTAAGGTTAGAAGTAAAGATGGTATCGAGACAAATTTTGGTGAATATTATCTTATTTGACATTGAATGAAATATAGCTTCACCTATTTATCATCTCGTAACACTATTGGATCGTTGCATTTTAAAATATGCTATATATTAATTGATTTCTTGTGAATACATAGTATATTATATGGCCCAACTAAAGTAAAATGTTAATATGAAGTGTATTTATCTGGATTATGTAAATACGATATTTTGATTTTGGAGGATATAAACAAAATACCTAATTTTTATAAGTTAATTAATTAAATGAGATTATGTTTATTAAAAATTATAGGATGTTTTGGATGGATTAGAGTTCGCCTTGGGTGATGTAAACATAGATTGGGGAGCTCTTAGAGCTGCAATGGGTCATCCAAAACCATTTAATTTGAAATACGTAGTTCATAGTAATGAAGATTGTGAAAAACACAACTATAATGGTATACATAATTTTCTTTTATTTAGTTTTATGGAAATAAAGGCACACTAAACCCTAAGTCAGCCGCCTCCAAATCTGGTGCCGCCTCCGGCTCCAAGTCAGACATCGCTGCTTTTACTGATTGGCTGGCCGGCGTCGGCGCCTTTACTTCTGTCTCCGCCTCCACTGCTTTCAGTGAGTGGCTTGATCCGTGGAAGAAACGGACTCCATCGCCCTCTATGCCACCTGAATCGGAGTATGACCTGCCGTGCCCCTGTTGTGGTCATGAATGGAAAGATAAGGATATGGCGGGGGAGCACTTCAAGAAGGAACATGCCGATGGTGTGTTCAAGGACGTAACATGCCGATGGTGTGTTCAAGGACGTTCATAATTCGGTGGAGTGCAAGATGTGCTTCAACATAGTCAAGACCATTGATGATTGCTTTGAGCAAGCTGAGGTGGACGGGCAAAAATATGAATAGTAAAGGATACTCTGAATCATAAAACTATAATGAAATATAAAATCAACCAACATTTATCGAATTGAAAAAGAGTCAGAAGAAATGGTTTGATTTTCTTATTGTAATATGATTTTTTTCATTTTAACAAAATAATATTTATTTAATTTGTTTGAAAGAAAATCTTTTGATCACTCAAATCACTCAGGTTCAATTTCCCACCATCAAATAATAATTTAACCAACCATCAATCTTTCACTATGAACCTGTGTTGTTAAATGTTTTTGTTTTATTATTATATATGACTTAACTCTTTAATTAAGAATTTCCCAACATGCATAACTATCATCGGAGTAAATGTGATTTGTCAACCGGCTGGCCGGACGAAATATAGGAGGACACCTAGCTAGCTAATTAAACAACGTAACAATGCAACGTTTTAGTGTAGATTTTACGTTAAGTAGCAACAGCTAAACTTTGTATTTGCCGAGACACTTGAGCTATTACAATGTGGACATTCTAACCATCATCGTCAAATTCCACCTAATTCGTCGCCACGCCCAAATAGTTATTTGAAAGTCTACGTCAATACGAGTTACGTTTTCTTTGCTAGACTGAACTGAAATAAAATGAATATTTTGAATACATTAGTATTACAATTAAATTTTATTAAATTATTTGTCTTTAAAACTGATCTGAATTGAAAAATATTGACTGCACTGAAAAGTCACTTATGTGTGATACAACCTAAGTCTAAGGTTTTGATAAGGTAAAACTCTCACTTAATACGCCAACTCTCGTCAATCTTTTGAGTAATTTTTCGTCATCCATTTTATATGTCTTACAATAATGCAAGAATAATTACCGGAAAGAAATATTATTGAAATTATAAATTTACACAACAAGCAAAGTTGATATTGAGTTTAATAATAATAAATTATCAAATAAACATCAATAAAATTAAAAATGTTCTTCTCCTAATTTAAATATAAAATTGAGTTGAAGTTGAAAAAATATATAAAAAAAACCAAATGGTCAATTAGTGGGTTGAAAGAGTCTACCACCTCATCCTTTAACCTTTTGTCACTACCCTCAATCTTTGATTGTGTCAAAATGTCGCGTCCCTATTTTCTACGGAATAACAAATAAACTTTAAAAAGCAAAACATGAATAATGGTAATGGAATCATTATGTCAAAATTAAAAAGCTTAATTACATAAATTTTCTTAATCTCTAATAATTATCGAAAAATTTAACCTTATTCTGAATACTTTTAGATGGGTTGCAATTTTTAATTCTTTAAATTTTAAAAAAATTATAAAGCAAAAAAGTGGAAAAAGATATAATAAACACACGCTTTCTCCTTTACCAAGTTGCACTTTTTACTTTATTCCATATAATTTTCTCCCTATTCTACCATGCAACTTATGCAAAATAAATTTAATTATAGGTTAACATTTTGTGTAGGGTTTATCAGCTAGCTAAATTAGGCAACTCAAAAGTCAGATGTATTGAATCACTTGCTAAATTTAGTGAATTAATACACACACCTTCTTCACCTTTCATTCAATTATTTTGACACAAAGTCTTCTATTATTAAGTTGATAATGAAGAACTAGTCTATATAGCCACATTATTTGTCGATTGAATATAGGGAAAATTGAGATATATATTAACCCAAATATGAAAAACATAAAATAAAGGAACTTGTGTTTTTAGTAAATGTCTTATTATAGATTAGAGATTAAATGAATTGAGTCGGGCTGAATCTGTTCTGAATCGAGTTCAGACTCGTGAAATAGATCGAGTAGGAATTCAATTCAATGATAATTAGTGTATTTACTCTCCAATTAAATCATGTATAGTTCCACTTACTTCCATCATTTTTTCAGCAATTTTCGATTCAGTTTAGTAATTTTCAGTTTAGCAACATTCAGTTTACCTCACCAATTTATTCTATCATGTTCCAACATCGTTCGATTCAACGTAGTTTTTTCTCTCAAAAATCAGCACTATTAAATTTGATTCAACATGATTCAGTTTCATCTGAACCGAACAGGGCCTAATGACCACTAAATTTCTAACAATTTTCACCAAAGAAGACTTTAATATTAGTTTCAAAATTTTCTTTGCATAACTAGAAGGTCACGTAGTTTTATCCCTTGACCGACCTAAGAAAAGACTTGTAACAACATACCGGCGAATTTTCCAATATAAATAGTGGCGACGTGTATTGTGGGAGAGGAGCGACGACGACTAGTCCAAATCCTGGAATCTAGGCACCACTTTGAAATCAACATAAATTCTCTCCCCCCACCTGCGCTTTTCTTCAAACACTTTCCTGTCCTGCAGTTGCACCCGCTTTTTCCCACCCAACCCCCCCAATTCCGGCCACGCGCCGCCCCATTTTCCCGGTGAGTGTCGGTTACTCACTGTCGCTTCAGTGAGTGTAGTTGAAGAACTGTGTTTGTCTGTTTTGTTTGCGGAATTTGGGTTGGATTGATTGGGTTGCTGTGGGAAGTTGGAATTTGAGATCTGTGGTTTGATTGAGTTATGAGTGATTTCCTGTTTATGTGTTTGTTGATTCTGCATTTGGTACTGTTCAGCATTTAGTTGTTGTTTTATGCTTAGCTTGATACTGGAGACTGACTGGAGTGATAAAGTTTTCAGCTTTTTTCATGTTTATGAGTTCTGAGTAGATTTGAGGAGAGTGAGATGCTGTGAAATGTGTGTGAGAGAGAGATGCTGAGAGGAAGTTTTATGTCAGGTTTCGTTGTTTGTATATGATTTCGTTTTGATTTTTTGTATTTTGGGATGATTTTGTAATAGTATCTTTATAATCGATCATCGTGTTTTTGTTTGGTGTTTGTGGAGTTAGGTGTATCAGATGTGTTGCTTCTTGTTTTAGTTGTTAGCTTGTGGTTGTGTTGAGGTCATTTTATGAGTTTGGTAGTTTTTAAGTTTGGTATTGAGTGCTCATTAATTTTCTTAGGCTTCTTTAAGGTAGTTTGCTTATCTTGCTGATAGTTTGATTACTCATGAGTCATGAAAACTATTAATTTGTATCCGGTGAGGCAGTTCATATAGGGTGAGCCTACAAAATTGGGATTGCCTTTTTTTTTTTTGCAAAATAGTCTCTCTGGAGGTGTCCTGTATTACTGTGTCGTCGGTTATTGTTTTATCTTCAAGATTAGTTCTTGCGCGGAAGTTATTCTGTTTGAATATATAAAAGTATGCATTTCCAATTTTCAAATAGAACTCCAAGGACATCCTCTTTAATTGGAGAAATCAACGTTTGGTTGTGGTTCTATTATCAAGATTCAAGAATAAATTGGTTCATTTTTTTAATGTGTTTCATCTTCCAACCTTTCCAGGTCATACTCTTGGACTGAACTTGGAGCTCTCCACAAAGGGGTTTCTTTTTGTTATTCGTGATTAGGTCGAATCCGCTCTGATGCACTGCTAATGACGAGAAATGAAGAGATGGTACGGCGGTGTTTTCTCGGCCTCCCTGGTGATGTTAGTTTTTCTTGGATATTATGTGATGTGGAACCCTTTGAAGGAAAATAATCTTGCCAGTCCAGCTGCGATCTTCAATTCCACAAATCCGCTTGAATGGATAACTGCTGATAGATTACCCGAAGTGCAAAATCCAGAAAATGCTTCTGAAGTAATCTCTACTAACGCTCTAGCCTCTGATCTTTTTGTCAAGAGGAATTTAACTCACCATGAGGAGCAATCTCTAGAGTCGTGGAACCATTTGCAGTATATAGTTGGCCATGCTCAAGCTCTACCGAATGGTTTAGAGGCTGTTAAAGAAGCTACGTCTGCTTGGAAGAACCTTTTGACAGAAGTTGAAGATGAAAAGATCCACAGTAATGACAGCTCACTGAGGAGAGGGAAGGAGAAGCAATGTCCCCATTATCTTAGTCACATGAATGCCACGGAACTTGCGAGCAGTACCTATAAGTTGCAGGTTCCTTGTGGGCTGACTGAAGGCTCTTCAATAACCATTATTGGCATTCCCAATGGTCTCATGGGTAATTTTCGGATTGACTTAACTGGGGAACCACTTCCTGGTGAGCCGGATCCTCCTATTATCTTGCACTACAATGTTCGTCTTCAAGGTGACAAATTAACTGAGGATCCTGTTATTGTTCAAAATACCTGGACAATTGCACGTGACTGGGGTGCAGAAGACCGCTGTCCGTCCCTTAATCCCGACAAGAATAGAAAAGGTAATCAGTTGTCAGTAATTTGTATTCTATATTCGGTCATTTTTGCTTAACATTCTGTTTTGTTGCATACTTGCATGATATACGCCTTAGGTTCATTTAGCCTCTTGTTCTTAATTTAACTCTTATGTTTTTTCCTATTATTTTTCCAGTTGATGAGTTGGATCAGTGTAACCAAATTGTTGGGAAGGAGGAGAACCGCACGATCATTAGTAGTAATCCCTCGAATGCAACCACAAAAGCATCTATGGTACAGGATGGGTCGAGATCAAAAAAGTATTTTCCCTTCAGGCAAGGGTATCTGTTTGTGGCAACACTTAGGGTAGGATCAGAAGGAATTCAGATGAGCGTTGATGGAAAGCACATTACCTCATTTGGCTTTCGTGAAGTAGGTTTCTTCTTCTCTCCTCTGTGACAGTTAGATCTTTTCATGGAATACAGGTTCTTATTTATCTTGTTTGTTGTGTATGATCAGACCTTGGAACCCTGGCTTGTTAATGAAGTGAAGATTTCTGGCGACATGAAGTTAATTTCTGTTGTTGCTAGTGGTCTGCCTACGTCAGAGGACTCAGAACATATTATTGATATTGAAAGTCTGAAAGCACCCCTGGTATCTCAACAGAAAGAGTTGGATCTTTTCATCGGCGTCTTCTCAACTGCAAACAATTTCAAACGCAGAATGGCAGTTCGAAGAACATGGATGCAGTATCCCTCTGTGCGCTCTGGAGAAGTTGTAGTCCGTTTCTTTGTTGGTTTGGTAAGTTTTCCAATTTCAGCATCTTCATTGCAAAAGCTAACCATTATGTTTCTAATGAACAATAAATTTCCCCCAAAATCATTATTCATGGACTAGAAAAATTGTGTTCTTGTTGCAGCATAAAAACCAGATGGTGAATGAGGAACTGTGGAATGAGGCAAAGACTTATGGTGATGTCCAGCTGATGCCTTTTGTCGACTACTATAGCCTCATAACCTGGAAGACTTTGGCAATTTGCATATTTGGGGTAATGTCCTGTCCTGTCCTGTCCCGTCTCTTTCTATTTCATCATGCATAATCCCGTGCGAGTCTGTAACTAAATCTCTTGAACAGACGGAGGTTTCAGCAAAATATGTCATGAAGACAGACGATGATGCCTTTGTTCGAGTGGATGAGATTATGGCTTCCCTGAATAGGATCAACGTGACTCGTGGTGTGCTATATGGCCTCATCAATTCCGACTCCCATCCCCATCGAAATCCCGATAGCAAGTGGTACATTAGCAATGAGGTAACTAACTATCCTTTGATTCAATTTCCAACAATGTTCTTGATAAATTTTTCAAGGGGACGCCTCTCAATTTTGTGTACAACGCTACTCTAGGAATGGCGTGATGAAAACTATCCTCCATGGGCCCACGGTCCGGGGTACGCGATATCCAATGACATTGCTAAGGCAGTATACAAGATGTACAGAGAGGGCAAACTAAAGGTAACATTTTTCTTCTTCCCCCCTAATTTCTACCTTCCATTTGCTTCACCGAAGAGTTGGAAGGACTGATATTATAAACCGAAACAGATTTTCAAGCTGGAAGATGTCGCTATGGGGATATGGATCGCGGATTTGAAGAATCAAGGCATGGAAGTGCGATATGAGAAGGACGAAAGGATAATGATTGAAGGATGCAAAGACGGGTACATTATCGCCCATTACCAAGGTCCCCGGGAACTGATGTGCCTCTGGCAGAAACTCCAGGAGGCTAAACGCGCTAACTGCTGTGGCGATTAACATTTTCTGATGTATATAATGTAGCTTTAGCCTGTAGAGAGCTTCTTTCCCACGGCTAGTAAATTTTCGGTCTTCTGCAATATATTAGGGTTCTCACAACTTGCCAATTTTGTACAGATAGGATTAGAAAAAAACTTTGATGCTTCTATAAGTATGCAATTTAGTCCATTTTTTCGCAGTCGAAACATAAAAATCATAACACACAGAAACTATATTGAATTCTGCTTTAATTTACAATACAAGAACAGAAATGAACAATATAACAAGTTCAGAATCGAAATACCTAGAAATCCATCCTCTATAGGATCTTATTACAACAACGAAAGAACAACGAAAGAAACCTAGGTAACTAAGCACCAGCACAGCCAAATCCAGAGCGAGTAGTCGGAAAAATCAGAAACAAACTGCTGCACACAATCCCAACCATCAGCGGAAAACTCTCCATCACCTCGTCGATCTCCTTCGCATGATCCCTAAACAGACAATCGCTCACCCGATGATCCGAAAAAGCGATCGCAGCGAAAACCAGCGAGGACATGAACGCGTGGACGAAGTCGGTGAACCCAACCTTGAACTTATCATCCTTCGGCACGGACACTTCCACCCCCGGCTTGAAGACGGCAAGCCCATTGGGCCCAACAAAGCCGTAGTAGAGCTTGCCGTCTGGGCCGCGGAAGCTGTCAGTGAAGTGGAAGAAGAAGCAGGAGAGGATGCAGAGAGCGAGGAGGGTGAGAGTCATGAGGTTGCTGACGTGGCTGCAATCTCCTTTGCCGTAGATGGATGGGAGGACCATCTCGAAGGTCAGAAGAGTTCCGGTGGGGAGGAAGTTGGCGAGGAGGGAGGTTTTCGAGAGCGTTTTCTGCATCCCGACTGCCATGGCGCGGCGTTTCCGGCCGCCCGGTGCCGGAGGAGGAGCGGCGGAGGAAGGCGGGTCATCGGCGGTGGAGGGGGCATCGGCGGTGTTGTAGATTTTGATGCCTACAGATTCAGGGGGATCCATTTTTGGTTTCTCTGATGATGTTGAGGAGAAAGGTTTTTGCCGTGAGGAATTCAGGATGATGATGAAATGGGATTTGAAAGATTATATGGAGGTTGGGGGGAAAACCGACGGTTTAAATGTGGTAACTAACTTGAAAACGGAAAATAAACCGTGGGAAATTCTATAATTCAAATTGTGTGCTAATATTTTTCATCAATAATCCAAAAGTTGTATTGAATTTAAAAAATTAATTAATTTAGGCCATGTTCTTCTTCTAAATGTTACCTTTTAATGTACAAACTTGAACTAAACGTAACTAAACTGAAATGAAAAGAAGAATATTCCAGTTTATTAAATTTAGATGAATTATATTTTTGATGAACTAAACTGATCTACTGATAAATTTAAGAGAAAGTGCATAGATGTACACACCTTATTCAGTATAATTAACTTAATTTTTTATCGAAAAGAACGAAACTAAAATTAATATTTGAAAAATGAAATTGGTATGATTAAATTAGGTCGAATACGATGAGATTATAATTCACTAAACTAAATTAAATTGAAATTGTATTGTATGTAGAGATAGCAAAAATGTGAATATTTTAAAATCTTCAGTGACAAAAATATGTAGTACAGAGCGGTTGCTGGTTCTCCCTAAAATCAGTGGCAAAACTGATCAAAATATCTGTCAAATCCAGATGATACAAAACACAAGAAAAATAGGCTATACAAAACAACCAAAATCCACACTAAGGCTCTTATATATGAGTCTTATCTACCCAAGAATCCATGTTTCGAAATGGCAGCCTCAAACGCTTCCATTTTCTCTCCAATGGCCAGACCATTCCGATCATAACACGAAATCTCTTCGATCTCAAGACCGATGCATGCCTTGACAAGCTCTTCTCCCACGCGTCGTGCTGCTTCCTTAAAATCACAGAAAAAACCAGTTAACTAACACATCTGCGTAGTTTTGGTTAAAAAAAAGAACAAGAACTTACAACAGAGGAGCAGGATGGACTTGAGCGAACGGATTTCTGCAACGTGCTGGCGTAGAACAGAACCTTCTTGTTCTGATCATCTACAACCGTTGCATACAACTGCTTGTCTGAACAGAAAACTGATAGCCTTGGTTTATCCGCCGTGCCATTGAACTGAACAAGAAACAAAACAAACATTATGTAATAAATTATAGCACAGCAAAGAAGATTGATCATATATCTTTACCTTCTTCCTCGTTCTAATGTTTCTGGTTTTCGGGCTCTCAGTCCGAGTTCTAGCCCTTGCTTGAGCAATCAATGGCTTTGTCGCTACGTATCAAACAAAATGAATCATTCATTCATCCATCATGCCTATCTACATTTCATGAAACTATACTACACTTTTTTCTGTTTTTTCAGTGTACAAGAATCATGAAAAGTTTAAAATGAATCGAATAAGATCCTCCGTGATTCATCGATTTTTGACCAAATGAATTGCTAGAGTCTAAAATTACTTCATTTACTTGCATTTTGAATCCTAATATATGCAAAATGTCCATTTGAATGATCAAACTCACCAACTTTTTGAATCATGGGCAAGTCGTGAAAGCGCGGGAAAGCAGTGCCGAAGAGCTGGCAGTTCTTGAACTGCAAATGCAACCGACTTACAGAACCAATCTCCATTCATATAAGTTTCCAGATCAACTGAAAATCATGTCGAACACCTTGTAAGAAAAACATTATGTAAGAAAAACTGTAAATAAAATTTCTGTTAGTAATTATGTCGAACACCTTGTGTGCATAAATTAAGATGGTTTACCTTT